>JAUDYJ010000001.1:311783058-312983058 GCA_030761175.1 Masticophis lateralis | reverse complement strand
GGTTTACAAACATGTAACACTGATTAAAATAATCAAAACACAGACAAAACAGCCTGGACTAAAAACACCCATTGAATCATACCATGACAGCCCATTCCCCCAAACCCATTGATTGCAGGCCTGGGAGTAAAGTCAGATTTAACTCTTGTAAGAGACACTATTCCTTATAAAAATACTAACATCCAAACTCTTGATGTAGATTAGGAATTCCAAACTTGGCAACTAAAAGATTTATGGACTTCAATTCCTAGAATTCTCCAGCCAGCATACAGTTGAAGCCCACAATCTTAAAGTTGCCAAGGCTGGACGCCCCAATGTAGATGATAATGAGAGTATTTGTTGTACAGTGACAAAATCATGAGTTCTGTTTAAAACTATATATTTAAAATATCATATGTGAAGAACTGCCTGTATAGGTCTTACTTGATTCTAAAAAAAGCTGCTAACTACTCCTGATCTCTGATTTTGAAACAATATATATATAGGTTGTAGGAATTGAACAATTTGTTTTCCTCTCAAAGTGTTACTTGGAGATAGTTTAGCTTTAAAGCAGGTGGGCTCATTAACATACAATTAGCAAGCGAATAGAATTGTCTGTGGAAAGTGATTCAAGCTATAGGGGTTTCATATAATTACCTAAAGCAAGGGTCTGCAACCTTAAACACTCAAAGAGCCATTTGGACTCATTTCCCACAGAAAACGTACTAGGAGCCACAAAACCTGGGTGGGCATGGCCAACTCAATGTCACTCCCACCCAGTCACATGACCTCCTCCAGCCATGTCTACCCGAGTTTTGTGGCTCTGGGTGTTTTCTGTGGGAAATCTCTCTCTCTCTCTCTCTCTCTCTCTCTCTCTCTCTCCCTCTCCCTCTCCCTCTCCCTCTCCCTCTCCCTCTCCCTCCCTCTCCCTCCCTCTCCCTCCCTCTCTCCCCCCTCCCTCTCTTCCTCTTTTTTCTCTTTTTCCTCTCAGGCAGTGAGAGCAAGTTGCAAGTCGAGAGCACTGGCCCGGCCTGGCTGCGGCTGATGCCACTGCTTTCACCGCCTCCATGACCTTGCTGCTCTCACAGCACCTTGTGCAGCACACTTAAATTTAGCATGCTTCATAATGGGGGAGACGGCCCCTTCTCCCCCTGGAGCCCATTATGACACGGAGCATCGGCCACAGCCAGGCCGGGCCAGTGTCTCAGGGCAGAGAGAAAGTTGCACATCTCCCCAAACAACCGAGGTGTGTGCAGCACCAAGAAGCACTGGAAGAAGCGCCCATGAGATGAGAGGCAAGTGCAGGGGCACTTCCCTCCCACTCTGGAATATGGAGTGAGTCTCCATCCCTGCCGTTGCCCTTATCTTCTCAGGCCACGCAGGTAAGGATTGGGAGGGGAGGGTGAGGGGCGGGGCCAGCTAGCCAGCAGGGAGCCACAGCAGGAGGACGAAACAGCTGCATGCGGCTCAGGAGCCGCACGTTGCTGACACCCGATCTAAAGAAAGCACTTAGAAAAAAAGTAAATCCCCTACAAACATATGAAGCTTCACAGCCATAGAATAGCCATGGGTCATAATTGATAAGGCATTTATATTTTGTCCTTTGCTGAATAACCATACTTAGTTTGTATTAATATCATTTTATTTTATTGTATAGTGATCTATACCATAAAAAGAATTATTGGAATTTTGTATCTCATATCAGCTACAGATGTAAAGAAAGAAACTGGGTCTATGAAACATTTAATCAACCTGTAAATGTGATAACTATTTTTATTTGTATCATACATGTAAAATAATAGTAACAGTTAATTAAGGCTAAATGTATATTACAAAATAGTGTCATAGCAATAGAATATAGTTTTCAACACTAAAAACAGGTGGGTGTTTGTGTTCCTGGATTATTTATTATTTCCCCTCATCTATCACCAGCCTAATAGAATTTATGCTTTTCAGAGCAAATTTGATGTGCTGAAAAAGCTGAATCATGTTTACATTTTGAAATCAAGTTAGCTCATTACTACTAATAATGATTCACTTCTTCTGGATTTCTGATACAAAAACAATTCTGGTCAAGAAAATGCACTGTTTTCATACATGTGTATTTTTACTTATATCTGTTCATTACTTTTTGTGATATCATTTGTATATAGTTACTAATGCAAAGCAACTGTATAATCATATGAAAAGCAGAGGCTTCTCTGGAAATAGAAAATAGTTGTACTCTATTTTTCTGTATACTTCTAAATTAATGTAATGCCTCCCTTCTCCAAGCTACTTTTGAGCAGCAAAGCTCATTTATCATTAGTTTTGATGCATACTCAATAATAGAGACTTTATATTAACAAGGTATTCTGTCCATAACTTTTTCAACTGGTGTCATTATTGAAATAAACATAAACTGCTTCATGTGAATGTTCTTGTATGAGTATATTAGCCCTTGGTTTACTTCTTTTGTTATAATCTTCTGAACAGTAATAAAACCAAGACTGCTGCATTCCAGAGAAGACAGCATGGTCCATTTCATTTGCCGAATACAACACATTAAATTGGAATCTAAAGGACAGTGCACCTGAAGGCAGGAATATCATCATTCAATAGTGAGATGGGGCATGGATTAGTAAATGAGCCAGCATAGGTCAAATGCTATTGTTATCTGATGCTGACTTAAACATTGCTTACAAACATTGTTTACTGTCAACAGTCAATGAGAAATCAAAGGATATGTACATAGGTATATATGAAGTATTAGCAAAATACTATTGAAAAACCCTTCAGTGTACCCTTCTTGGGGAACTAAAATAGATACGGTATGTCTTAGCCTGGTCTTTCAGTTCTTCCAACATGTACCCATCACTGCTGTAACTTAGTGCAAAATAGGAAAACAGTCATTTTACACATTTAATCTTTATGCCCAATTTTAATGGGAGGAGTGTTACTATTGTAGCAATAATTAATTTCAACAATTTATGTTAATCCTTCAGAATAAAATATCAATCGTTCATCAGATTTATATCCTCCAATCACAAAAAAATTCCCTCTGACTCAATAATGAAACGCAACAATATAGATGTGTGTGGTTTTTTTTAAAGTCTCATAACAATACATGGTGTCAAATGTCCAAAGCCCTCTGAAACTTACTGCTTGCAAACGTCTTCTGGAAGGTAGGTTATGCTGGAGACAAAAGAGGGCCAGCTTCATCACAAAAAATTCTTCCAAGCTTCATCCCTTCACCAATGTCCTGCAAATGAGGGACAACTGGCTGCTTTTCCTGATACCATGGAAATGATTGGTTCAATTCAATTGGGGAAGTGCAATCCTGCAGGAAACACAGCATCAACCAGTGAAGAACTTTATAAAGGACCATATAATGACCAGTACCGTAAAGTGCACTTAGAATTTAATAGGAAGCCAGGACAGGACCTGCAAAAGACACGTAATGTATGCTCACTGGTAAACACCCCTGAGAACCTAGGCCACTGCATTTTGCATTGACTGAAGTTTCCAGATGATCTTTAAAGTCATCTCCATATAGTGTGCAGTGCACTAAGCTAATTGGGTGGTGATGAGAGTATAAACCATTGTGGTCCAGATCCTCCAATCACAAATGAGGCCACAACTGGCATTTCAACTGAAGCTGGGCTAGAGACTCCTGGCCTGGGTCTCCATCTGCTGAACCAGGAGGTCCCTCATGACACCAATCTGCTTGAGTGGCAGTGTAACCCCATCCAGAGGGGGGAAATGGGGATTATAACAACGTTAATGTGCAAATAGTTCCATAGGCAATGGCACTGAAGGCCAGAAAGAGGTCCAAAAGGCTAGAACAAGCACCTATTACCTCCATCCAAGTCCCAACACAGCTCATCAACAAAAGCAAGCAATGATTAATATCCAGATTTAAACCCTGACTGATTAGGGTCCAATAACCTGCTTCTCCTAGAATGCTCTCTAGTCAGTCCTAAACCACAGTTTCAACAATCTTTGCCCAGAAAAGAAAGTCAGAGACCTGGTGGTAGTTATCTATTATCTTCAGATCCAAAAGGCTGCTGCTTTTTTTTTTTTTTTAGGGTTTTTGGGTTTTTATTTTTAAACATATATCAACATCAATACATGAACAGTGTGGTCTCTGGGTATGATTCATATTAATACAAATAATAGTCAATTATTACATTAATCAAACTATATAATCCTAATATTAATGTACTTGATTGTTTTAAAGTAGTTATTCAGTATTTCAGTCTTCCATTCTAATGTCAATGACCTTGAATATACATCTTTCAATCTCTCAACTTTCCATCTAATTATTACTTATTTTCAATTTATGTAGAAATTATAACTACCAATATTGCCCCTAATTCTTATTTCTACCTCTATTCTCACTTCTAATCAGGTCACTCTTACTAATCCTAATGTTAAAACACATATTTATGTTAATACACATTTCACATAAAAGTGTGTATTCTTATTTCTACCTCTATTTCTAGTTTTTAATCAGGCCATCATTACATTAGAAAAAAGAAGAAAGAAAAAAATAGGAAAAAAATTAGTTCTATTCTATCCATCAACCCTTGCCCATTTTAATACTTCAATTATTATTCATTTTTTGGCTTTCCTCCCATACTCTTCTTGGATCTTTGTCTCTGTCAACATCTGTATTTTTGTTATTCCATCTAAATATTTCTCCTATCTCTAACCTCCTAGGCTGCCATATCTCCAGAATATCCACCCATACTCCTATCTCCCTTTCAAAAACATCTTCCAGATTATCCAATTCCAATTCCATTTTTATATCTCTCAAAACGTTTTTCTCATCCTCTTGTTTTATTTGGTGATTTGTCTGTTCTATCCAAAGGGCTTCTTAGGGAGAAGGTTTAAGTGCTGTTGGCATCAATCACAACCTCCCAGATGCAGGGAAATACTGCATTCTGCAGGGTTACTGTTGATAAACTCGTTTTAAGGCTCAGTTCAACCACCAAGTTTGACCATAGAAATAGCAATAAAATAAAATATAAAACAAAACAAAAACTCTGATTCTTCCAGACAAACTACTTCTAATATATCTAGAAAATTGTTAAGAAGGCAATACTCAAACACAGAGTTTGTTTATTTTTGCTTAAACTAACTAAGATTGTGGATCCTCAACTTACATTAGTTCTTTTAATAACAGTTCAAAGTTACAACAGGACTGGAAAAAGCGACTTATGACTGTTTCTCATACCCATGACCATTGAAGCATCCTTATGGTCATGTGATCAAAATTCAGATCCTTGGTAACAAGGATGACAGTTACAATCTCCTGGGGTCAGGTAATCTCCTTTTGTTACATTTTGACAGGCAAAGTCAATAGGGATTCACTTAACAACTGTGTGATTACCTTAACAACTGCAGTGATTCACTTAACAACTGTGACAAGAAAGGTCATAAAACGGGGCAAAACTCACTTAACAAATGTTTCACAGCAACAGAAATTTTGGGCTCAGTCGGGGTTGTAAATTGAGGATTACAATCCCGTATTATTGGTCTTTCCTTTTTTTTAGTATTTATTATTTTCATATCTTACTCCTCTTTTCCCTTTGTTTTTTTCTGCATCAGTATATATAACTGAATGTAACTGTATACTGTATGTTTGATAATTTTGGATGATATTTCATACATCTGATGAATGGACACTGACTCATAATAAACATATTAAAGGTAAAGGTTCCCCTCACACATACGTGCTAGTCGTTTCCAACTCTAGGGGGCGGTACTCATCTCCGTTTCTAAGCCGAAGAGCCAGTGCTGTCCAAAGACTTCTCCGTGGTCATGTGACCGGCATGACTCAATGCAGAAGGCGCACGGAATGCTGTTACCTTCCCACCAAGGTGGTCCCTATTTTTCTACTTGCATTTTTACATGCTTTTGAACTGCAAGGTTGGCAGAAGCTGGGACAAGTAATGTTACGTGGTGCTAGGGATTTGAACCACTGAACTGCCGACCTTTCTGATCGACAAGCTCAGCTTCTTAGCCACTGAGCCACCGTTTCCCCCATAATAAATATGTTAGGCTTCATATATTACGTTTCCTATTAACACAGGGTATTGTACCAATAACTTAAATCCCCTTGTCTTGGATTCCATTTTAATTTTGCACTTTGATTAGATATCTAACACATGAAAGACTGTCATATAGAACTGACTTAAAATGTTCACTTCTGTATTCATTTATTGAGATATAATGGTTGAACAGTAGAGGGAGCACAATCAATATCTATTTGGTTTTTCTTTCTTCAGCTTTTTAAATCTACGGTATTAGCACAAAATAGCTTTTGTTATTGGCTTAAAAGTAAAAAAATCAATTTGCACAAACTGTGCTTTTAAGTTGCACCTTGTGATATACATGCCAGACTAGGAGGTAGAAAGTTATCTTCTATCACTGCTCTGTCTGTTCTAAAATTTCTGAGAATAGCATATGGTCAATGACCTTCCATGTCTCATAAATATTGCTTGCTTAATTTGATCAGGCACCACCTCACACAAAAAGAAGAGACAAAATAAGCAATGTTTTTTGTTCCTTCATGTTCTCGATGTCTGCTAACTTGGAAGGTTAAGTAAACACCCATGAACAGCAAGGGGGAGTAGGAGTCTCCATTGATAGTTAATCTACCCCCATCAACTCATAGCAGGAGTCCAACATTACTGGCTCAAAATGCTGGTTGCTAACACAAAAAAGCAATTTTCTTTTAAAATAATAATAAAAATTAAACTAATCATTATCCATTATCCATAATATGCAAAATATCATCATGCAACTATGCTGTATTATTGTTATTATTTCTTATAAAGCTGTTGTTTAAAATACATCATCTGCTGCATTTTTCAAAATTAATTTTATGGCAGTGTTTCAGACCTTGACTGTGTTGGAATGGTCAAACAATTGGCAACTCCAAATCTCAACCAACAAATGCTCTGTCTTACACATTGGCAAAAAGAATCAGAACACAAAATACAAGCTGAGTGGACACGACCTTGTAGATGATCCTCACTCTGTCAAGGACCTTGGAGTACTCATATCAAATGATCTAAGTGCCAAAGCCCACTGTAACAACATCGTCAAAAAGGCATTAAGGGTTGTAAAACTAATCTTGCTTAGCTTCTTCTCCAGTAATATTATACTGCTAACCAGAGCATACAAAACATTTGCTAGACCAATTCTCAAATACAGCTCATCTGTCTGCATATTGGACATTAATACAATTGAACATGTCCAGAAATATGAGTCCTTCACTCCTCTGCTCGCACCTGGTCTCAGCACCTTATAATTGCATTGTAACAAGGATGGTGACAGAGAAGATCCCCGGAGCTATTTAAACAATTGGTAATATTTGGGTTGAGGTGACTCTTAAGAAGCAGTGAAATGTGTCACATGCTGTATCCTAGAATTCCTCTTAAAAATTTAGAAAATAAAAATGGCAGAGTTCTTTTCCAAAATATTTTAGTAGGCCAATGGCTGTATTGCTAAGGAAAGTTATCAGTCAAGAGGAACATCAACCCAAAGAGGTAAATTGTACCCCTTCATAATACAAAATACCTGATCAAGGTGAGTTAAAGCTGTCTCACCCAGGCTAACAAAAAATGTTGAGCTATTTTGACTAATGGTCTTAATACAATATTAAGCCAGAGGTGATATTTGCCGGTTCTCCAAACTACTCAAAATACTCAGAACCTGCTGGATTTCACACCTGCTAGTACTCTATAAATCTGGCTTTTCAATTTTTCAGGCACAGAATCTTGACTTTTATATTGCTGTAGTAGGACATATTTTTAACTTCACAATGGGGAAGAAGGACTTGCAATGGGGCTTCCACACAAGCGCCAGCACCTGTCATATTTGTTTCTTCTAAATGTTTGCATGCCAAGCATTTTTCCAAAAAAGGTTTCTTGCAGACAGAGCAACAAAATGTAACATGGCTGTACTATGGTTTTGGATTGAACTGGGGATGGAAAATTCATTTTGCATTCCTGTCCTACTGGCTTAATGTAGAACCAGGCACAGAAAGCCTTTGGAAATTTTCCACCAACTTCCTGACCACAGAAATTAGGTGGATAGTTTCTCCAAAATTCTTCACTGAAGAATCTGCAATGAGTTTTCCCAAGCCTTCTATTGTGGCTGACTTGAAACATCATATCCCAAAGAGAATCCATACAGTTGGAGAAGATGTACAATGAAATGAAATTGACCTGATGCATCTTAGTTACCTAGATGTAAGAACACCCCACTCATTAGCACTTCACTATCATTCTCTTCTCCTTGAAAAGTAATTAGAAAGGAAATTCATTTTCATCAAACAAAAGCGGATGGGGGGGGGGAATTGGGAAAATGTATTTGCCAGCTGCTAATTGCACATTTGTTTTAATGAGCTGTTCTCATTCAGTTAAAAAAGGCTGACACTATTTCGTATACCACACTTAGAGTTAAGCATTTTATATGAGACATCAACAAACTTCAACAGAATATGGGATTGTTGTACAATTGTTTACTACCGGTAGTAGTGCATCCAAAGGACTTTCTGCTTAGGTTCTTAAATTTCATTCCCCATGTATAAATTACAAAATACATGCAAATTTCTTATATATTAACCTTTTGTATTACATTTTCATCATAGCCCATTAAATCTGGATTTAGAACCTGACTTGACATAACTCTGGTGTATGCTTGTATTGAATCATATCAAGGCCAGCAGGCAGGAAGATTTATTGGTTAATCTTCTGCTAAACTTTTCTGATAAATGAAATTGTATCCATAAAGTAGCCCTTTGCCTTACAAAGTAACAGATGCAGGTAGAGGTGTGGACAATATGTTGCAATGAACAGTGCTAATATCCATTTTATCAATGAATCTTCATGCCATGTCAGCTAAGGATGATGGATTTCAATTCCTACTATCCCCAGTGGTCATCAGCTTTGGTGGTTGAAATCTAGCATACCTGAAAGAAGAATGCTTTTATAAACCTTCACATTAATTTGTCTGAATTTGGACAACCTGAGACTTGAGTAGATTCCTGAAAATCTCAAATGCAACCCTTAATCCTAATCCTCCAAACATAGTTGCCAAGTCATAATTTTTACTATAGTCTCATGCAAGAAGCTTAATTTTAATCAAATGGAAATGAAATCTAAGCTTGGTCTTGGTTCCACTTCTGCTGTACTGTTTGTGGAGTGATACATTCTCCTGTGGTTGATTAAATTCATTGTAAAAATACTAATTCTCAATATTAGAGGCATATGGGTTATTAATACCAATCACTGGGGTCAATTTCTGAAAGTTGCTGAACCATAGACGTCCTCGTTGCTAGTTACAATGGTTAACAACAACCTTTAAATTAATAAGTTATTCAGGAAGCCATTTCAAGCAGAATCTCTTTGAGATGTTTCTTTCCATGGGGACCATCTCTAGGGAAGCACACGGGACAGATGCAGAGCTCCTGCTCTTAAAGTGGACTTTTTCTCAATGTAGAGATGCCTGGTTTTGAGAAAGCTTTACTGTGCTCCTTCCTCAGCCTCTCCAATATCTGTTTGACAAACTTCAAAGGGATACCAACATGGTTTGACAAATATAGCAGGGGTTTAATGTTTTGAGAGGTGTGTTCTCATGCTTTAACATGAGCAGTCGAATAAGAGAGGCACCTGGCAAAAACTCAAGCCTCACCCCTCTTCAGATTAATGGATGACTTCCTGTCTGGTGGCATTCTGAAAGAAAGCAGGTGTGACAAGACAGAACATTTCACCGATTACTTTGTTTAACATACCTCGCACACATGAAATCAGGATTCTGTACCACCATTCAGCAGCAAAATAAAATGAGGGCAATAGACGCAAGATAGGGACAGACAACAAGGTCAGCAAATTTTAGGCCGGTATATTTTCCTTTAGTGCATGGGATGGGTGGATAGCACTTTAATTCAGTATGGTGGAAAACCTGATAACCTGTGAAAATATTTTCTACAAGACTATTCAGAACTTCTAAAAACCTGCTTCCTGCTTCATTATCAAAGGGAGCTATATAAGAAACGTAGGATGCTTAGCAGCCAGCAAATGTTGAGTTTAACTGGAAAGGTAAAATGGAGCTAGTTAGCAGGAATCACGATTGAGCTCTGAAGTGCTAAGAAAGTATCTCACGGACAACTTTGACAAAATGATGTCCATTGAGTCATAAAAGACAGAAAAGACTGAAGAGCTAAACAACTTTCCACATTTATCTTCCAATGTTTCCAAGACCCTTTACAGAAATAAAATTACTACTGGACTGATAATGACATTTTTTATTTGGTACAAAAACTTATTTCAATGTACAATACAATATTGTTTACATATTATTGTACACATGTTCATGTTTTAGAGAAATGGGCTGGCAGTGCTTAGAATTAATTTTATATTTTGTTTTGAATTTCTGAATATTCAATCAAATATTCAAAGATAAATTTTCTTTCAAATATATCCAAATTGCAAAAATACTATGCATTTGTCGGGCCCTAGCTAGACAAATGACTAGGCTGGCAAGACTGTTACCAGCTGGGCCATGCAAGACATCTGCTTGAGCCACGGTGGCACAGTGGTTAGAGTGCAGTACTGCAGGCTACCTCTGCTGACTGCCGGCTGCCTTCAATTTGGCAGTTCAAATCTCACCAGGTTCAAGGTTGACTCAGCCTTCCATCCTTCCGAGGTCAGTAAAATGAGGACCCAGATTGTTGGGGGCAAAATGCTGACTCTGTAAACCACTTAGAGAGGGCTATAAAGCACTGTGAAGCGGTATATAAGTTTAAGTGCTATTGCTATTATAAATAAAAAGGAGGGTGCCTTTGTTCATATTTTGAAGCTCAGAGGTTCCTTTTAGTACTATGATTAAGCTAAACTCATGGTACTTTTGCCTCAAGTTCATAGAAGTAAGAAGTTATCAGATGATTTATTAAGTCATAGTGCTGTTTGCTTTGACTGTGCAAGTATGATAGCTTGTGTGCAAATCAGCCTTTGTGATTTATTTGACAAACCTTGATTAAGAATATTTGACCCACTAGTATATGTATGTGCACAGCTATTTTGTTATCATCAAGTATGTTAGGATATGATTTGGGCCTAACAGTTGTCCAGGCAATATATGTGTTCTGTGACTTTAAGTTTTAATGCTGCATCATGCTGTAATGCTGAGTCATGCTATAATTACTTGTAATTTAACTATGTATTTAAGCACGGTACTGTAAGGGGTTCAGTAAGATAATAAGCTGCTATCAGCACGTGCATGTGTGGGTGGATCTGCTACCATCCGGGGTTTGTGAACCAACTACTGTTTGTTTGGTAAGAGTTTGTTTGGAGTTAACCGGTAAAGACTTGGACTGTTTAGAAGACTACGAGATTGTTTATTTTCCATTATAAAGAAAACTTTTGATAACACCAGTTTGTATGTATCTCTATCTCATTGCTCTCAGCAATGTTTCTCTGTGCACTTTACTCTGCGACAATATCCTTAACATTGGTTATGGGCCCAGGGCCAACCAGGACCAACTGGAACTAACTAGGATTTTTTTCAGAGTTAAACTGAGAGCTAGTTTGAGTTAGTGAGTAGTACAAACTGTGTTTGTTATAAACAATCTACGTGAAGATGGCACTAGAACAAGCAGCAAATTTTTCCATGATAACCCGGCTGGACGGAACAAACTATGTATCCTGGTCTACAAAATGTGGTCTACTTTTGCGTAGAGAAGGACTGTGGGACATAGTTAATAATCCACCGGATGTAACAGCATGGGATCCTGCTGATGAGGAAGATGCCAAGAAATTAGCCAAGTTTAACAGAGACAATGAACGAGCTCTATGTATTATTGGACTGACACTGGGTGACCAGCAGCTTGTCCATATCCGTGGCGAAGAGTCTGCTGCTAGGTGTTGGACCAAGTTGAAGAGACTATATGTTCGTGACTCTGTGGGTGCTCATATATATCTCACACGAAGATTATTTAGACAACATCTTCTTAAAGGGGGAGATATGATGGCTCATTTGGAATCCATGACCAGAAGTTTCCAGGAGCTGCATGAAAAGGAACTTGTTTTCTCTGAACTACAACAAGTTTACATAATTCTTTCTTCTTTGGACGATAGTTATGACAACTTTGTTTCTTCGTTAGAGGTTTTGTCCAGAGATGAACTGACATTGGCTGGCATAACCAGTAGGTTGTTGGAAGAATCCAAAAGAAGACAAAAAAGGGATCAGTTGAGAGTGCAACAACCAAAAGAAGATAAAATGTACTCAACTGCTTATTTTGTAAAACGTTGTTTTGCTTGTGCGGCTAAAGGGCATATAGCTAAATATTGTAAAAATAAGAAACTGCCTGTTAGGGACAATAATAGACCCAAGAAGGGTTGTAATTTAGTTATATCTAGTTCAACTACTGATGTTAACCAGGATTGTTGGGTTGTTGATAGTGGTGCTTCTCAATCTATTACTAGAAATAGAAAATGTTTTATTAAAATGGAGAAGAGTAACCAACATGTTAAACTAGCAAATGGCTGGAAGGTTAAGGTAGCTGGAGAGGGTGTTGCTCGTTGGTCATTTAGTAATGAACCATTGCCTATGTTATATATTCCTGGTTTAAAGTTCAATTTATTATCTGTTAAATCTTTGGTACAATTTGGGTTTACAGTAACATTTAAAAATGATAAGTGTCTTATAGAGAAAGATGGCAGGGTTGTTACTGCAAGTTTAGAAAATGATTTATTCATTTTAAGGGAGAACCCAGTATTGGTGGCTAAGTCTAAGTCTGTTTATGAGAATGTTAAACCACATGATGAATGTATTCATCTGTTACATCGGAGACTTGGGCACTTAAATTTCAGGACGTTAAAGAAAACAGTGCAATTATCGGAAGGGATAAAACTACAAGCATGTAGTAAATATCTGAACTGTAATGCCTGTAGTCAGCAGAAAAGTAGGGTTACACCAGCAAACCGTGTTAATGGTTTTAAAACTACAAAGCCGTTAGAGGTAGTGTTTATAGACCTAATTGGACCCAAGAAACCCAGTATAGGAGGTGCCTGCTATATTCTAAGCATAGTAGACCATTATTCAAGATATGGATTCTGTTATCTTATGAAAACAAAATCTGAAACATTCCAGCATATAAACAACTGGCTGCGTTTTGTGGAAAGGATGCAGAAATTTAAAGTGAAATGCTTAGTGACCGATAATGGTACAGAATTTACTAACCAAAGGTTAGAAAAGTTTTTGCAGGATGCAGGGATCCAGCATAAACGATCGGCTCCGTACAGACCAGAACATAATTCCTATATTGAGAGGCGAGGACAAACATTACAAGCCATGATTAGAACTATGTTGGCAGATTCTGGTTTGCCTGAAAATTTATGGGGCGAGGCCGTTATGTGTGCTAACCATGTGCTAAACAACGTGGTTCATTCCTCTACAGGTGAAATACATTCACCTTATGGCATGGGAGGAAACCAAATCTTAGTTATTTACACACATTTGGAGCCCCAGCTTGGGTACATATTCCATCTAGTGTTAGGAGAAAAGATCAACAAAGAGCCAGAAAAATGTTTTTTGTTGGCTATGAATCAAATCATAGATCTTTTAGATTTTGGGCACAGGGTACTACTAGTGTTTACTGTAGTGCAAGTGCTAAATTTCTAGAGCACGAAGGATGGGATAAACTAGAGCGTGCAGATTTCAGACATGATAATACTGTTAGTATAGAGCATCATATCCCTGATGAGATTCCTGAGGATATAGATACTGTAGAATCCTCTATTAAGGTTGAGGAACAGGAAGTAGGTTTAGGGGAGGATGAAACTGAAACATCTGAAATGAGTCCTGTATTGCCTAGAAGATCTACTAGGGAAAGGCATCCACCAGATCGATATAAGGCAACTGTAGTTTGCCAAGTTAACATCGAACCTTCAAGTTATGATGATATCAGGCTTTATCCTGAAAAAGAGTAGAAGGCTTGGAAGGAGGCAATGAATAAGGAAATTAAGTCATTGACTGATCTAGATGTTTATGAAAATGTGAAATTGCCACCTGGTGAGAAAGTAATAGGTTGTAGATGGGTTTACAAAATTAAGAAAGGTATAGATGGGACAGTAACCCATAAAGCTCGCCTAGTAGCTCAAGGTTTTTCTCAGACCGAAAAAGATTTCGATGAGGTTTTTGCTCCTAGTTTACGTGCTAGTACTTTAAGAACAATGCTGGTATGGGCAGCTAAAAACAAATATAGTATTAACCATATAGATGTGGAGACGGCATACTTGCATGCTCCATTAAGGCACACCATCTATATGAGGAAGCCTTTAGGATTTGAAACACAAAACCAAACTGATTGTTGGAAGCTCAAGAAAAGCCTTTATGGTTTGAAACAATCAGGGTTTGAGTGGAACCAATGCATAGTTAAAGAACTAAATAGGATTGGTTTTCATGAAGGTATAGCAGATAAATGTCTCTTTAAGAGAGAAAGTAATGGGTTAGTTTCATTTTTGTTATTGTTTACAGATGACATAGCTATAATAACTAAAACTGACAAGGAAGCCATAGATATCGTTCACCAGTTACAAACTAAATTTAAGATCAGAAATTTAGGAAATATCAGGCATTATTTGGGACTAGATATTAGTCAAACAGCTAGAGGTTATAAAACATCTCAATCTAGCAAAATTAGCCAGATGTTGAAGCGTTATGGCATGGAGATATGTAAGCCAGCCAAGACACCTATGGCACAGGATTTTAACCATGAGGAAATCCAAAGCCCTAACTTTAGTAAAGAGATCTACCAGTCTCTTATAGGTAGTCTATCTTATATCAGCAATTGGTCAAGACCGGATATCTCATTTAGCGTAAACCAATTAACAAGGTATAATGCAGAGCCAACTGATAGGCATTGGCAGGCTGCAAAGCGTATACTAAGATATCTGAAAATGACGATGCATTATGCATTGTATCTAGAACCTAACCAAGATTTAATACTGAGTGCATATGCTGATGCCAGTTTCGCTACTGATGTGACCACTAGAAAGTCTACATCGGGTATAGCTATAATGTTAGGCAATTGTTTGATTGGCTGGAAATCAATTCGTCAAAAACATATTAGTCTATCTACAATGGAGGCAGAATTTTCATGTCTATCACTGGTATGCACTGATCTGATATATTACAAACAACTGGATATTGGTTTAAAAATGGATTATCCAATTGTAATACATGAGGACAATCAAGCTGCTATAAAAATGGCAACTAATTTAGCAGTTAAAATTAGATCCAAGCATACTGACATTCGGTATCTGAATGTTCACCAAAGTATCCAAAGCAATATGGTTAAACTGGAATATTGCATGTCGGAAGACAATATCGCGGATAACTTTACCAAAGCTCAAGGTGCTGTCAAACATAAAGCATGTTGTGAAAGCTATGGATTAAGGATCTAAACTGTATATATTGTATTTAAACTGTATATATTGTATTTGAACTGTATATATTGACCTGTCCAAAGGGGAGCATGTTAGGATATGATTTGGGCCTAACAGTTGTCCAGGCAATATATGTGTTCTGTGACTTTAAGTTTTAATGCTGCATCATGCTGTAATGCTGAGTCATGCTATAATTACTTGTAATTTAACTATGTATTTAAGCACGGTACTGTAAGGGGTTCAGTAAGATAATAAGCTGCTATCAGCACGTGCATGTGTGGGTGGATCTGCTACCATCCGGGGTTTGTGAACCAACTACTGTTTGTTTGGTAAGAGTTTGTTTGGAGTTAACCGGTAAAGACTTGGACTGTTTAGAAGACTATGAGATTGTTTATTTTCCATTATAAAGAAAACTTTTGATAACACCAGTTTATATGTATCTCTATCTCATTGCTCTCAGCAATGTTTCTCTGTGCACTTTACTCTGCTAGTTGTTACACAACAACAATATCCTTAAGAAAGTATTTGGGACTTAGAGCACCTTGCTGACATACAGTGGCTCTCCTAGCTATTTGTCATTAGATCCCAACATACTTGCAGTCTACCCAAGTTAAGCTAAACTAGAAGATTATATAATGTGAAGCACCACCCATCTGAATGACTCCAGATTAGGCAAGTCTCTTTAACATGTTTATATCTTTATACCTGAAAACATGTGAACAATGAAGGTTATAAATTAGGAGTTAGTGGGGAACTTAGATGTGGTTGAGGTACAATTCCTACCATAATCATCAGGAAAGAAAAATACTGGGGGATAATTCAGCAACTCTTGAAATGCTATATCACTGGTATGAGAATCACAGTGTCAACAACTTATCATCCTGAAATTCAATTCATTCTTTTGAACATTTCACAAAGTACTTTTGAGTATTTCAGAACAAATACTGTTTCAATATAGCTAACATGATTATGTGGACAGATGAAGTTGTAATGCCAAAACACTGTGTGGTTCTACTGAATAAATAGGTTGTGTCCATCCCATTACTTTTCTGGAATCTACATGGAGAATGCTAGAAAATACAAAATTCTAGAATTAGTAACATCTGCTTAAATAAATAGAATTTCAGCATATATTAATTTTATTTAACATGTGCTAAGCACAGCTCAAGACCTTTATTACATAATAATATTATTACAAAATAACAATTTTGGAATTTAGAGAACGGATTGATTCCTAAGTGAGCAAGAGACAGCATAGTAATTCCACAGGAGAAAGCATTTTCTACAAGAAAACTGTTTTCAAAGCAATAGACCATTTAAAAAATTACATGTGTTCATGTGCATTTATATTTACAAACATATATATATATATATATATATATATATATATATATATATATATATATATATATATATATATATATATATATATATATATATATATATATATATATGTAGGTCTTTGGTTATTCGGGTCTTCTCCCGCGTAGAATTGAAAGTATCTTGGCGACGTTTCGACGAAGTCTCATTCGTCATCTTCAGGCTGGTGTTCCAGGAAGCACGAAGCCAAGAACACCAGCCTGAAGATGACGAATGAGACTTCATCGAAACGTCGCCAAGATACTTTCAATTCTACGCGGGAGAAGACTCGAATAACCAAAGACCTACATATATATATTCCAGGAAGCACGAAGCCAAGAACACCAGCCTGAAGATGACGAATGAGACTTCGTCGAAACGTCGCCAAGATACTTTCAATTCTACACGGGAGAAGACCCGAATAACCAAAGACCTACATACAAACACCCGCGAAAACCTCAGAAAACATATATATATATATATATATATATATATATATATATATATATATATATATATATATATATATATATATATATATATCAAGCAAAGCAATAGAAACAACACAAATATTCATAATTCATCATTTCAATGGCAAACAAATCCACTCAAAGAAAAACAGATTTACAACTGAGTTAAGACAGCATGTAAAATATGAACATGATTCAAGTTTTGCACTTGAAAGCCTTAGTTGGTTCTGACAAAACATAGCTATCTCACTCTGCCTTCAACTCACCTTACTATAAGATGGAGCAATTGATTATATATATATTGCCAATGCAATAGCATTTAGGTGAAAAGAACCACTGGTTTTAGACTCTTCTCTAGATGCTAGTGGTTCACTGAGGAAAAAAGGGGTAATCTGGCACTTCACACTTTTACTACATTCAGGACTAGCCACACTAAAAAGAAGAACACTGTTGATTTCTGCTGGCTGATGTCATGGAACAATAGGGCCAGTACTTCCAGACCCTTCCCTATGCCTCATAATTAGCTGTCCCTTGCTATGCCCATTAGCCACCAGACCCATTAACGTCTATAGACAGAGCAGGTGGAGATTTATCACTTTATTAGGCAACTGACTTACTGAAGCAATTCTAGGTGACTATTATAGGTAGTCCTCAACTTACAACAGTTCATTTAGTGACTGTTTGAAGTTACAATGGCACTGAAAAAAAGTGACTTATGACCATTTCCCCATACTTATGACCGTTGCAGCATCTCTATGGTCACGTGATTTGCATTCAGATGCTTGACAACTAGTTCAGATTTTTGACGGTTGCATTGTCTTGGGGTCATGAGATTATTTATTTATTTATTTGTTCGATTTATATGCCACCCTTCTCCGGAGACTCAGGGCGGCTTACAATGCATCATCTTTTGCAACCTTTCTGACAAGCAAAGTCAATGGGGAAGCCAGATTCACTTAACAACCGTGTTACTAACTTAACAACCGCAGTGATTCACTTAACAAATGTGGCAAGGAAGTGGGGCACAGCTCACTTAACAAATGTCTCACTTAGCAACATAAATTTGGGGCACAATGGTGGCCATATGTTAAGGGCTATGTATATAGCTTTAGTTCCCAATCATGGTGAATAAGAACTGAACATGTACATGTGGGTCTGAACTCTTCATCATGACAGGGCTGCTTTCTTTTTTTAAAATATATATTAAGTTTTTATTTTATTTTTAACATACAAATTTCCAATTTCAATTGAACAGTGTGTTGTCTGGGTACAAATCATTTTAGAAAATAATAATCAAAGTGTTTACAACAATATTCATTGCTTTAATATCAATTGGAATACCATGTTTCCTCAAAAATAAGACCCTGTTCTATATTTTTTGAACCCCGAAATAAGTGTTTGGCCTTTTTTCAGGGAGGTCTTATTATTTTGGGGTGCATGGAGCAAGAAGGGCTCCTCTTACCTTCTTACCTGATTTCCAGCTCTGTCTCCCTAAACCTAACCAGAGGAAATGGCAGGGACCGGCTGCGCATGTGTTTAAATATTTTCCGGGAGGGCTTATTTTGGGGGGCAGGCTTATTTTAGCACATGCACTGAAAAGCCTGATTGGGCTTATTATCAGGGGATGTCTTATTTTCGGAGAAACGGGGTAATATTATTAATAATAATAACCATAGTAGTTGTTTAACCAATTTAACATACCTTCCTTATATCACTGATCTTTCTATATATTTCCCTGTTTCTAACTTCTGTTTTTGTCAGCTGACCATTGATAAAATAAGTCCCAAGTCAAAAAATATTCAGTTTCTTTCTTTTCTGCTTCCTGAGTACCAGACTTTGTTAAAAGAGCCTTATGGCAGGGGTGAAATTCAGCATGTTCTGACAGGTTCTGGAGAACTGGTAGCAGAAATATTGAGTAGTTTGGAGAACTGGCAAATACTACCTCTGGCTGGCCCCAGAGTGGGGTGGGAATGGAGATTTTGCAATATCCTTCCACCAGGAGTGGGATGAGAATGGAGATTTTGCAGTATCCTTCCCCTGCCATGCTCACCAAGCCATACGTACAGAACCAGTAGGAAAAAAATTTAAATTTCGCCCCTGCCTTATGGGTAAACACATATTGCACAACTGATCTGGCAGGAAAGTAAATGCTTGGAGCTGACACAAAATGTGTTGCAACTTGGAGCTTTTTGCATGGAAGTTCCAGCAGGAGCTGTCATCTACTCCTTTTTGTATATTCACTGGGCAGTCTGGATAGGATTTGGGCTAACTCTCATGTTCAAGCCAAATAGAGCCTATACAATGGCTCTTCTTCCTATGGCAGAAGAGCAAGGTTTCCAGAGCAAAGGGGTGCATCAGAAGATTTCCCAAGTATTTGAGCATCTTTGAACTTCCTATTAAAATACTATAGAAAACATACATGTTTTTTCTTCGCAGAAATATTTTTGTTTTTTGAAAAGGATCTTCAGAATCTGATATCTGATGCAGATATTTGATATACACATGCACATATATACAAGCAAATATGTACAAACATACTAACTGAGTCCCATTCATTGACTGGAGCTGGCATCCTATACAAACTAATGTCATCTTCCACAAACTTTAATCAGTAATAAATTAGTCCTTATCACTGAAAATGAAATTCCACATAAAACCATAATTTTACTTAATCTCTTATCATTCTTTTTTTCATGAAATAAGCAAATTATGCTTTGGGGATAAACTGGCAGCAGATTTTTTCCTTTGATTATCTGCTGAAAAGGAAATACGGGAAATTTCCATGGTTGTCATTGATGGTGCTGAACTAGGTCTTCGAAGAACTCTGCCAAAGTAGACTTCCTTGCATTTCCTTTGAAAATGTTTGCCTACAATGACATAGACGATTGGATTAAGACAACTGTTGATGAAACCGCAATCGGCAGCAATCTGGCTAGCCACAATAATGCCTTGTTCTACATCACAACCCGAAAGGATACCTATTTGAAAGAACATATCTATGAATGTGGTGACCTGGAATGGAAGCCAACAGATGATAAACAGAAGAAGGACTGCAAAAACCAGTATGGTGGCTTTTTTCTCAGTCTGAATGGTTTTGATCTTTTGGCTGTCACGGTTTTGTAAAGCTTGGATGATTTGAACAGAACAGTAGGTAATGATACAGACTGGTATCAGAAAGCCGACTGTGTTCAGCAAAATGGCCGTGGTAATTGTCCACTGAAAACCAGGAGGATAGTCCAAAACACAGGCCTTACCCTCATATCCTTCCACATCCTTTAATGACCTGAATGCCAAAGGAGGAAAGCAAAGTAAAAGGGCAGAAACCCAAATCACAAAGCAGTTCCATTTGGCATATCTTGGCTGGCGCATGCGTCCCAGAGACATTGTTTTCACCAGGGCCAAGTAGCGATCAATGCTCACCATGACTACAAAATAAATGCTTGAATATAAGTTGATAACAAGGAATGAGTTGATGATTTTGCAAAGGATGAGCCCAAAAGGCCAATGGAACTTGTTGGCTGTGTTGATAGCCCAGAAAGGCAACCCACAGAGTAACAGAAGGTCAGCTGCCGCTAAATTTGCCAGGTATATTTCAGCCACAGTGGAGCGGCTTTTATGGAAGCACCAGACACTGAGAACAAATAAATTCCCCAGTATTCCCACTACAGTAAGAAACCAGAGAAAGGCAGGCAAGGAATGTAACAACCATTGCCAGTCTTCTGGCCAAGGGCAGTCTGTGGAAGGTGGTGTACTCCAGCTGACTGTACCATTAGGAAGGGCTGTACCGTGCTCAGCCATGATAGTCGTTGCTTCAGTGCTGAAAAATAAAAAAAGAGGATTAGATCCCTGTTCAGTGCAATATTTAAAAATCAAATCTTAAATAAAAAAATAAGTGTTCTGTACTGGGAACAATGTATGAGAGTGGAGGCAAGGCGAATTAATAATAACTTTTATTAACAACAACAGCTAACATCAGATCCGCTCGGTGCTGAGGACCTTGGAGAGCGGGGCAGCTTCTAAGGCACTGACAGCTCTTAAATATGCAGAGCTGTCAGCGGTTGGGCCAATCAGGACGTGTCCATTTCCCACTGGCTTATAGCCGTCGATTGGGCCAATCGGCTGCTCCGTCCTTGTCACGTGTGCAGCCTCCGGATGCAACAGTAAGGATGGAATTCAGTTCTATTAGAAGAAACTGTTTGGGGCAAGTAAAACAATTAAATGTCCTAGGAACTTAGGCTTACAACTTAGAATAACCTTGTTGTCACTTTAAATGTACACTAATTGGCATACATTAAAATAAAATTTCGTTGCATACAGCTCTCAAGGGGTCACTACCCCCAATATATACTACATAAACATGACAAAATAAACAAATACAAAATTATGCATATACCTACATACCCACATATATTCTATGACACAGAGAAACAATGCAGTCTAGTTCGGATGTACACATGTACATGGCGAGAAAAACAAATCTTGTGAGTTTACCAGACAGATGGCAACACTGCAAGATGCTAAGACATTGTACAAGGAGGTCAGCTTTGGGGATTCATATGCTACTGCAGGAAGCCATTCTTTCTCATATATTTATACCCACAGAACAATAGAAAAGGAAATGGAGATCATGGTTAGATTTCCTGCCACTATTGCTGCATAATAATGTTATGACTTCACACAAAATATTCAGATATATTGTAGAATCAAGGAAAGGGATTTTCCTCTAATCCAGTCATTCAAACTTTAACCTGCTGCCGAACAGTACAGATTTTCCAGTTGTGCAGTGATTATCTGATCTTATGTTATGGAAACATTTCAAGGATTTTTTCCTGATTTATGAAAATTATGTGCGTGCTCACATTTGCGAACCGGTAACAAAGGTAAGTGAATACTACCCCTGGTTTGTATTGACCACCAGGGAGCGATATCTGACTGGTTTCCTCTTACTCGGGACCCATAGTTCATAGTAGCTACCATTTGAGTTTGAAGCTCATAGAAAAATCTGTAGCTATGTAAGCCTGATGATCCCAAATAGGTTAAAATATATATTGCATACTGCTTCCTGGTGGTCAATGTAATTTTTTAAAAAAACCACTCAGGATATATTTTTATTTGATTATTTTTATCTCACCTTGATTATTTTTATAAATAATTCAGAGGAATGAACATACATAACACTTTTCCCTCCTTCTATTTTCCCCACAACAGTCCTATGAGGAGGGATGCACTGAAAGAAAGTGACTAACCCAAGGTCACACAGCTGGCTTTTATTCCTAAGGCAGGACTAGAACTCAGTACTATGTAAAATGTCCTTCACTACTCAGGTTTGTAAAATGAGAATGGAAGAGAAGTTATGCAAAGTCTCCTCCATGTGGGCAAGTTGTAACGTAACAGCTCCTTCTTTCTGATATGAGACCTTTAAAACATGAAGGTGGATTGTCTACTGCAGGGGTGTCAAACTCATGGTCCATGGGCCGGAGGTGACACATGCTTGCCATGTCAACCACCAGTTTAGCAAAGGGAAAAAAAGTCATGATACATCATGTGATGACAATGTGACGCTGCAAGTTTGACACCACTGGTATACTGTATCAGTATCTAAGCCACCCAGAGTCCCTTGGATAGTGAGATGGGTGATGTCTAAATTTTATAAATGAAATAAACACCATCCTGAAGATCGAATCTGTTAATTATTTTATGGTCAAAAGTCCATGCAAAAGGGCTGCTGGTGACCTAAGCCTCATATTGCACATGTAGTATTGTGTTGTGTTGTGTTGTTCATTTTATTAATTGTACTTTTATTGGTCAATGGCCAAAATGAAGTTCTACCTGTTTGTCTACATTTTGTCTGAAGTTCAGCATAATCTTCACTCCATTAGGAGTGTTCTGGTTATCTCTTATTTTAGTTATTGTAGGGAAATAATTGGAGGGAAATCCACATGGCAGTTCATCCTTACCAGGAGTTAGAGAAATGGGTGCTATTGGTAGCTAACCAAACCTTTACTGATACCCACAGGAAAGGAAAAAGACAAAAAGCTGCACGCTGAATTCTTATAATTCTAATTATAATGCTCAAGCAGTTGAAATTTGCTACTCAATCATCCAGTAGTAACCAGGATGAATACTTCTGAGAGGATAAAGAAAATTATTTTGTCAAAATACATTTGGCAATGTTATCATTGTTATATTATGCTACTGTACATTTATGAATACTCTAGGCTTGCCTTTTAAAATTAATTTTGTTTTACGCAAATTATAATTTTCCAGAAAGTGAGATTATCAAGTACCAATTTCATTACTTTTGGTGCCTGTAACATTTGAGGTTATGTTCCCACTATGCAGTTGGGAAGAAGGATTGTACAGTATTCTGAAATTGCTTATCTGAAAGTGCTTGCATGCCATGAACTGGAAAACAGCTCTGCAGGAAACACAGGAAACAGCATTAAAGTACAGTTCTATCCTGGTCAGTTTAAAATGGTTTCTTCAGGTTATTGCTGAGAAGAACTAAGTAGATAGAAATCAACTTCCTGACCAAGTGGATGTAGATTCAGCTCGTTACAACCGGAATAGTTTTAATTTAGTTCTTCTGGGCACGCAATCTGCTTCCTTACCTCAGGAATTTTTATTTTCAGTCACTAGCATATTAGATTAATATCAGAAGCGTTTGTCCAATTTTCCATTCAGTGGTAGAGTAATTCTCATTTCAACTGATAGTTTTCCTCTGTCCAAGACTCAATAACAAAATCACAACTTTATCTGAGCTAAATTTTTTGAATGGCTATAATCACTAAAAAATTCTAATTTTAATAATTTTATTTCTACTTCTAATATTAATAATAGCTATATTTAAGTTTATATCATTAAAAAAAATCACACACAGATAGAAATATATGAATAAACATCAAAATCAATACAATAATGATTTGAGAATGAAAAGGCCAGAGTCTAAAGTAGACCAAGAATTACCCTTTTTATTTTATTTATAAATACCTGAATATATTTGTGAACTTATATCATTTTCATAGCTATCCATCTCACACAGGTGATACTGGATGGCTTCAAAGATTAAAGCACAGACAGCCCATTACATATAATCTGTGGTACCAGTGGTGGGATTCAAATTTTTTTTACTAGCGGTTCTATGGGCATGGCTTGGTGGGCATGGCATAGCTTGGTGGGTGTGGCTTGGTGGGCATGTCAGGGAAAAGATACTGCAAAATCTCCATTCCCTCCCCACTCCAGGGGAAGGTTACTGCAAAATCCCCATTTCCTCCCGATCAGCTGGGACTCGGAAGGCAGAGAATAGATGGGGGTTGGGCCAGTCAGAGGTGGTATTTACTGGTTTTCCGAACTACTCAAAATTTCCGCTACCAGTTCTCCAGCTTCAGTGAAGGAAGATTATGAATTACAAAGTGTATTAGTAAATCGCTAATGATCTAGAGAGCAGAAGTGCAGCAACCTGGTTGCTTTTTTCTTGACTCCAGATTACTAGATTACATCTGTGGCATGTAGGATAAAAATATCAGTAATCTGATTCACACATACACCAAGTCAAAAATTTATGTCATGTACTTGTACAATATTTTCTTTCTTTACTAAGAGGGAAGTTTGAATGAGTTCAGAGGATTTCCTTCTTAGTAAACAGGCAATTGGACCATAGCCCAACCTAATCTCCAATATTTTCTACATCAAGGACCTTACATTAAGAAAGGCAAGCACGTGGTAGACTTTGGATGTTATAAACTACAAATCCCATGGTCCTTTGCCCTGATGAACACCAACGAGAGCTAAAGTCCGAATCATCAGGGGCAACCAAACCATTTTCCGTGCTGCAGGGAAATTGAGAACGGCTGTTCCTAGTATATTATCCTGTTCATAATAGTGGCTTTATCTAGCAATTTCCATTTCACTTTTTTAAATACAGGACAACTTTTTAATTCTGTTGCTAATGTATTCTTCTTTCAGCTCTCTAGTTTTCTCCCCACCTTTTTTTTAAAAAAACAAAACACTAAAAAGATAATCAAGTTACAAATAAATCTCATCTTGACTGAAGGCCTGACCTCTGCGTAGCTTACTATCATAAATAAAATCCTTCTACAACTCCTTGCACCATTACTACCCCTGCCTCCCAAAAAAAGAATTTTGATTTATTGAGCAATACTTCCTTCTTCGGTTTATAGTTGTCCCGGCATGTTAAAATGTGTTTTCCATAGTTTCCAGCCAGCAGGGCCATAGTGCATTTTATTCAATTGTGCTTCAAAATAGCCAAGCAAAATGAATATTCAAGAACATACAGCACAAAGCAATCACACTATCTAAGAAAATGACAGCAGTTGATTTCCTTCCATCTGGAGAGCACCAAGTTAGGAAACATTCATTTATAGTTTACAGCTTCTCTGTTTTTGTTTTTTTAAAAAAAGTCTCACTGCATCCACTCTTGCTTCTCGATGTGTTCCAGAGGTTTTGTGTCCAATGTTTCTTATGTTCTTTTAATCTGCCATGTAAGCACTTATTGCAGTTCATTATAGTCAAAACCAGATACACATATATATCTGTTATCTATCAAAGGTAAAAAAAAATTTTTGTGCCAGGACAAATAATCATTGTATTCAACAATAAAAATAGGAATTAGAGAGCCAGCAAAAGGTTTAAAGAGGAGAAAGGAAGAACAATTGTAGGAAAGATTTAAGGAAGTTTTACATTTAACAATCTACTCAAAGAAAAACAGACGTACTGTACATACCCCATTCCAGCAAAAGCTTCAGGCTTTGGATGTTCAGTCAAATTGTAGTTGTCTTTATGAATCATTTTGTGCTGCTGCTGTTGCTTTTCTGGAAAGAATTGAAACAGCTCCTCCCACCGTAGATGAAACTGATTTACGTTTCTACAATCTACACCCATCTCTTCTAGTGTCCTCTAAGTAGCTGCATTTGGCTTTATGAAATTGTGGGCTTTTGATGAGCAGCTGAGAATAAAATATAAACCATCCCCAGACACTGATAATTTCAGGAACACACCACCTTTTTCTGGATGCCAATATGAAGCTATTTTACATTTTATTAACCTTGCATGTTTAAATGGTTTGTGTTGTCTTCTTTTTTCATTTGTCAGTTGGTGATTTCCCCCCCCCTTCCTTTTTTTGTATGTCACCTTGAGTCACATTGTTTGAGTGGGTGCCCTCTAAATCAGTGGTGGGTTTCAAAAGTTTTTACTACCAATTCTTGCTTGGTGAGCGTGGCATTGCTTGGTGGGCGTGGCTTGGTGGGCGTGGCAGGGGAAGGATACTGTAAAACCTCCATTCCCACTCCACTCCGGGGGAAGGTTATTGCAAAATCCCTATTTCCTCCCAATCAGCTGGGACTTGGGAGGCAGAGAATAGATGGGGTAGGGGCCAGTTAGAATTTTTACTACTGGTTCTCTGAACTACTCAAAATTTCCACTACCGGAACTGGTCAGAACCTGCTGAAACCCACCTCTGCTCTAAATGCTTCAATAAATAGTCTGCTTCTCCTCTTCAGTTATTCCTATTCAGCCTGTACATTTGTAATAGAATTGATAAACATGAATGACAATTTGTGATTATGTCACAATGTAACACCTGGAGGAAGTGTATGTATTAATGGGACACCAGGGGTTGTAAAATTATATGGATTGGTTATATGGGAGATTAGAGTGGAAGAAGAGAAAATAATACTTTACTGAAGGGTTTTGTGCCTGTGTCTGGTCCGTGTTTGGTTGCAGGCGGGGTGAAATCTACTTACCTTCTTTACTGGTTCAGAAGCACAAGTGCCATGCGTGTGAGCTCGCTTCACTCAAGTGTGCGCACGCACACCTTCTGCGCATGTGCAGAAGGTAAAAAAACACCAGGGCAGTGATCGCTATCGGGTCACCAAACCACAGGGAAAAATTGCTACCGGATCAGGTGATCCAGTCCGATCATGGAGCATTTTACCCCTGGTTGGAGGGTATGGTCAGCTGTTATAGGTAAGTGTCATTATACCTATACATAAGACCACTGCTCCACAAGTTGCAATGTTTACTTTTGGGTGCAATTCATGATGTAGTTATCACACTACATGGCATAACACTTAATAAATTGAAGGGTCACCTATCTCTCATAGTTTCTGGCCAGGATCTCATTGAGTAAGGAGTGCCCTCTAGTGGTACCCATGAATGTGCCTTCTCTGTCACAGCACCAGCTTTCTGGAGCAGATATCAAGAGATTCAAACTACCCCATAGTTGGCCTCCCTTTAGACAAGTTCTGAAACTTGGCTCTTTCTCTTGTCCTTGGAGTAGGGTGGGAGTTGGGTCCCTTTAAGTTATGTGTTGTAAGGAAAACAGGGTTTGTATTCTTCTTTCTGGGTAACTATTATCTTTCTTGATATTGTGATGTTTCTTCCTTTTAAAATTGTCAGGGACTCAGAAATGTATTTTATAAAAAAATAAATGATAGAATTTTTTTGGGGTGGGGAATATAATGCTTCTCCAAATAGCAGTTTTTGACTGGCTTAAAGACTGATTGGATTAAAAGACTTCCAAAGTCCCTTCCAACTCTGTTATTCTGTTACTCCATCATGATACATTCAGCAACTGTTGATGATGGCTGGGATAAGGTCTTATCTTTTCCAAGAAATTATGTAACTGAGGCCCTGGAATTATGCAATGATGTAGGGTTGCCTAGGACATGTTTTGACTACAACACATTTCATTGTTCGTTTGAGTTAATTTGGTTAACAGAAGCCCTTTTACTTCCTGCTGCTCACTCAATATTTAAAAAAGTCACAAAGCTTTCATTATACATGGGGCCCAAAAGTTGCAAAAATAGGAAGCTCTTATTTTGTCCATCAACTGGAATAGATATTCCTCATTTCCTCCTTTCTTTGATTTACATGGTTGGTAGCAACATAAAACTTTCAAAATCAGGAAATTACTTCTGGGCATAGGAACCATAGATTTTTCTTCCTGTCACCAGCTCGTTGCTCATATCTATCCCCCGGATAATTCTTATTTAGTGCACAATATTCTTATCTCTGGAAAAATATTAGCAGCTAAAAAGCTTCTGAATACATCCTGCTTCTCTGAAAATCAGCCAAAGGTATGACAAAGGTATGACAATCCTCCTCCATCCAACCAACCATCATCCAAAACTAGGCACACACGCCCCAAACTTCCTCTGTAACAACTGCTACCGACCTTAAATGCAAGCTACATAATGCAAGAAACCTTGTAAATAAAATACCTGAATTTCTCCTCTTACTAAATATGGCTATATTCAGCATTATATTTGTCTGTGAAACTTGGCTGAATACATCCCTCCCTGACTCCATTACTACAGTTAGAGACTATCATGTTTACCGGTCAGATCGTGAAATCCATAAAGGAGGTAGTGTTTGACAGAGCGGCAATCAGCCCCGTTACCTTCCTGGGGTAATAGCCCTCAATTAGGGGTGGATTGTGGCATTTTCCTTGTGTATACTTTGTAAAAAAATAAATAAACCGAAGATATATTTTCTAATTAAACTCATATTTATTGTAAAGAAATAAAAACAAATCACTATCTAAATTAGGTTACATCTTGGAAGCTTTCCCAGCTACTGTACCTCTCTTGGCCAGAGAACAAAGTAAAAGTTTTAGAGAAGAAGAAAGGAATGTAGACATGCGCAGTAGATTAGAGATAAGAGTTTTTGGCAAGCTACGGTAAATCTGAAAGTCCAAAAATAAGAGCTCAGCTGGTAAATACAAAAACGCAGTGACAGTGTTGCTGTCTTCTACAAAAACTCCCTACATCTAAAAAATATACAAGTTACACACAAATGTGCTTTTCCTGAGACCATTGTCTCTGACCTATCCTTAAATGCCACATTTCAATTCTTACTTTGTTACAGAGACCCAGATTACGACATCGAACATGCAAACAAGTTAACTTCACTACTAACCTAGGCAGCCTCCTGCCCATACCCAATAATCTTTCTTGGTGACCTTAATTTACCACTTATTAATTGGACCCTAAATGAATGTACAACTGAACCTATACATACAACCCTGTATAATACTGTAATTAATCTGGAACTTGATCAACTAGTAACTAAACACTAGGCTCAACAACTGCCTTGATCGCATCTTCTTCAACAGTTTAAATTTTATTTATGGACTACAAATAAAAGTATCATTCTCCAACAGCGACCACAGCGTGATTGACTTTTGTCTCAACTTACGCCCTCTCAAAAATCATCATAATGATGGGATTCCCAGTTATAACTTTTAAAAAGTTATGATCTCATAGACAATGAACTCTCATATCCTGATTGGTAAAATCTATTCTCTGATTGTAATACTGCTGATGACCACTACAACATTTTTTTGCGCGAAGTCAAAAGAATCATTAAACTTTACGTACCGCTAATACCCCACAAAACCAGAAAAAATAAACTACTAAGAACAATAAGGAAATTACAATTAAAAAAAAATCTCTTTGGTGAAAAAACAAAACAAACTACATAGCTGACTTCAAAAACAGCTACAAAAACTTATGCCAACCACTAAAGATTGAATGCACCAATTATCACATCAAACAAGAAGAAAATCTTTTACATACAAAATCTACCTGTGCCTTCTGTAATTTTATAAACGACAAACTTAAAGGCTCGAGATCCATCCCACCCCTAAAAGGACCAAACAATGAAGATTGTATTGACAAAACTGTTAAAGCCAATTTCTTTAACACGTTCTTTGGCCCAGTCTTTGTAAACAGCAACAACACATACCCAATATTTCCGAGTCATACTACAGACAATTACAACAATTATGGTGATCTTATACATATTGATTTTACAGAAGACTATGTTGAAAAGGCACTATGCAATCTAAAACCATCTCTATCTATTGAACTGATGGACTATGTGCATACTTCTTAAAAAAGCCTTCCTCTGCAATTGCAGAACCTCTAAGCATAATTTTTGAAAAATCTTTCAGTATCAGCACCTTGCCCTACCAATGGACACAAGCCAAGGTCATCCCTATCTTCAAAAAGGGAGCCCCTAGCCTAGTTGAAAATTACAGACCAATCTCTTTATATTGTGTCACCTGCAAAGTCATGGAATCAATCATTAACCAATCTATTACTCTCCACCTAGAGACAAACAACCTATTTTCTAACAAACAATTCGGTTTCAGAAAAAATGGTCTAACAAATGGCAACTTCAAATTTCAACCAACAAATGCTCTGTCTTGCACATTGGCAAAAAAAATAAAATCAATACAATAAATTAAGATGGACATGACTTGTAGATGACTCTCACTCTGTCAAGGACCTTGGGGTACTCATTTTTAATGATCTAAGTGAGCCCACTGTTACATTTGGCAATGTAACAACATTGCCAAAAAGGCATTAAGAATTGTTAACCTAATCTTGCGTAGCTTCTTCTCTGGTAATGTTGTACTACTAACTAGAGCATAAAAAACATTTGCTAGACCAATTCTTGAATACAGCTCATCTGTCTGGAACCGCACTGCGTATCAGACATAAATACAATCGAGAGAGCCCAGAGATATTTTATGAGAAGAGTCCTCCGTTCCGCTAACCACAATAAAAGACCTTATGCCATCAGATTCCAAATTTTGGGTTTAGACAATTTAGAACTATGCCGACTTCAGTCTGACCTAAGCATAGTACATAAAATTATCTGCCACAATGTCCTTCCTGCCAATGATTACTTCAGCTTCAACCACAACAATACATTAGCAAATAATAGATATAAACTCAAGGTAAACCGTTCCAAACTCGATTGCAGAAAATATGACTTCAGTAACAGAGTTGTCAATGCCTGGAATGCACTACCTGACTCTGTAGTTTCTTCCCCAAACCCCAAAAACTTTAACCTTAAACTGTCTACTGTTGACCTCACCCCAATACTAAGAGGTCTGAAAGGGGCGTGCATAAGTGCACCAGCATGCCTACCATCCCTGTCCTAATATTCCTTTTTACTTACTCTTTTCATGTATTCAAATTATGTTTATACTTTTACCTGTTATCTTATATATACTTGACAAATAAATTTATAATTATGATTATGATTATGATTACTTTCTGGATCCTACTGAAATATTTTTGTGAGCACTTTCCACTGCTTTTGAGGTAGCAGCCTTTTCTGTTTTGGTTGTGGTTAGCTACCCAAGGAATGGTTTCTTTACAATCTGGATCTTCCATTTTTCAATGAAAAGCTTCCAGCGGTTTTGGGTAGAAAGTATCAGTAAATCTGAGGGATTAGAGAGTTGTAGAGGGTTAGATTGTTGTAGTTAGTGAAATTTAAGGTCTCTTGGCCTTCATCCTGACAGTTGTCCAGATTTTAATTATGTGGAGAAATAGCAAATTCTCCACATTATTAAATGTGGAGAATTTGCTCCACGAATTCTCCACAAGGAGGAGAATTTCTACAAGGAGGAAGCAACAGGTTTAGTTTTAGGTATGAAGAATAATATTGAACCTCTATGAACAGTGTTTGGGACTGTCCTACTTCTAAAGATAACATTTTTATTTATTTTTAATTTATTTATCATGTTTAGAAACTGCCCATCTTCCTCACAGAGCAACTCTGGGAGGTGTACAAACAAGATATAAAAACTTAAAAACCAAAGTACTGCAATACAAATGCAGATTAAAACAAGAATAAAAAATTTAAAATTCAAAATTAAAAGGTGGGGGAAGGGCCTTCAAGGGACTAACTGCCTAATTGCTGCATGCATTTCTGTGGAGCCCAAGTGAGTTGTAAGAGTCAGGTCTTCAGACATTGCCAGAAGGCCAGGAGAATGGGTGCCTTTTTTCTGTGTTGGAGGGGGGGGGAGGATATATGTATATATGTAAATATGTATGTGTAGGTCTTTGGTTATTTGGGTCTTCTCCCGCGTAAAATTGGAAGTATCTTGGCGACGTTTCAACGAAGTCTCATTCGTCATCTTCAGGCTGGTGTTCTCGGCTTTGTGCTTCCAGGAGCAATGAGCACGAAGCCGAGAACACCAGCCTGAAGATGACGAATGAGACTTTGTCGAAACGTCGCTAAGATACTTCCAATTTTACGTGGGAGAAGACCCAAATAACCAAAGACCTACATGCAAACCCCGCAAAAACCTCCAAAAACTTATATGTATATATGTATATATGTATATGTGTATATACATTTATATTTATTTATTTTATTATTTGTTTATTTATTTATCAGAACCCCAAGGTTCTGAAGGAACTGGCAGAAGAGATCTCGGAACCACTGAACTATACCTTTCAAAGATCCTGGAGCACAGGGGAGCTGCCAGAGGATTGGAAAAGAGCTGATGTAGTTCCCATCTTCAAAAAAGAAAAAAAAATAGATCCAGGAAACTACAGACCTATCAGCCTGACCTCAATACTAGGGAAGATTCTGGAAAAGATAATCAAACAACGAATGACTGAACACCTAGAAACAAACCAAGTAATAACCAAAAGCCAACATGGGTTTGTCAAAAACAGATCATGCCAAACTAATCTTATTGCATTCTTTGACAAAGTGACAAAATTAGTGGATCAGAGGAATGCTGTCGATATAATTTACTTGGACTTTAGTAAAGCATTTGATAAAGTAGAACATAACCTACTACTAGATAAAGTAGAAAAATGTGGGTTAGACAGCATCACCACCAGATGGATTTGTAACTGGCTGACCAACCGCACTCAGTGTGTAGCCCTCAATGGAACTGCATCTACATGGAGGAAAGTATGCAGCGGAGTACCCCAGGGCTCTGTTTTAGGCCCAGTGCTCTTCAACATCTTTATCAATGACTTGGACGAGGGGATAGATGGGGAACTCATCAAATTTGCAGATGACACCAAGCTGGCAGGAATAGCCAATACTCCAGAAGATAGGCTCATGTTACAAAAGGATCTTGACAGACTTGAACATTGGGCGCTATCTAACAAAATGAAATTCAACAGGGGACTTCCGGTTGGCGATCGCTCCATCGCTGGGCGGCTTGCTCGTTTGGCCGCCGCCCCCGCCGCCAGTAGAGCCGCTTTTTTGACTTAAAAGCGGCTCGGAAAGCTCCCCTTTTGAAATAAGGGGGAGCCAGAGTGGGCAGCTCCAGGTTGAGCCCCAGAAGTGCAGCCAGGGAGTACTTTGGTGCCCTGGCAAGCGCTTCGTGTTTGGGCTCCCCTTCCAAGCTGCTGGATCTCTGAGCGGCGCGGGACCTCTGCAAGACAGAGCAAGACGGAGAGGCAACTCCAACGGTCGAAGCCTATCTTCAAACGTTTAATAACGAGTTTGGTGAGATTTGGAATTCTTTTTGTTAAGTATAATGTTTTTAAATGGACTTTTTTTTAACTTTGAAAAGTAAGCTGTCTCAGCGTAAAAGTGCTTGAAAATGGCGGCTGATTAAAGCGGAGTCAGTGAAAGCGGAAAGAAGAAAAAGCAGCAAGAAAGGGAAAGTGTGCCTGCCTGTAATTGCATTGAGTTTATTTACAAGTTTTACAAGTTTTTCTTAACTGCAAAAGTTAATGTATTTTACTCCTTTTCTGTAAAACTGGGGAGGACAGGAAAAGGAGGAAGATTTTTTTCTTTTTTTCAAAGATTTAAATCCTGTTCAGGCATGGCTTCAAAGAAAACGGGGGGGGGGGATTCCCCCACACATCAGATAAAGGAAAAGTCAGTGTCAGCCTCAAAACAGTCAAAACAGGCACAGGACAGCGAGACAGAGGACTTGAAAGCATTTATATTAAATATACATAAATCTTTGGGAGAGCTTTCTGGAAAAATGAGTAAAATGGATGAAAGGATGGGCAAAAATCAAAAGGAAATGAAAGAGATGGTGGGGGAAGTGAAGGAGTTGGTGGAGGAAAAAACTGAAGGATTACATCAGAGTGTAACTAAAGTAGCTACAGCTCTTACTGATGCCCTACTGGTGGTTGAGAAAAAAGTGGAGGATTTAAATTCTGAAGTGGAAGCCAACAAAAAGGAAGTAAAGGAACAGATGTTTAAGGTGGGGGTGCAGAACCAGAGGCTTGAAGAGGAGATTACGATGTTGTAATTTCGGAATATGGAGTATGCTATAAGACTAAGAGGCTTAAGGGAGAATAATAGAGAGAACCTGAGGGCAACCTGTGTGGAGGTGTTGGCTAAGATTTTAAAAGCTGAACCAGATGTGATTGATAATAGAATTGACAAGTTGTACAGAGCTAACTCACGCATAGCGAGACAGAGGAATTTGCCAAGAGATGTGGTCATTTACTTTACTGAGAGGAAACTGAGAAATGACATTTTGCAGAGTTCTTTTCATACTACGGTTCAACATGATGGCAACCAAATTGGTGTTTACAAAGAGCTACCACCAAAGATGTTAAGGGATCGGAAAGATTTTGGCTTTCTTGTAAATGAGTTGAAAAAGCGTCAGATCCCATTTAGATGGGATGTTCCTGTTGGTATCATTTTGCGACATGAGGATGTAAGATATCGCATTAATTCTGTGGAGAAGGCGGAACAGTTTTACAACAATGTCTTGAAAAAAATTTTAATATCACCTCGCTCGTCTACACTTTTACCTATTGAAGATATTTCAGTTGAGAAGGCTCCTGAAGAGGGGATTCAAGGAGTAATTTCGTTAAAAGAAGGACAGGCAAATCAAGAAGTTCCAAGGGAGGAAATTTTAGGGGCTGTAGGAGGTTTTGCAGAGGACTCGTTAATAGAATTTCTTGAGGTTAAACCAAAGCAATCTAGAGCTACAAGAGAGGTGGAGCCTGATCTGGATTTACTGATGCAAGAACCTAAGGACCAACGTATAACTCGAGCCGCAGGAAAGCAAAGATTGGAGGCACATCCGGGGAAGATACCACAGGAAGAGAATGGAACAAAAGGGAAAAAATTATACTCTGAAGCTGTGGGAGGGGCGAGACCGAAGACATCGGCGGTGGGTGAGAGTCTTAGTCAAATGCTCAAAGGGCTTCATCCACTCTCAGAATGACACTCAGATTTTTATCATGGAACGTGAATGGTCTGAACTCACCACAGAAAAGAAGAAAAATATTTCACTACTTGAAGCAATATAAAAATGATGTTGTTTGTTTGCAGGAAACCCATATTAGAACCCAGGACCAGAAATTCTTAATTTCCAAAATTGGATCACATTTTATATCTTCTAGTTCGGTTAAAAGGAATGGACTTATTTTTTATATTTCTAAAAGAATACCAGCTAAACTTATAGAAGAGGATGATGAGGGGAGATATATTGCAGTTGAAATAAATGTACAGAATGTTTCGATACTCTTAATCGGCATCTATGCCCCGAACCAGCAGCAGGAAAGTTTTTATAAAATGTTGAACGATAAAATACTGCAGTGGAATTATAAGTCCTTTTTGATCATGGGTGACTGGAACGGGGTGATTGATGCAACGCTTGATAAAAAGACGCCTGCCAAGAAAGGGAATAAGTTACCATTGACTTTTTTTTCATTGAAAGAAGAATTGGAGTTGAAGGATGTTTGGAGAATTCATCATCCCAAGGAATTGGATTTTACCTTTTTTTCTGATAGACATAAATCTTTCTCGAGAATTGATTTTATGCTGGCTACTACTGATCTACTCACTATAGCGACCAAGACAAAAATATTTCCCAGAACTTTAACGGATCATAGTCCGGTGTGGATGGAGATAAATTTGGGTAAGAGAGAAAGGAGATCTTGGCGTATGAATGACAATTTATTTAGATATGAAAAGTATATTATGGACCTTAAGAAACATGTTAGAGAATTTTTTGATATTAATTTGAATAAAGGTACACCTATTGAGATAGTATGGGATGCATGCAAGGCTTATATGAGGGGTGTACTGATCCATATGAATTCTAAATACAGATCAATACGGCAGAAGTCAAGAATAGATCTGGAGGTAGAGATAAAGGAGAAAGAGCAATTGCTTATTAAGAATCCGACTGATGAAAAGGTACAATTAACGATAAAACTTTTGAAAGATCAATTTCAAATATTGATGGCGGATCAAACAGCAACTAATCTGCAATTTGCTAAACATAATACTTTTTGTAACGCTAATAAACCTGGCAGATGGTTGGCTTATACTTTGAGGAAACAACAAAGTTCTCGTATGATAAACACTATTGAGTATAAAGGGAAACAAGTGCATCAGCAAAATTTAGTACATCAAGCTTTCTTAGCCTATTATTCTAAATTGTACCAAGCTGATAAAATTAAAGATGATCTTATCGATGAATACCTGCAGAAGAAGAGAGTTACAAAAATTTCAAGCACACAGAGTGATAGGTTGAATCGACCTATAACATCGGAAGAGATTTTATACGCAATAAAACAATTGAAATTATCTAAAGCTCCTGGGACAGATGGCTTGACGGCAGTATATTATAAGACTTTACAAGAGGAATTGGTTGAGCATCTCAAGGATTTGTTTTGTAATATTCAGCAGGGGGGTAAAATACCCCCCTCGTGGAAGACGGCCTTTATTTCACTGATACCTAAAGAAGAAGAATCTGTCAAACCTGAAAATTTTAGACCAATATCTCTCCTGAATACGGATTATAAAATTTATGCTAAAGTATTAGCCAACAGATTGATGCCAGTTATTCAAGATGTGATTCATGAAGACCAAGCAGGTTTTATAGAAGGTAGACATATGAAGGACAATGTCAGGCAACTCATAGATTTGTTAGAATATCTTGAGGAAAATAAACAGACTTCTGCGGTGCTGGTGTTTTTGGATGCGGAGAAGGCCTTTGATCGAGTCAACTGGAACTTTCTAAAAAAGACTTTGCACAAAATGGACTTTGGGGCACAGTTTATACAAGCGATTTCGGCAATCTATCAAGAACAGACGGCACAAATTATTATTAATGGCAGTTTGACTACCAATTTCAACATACAGAAAGGAACAAGACAAGGCTGTCCATTATCTCCATTACTGTTTATATTGACCTTGGAAGTGCTGCTGAATGCTCTACGGGACTCGGACAAATTGAAGGGAATAGTTGTAAGGCAAAGAGATTACAGAACAAAGGCATTCGCAGATGATCTGGTTGTTACCCTAACACGACCTTTGGAATCAATCATCCAGATGAAAAATATTATAGAGGAATATGGTCTGGTTTCAGGTCTTAGCCTGAACCAGAAAAAGACTAAGATGATAGTTAAAAACATGTTGGAACCACAAAGGAATGAACTTGAAAGGGTGGCAGGCTTTGAAATAGCTACAAAGGTGGAATATCTAGGGGTTCAAGTTGCAGCATCTAATATAAAACTTTTTCAAAATAATTATGAGGAACTTTGGCATAAGATTCAAAAGGATCTTGAAACATGGAAGCAGCTGCAACTATCTTTGCTTGGTAGAATAGCAGCTGTTAAGATGAACATTCTACCTAGATTTCTGTTTTTGTTTCAAATGATTCCGGTGCTTAGAAATGACAAGTTTTTGATGGAATGGCAAGCAGGTTTAAATAAATTTATCTGGAAGGGGAAAAAACCAAGAGTTAAACTTAAGATCATGCAAGATGCTCGTGAAAGAGGTGGCCTTAAAGTTCCAAATCTACTTTTATATTATGAAGCTGCAGTGTTGACACAAGTTGGAGATTGGATTGGAATAACTAAAAGAGAAATTTTGAATGTAGAAGGCCATGGTTTGCAATTTGGATGGCACGCATATCTACTTTATGATGATAAGAGGGACAGTGTATTTAATAGGCATATTTTAAGACATGCTTTGATGAGAGTTTGGAAGAAGCACCAGCTTCAATTGGATTACAAAATACCTTTGTGGTTGGATCTTGGGCATATTATGCCAAATATAAAGTCACTCGGGGGGTTGTTGTACAAAGAGATACTTTTTAATGATGGGGGCAGATGGCGTTTGAAATCTTTGGATACCCTGTTGGAAGAAGGAGTGAACCTAACTTGGATGCAGTATTTTCAACTTCAAGCAAGATGGAGAGAAGATCAGAAAATGGGATTAATGTTACATGAAGAAGATTTGGTGACCCAGATAAAATGTAAAGGGCCGATGCATATTAAACAAGTGTACAATTTACTGTTAGAAAGAGATTCAGAGGGTGAATTAGTTAAAGACTGTATGATAAAATGGGCACAGAATTTCGCAGAACCAGTAATGTTGGAAACTTGGGAAAAGATTTGGGTCCAGAATGTTAAATTTACACAAGCACAGAACTTGAGGGAAAATTTTTATAAGATGTTTTACAGATGGCATTTAGATCCCAAAAAGTTATCATGTATGTATCCAAATGTTCAACCTAAATGTTGGAGGTGTGATTGTTTGGATGCAACATACTTTCATATTTGGTGGACGTGCAGAAAATTGAAAGCATTTTGGATTAAACTATGGTGGGTAATGCAGAACATTTTGAAGAAGAAGCTGGAGTTTTCTCCTCAGTTTTTTTTGTTGGGAATAGTTAAGGGTTGTTCAGTAACTGATACTAGATTAATTTTACATATGATTACCGCAGCTAGATTATTGATAGGTCAATACTGGAAGAAAGATAATTTACCTACTATAGAGGAATGGATATTGAAGATGTCTAATTTGGTAGAGATGGCTAAAATTTCTGCATACTTAAAAGAAAGGACCCATGAAGTTTTTGCTAAGGAGTGGAAGAAATGGGTAGAATACATGAAGAATAAATATCAAAGTAAGAAGTTTCAATTAGCACTTAACTGAATTTATATCTTTCATATTTAGAATTAATTTAAAAGAGAAATGTATTGAATTTGATAATTTTTAATTTTTATTATATTTTATGTAATTGAATTTATATTTTTAATATTTAGACTTAATTTTAAAGAAAAATGTATTATGAAATGTACTGAATTTGATAATTTTGGATTTTTATTATATTTTATGTAATTGAATTTCTAATTTTAATAATTAGATTTATTTTTAAAGAGAAATATACTATGAAATGTATTGATAATTTTAGATCTTTTATCATATTTTATGTAATTGAATTTATAAGTTTAATATTTAGACTAAATGTTAAAGAGAAATGTACTATGTATTGTCTGATTTTGATTTTGATATATGGGAATTATAGTTAATGTTATATATTTATAGTATTTGCATGATAATCCAATTTAAATCTTATGATGCTCAAAATTATTTCACTAGATTTTTTAAATAGATTGTTAAGAGTTGAGTGTTCTTTACATCTGATTGTTGTCATATATTGGTTTAAAAGAAAAACTTTTAAACTTAACCTATTACTTAAGGTTAAAATTGGTTTTAAAATAAAGTTATAGTTTTTTTTAGAGGGATCTCACCTTTAAAAATTGTTAAATATGTTAATGTTGATGTTTGTTTAATAGTGGAAGTCAAGGGGGGGATTGGGGAGGGATAGGGGGGATAGGGTGGGGTTGGTAGGGGGTTGGGATGGGGAAGGGGTTTCAAAAATAAAATGTAATGTAAAACTTTTTCAATAAAAAAAAATGAAATTCAACAGTGAAAAGAGCAAGGTTCTACATTTAGGGAAGAAAAACAAAATGCACAGGTACTGTATATGTGGTACGTTGCTCAATAGTAGTAACTGTGAGAGGGATCTTGCAGTCCTAGTGGACAACCATTTAGATATGAGCCAACAGTGTGCAGCAGCTGCCAAAAAAGCCAACACAGTTCTGGGCTGCATAAACAGAGGAAAGAATCAAGATCACGTGAAGTGTTAATACCACTTTATAATGCCTTGGTAAAGGCACACTTGGAATATTGCATTCAGTTTTGGTCGCCACAATGTAAAAAAGATTTGAGACTCTAGAAAGAGTGCAGAGAAGAGCAACCAAGATGATTAGGGGACTGGAGGCTAAAACATATGAAGAACGGTTACAGGAACTGGGTATGTCTAGTTTAATAAAAAGAAGGACTAGTGGAGACATGATAGCAGTGTTCCAATATCTCAGGGGCTGCCACAAAGAAGAGGGAGTCAAACTATTCCTCAAAGCACCTGAAGGGTGGAAGAAGCAATGGGTGGAAACTAATCAAGGAGAGAAGCAATTTAGAACTAAGGAGAAATTTTCTGACAGTTAGAACAATTAATAAGTGGAACAACTTGCCTGCAGAAGTTGTGAATGCCCCAACAGTGGAAAATTTTCAGAAGAAGTTGGATAACCATTTGTCTGAGGTGGTGTAGGGTTTCCTGCCTGGGCAGGGGGTTGGACTAGAAGACCTCCAAGGTCCCTTTCAACTCTGTTATTCTATTCTATTCTATTCTATTCTATTCTATTCTATTCTATTCTATTCTATTCTATTCTATTCTATTCTATTCTATTCTATTCTACTCTACTCTACTCTACTCTACTCTACTCTACTCTACTCTACTCTACTCTACTCTATTGCCCTTCACAAGGATGCCACAAGGAGGCTTTGGGTGAATGTTCTATAGGATGGGGGCAACCATAGAGAAGGATCCCTTTTTGGATCCCACCAGTCAAAACTCTTTAACTGACAGAGCATACCCTTCCTATATGACCAGGTGGAAAGGGCTGGTGTAATGGGGCGAAGATTGTAACCTGGCCCCATGACATTGAGGGCTTTAAAGGTCCTAACCAATACCTTGAATTGGACCTGGAAGCAAACTGGCGTTCAATACAGCTAGTGCAGCAGAGGTGTTAAATACGCCATCTTTGGAAAATCCGGGATTCCTTTGGTGGAGACATTCTGTGCCATAGTTTTCTCCTCAAGCACTTTTCTTCTGTCCCCCATAATCTACAACTTGAGGCACCTGCTTCACTTGCTTAATAATAGAGCCAGTCAGTCTATTTTGGAGGTTAGATTTCCATCCCCAGTTTCTAAGACAAAGCCAGGATTTGCCTACCAAATAACAGCAAAAATATACAGTGCTGTGTGTTTCATTGACTTGTAAAAGTAATGTATAATCCACTTTGCATATATTTCTAAACTCTTGATTCGGTGGTGAAATCTGAACCAGTTTACTACCGATTCACTGGCTGTGCCTGTGCAGTGTGCACCACACACCAAATGCGAGGTGCACACACGCAGTGCACGCCAAAAGGAGGCATGTGGTAAGTAGAACAACATGTAAGGGGGGGTGATCAGCTGTGGAGGGCAATCTTTTTTAAAACTTTTAACAGCATTGCTGTTAAAAGTAAAAAAAAGAGGTCTCTGACAATTGTGCTGCTCAGCTGTGATCATCAGAGGCTTTTTTCTTATCCTTTAAATGCATTTTTTCTACAACCTCTTCAGCCGAAGAGGTTGTAAAAAATGCTTTTAAAAGGCTCTGACGATCCCAGCTGAATTGCCTGATCGTCAGAGGCTTTTTTTTTCTTTTAAAAGCATTTTTTCTACAACCTCTTCGGCCGAGGAGGGGGGAAAGGGATTTTTGCTACTGGTTCTCCGAACCACCCACCTCCATCACTACCAGATCAGGTGATCTGATCCAAACCGGGAGCATTTCACCCCTACCTTGATTCCACTTCCAATAAATATAGCAGTGATGGCCAATCTTTTTGCTGTTGCATGCCAAAAGCAGGATTTGCGTGGGGGGATCGCGCGTGGGTGTGCCCACACCCATAATTCAATGTGCCCTGCCCCCACTATACATGTGCTCCTGACCCCCCCTGCACGCCCCCCACTTTTGGCACATTATGGCACAGTGGGCCCGGTAGGCCTGTTTTTCTTTCTCCCCAGGCTCCAGAGGCTTTCTTGGAACTTGGGGAAGGTGAAAACTGCCTTCCTCACCAACCCAGAGATCCTCCAGAGGCCAGAAATGGCCTGTTTGCCAACTTCTAGTCCCACCTAGAGTGGCTCTGGAACCTGGGGAGACCAAAAAACGGGCCTTCCCCACTCTTCCCAGGACCTCCGTAGTCAGAAAACAGCCTTTTTCCCTACTTCTGGTGGGCCCAGAAGGCCTGAAAATCAGCTGCCCGGCGTGCATATGTGCGCCGGAGCTGAGCTTGCATGCCCACAAAAATGGCTCCACGTGCCACCTGTGGCACGCATGCCATAGGTTCGCCATCACGGGAATATAGCAAACTGTCTTATATCAGGTCAGACAAAAATTCAAATTCAGCGCTATCTAGGATGAAGGGCTTTTTAGCAATATGAAACTGGCTTATTTTCCAGACTTACCTGAAATCCAAAGCTGTACATTTCCTCATTCAATGCTGGGAGCTAAGTGACAACATTGGATTAGGGAGAAGCAGATTCAAATGCCAGCTGACCATGAATCATGCAGGTATTTTGGGGCAGTCACTTCTTCCAGCCAGTCTGCCTTTACAGTTATTGTTGAGAGGATAAAGTTAGGTGAAATATCTGCGTAAACCCCCTTGCATTCTCGGGGGAGGAGAAGGAAACAGGAAGCTCTTATTGTTTTTATTAATGCATCACTTCTAGCCACATTCACACATTATCGAAATCTCCCTTATCTTGGAACATAGGATATATTTGATCCAAGGACAGTTGTTTTTTACTGACCAGAACATGGCTTAGAGAAGAAAAGCTCTAAAATATATAATCAGTAAAAAGCAAGGTCAAAAAGAAAAGAAACCTTCTTTTCTTATTTCCCATAGTAATAAAAGGAAACTGAGTGGATTAGCAAAGACAGTAATCCCCAGGCAAGGCTCATGTTAATTTTACTCATCTGGTGTTGCAGATTAAGGTAGCATCTTCTATAATCCCATTTAGATAAAATGACACTGTACAGGGAAAGGAAGAGATAGGAAGCAGATTTGTTTTCATTAGAATATTACCAGGGGCTGTGAGTAATAAAAGGACCGGGATGGGGGTGGGAGATTCAATTATTGCCATGCTTGTTCAACATCTGTTTGTATATGTACCACTTATTGAGTGAATCAAGCAACCTTTATTTTAGCAGAAAGATGGTTTAATGACTTCAGGCTGGCAAGGAGGAAATGAAAGAAACAGGGAGGAAATGTCAGACTTCTCATCCCATAAATTATGAATCAAATAAGTTTTTGAGCTCCCCCCCCCCCAAATAAATCAGTTAGAAGATAAAGGTCCAAATGAAGCATCCCTCCAGGAGGCTGTTAGTTGGTTTCTAAATTTTATAAATAAACAAATGAATCCAAGTAATTGCTTCAAGTTCACTATAGAAAAAGGAAGATGGGTAATAAAATGGAGTAATACAGTCATTAAGTACAAGGCAACCATGTTGTAAAAGACTTAACTTCCAAGGGGGATTTGGGCAAAGTTCTTGTTGGCCTGTATTAAGACTGTCAGACTGAGACAGTGTTGAAATTCAATTTTTTTTACTACCGGTTCTGTGGGCGTGGCTTAGTGGGCATGGCAGGAGAAGGATATTGCAAAATCTCCATTCCCACCCCACTCTGGGGTCAGCCAGAGGTGGTATTTGCCAGTTCTCCAAACTACTCAAAATTTCTGCTACTGGTTCTCCAGAACCTGTCAGAACCTGCTGAATTTCACCCCTGGACTGAGGGTATCTAAGCATTTTTTGCCCAAAACTTTCAATTCTACCCTAAACCCCTTCTCAAAGTAGATAAACACCTGATTCTTAAAGGTTTGTGGAGAAATTGGTTAAAAAATTAATTGATTATACTACTCTGTTTTGTACACGGCCATATTATTTGTAAGAGCCTTGGTGGCGCAGCAGACTAAAGTGCTGTTAACTAGCACTAACTGCCTACAATTACTGCAAGTTCGAATCTCACCAGACTCAAGGTTGACTCAGCCTTCCATCCTTTCGAAGTAGGTAAAATGAGGACCCGGATTGTGGGGGCAATAAGCTGACTTTTATAAAAAAGAACACCGCTTAGGCAGGGGCCGAAAGCCCTATTAAGCAGGTATATACTTCTAAGTAGGGGATGTTATATCTTAGGAATATGCTGTCGCTTCTAGATAAATAGGAAATTTACCAAAGAATTTACGCCCTTAGCAGAGGCTGAAGTTTTAAGAATGCATCATGCTGCTTTCTTATCGCTATCCTTCCTTCTACAAAAAATTACAAGGTCAGTTTGCTAGAATAATATTTAGAACCTTGGTATCTCCTATATATCGAAACTGCTATGCATTTTGCCATGCTTTGAATATGCCCATGTCTTCCTTTTTGTTAACTTATACCCTTATTGTCTATGGAGATTCTCAATCATTCAGGTCATGGCTGTCCCAAAGGTGTTTTTTTTAAAGAGACAACTGGACTTTCTGGTTTTTGTGTGAAGGCATTTCACTTCTCATCCAAGAAGCTGCTTTAGCTCTGACTGGATGGTGGGGAATGTAAGGATTCATACTCCTTGCAGATAGCTGGACATTGCATTCTTTTAGCAGGTCATTAAGATCACCTGGAGGTTTATCTGTGTCATCAGAGTCACTTGAATGGTGCAAATTGGTGTGGAGCCTTCTTGGAACTGTTGAAAGAACTGTGTTGCAGATTGGAAATAGATGATGTCGTATTCCTCCCCCTCTGTTAGGATAAGGCTGTTCAGTTTTGACATAGATAGCTTCTTTAACCCCTCTTTCAAACCAGTGTCCTCTCTGTCCAAAATATGAACTTTGTTGTCTTCAAAAGAGTGGCCTGACATGACTTTGCAACTAACAACAACAACAACAACAAATATGTATGCTCACATTATCTTTGCTCAACATTCTGTGTAAGACCTATATAATCTTGATTTGTCTGGTTGCAAAAGACCAGCGGCTTAGTATAAATTGCTAGCTTTAGAGAGTAAAACAACCACTGGATCATCTCTAGTTGTCAATGTTTATTGTTTATTTAAATGAGTTTTTCACCAGATTGCATAACATAGTCAGGAAGATGATTTAAAACTACAGGTTCAGATTCAGGGTGCTTTTCCAGTTCTCTATTTTCCATAGTTATATATTGGAGAAGATCCAAGATGGTGCTGCCAAAGGCTGCATCGGTGAAATGCTCTCTAATGGTTTCTTTATTTTTAATTATTCTCTGTGACTCACTATGGATTTCTTACGAGACCATCTGCTAAAAATTAAGCAATGTTTCTTTAAGGAGCAGCTTTCTGTGATCTTACTCCCCCTGTCTTTACAAATGCGGAGGAGATTCTAACACAGGAAGAAGCAATTTCCCAAAGCCATGGATTACCAAAAAACCCAAACGGAGGAAGAGAAGAAAGAGAGGTAAAAGGGCGGGAATTTTAAACAGATTAAGGAATAGGAGAAATAAAACTCCTCTGCCTTCAATTTTCCTAACCAACATATGTTCACTTGCTAATTAGATGGATGAAATAGTCCTTTTAAACAGATACAATTCTGACTTTTGCAATTCAGCAGCCTTATGCTTCTCTGAAACCTGGTTAAATGAATCAATTGAAAATAGCAGCCTGCATATCCCAGGGTTTCAGATTCAACAATCAGACAGAATTGCAGAAACATCTGATAAAAAGAAGGGAGGAGGCTTATGCTTATATATCAACAACAGCTGGTCTCAGGATATAACTATAATATATAAATTCTGTGATGAAAACTTAAGAGACATTAATTATCAACTGCAAACCATACTATTCGCCTCGTAAATTTTCCTCTTTTCTTCTAATTGCTGTTTATGTCCCACTACAAGCCTTGTAAACAAGACATTATGAACTGTAGCTGACCAAATTATGGAGGCTGAAGCCAAATACCCTGATTCACTGGGAATTATTTTGGGAGATCTAAACAAGCAAACTTAAGGAAAGAGCTACCAAAATACTTTCAACATGTCAATTGTCCCACTACATGCAAGAATACTTTAGACCATTGCTATACAACACTAAAAGATGCTTATCAGTCCTTACCATGAGCAGCCGTGGGACACTCTGATCATTGCATGATTCACAGGCAAAGATTTAAAACTACAAAACCAACAATTAAATCAGTGAAGACCTGGACGGAGGAGGCAAAGTTAAAGCTACAGGCCTGCCTTGATTGCACTGATCGGAATGTTTTTGAAAATACCTCTGCAGACTTAGATGAACTCACAGAGACTGTAACATCATATGTCAGCTTCTGTGAAGACCTATGTATACCCACTAGGAACTTGCGAATATACAGTAACAACAAACCTTGGTTCACAGCTAAACTTAAGCAGCTACTTCATTCCAAAGAGGAAGCCTACAGAAAAGGTGATAAAATGCTGTACAATCAGCTCAGAAATGTATTAACAAGGGAGATCAGAGCAGCAAAAAGGAGCTACTCTGAAAAGCTAAAGAATCAGTTCTCAACAAATGAACCAGCAAACATGTGGAAAACTCTTAAAAATATCACTGGCTACAGCAAACCTTCCTCCCAGGCTGAAGGAAATCAGCAACTGGCAGATGACCTGAACATGTTCTACTGCTGGTTTGAAAAGAAACTACAGCCACCTATCTCCACAACCCCCCATCTCAGACATACCAACAATAGCCAAGCCTCCTACACCTGACCCCATCTCATTGGGTTCACAACCCCAAGTGATCATAGAAAAAGAAGTGCAAGACCTATTTTACAGACAAAAGCACGGAAAAGCTCCAGGCCCAGACAAGATAACTCCTTCTTGCTTAAAAGTTTGTGCTGACTAATTGGCCCCCATCTTCACCCGTATCTTTAATAAATCACTAGAGATGTGCCATGTTTCTTCAAACGCTCTACTATCATCCCAGTGCTAAAGAAGCCCACCATCAAGGAACTGAATGACTACAGACCAGTTGCTCTAACATCTGTAGTAATGAAAACTTTGAAAGGTTAGCGCTGTCCCACTTGAAAACCATCATGGATCTGCTGTTAGACCCCTTGCAATTTGCATACCAAGCAAATAGATCAACATGATGCTATTAATAGGGCTCTACACTACATCCTACAACATCTTGAATCTCCAAAGACCTACGCAAGGGTCCTCTTTGTAGACTTTAGTTGAGCATTCAATACCATTATTCCAGACACACTTCTAACTAAGCTAAACCAGGTACAGGTACCTGAACACACTTGTAAGTGGATCATAAGCTTCCTAACAAACAGGAAGCAGCAGGTGAAGCTAAGCAGAATCACATCAGATACCTGTACAATTAGCACAGCCCCTCCTCCCCACTTTTCTTCTCTCTGTATACCAATGACTGCATCTCTAATGATCCATCAGTTAAACTACTGAAGTTCACAGATGACACAACAGTGATCGGTCTCATTCGAGACAATGATGAATCTTCATACAGATGGGAGGTTGAACAACTAGCCTCGTGGTGTGACCGAAACAATCTGGAACTGAACACACTCAAAACCATAGAAATGGTGGTAGACTTTAGGAGAAACCCTTCCATACTTCCACTTCTCACAATACTAGACAACACAGTATCAACAGTAGAGATCTTCAAATTTCTAGGTTCTACCACATCACAAGATCTAAAATGGACAGCTAATATCAAAAATGTCATCAAAAAAAAGCACAACAAAGAACTCCAATAAATATTACTTCCTTCCAGAAGCAAGAGAAAGTTTTTAAAAGAAACAAAATGGCGCTGATTTGCTAAAAGGAGTGAAAACGACAGCTAAAGAAGACAGTGATTGTTAATGCTCGTTAGCGCTCATTAAAGTTGTTAAAGCTGTCAATATTTTAAGGTCTTGCTGAATGAAGTTGAAATTAAGGTTTGCAGCTCAAGAAAATAGGATTTATTGACTAAAGAGAATAAGAATTTTACTGATTTTGTTGTGAGGCTGCTGGAAAGTGTATTTTGGAAATTGTTGCTAAACAAGTAAAAACAGCAGTGGTCAAGATTTCTGAAAGGGATGAAGGCTTACTATTATACACATCAGCAAATATACAAATACTGACAGTGGATCTCTTTGATGAAATGCTAGAATCATTTACCTCCTCATTAATGGAAAGATTGTAAGGGCATTTTGAGAAGATTTTTACTCAAATTTGTAACAAAGATACAAGGGGAGACACTGTATTGGTAGCCCAGATGCCAAATAATACTGAGATGCTAAATGAAGAGGAGGAAGAAGTAACCCAGTTCAAAGCGCCTGTGGAAAACGGAGTGGATGTTCTTCAAATTGAGAATGGAAAGCTGAGAGGCTTGAAAGAGACTAACCAGGAGATATTGAGAGAGATCTTTCCAGAGGTTCTGATGCAGTCAAATGGAAAAGTGTCAGGACGCATCAGGATTTTTAATATAAGAAGAAGGATTTGAAATGGAACATTACAATTTTTTTACAAAAACGGACTCTCAATTCTAGTTAAAGAGGTGTGCTTATTAAAAGGAATCATTTTGCGAAGTGCACAAGACTGCAAGGCTCAAAAATTCCAGCTGAAAATTCAAGAGTTTGTAAAAAAAAAAAAAGATGGAGGAATAAGACTAAAGAAGGCTTGTAAAAAAGCCAAGAAAAAATGGAGATGGAAGAATTATAATCCTCCTTGTTGGAGAGGATAGTAATGGTGAAAAAGAATTACTATACCAGTACTTAGGGATATGATTTGTTTTGTTTTGAAAAGTTATACTAGAGTGAAAATGAATGATTTACTTATATTTAGGGACATGATTTACTTTGGAAAGTTATATTAAGTAATGTTAAGTTTGAATTGTTATAGGCTATTGGCTAAATTTTTACTTGTGTTTGGAAATACATTTTGAACAGTGTTTTGTTTAAATCTATAAAAGTTGGTGGATTAAAAGGAAAATATTGTGGATGTTAAAATTAAGGTCAGTATAGATCTCTCAATACAAATTCAAGGGTTACAAGAAGGATATTATTAAAACTTCTATATTTTGTTTTAAGTCACATTAATGTTACGTAGTGGATTTGTAGAGAACAAGATGAATAAGTTTATGGTTAATATAAGTTCATAAAAGTATAAGTTTTTTTACAATATATTTTACTTGAGATTAGCTGAAGTATTTTGTTACTGTGTAATATATGTAAGGGTTGGAGATACGATGGTTAACTGTTATTAGGTTTTGATTAGGTAATACTGGAAGAAAGAAGACCTGTTTATTGCTGAAGAATGGACAAGAATGAAGTGGGGCTAATTACTTTCAAGCAAGAACAGTTATATCTAGATATGAACAAGGCGAGTTAAAGTGCAAGAGGGAGATAAATCTATAGATAGTTAGCATGTGTTTTTTGGGGGGGGGTTGTGTTTGTCAAACGCTATACCCTGTATTTGCTCTGAGAAATCCGGGGGCGGGGGGGGGGAGGAGGGGAAAAATATGTGTAAAAACTTTTAAAATCTTTTCAAGCTTTTTAAAACTCTCTCTCTCAAAAAAGAAGATATAAAAGATGTATTAGATGCTACATTCTGATGACTGACTGTATTGTTTATATGCCTATATGTTTGTATGTTTGATTATAAAAATAAAAAACTTGTTAATATAAAAAAGCACAACAAAGAATGTTCTTTCTGCGCCAACTCAGAAAGCTCAAACTGCCCAAGGAGCTGCTGATCCAGTTCTACAGATGAATTATTGAGTCTGTCATCTGCACCTCTATAACTGTCTGGTTTGGTTCTGCAACCCAGCAAGACAGACACAGACTTCAGAGCATAATTAGAACTGTAGAAAAAACAATTGCTGTCTTCCATTGAGGACCTATATACTGCACGAGTCAAAAAGAAGGCTGTGAAAATATTTACAGACCCTTCACATCCTGGACATAAATTGTTTCAATTCCTACCCTCAAAATGACACTATAGAGCACTACACACCAGAACAATTAGACACAAGTACAGGTTTTTCACGAATGCCATCTCTCTTCTAAACAAATAATTCCCTCAACACTGTCAAACTATTCACTAAGTCTGCACTACTATTAATCTTCTCATCGTTCCCACCACCCATCTCCTTCCACTTATGACTGTGTGACTGTAATTTTGTTGCTTGTATGCTTACGATTTATATTGCTATTGTTTCCTGATTGCTTATTTGTACCTTATGACTATCATTAAGTGTTGTACCTTATGATTCTTGATGAATGTATCTTTTCTTTTATGTACACTGAGAGCATATGCACCAAGACAAATTCCTTGTGTGTCCAATCACCCTTGGCCAATAAAAAATTCTATTCTATTCTATATTTATGGCACACAATGCCAAATGTTATATTGCAGCAACTATTCTCTGCCTACATTTTTTCAAGTGTAGTTCCTGTTGCACTTGGGATGGTCTATCCTTTCAGCAAAACTGTACATCGCACAATTTTGTTTCTGCATTTAGTTGGCTGAAATGAAAGGGCATGCTGAGAGTACTGTGTTTCCCCAAAAATAAGACCCTGTCTTATATTTTTTTGAACCCTGAAATAAGCACTTGGCCTTATGGCCATACGCTCAAAAGCCCAATTGGGCTTATTATCAGGGGATGTCTTATTTTGGGGGAAACAGGGTACCATGTGAAGTGGTTATCTGCTGCTATTAGTTTTGATACTGCTTTCTTTTCCCATCCTATCGGGGGCATTTTTAATTGTTTACTAACATCCAGCAAAAGTCCATTAACACAAGGCGTTTGCAATTGGAGCAGACATTGTGCTGTGGCTCTAAAGTAATGCAGTATTTAATAAACATTTCCAAATGTCTTCCATACTAATCCCCTGGGTGTTCATCAGCATGCTAGTAGCACACTGAAATCTTACACCAGCCTTGCTTTATGAGATAGACCCTTTTTACAGCTCCCCAAAGGCAAGCTTTTGCATCCTGAAACTCATAGACAGACACCTTAAATCCCATGTAATTGGTTACACTATTTAGTATTACAATACAGTTTAATAAAGATTTCTGTTGCTCGAGGTAGGAAGGTTCATCCCAGAGTTCTTAATCAAATCACAAATAGATAGGGTCTAATTATCTAACTTTGGACACATTATGGAAGACCCAGCTTCGGGAAAAGGTTCTAATGCTGGGAAAGGCGGAAGGAAAGAGATGAAGAGAATGACTAGTAGCCAGGTGGATGGACCCAATTACAGTGGGAGAGTTGAAGGGACAGGTTGGGGATCAATTGTCATGGGGAATCGTGGTTATTAGGATTTGAAAACGATGGCACAGGATCAATCCATCAAAAGTCAGATAACATCTTTGGAACCAATACCTAATGAACATAGCAGAATAAAACCTGTTATCAATATCATTCCTCAACAAGCTATACTTTTACGCATCATATTCCAGAACGCAGATGTTAATTTTTTAAAGTTTGATCCAATTCTTTTTGCCTGAAGGCTCTCCTAGCCTTTATTGTTGTTTTAAAGGTGCAACCGAGATTGTTGGGGGCAATATGCTGGCTCTGTAAACAGCTTAGAGAGGGCTGTAAAAGCATTATGAAGCAGTATCTACGTCTAAGTGTTATTGCTATATCTCTTGCTTTTTGTTATTTTGATGTTAATCATCACCCTTTTTTAACAACCCCATAATCCCTTTTGGGATGGAGACTGGGCAACTGAATGGAGCTGAGTGTTTACTGGTTGGATGCACTTCTTGTCACCAATGCAGAGTTTCTTTCAGCAGACATATACCCAGTGTGCCCAGAGAGAGAAATATCTGCTTCTACCTAGGATCGAACTCACAGCCTCCTGATTGTGAGGCGAGAGCTTCACCTCTAGGCCACGGTAGTACCACTCTGTTATTTTGATGCTAATCTTACTCTTCATTTCATTATGTATTATTCATTTCTATCAGTTTATTTTTATATTTCAATTCCACCGAAGTCAAAAGACTTTCAGTGCCTTACCCAGAATATGCAACTGATAACACACCCACCGTATACAATTCCATTAAAAAATTAAAACAAATAACACCAAATATAAACATAGCAAAGAGTTGTGGTGAAAGCTTTAATTTAGACAGCTTTCCAAGGGGATTGCACAGGTTCATAAAGCTTGGATTTCGGTCTCAACTAGAACTGATGGAAGTTTACTTCCCAAATCATGGGTATAATATCTTAAAAAGTGGGATACTATCCTCCTGTCCTTGTTTGTGAGTTTCCTGAACTTATCCAATTGGGGACAACTGTTAGAATGAGTGCACCTTTACTCTAATTAGTAGAATTTCCTTTTCCTCCCTATCAGTAAATAGCTAATATTCCTTCACATATCCCTCAAATGGATGTGGTTTGATCCTCTCTGTTCTTTCTTCCTGTCACTACAAATATATGCACATAATCGGCAAAAATAAAGGGAAGTGCATAGCCAATCCTGAGTGAAGAAAGACCAGAAAACATGATCTTGTTGGGAACGTCATTATCAAAGATCCTCTGAAATACTGTAGTGAAGAAGCAACATTAGGACCTTTTTGATGTCAACTCTTTACACACAGTATACGAGAGGTGGGATTCAGCCTATTCAGACTGGTTTGGGCAAGCCGGTTGCTTCAACGATCAGCTGAGAGCAAACTGGTTAGCTCCAACAATCATGTGGGCCCTCCCACCTGCCCTGGTGCTATACTAACCTTTATTTTCTTCTTTTGAAGCTCAGCTGATAGGCACGGCAGAGCGGATTGCTGCGCCTCAGCTGTTTTACCCATTGGGACTGCAGTCAAAGGTAAGTTTTAGACCGAACTGCGCACTCAGCGAACTGGTTATTACACTGGTTGAATCCCACCACTGTAGTATACAGGATGTTCATATAAGGTAGTACTATACAGCTCAATCTTTTTAACTCTGCTTAACTCTTCTTGCCATTCTGCTTTTAATTGGAGTTTCATGCAATATGGGGAGAAATATTAAGTGTGAAGTAGAGAGAGAAAATCAACGGTAAGAATATCAACAACCTCCAATATACAGATGATATACAACATTATTCATGGAAAGCAAGCAAATGCAGGGTATAGCATTTGACAAACAAAAAAAACGTCTTTAAAGAAAAACCAGAAAGCCCAGTTGCCTCTCAAAAAAGCACCTTTGGGATTTCCAATTGCCACTTATGGTTATGAAACTTGGACTCTGAAAAAGGCAGAAAGGACAAGGGTGGGCACCCTTGAACTGTGGTGCTGGAGATGTCTATTATGCATCCCATGGACTGTAAAAATAACAAAGAAATCCTAGAATGAACCTCACCAAAAATATATGGAAACTAAGATTGCCAAACAGAGGGTGTCATACTTTGGTCATGTCATAAGAGTTGACTCACTTGAAAAGTCAGTCATGCTGGAAGTGATCAAAAAGGAGAAGGGGCTGCCTTAGCACCCGCTAGCTGGACATTATAACAATGACACTGAAATGATCATGGTGGATCTGAAGGAGGCAGTGCAAGACAGAGGGGCTTGGAGAGTGCTGATCCATAGAACGGCCAAGGGTCAGACATGTCGGACATGAGTGAATAATTGATGATGACGAGAGAGAGGTTACAACAAAATTCTGATATCATAGCCCTAATCACTTGATATATGCCCATGATGGAATTCATATACTGTCTGAAATGGGTGAATAAGAATATATGGAAGATGTCAATGGAAATAAATTTTAGAGCTGTGGAATGCTTTCAGATACTGTACTTTCCTCAGTGCATGCAAATCTAGGAGAAGATTAAGTTGCTTTAAAGAGTGGCAGGTAGAAGATATAGTCATAGTCTTCATGGCACTCTTTGTGGATTCATATCAAATGTTCACAGTTCACAGTAGCCCTGATAAGCTCATTGAATGCTGCTCCTACAGAACAGTAGTTTTTCCCTCCTAATTAAAATGTTTTTAATGCAACATTTTAAAGTTTGACAACTGCCTCACTCCCTTAGGTAACATTAATCAAACATATACTCATTAGCTTGGCAAATACACCATACAATATTTGTGATGGCTCAGACATTTATTTAAAAATATATTAATTTTGGAGTATCTCGCATAAAAACAGAAGGGGGAAAAAAATCTCCATGACTAGAAATTGTTTTAGCATTATGTATCCTTTGAGTCTGCATTGCCAAATATGGAATCTTTTAAGCCCTCCAGTTTTTTATGTTTACAAAGTGTTAATCATTAGAAGGCTTTTGACTGATGTGGAAAGAAACATTATAATTACTCCAAATATCTCACATTAAAAAAAAGGCCACACATTTGCAGAAATAGGACTATAAAAACGGTAGAAAACATTATAATTTAACACTAAGAAAAAGCAGAAGGAAAAAGCAGGAAAGGTTTCAGAATATCTTTTCTCACTAACATTCTTTGATCTCCTTCCCACTCTTCCCAGGATAGCTGCCAACAAATTGTATTGCATGGAAACAAAATAGTGTTACTAGGAAGATGTAGTTCTTGAATAAGTATTATGACAAAATTGCAAGTTCATTTCTTGATTATGAAATCTTATATGCTGCACAGTTTGAACAAGTGTAGATAATAATATGATATGAAACAGTCCCTTTGCAGATTTTGATGTTCCTTTTGCTTAAAATTAGTTGATTCACACTGTTTACTCCAAGTAGAATTGCTTCTATCTCAAACACAATGTTCTTAATAATGACACTGACTCCCATATCTCTCTGTACACCATTTTATGATTAAAGTAACCTAGGGTAAAGTTAATCAAGTTAGAGAAATCAAGAGTAGGGTAGAAGACATTGGAGCATTATCTTTAAATGGTAAAAATTCCAAGGAAGTATTAAAGTGATAAACATGCATTCAAGAAGCGCAAGCCTAATATAGTGATAGGGTAAATCATAAGCTAGTGGGATTTTCCAGATGTCTGGCATGAGCTAAAAAACAACACAAAACAGCAAGAAAGAATGGGACTGGCAAATCTCACCCAAGCAAAAGAGTTATGAAAATTAATTATATTAACTATTGGAGAAGAAAAAAAATAGAAAATGTCTTTTGCATCAGATGGCTGAAGTTTTCTTTGAGCTACAGTTGGTGAAAATATGAGAAACATCTTATTTGCAATATATATATAAAGTATGCAATTTTTATGAATAAGAAGGTTCTTCAAAAGAAAGATGTGCTGGAAAATTGGTTAGAAAGCAGTTACATATAGAGAAGCAGACAAATATAGATAGCAATTACATATAGTTTGATGCCAAACAGGAAAAGTCTACAACTCAAGACACAATGAAAATTATGATATTGGGATGTAAAGAAAGGTATGCAACATTTAAAATAAGGCGTTTTCATTTCTGATCTGTGATAGGGAAAATTACGCAAAGCTAGGGAAATTCTTTCTGATGGGTCTTTTTCAAGAGGCTATTGCTTCTTAATTCTAAATCTTAATTCTGTATAAAATATGCATGTTTGCTTTAATAATTTAAAATGTGTGTTACCATTTGAACCCGTTTCTGAAGCTTTATCTAAAGGTTACAAGGTCTGAAGGATCAGACAGATTAATAAAAAATAAGCTATAGGCCAATGATGGCGAACCTTTTTGGCTCTGAGTGCTGAGAAGGGAGCACTTTGCATCAGTGGTGAAATGTAAAATTTGTTATTACCGGTTCTGTGGGTGTGGCTTTGTGGTGGTGGTGGTAATATGGCTGAGTGGGCGTGGTCAATTTTTTTCTTAACTTTTAAAACCATTTTTTCTACAACCTCTTCGGCTGAAGAGGTTGTAAAAAAAAATGCTTTTAAAGCCTCTGACAATCCCAGCTGACTTGCCTGATCGGCAAAGGCTTTTTTCCCCTTTAAAAACATTTTTTCTATAAACTCTTCGACTGAAGAGGTTGTAGAAAAAATGCTTTTAAAAGCCTCTGATGAACCCAGCTGAGCCGCGCGATCATCAGAGGCTTTCTTTTTTACTTTTAAAAGCATTTTTTTGGCCAAAGAGGTTGTAGAAAAAAATGCTTTTAAAAATTTAAAAAAAGCCTCTGATGATTGCGTGGCTCAATTGGGCAATGGTGGGGGGAGCAGGGATTTTTGCTACCGGTTTTCTGAACCACCCGCCGCCCTCTCTACCAGATCGGGTGATCCGGTCCGAACCAGGAGCATGTCACCCCCTGCTTTGTACATGCATTCATCAGGGCTGCAACCAGGAAGAGGAGCTGTCCAGGGGGCATGCGTGCCAGACAGACTTGCTTGCCAATGCACATGTGCGCTGGCAAGCAAGTCTTCTCGTTACTGCTGCGAATGCTCACACGCCGATCAGCTAGCTGGTATGCATGCTCATGAAGGAAAATGGAAGACCAACTCTTCCAGTTTCTGGTACTGCCACATGCTCAAAGACCAACTGATTGTTGCATGCATATGCATGCCAGAAACCTGGAAGAGGAACAGGTGACACCAGGAGTGCCAGGCAACATGGCTCCATGTGTCACTTCGGGCACGTGTGCCATAGATTCGCCATCACGGCTATAGGCCCAACAAAAGAGCCTCAGATAGCTCAACAGGCTAGATAGCCTGTTATTAACATTCAGCTGTCTGCAATTATTGCAAGTTCGAGGCTCAAGGTTGACTCAGCCTTCCATCCTTTCTAAGGTAGGTAAATTGAGGACCCAGTTTGTGGGGGCAATAAGCTGACATTGTATAAATATACAAAAGTATGAAGGCTATTGCTTAACGCATTGTAAGCCGCCCTGAGTCTCCGGAAAAGGGCAGCATATAAATCTAATTTTAAAAAAATCTAGTACATACTACAACTTAAGACATTTTCAGACTCAGGCATGCTATAAAATTCTCCTGCAGAAGAAAATTATGACAAATTGGTCTGACAACTCAAAATATTTTTGAATAGTAATAAATTATCTAGATAGATATCATTCAGCTTTGAACTCTCCCACGAAAAGGTAAAATCTTTGGTTACATTGCCAAGAACTGAATAAAGGAAGCATTTTCTTGTTAATTTTTTACTGGGCAACCTGTGAGCCATATTACCTTACCAGATTCCTCAATGCCTTCAACAGAACTTCTGATGTATTGCCTTTACTGGAAAAGGTGGGATACATTCAGAGATCTTGACAATATTGAACTACATGGCACAGTCAAATATTAGCACAGGAAATGTTTTATCACATTTGTATGATAAAACAGCACAGGAAATGTTTTATCACATTTTATGATAAAACAACATAGGAAATGTTTGCATTATGACATGGACTGTTTTATAATTTTTATCCCATAATATGTTTCATAAAATGTGCCAAATTACAATTTCACTGGAGTTATGGATCCCAAATTTTGGATTAATTCTATAAATTAGTCCATTTGAGGTAAGTACCTTGGTTCAGAAAGAGAAACAGAATAACAGATGGGCAAAAAGGCAGTGAGAGCAGGAACGACTTCTGACTTCCTGTCAGCTTCCCCACTGAATTTTTTGAGGGAAACTGACAGAGAGCATCAGAAATTCCCTTCCCTTCCCTTCCCTTTTTCCTTCCCTTCCCTTCCCTTCCCTTCCCTTTCCCCTTCCCTTTCCCCTTCCCTTCCCTTGCTGCCGCTGAATGGGAGAATAAGCAAAGGGGAACGGTCATCAAACATTGAAATGAAGTTCACGTAATAGCAGCCTCTAGCACTGAAGCAGCCACAACTTCATAAGTCATAAGTTTATTTGTCAAGCATAGGTAAGATAATAAGTAAAAGTATAAACATAATTTGAATACATGAAAAGATACAAGTAAAAAGAAATATTAGGACACAGATGGTAGGCACGCTGGTGCACTTATGCATGCCCCTTACAGACCTCTTAGGAATGGGGTAAGGTCAACAGTAGACAGTTTAAGGTTAAAGTTTTGGCGGTTTGGGGAAGAAACTACAGAGTCAGGTAGTGCATTGCAGGCATTGACCACTCTGTTACTGAAGTCTTATTTTCTGCAGTCGAGTTTGGAGTGGTTTACCTTGAGTTTGTATCTATTTGCTTGTGTAATTCCCCAAATTTCACTCCCTCCAGAGTTATGCGTCCTGGATTTAGAATGCATTGTGCAAGTTAGCCAATTTGAGGTAAATTTGTTCCAAAACTGCTGCCTTCTGTTGAACTATTTTGCCAGGTAAACCGCATGGTGAGAGTTTTAGTAGTATATAGTCTTCTCTACTTTAGTCTACCACTTTAATTATGGTATCCTTTTGGAGTGCCTGAACAGGATAAGACTTGGAAGTCCATTTTACAGGGGCAATTCAGAAAGTATGTTGGGCAGCAAACTTTTTGGAAGAGCCCAGGAAACCATGTCCCAGTCCTTCCAGGGTCACATGAAGCCCTAGAAGACAAGCTTTATGTCGGTGATTTATGTTAGGTCTCATTCTCCAATGTAATTCTCCACCCCTGGTTTAGGGGGTTGGAGGCTAAAGCATATGAAGAACTGTTGCAGGAACTGGGTATGTCTAGTTTAATGAAAAGAAGGACTAGGGGTGACATGATAGCAGTGTTCCAATACTGTATCTCAAGGGTTGCCACAAAGAAGAGGGAGTCAAGCTATTCTCCAAAGCACCTGAGGACAAGAAGCAATGGGTAGAAACTAATCAAGGAGAGAAGCAACCTGGAACTAAAGAGAAATTTCCTGACAGTTAGAACAATTAATCAGTGGAACAACTTGCCTCCAGAAGTTGTGAATGCTCCAACACTGGACATTTTTAAGAAGATGTTGGATAACCACTTGTCTGAAGTGGTGTAGGGTTTCCTACCCAAGCAGGAGGTTGGACTAGAAGAACTGCAAGGTCCCTTCTGTTAAAGCGAATGCAGTATGAATCTGGTTTATCAGTTAAAATCTCTGTGTATAATTCCAGATAGGATGGATATACATGATTACAAGAAAAGTTTTTCTCTGTTATTTCCATGTTTAATGGTTGAATTCTAATGTGTGAAGTATAGAGTTTAAGGATATGTCTTGGTAAGTCCCAAACCACTCCACCTTTGGAGAAAGCAACTTGTTAGCAAGAGGGTATATGCTATGGATATACTGAGGCCTCAGGATAAATGATTTATTACTGGCTTTTTGCAGTTTGTTTTTCAAAACAGTATGTCATTTCTGACTCAAGGCAAATTAATTAGTTTTACATGGTGGGAAAAAGAGCCCGGTTGCTAATAGTTGCCCTGGCCGAAAATTCCATCTGCACCCTATTTAGTTTTTCTGCTAACAATTACAACAATACAAATAGATATGCTTGCATAAATTGTGATTGTTATCCACAGCCTAGATAAACAAAGGCTTAATGAGGATTGGTTAGTAGTACTTTGTTTTATTTCCACTGTATCTGTCTTATAGAAACAAAAGAAAAGTGAACTGAAATCACTGCACACAGAGAAATGAAGCTATGAAATAAATTTGGTGCTATATTTTCACTTATATATACTAAAGTTGGCAGGATTTATATCAAGAAAAAAATGTTTTTGGATATTCTATGCTTGGTTAATGGCTGTATGAACCTAGTAAATAAATTGTGCTTGCTAAGATTTTGCTAATAGTTGTGAGCTGTACTGAAAAGGCAACTCTGCTTTAATTGCTATATCTAACTATTACTCATTGAAAACAATACTGAATCTGATTCCACAACTCAGCCTCTCCCATAGCTGCAAGTGCATACAACCATGATTGCCTGAATTAGCTGTAGTTCATCTTCTTCATAGCCTTGCTGAATTCCTGATCCTTAGATGTATGGTCTTAAAAACATGGAAGCAGTGGTTTGCATTCCTCGGAAAAGTAATATTTATTCTGAATATTTTAAGATTAATGGTTGAAGTACATAAAACATTGAATCATAGGGCTAGAAGGAATCTCAGAGATCCTCTGGTCCAACACTTTGCTCAAGGCAGGAGCCCCATACCATTCCAGTCAAATGGTTGCCTAGTCTATTTTCGAAAACCTCCAGTGATGGAGCACCACAACTCTGGAAGATGAGCTATTCCATTGATTAATAGTTCCCACTGTCAGAACATTTCTCCTTATTTTTGGTTTGTTCTCCCTTTAACAATCTTCAATACCTTATTTATTGTCCTACTCTCTGGTGCTTTGGAGAATAAGTCAATCTCCTCTTCTCTGTGACAGCAAGAATAGAATAGAATAGAATAGAATAGAATAGAATAGAATAGAATAGAATAGAATAGAATAGAATAGAATAGAAGACTAGACTAGACTAGACTAGACTAGACTAGACTAGACTAAATTTCTTTATTGGAAGAAGTCCACACAAGGAATTTGTCTCCAATGCATAAGCTCTCAGTGTACCTAGAAGCAACAAGTAATAATGGTGAATATCTGTAGCTCGGGTGTAGGATGAGGGTAAAGGTTTGTTCTCTGAGCTTGTGGCTTGGTTTCTTAACATTTTGTTACCAGGCTAAGTAACATCTTCAGTGGAGTTTAGGGGATGTCAGTGTCAGTGTCAGTGTTCTTCTGTTTATAAGGGCTCCAGGTGTGGGTGTGTCACGTGAAGGTCTTGTGATGGGTCAGCTATATGTCATCAGTGAATCTTGTGAGTTCATTGAAGCATGGCACTCCACAGCAATTCCATCAACAGACACATTGACCTACAACCAGCCTACGAACCCCTCAGAATCCAAATCAACCACACAACCAACCAGAGACAGTACAGACCCACAACCAACCCATGCAAACTCCCCCACTAGTAGTTCACTTCCCAATGACCTTGACCTGATGTAAATTCCTTATCACAAGACCCATCACAAGACCCTCATTTGACATATCCCCACCTGAAGACCTTATAAACAGAAGAACACTGACATCCCCTAAACTCTGCTGAAGATGTTACCTAGCCTGGTAATGTTAGGAAACCAACCCACAAGTTTGGAGAACGAACCTTCACCTTCACTGGACATACTTATCATACTTATGTTCTCCCTAATCCTTCTGTTTGATAGGCTAGAGAAATATTTCAAACAAAGTCAAAACAAGCAATTAAACTGCAACCCTCTACCTCTTGATAGGGAATTGTCTCTGACAATGATCAGTGCAATTTATATATCATGGGATGCTATATTTATCGAGAGGAATAAAAAATTCTTTGAGTTAATTTTACATTAACTCAAGATGTTAATTTCCTTAACAAGATAAGGAACCTCAGAGCTTTTTCTTAGTTCCCAAAAGGCATTCTCAATTTTGAGAAATGTACATTCTTTAAGTATTTTTGTAATTTAATTATGTCTTTTGAGTTTACTGAAGTTGTGAGAATATTTTTCAGCCAGCTATTAGTGTCCCTTGAAAAAGGAAGGCTTCATGACAATTCAAAAATAAGAGCGGAGGTCATAAACAATTTGAAGAATCCAACTTTTAATGGGCATCACATTAAAATTCATTAGGTTGAGTGCTGTCTGGAAATGTAATCATTTGCAGAGGAATATATTACATATTAGGCTAATGGCACATCTGAGGTTAAATTAGTGTAAACTTTGGTTCCATTTTCATTGCATAAAGTGCTTCCTGCAAAGCCTAGTGAATATTGTGGTTCATCATGTTTTAGGTGCTATAAATCACATCGTGTTCCGTTCCAGTGGCAATTATGCTTGTTGCAGATTATGGGATTTGAAATCTATAAATATGTGAGAGGGAATAAGTTTGGGAACACTGCCATAAGGTTTTGGACTTGAGCATTTTCATAACTGGAATTATTATGTTCTCATCACATAGTAAGCATTATCTGAAAATAACATTTCTCTCTTCCTGAGCTGTTCCGCACTAGTAATACAAAAAGATTCTTCAAGTCTGAGTCCCACACCATTTCTCAAACCAATCTATGAAAATTTATTTATTTTTATTTATTTGATCGAATTTTTATACCGCCCTTCTCCCAAAGGACTCAGGGCAGTATACAGCCCATAATAAAAATAACAGAGACATAAAAGTTAAAAACAATGAAAATAGATTAAATAATTGGCCATAATAGTTAAAATCCCAAAGCTAAAATACCCATTAAAACTCATCCTTCTGTCAGACCAGCTTGTTGGAATAACAGGGTATTAAGGGCACGTTGGAAGGCACGGATGTCGGGGATCTTACGTATCTCCAGGGGCAATTTGTTCCATAGGGCAGGGCCCCCCACAGAGAAGGCTCTTCCCCTGGGGGTCGCCAGTCGACATAATTCGGCCGACAGCACTCTGAGGAGGGCCCCTCTGTGGGAGCGTTCCGGACAATGGGAGGCAATTGGTGGCAGAAAGCGGTCTTGTAGATATTCAGGTCCTAAGCCATGGAGCGCTTTAAAGGTGGTCACAAACACCTTGAATCGCACCTGGAAGACCACCAGAAGCCAGTGCAGCTTGCGCAAGAGAGGTGTTACCTGGGTGCGACACGTCGCACCCATAATCACTCGCATGGCCGCATTCTGGACCAGTTGGAGCCTCTGAGTGCTCTTCAAAAGGAGCCCCATGTAGAGAGAAAATAATGTTCATTTGGAGTTCAGGTACTCTATCTAAGTTACAGAATAAGACTGAAAATGTGACTTTGTGCCACATTTATTGTTTTGTAAGGCAAAGCTTTGCTTCTGCTTAGAAATAAGCTCTCTTTTTCCTTGCTTCAATCTTTACGCATGGTAAACATTTTCTTCAGGGTGACATCCAGCCTTGTTTCTAAGAAGTAAAATAAGTGGCAACCAAAATGGTTGCATGAAACATGCTTGAGCATTTCTTTTAAAAGAAGAACAGTGAAGATTTTGAAATGATTGGCAGGAAATGTGCTGTTTTCCTCCCTATTCACCAGGATCTTTCAGGATTTTGAACAAAGGGTTCTGCATCTCTAAAATCTTCTCTCTGTTGCATTGGTTATTGTTGCATGTAACTTCAGGGGTATTGTCTTATCATCCTCCCCTGGTGAGAATTACTGGGGTAAGGGAAAAAGGGGCGTGTATGGATACCACAAAATAAGTGTAAATGTTCTTTTCTCTTTATTTGTTATACCAGAAATAGAGAGTTATAATCCTGAAACAAAAAGTAAAAAACAAAAAAGACAACTAAAGCAATGGAATAATATTGTCATTGGAATAAATGGAATAAGTTAGTTTGAGTATTCAAAATTAAATGCTCAATAGGAACATATTTCATGGACGTTTGTTACAGCTAACTTCTTTTTATATGTCTCATTATTATGATGGTAATACCCATTTTTTTGTTGAGCAAAACGGTGTCTGTTTCTGTTCCTATTTATAGCAATAGCACTTAGACCTATATACCGCTTCACAGTGTTTTACGGCCCTCTCTAAGCAGTTTACAAAGTCAGCATATTGTCCCCAACAATCTGGGTCATGACCTGTCTCAGGATTTATTATTATTTAGCATATGGTTGTCCTAGGATTGACACAAATAAGAAAGAACACCGCTTGGGGGGGCCGAAAGCCCTACTAAGCAGGTATATACAAAAGTATGAAGGCTATTGCTTAACGCATTGTAAGCTGCCCTGAGTCTCCAGAGAAGGGCGGCATATAAATTGAACCAATAAATAAAAGGCAATGCAGTGGTGGGTTGCTCCCAGTTTGGTCCGGTTCTTGCGAACAGGTAGTAAAAACAGTGGAAGGCTCCACCCACCCGCCCGGATGTTATCATTGACAACCTGCACATGGGCGTTTCCGTTGTGAATCGGTAGTAAAGGTAAGTAGAATCCATTTCTGAGGCAATGCACATTATGTTTAAATTGCCACACTTCTGCTCCAAGAGGTAGAGAAAGTCAAATATGTGACTACCAAGAGAGATTGGTACTCTCCTGGTACTCACTGGACTAGAGATTGTAGGGGTGATTAAGGTCTTGATGATGAAAACAACTGTAATTGACATGATTGCCTTAATTCAAAATAGTCAGAAGAAAGCAAGCATAGTTACTTTGGATGCCGAGAAAGTTTTTGTTCTGGTTTCTTGGATGGTTTCTTCTAAAGCGAGTCTTGAGTTATTATATATTAGTAATATATATCAAATATCAGTAATTCAAATATTTTGTATAAATATAAATATTTTATATTTTTGTAAAAACATTTTATTTAAGACATAGATTGCATGTAATCACATATGGTATGGTTTCTGTTTGGAAAACATAGTATGTCTGAAAGATGGCACTTTTTGTCCTTTTTTTAAAAAATAAAGCTCAAGAACCCTTATCTCTGCCTTGAGAAATTTTGGAAATATTTAAAAATTGCACTAATTAAGGCAGGATATAAAATTATAACCCTGACATGTTTAGAGATGGAGACTAAATTTTTGATTGCTGAATTATTATCATTATTATTTTGCTGATACAAAGATTTCTTGAAGATTTCTCCAATGGTAAATTTTAACTTGACACAATAGGAAAAAAAAATCTAAATGATTTAGATTTGCTCATTTAGCTAATGTAAATGTGTTTTCAATTAATTTAATTGAGAGGTTTATTTAATTCACTGTTATTTATATCTTATGTGTTCTTCCTAATTTGACCCCTTGGTGCAAATTTCAATGATCTGATATGTCATTAAATAATTTCCTTTGACAGGAGCATTCTTCATGCTTTTCACTGCATGAATGACAACTGCATGTTTAGAAGGAGTTTGCTGGGGCATATATTTTAACTTCGGATCCTGGATGAAACTATGAATAGCAAGATTCATTTTTTAGTTCAGCCTGAAAGCTACTAATTAACCTCACTAAATTTTGGGCAAATATCCTCATTTGTTCACTGTTAAATGCTGCACTTAATTCTATGAACTTTTATTTTTCAAGTTGGAATAGGAGTGGCATCTGGATGAACCTCTAGTCCTAATCTTTAACCTAATACCATTATCCTAAAAATTATCATTTTGCAAAGATTTTTTATTTTTATTTTTCAATGATTTTACATTTCTTGTTCCACCTTTATCCTTTTTACAAACAACTCAAGGTGGCAGACATATCCAACACATCTTTCTCCTCCCGTTTCCCCACAACAGTCTTGTGAGGTAAACTGGACTGAGAGTGAGTGGCTGGCCCAAAGTCACCCAGCTGGCTTTCATGCCTAAAACAGGAATAGAGTTTACAATTGCAGATAATTTAAAAGCAGAAATAGAGATGCTTTTCTTCCCAAAGTTTCCTGCTCATATTCCTGCCTTTTATTGTAATTGTCATTATGTTTGTGTACATGAAAACATGCCTTCATGGTGTAGGAAGTTAGCACCCACCCCTCTGCTAGGAAAATGAGATACTTTAGGAAATATTAAAAAGGCAGAATATTTCCCCTAAAAGGGAGGCGGAAACTCAGCCCCTTCCACTTTTGTCAATGGGCCATTAAGGCCTGGGGCAGTCTACTCTACACAGCAAAGATCTACCTCCTTCAAGCAGAGCCATAATAGGAATTGCTCAAAAACCTTTCATTACATCATCACCCACCAAGGCTCAACCAAGCTTGGGATTCAAAACACAACCTACAGAGTTACCCCTGTATGCATGGCCCCATGGGAGTCTGACAACCAAATCAGAATACAAGCTCAAATTCGAAGCCAAACCGAGGGTATAAATCTCTCTCTCTCTCTCTCTCTCAACCATATGCTTTTTGCCCAGGACCTCAAACCATGTGGTCCTGTCTACCATTAAAAACCATCTTTCCAAACAGCCACCATGTTTCCAGGGTCTTTCTCCCCACTTGGAACTGAACCCGGATGGACATTTCTTCCAACAATTATTATCAATTATTAACAATTATCAATAGGCTATAAGTAATCAACCTTATTTTTTTTAAAGATGGAATTGGTTCTCTTTTGACCCACAAAATCTAATTAACCTATTGGATTCCATATCAAGAGGATCCTGATTGATATCTATAAAAGAAATGTGTAACCTTGAGCTTGTTTGAAGGTTCTAGCAGGGGAGTGAAGCTATTGTATACCCTTGACCGAAGATCAGTACACTCCAGTTGTGGGTTGCCCCTGGTTCAGACTGGTTCTATAGAACCAGTAGTAAAACCAGTGGGAGGCTCTGCCCACTGACCCTGACATCATCAGAAGCGATTTGCGCATGCACAGAAGTAAGGCAAGTGGTTGCACACTATCCCATTGCAAACCGGTAGTAAAGGTAAGTAGAATCCACCCTGGTACACTCCTTCTATCTGGGATGGTCATCCTCTTCCACCGAGCGGGCAGCTTCAGGAGGGATGCACATGGAACAGGGAGGGAGGAAGGGGACACCCGCCTACCCAGCCAGATCAGCTGAATCAACCCTGGTGATCAATGGGGTGACAGATGTCGCAGCCAGATCACCCTCACATCTATATCAAGGATCCTGATTGACATCTATAATAGAAATGTGTAACCGTTTAGGAATGAAATAGACCTTCTTAGTTTTTTTTCCTTTGCTTGGGAGTTAACAAGAATTCTGGCAATGGTGGGGAAGCAACATATATAGCAATGCCACAATCTTCGTCAGATAATTATGTCCCAAAGCTAGAGTCCTCTTCCTTTGGCAACCCAGAGTCCCGCCTGATTTATTTCATAGAAGCAGATGCAGTGTCAGCAAGTGTTCTCCTCACGGTTCCTGGAGATTTTGCTTCTGTTTTATTGAGCTGGATAAGCTGTTCCTATATTTGTGCTTCTTTGCACCAGGTCAGTGCTTTTTAACAAGCAGAAACTATTTTGCTAAACAAGTTGCCTCTCTGGTTAAGTGTTAAGCCCTTCAATAACAGGGCTGTCTTAGCAAAAACAGAAATGGAATGGCATATGAGGACATCAACCCATTTTCAATCCGTTATGTAGAACAGAACAGAACAGAACAGAACAGAACAGAACAGAACAGAACAGAATAGAATAGAATAGAATTTTTTATTGGCCAAGTGTGATTGGACACACAAGGAATTTGTCTTGGTGCATACACTCTCTGTGTACATAAAAGAAAAGATTTATTGTTTAATATTTATTGTTATGGTTCGTCACATAGTCAGCCAGAGGTTCAGAATGTTATTTGGCATTTTGGAGACCTATCAAGTCCTTCCCAAGGACCTGGGATATGCAGATGTGGATGATTTATGGTTTTAAAGGCATGATCACAGGTTGTAAGCTGTTCAGAGCAAAACTGCCTTTTGCAATTCACTGGTGGTGATTTTGTCAATGGCAATGGTGTTCAAGTGGTGCTCCAATTATTTTGGGATTGCATCCAAGGCATCAGAAAAGGAGACACTCAGGATAAGTGAGAGGTTGGCATTTTCATTCCTTCTGCCCTTTAGAAGTATTAAACAATTCATTCGGAAGCTTCTAAATGTCTAGCACTCCCCTCCTGCGTTTTTCCTAAGGCTCCTCTTACCAACAGGAATGCACACATCATTGATCTTTTTAGTTGGCCTAGGTGGCTCAGTGGTTAAGACACTGAGCTTGTCGATCAGAAAGATGAGCAGTTTGGCAGTTCGAATCCCTAATACAGGTCTCCTGCGTGAGCAGGGGGTTGGACTAGATGACCTCAAATGTCCCTTCCAACTCTGTTACTATTACTGATTTTAGCGTTATTCCTTTTCCAAGATATCTAAATTATACTCTGTGCAAAATGACACTCTAGGTTCCACATAGGATAAACGTTACAGACTTTGTGCAAAGCCATTTATGGGCAAAAGTTTGACATCAAGACTCAAAACAAAGACAAATTAATATCAGAGCATTTTAACCTCTCAGGATATTCTTTGGTAGATCTCAAAGCAACTGTTTTGGGGGGAAAATGGATGTAAAAGCAACACTGAGCAAGAAATTGCTAAGCTCAAATACACCAAAAAATTTCAGGCAATTTCAGGAAGTCCCCACAAACAACACAATTGTTAATTGACAAGTGACTTGCAATCTGTCTCACATGTAACCTGCAATGGCATAATCTCCCTGCCTTCATCCCAATTTTCATCCTACATCTGCCTAGCCACTCTGTATCTCTGATGAAGTGAGATGCATCTCATGAAAAGTGATATCTTTTAATAGAAATTGTTGCTGTAATGACGAAAGGTGCCAACCTCCTTCTGATTTTGTTTTTTGAGCAAATGGCACGACTGCATCTTAAAACATTTTCTCTCCCACCCTTTCTGTCAACACTATTTGATCACTACGTCAGTTTCAACTGATATTTTGAAAAACACTTTTTCTAGTAGCATGGAATATTATTTACATATGCACTTTATGTAAATGTGAATATTTTCACAAAAGAGCTTTATATCACAAATTTTAAACTAATAACCTTCTCCTCACCAACCCTCAAGTTTTAGGAACAATTTTATTTCATATTTTGTCAGTATTCTAATGACTAGGTTTTTAAATGTAAAGGCATTTAGATTTCAAAGACGTTGAGAAACATTTTGTTGAAAAGCAACAGCAAAAAAGACTTGTTCCTTCTCTGCTTACACAACCATCATCTGCTTGAATCAAGACATAAGATGATATGTAATCAAAAAAGTGCCATTTTCCCAAGTAATTTGGAAAGTCCACTGTATTTTGATATGTAGTTGACACTGGACAAACTCTGTTAGGACACTACTAGGTGCTCAATTTAATTTTTAGACCGATCAGTTGATTTATGATTTGCAGTGATTCTCCAACTCCATTGGCTGAACTCTTCCTCTATGATATATTTTAATAAGGACCAATGAGAATTAAAAATCATGACTTTTTGCATGCTGGAAAAAGCATATACATTGCTAATAAACTAAGGAGCCTACCCTGAAATTGGTACCATATCTTGTCATCTTGTGTACTGTGAACTTCTCTCAATATCCCCAGTACTATACAACTCAGGCAAACCTTTGGGGCAAGGGTTTTAGGAACATAGCAAATAGGTAGACTCACACATATTTCTCACAGATAGCCTCTGTTAGAAATGTGATTGCACTTTCCTTCACTAACATGCTTTACCCTGTACAGGTAACGTTATTCACTTCCAATTTCTACGCACGAGCTCAAAGATTTTGTTCATGGACAAAGTATGAAGAAAAATCTCTTTCAGCTTCTGAAACAAAGCTCCCTTCTGACAATTTGCACAACTTTTTCCCACACGAATCTTTCCTTCAAACAATCTTCTTCCATGCACCTATAGCTGTACAGGAACACACCTAAAGACATAGATGCCCATTTCAACTTTCAATGAAAGGAAGGAGACAGCTCATTATCATACCTTTATTTTTTACAAGGAAGCTAGTTTTAAAAAATCCATGTTTGTTGTCATTGCTAGTGTAAATGGAAGCTGCCTGGGACAGATTTCTATAACACACTTTCTGCTAGCTGTTCACTCTTGTTTTTGGGTAGAGATCACAGGTGGAATATGAGTGCTTGTTTAGCAACTGCCTCATTTAGCGACTGTTTGCATTTACTATGGTGATGAAGATGTAAGTTTCCAACCAATCCTTACATTTATGATTTTCGCAGGTTTGTAAAATAAAGGGAAGCGGAAATAAGATCTTAAGTTTAATTATGGCTTCATTTAACAACTGTTTTGTTTCATGACCAAGTTGCAAATCCCAATTATGGTCACTAAAGGAGGACTACTTATATTTGTTGCCTTGAGGTATTACCAGTGTTAACACTGACAGAGAAATACAGTAGAAATAACTTTTATTCAAGCTGTGTCATTTGTAAAAGTCTAAGCAAAACTTTACACATATACCTCCATGGCATATGATTACCAGTGGAGATGCTTACATGTTCAGGATAAAACATTTGTCCTTTGGACTGGAAAAATCAATCTCTGTTTAAATATTCATCTTTTATTCCCTTAAACATTACCAAACAGAACCGTAAATCTTCAAGGTAGTGGAACATTCCATTTAGAGAGAAAGCTAACTTCCCTAAAGCTAAGGATTTTATCCAGGTGGCAGCCATCAGTTAAATATCCATATACAAACAAACTATGTACTTATACTGTAAACTTTGCATGCCATTGAGACAAGTGAGAAGTTGCATCCGACACAGAAGGAAGCAAAAAGAGTAGCCAGATTAAAAGTATAATAGATAAAATAAGTATAGCTCTGTAAGGGACACACAAGAAGGCAAAGGACAAGGAAGTGGAAATTTGGGGAACCAGATTATTAAGGGTAAAAAAAAGAAAGAAAAGAAATGGAGCACATATCAATAGCCTAATGAATAAATGAGGCCTTGGTGGCTCAGTAGCTAAGATGCTAAGCTTGTTGATCCAAAGGTCAGCAGTTCAGCGGTTCGAACCCCTAGTGCCACGTAACGGGGTGAGCTCCCATTACTTGTCCCAGCTTCTGCCAATCTAGCAGTTCAAAAGCATGTAAAAATGCAAGTAGAAAAATAGGGACCACCTTCCATGCACCTTTAGCATTTAGTCATGCCAGCCACATGACCACGGAGACATCTTCGGACAGTGCTGGCTTTTCAGCTTTGAAACAGAGATGAGCACCGCCTCCTAGAGTTGGGAACGATTAGCACATATGTGCGAGGGGAACCTTTACCTTTACCTTTACCAAAGAAATTTAAAAAGTGGCCTTGAGCATCAAGCACAGAGGACTAACACTGAGTTTAGTACAGCTGGGGAAGGAAGCACTTATAGGCAGGTGGGACTGAAAAGTCATGGACAGCACAGAAAGAGGGGTAGAGAGAAGATTTTACTAGTGAGTTCTGTATTGACAATCTTGATAAATATCATATTTTTCAGAGTATAAGATGCACCAGAGTATAAGACGCACCTTAGTTTTTGGGGAGGAAAATAAGAAAAAAGCTGATTGGCAGGTGGATTGGCCTCCTGGAATACCCCCAAATCAGCTGTTCCCAGAGGTGAATTTTAGCAACAGGTTCCTTGGTTGTGAGCTCTGGGCCTTGCTTTTTTTTCATTTTTTTCTGCCTCTGAAACTTCTGAAGCTCAGTTTCAGGAAAAAGTTTTTTTCCTGCCTCTGAAAGCCTCTGAAACAGAGCTTCAGAATAAAAGCCTCTGAAGCTCTGTTTGGGGGCTTCTTTTCTGAAGCTCTGTTTGGGGGCTTCTTTTCTGATACTTTTTTCAGCCTCTGAAACCTCTGTTTGAGAAGCTGGGGGGGGGCCTACATTTGGAGTATAAGACGCACCCAGATTTTCACCCTCTTTTTGGGGGGAAAAAGTGCATCTTATACTCCAAAAAATACAGTATGTAGGAGTCCAAGCCAGGGTGAAGATTATATTCATTTTCATTCATTCATTCATTTTTCTCACTCAAGGCGGTGAACATATCCAACATACTTTTCTCCTCTTATTTTCCCTACAAGAACAACCCTGTGAGGTGATTTGGGCTGAGTGGAAGTGAGTGGCCCAAAGTCACCCATCTGGCTCTCATGGCTAAGGTGAGACTCACTGTTTCCACCTTTCTAGTGTGGTGCCTTAACAACTAAACCAAACTGGCAGCGCATTGTACCTAAGTAATGATCAGAGGATGGGGGGATTATAATATAGTGAACTATTACTACAAATAAAAATTGCTAAGAATATTTTTGCAAATATTGAGTTTACATTTATAGGAGCACATAGAAAGAATTGTATTGGAGGTTGAAGGAACCTTTCTGGGCATCAGACAAATACAAATTAGCAGATTTTGAAAACAGAATTTGTCGGGCATTCTGAATAGATGAGGAACAAAACAAGTTAAAATGTCAGAAACATTTTAAGCTTCCCAGATGAGGCACTGTAAACATGTGTCAAGGCTCTATGAACATGAAAATGTTTGTGGCTTTTATAATATTAAATAATAGATGATGGATACTAAAATCTCCATTTAGTCCATTCTATTTTTTTATATGATTATTACTATTTCCATTTCCTTTTGGTTAATCAGAATGTCATACCAAGAGAATAGTGATGCTAATGATGATGTACACATCCTATAATAGTTCATAATTGGATGAAAAAAATATTTTGGGGATTACTATTCTGTACCAAATTAAAATATAACACTCATGCTATTATTACTCATATTTGTATATTGCACAAAAGGAGAGGCATAAACATCCTACATATGAGCCTAAGCAGAAGGAGGTCCATCTCATAAGTAGGTAGAATCTGGTTGATAACAACTTTTTTTACTAAAAGTATACCCAAAATAAATTTCAAAACTCTGCATGATGTTGGTCTAGCTTTAGCTTAATATCAAATTTCAATAAAGTTTCTGTTGTATCCCTGTGTGTAAGCCTTTGTGTGTGTGTGTGTGTGTGTGTGTGTATAATAGTTTTGGTTTTAATGTTAAGAAAGTTCATTGGTGGTGATATGATATTATTGCTTTTAAAAACTGATAAAATTTTAACCTACATATTATAATATAAAACGTAATTTTACTTGTTACCATGGGGGGAGGGGAGGGGCACAATGGCTCAGTGTTTAAAGATGCTGAGCTTGACAGCTGGAAAGCTGACAGCTTGGGTTTGAGACCCAAGCACCATGTGATAGTGTGAGCTCCTTTTACTCGCCCCAACTCCTGAGCCCAACTAGCAATTCGAAAGCATGTAAATGCGAGTAGATAAATAGGTACCACTTTGGTGGAAAGGTAACAGCATTCTGTACAGCTCGGAATATAGTCATGCTGGCCACATGATCACAGAAGTGTCTTGATATAATGCTGGCTCCTTGGGTAGGAAATGGAGATAAGCACTCCTTCCCCTCCCCAGAGTCAGATATGATTGGACATTACCTAAATTACCTTTACCATCAGACCCTGGTTTTCTTGCATTTCTATTTCACCACTCCTCAAAAAAATCCAACCCCTCCCCCCTCAAAAAAACAGTGGCTCTTACTTGGCCTTCATTTCTGGTGATTCCACAGGCAAATGTTCCCTATCTCAGTCTGTATTTCTTTTAGATGTCCCAAGGGTTGCGTGTGTATCTATAATCCCTTTCATCCACCTATCTTTTTTCTCTGCTTCCTTCATCCTTGCTAGGCATAGCTCTCTCTCTCTCTCTCTCTTGTAATCCCTTAGCTGCTGGAATCAGATGCTTGAAGTATGAGTATTTCCTCTGCTGATCACATCACTTCAAGGAAACAGTCAGTCATTACTGGGTTCAAACTGAGTGATGGTTTGCCTCTGGCAGCCTAGGGGACTCATTGTAGCTATCTTGGAATGCATAAGTAGAAACCAATTGACTGCCTTCTCTTACCTTTTCCAGATATTCAGTTTCACAGCTACAAAAGACAGTGTCAAGGAAACTCGGTTCTTCTTTTTCGTAATTGGCAATGTAGAAATTAGCACCTTTGCAGTGATGTTGTATCTGATAGTAAATCAATAAGTAACCTTCCTCCAGCTATCTAGGACTTTTGGGGGGAGAAGAAGGTGGAGAAGGTGTTATATTCATTTGCACCCAACGTTGATTTATTTGTTTTCTTTCTTTAATTAAAACATTAGTCAGTTTTCATTTAAAGTAAACCCCAAATGATGTTCCACATGCTAAATACTATTGCAAAATAAAAATAAAGTAAGTGAACAGTCTGATGTTAACATCATCAGTTAAATACTATGGAGCTGACTCAATGCTGGATGAACAATAAGTCACAGTTGGCACTAAAAGCTAGTATCAAGCATGACAAAGAGGGAGGGGGAGGAGTTACTTCAATCAGTTTAACTGTGTCGTGGTTGCTGCATATGGCAAAACATGATACTATTAAGAAGACAGCTACTGTAAATGTAGTGCCTTTATTGGCCATTCTCAGCCTACATCTTCTTTATCCGACTTAGGAGAAGTGATTGTATGCTTCAAATTGCATACAAAGTCAGATTTAAACAATAATTATGTCCAAAATGATCCACAGCAAAGGATCTTGATTTTCTTATTATAGACTAAAGCAAGAAAACCCATAAGAGATAGGTAAATGGATGGACAATAAGGTTACAACAAGGTAACAGAATAATAGAGTTGGAAGTGACCTTGGAGGTCTTCTAGTGTAATCCACTCCTCAAGCAGCAAATTCTATACCATTTCAGACAAATCGTTGTCCAATCTCTTCTTTAAAATCTCCAGTGTTGGAGCACCCACAACTTCTGGAGGCAAGTCATTCCACTGGTTAGTTGTTCTAACTGTCAGGCAATTTCTCCTTAGTTCTAGATTGTATCTCTCCTTGATTAGTTTCCATCCATTGTTTCTTGTCCTGCCTTCTGGTGCTCTGGAAAATAGGTTGACCCCCTCTTCTTTGTGGCATCCCCTGAGATATTGGAAGAACACTGCTACAGAGTTCTAAGGGTATAAAACAAATGCATCATAAGGACAGCAGGCCTGGAGTCTTCTGTACATATTTTCTGGTTAAAAACAAAACAAAACAAAACAAAAATGAGGAGGAAAGACCCCATTTGTTATGAATATCAGTTTTAGAGGTACATCTCAGGGGTGCTATTCAACAGGTTCTGGAGAACCAGTAGTGGAAATTTTGAGTAGTTTGGAGAACCGGCAAATACCAGCTCTGGCTGGTCCCAGAGTGGGGAGGGTATGGGGATTTTGCAGTATCCTTCCCCTGCCACGCCCACCAGGCCACGTCCATAGAACCAGTAGTAAAAAAAATTGAATTCCACCACCGGTACATTTTAAAAAGAACTTTACAACATAGGCATTTATTTATGTCTAAATAACTTGAGATAAATGAGAAAATGTATATAAAAAAGAAAGACGAGAAATATTTGCACTTTCAAATGAGCTTCTTCGGTAATTTACACAAACAGTTTCATACACAGGCAGTCCTTGGTTTACAATCATTCATTTAGTGAATGATTGAAGTTACAGAGGTGATGTAAAAAGTGACTCATGACTATCACAGAATCCCTGAAGTTATGTGATCAAAATTCAGACACCTGGCAAATACGTGTCAGTATTTATGATGGTTGTAGCACTCTGAGGTCCTATGGAAGCTAGCCATTTGTGACCTTCCTAGGGGGCTTCCAATAAGAAGAGTCAGTAGGGGAAATCACATTTACTGATTGCGTGATTTGCTAAAGTCCACCCCTTAGCAGTGGAAGTTTCTCGATCTGTGGTCATAAATCGAAGAGACATAAACCATTCCGTGTCAAGAGTTTTGCAAATGTATTTGAAAAAAATCTATACCTTTTCCCTTAAAATGGGTAGACTGCTATAACTCAAGATAAAAATGAGTGAGATTTCTATGGATTTGGTGAGTTCTATGCAAATATTTCTACCTTGAGTTGATGATCTTTTATTGGTCATCTTGCTTTTTTGGGTGGTGATAGAGGAAACCATTCAATTCCCCCCCCCCCATCTTTTCAGCTTCAAAGGAACTGAAAACTGGAGTCATTTTTTGTTTTTGATGTGGATTTGGAAGCAAACATTGATCAATTTTGTTTTAATATTTTGCCAATATTTTGCCAATATCACTTACCATTTCATATTTCATTCTTATTTTTGAGTAAAATATGGTATTCTTTCTATATACAGAAATTCTGCAGCTTTTCAGTTTTTGTTTAAATGTTTGTATCACAGTCTAATGCTGATGATTAATTCTAGCAGAGGGGGAAAAAAACCCTGGAAACAAACATTGTCCAAATATTTAGCACACAATTATGAAATCCACCCACTATTTGGCTGAAAATCTTGTGTGTCTGTATACAGATCTTGAGTGTGGACAATATTTATTCAAAAAAGGTTTTTTTGCAAGTGAGGAATAACATATTTAAGAAAGTGTCCGTGTATAATGCATTTTATGTTGCATAATATGTCCCGTGTGTAATATATAATGATGTTGCAATCTTCCTTCTTGTAAAAGAGAAATAATTTTCTATGTTGCAGAGTTAGGGGTTTTTAATTTCCCCCCATGATTTACTTTCTAAATTAAGCATTTTAATTTAATCTGGTTTATCTAAATTTGACCGAGCTTGGACCAAGATTAGAATCATAATTGCAACTGCTTTAGGCTGAAGTAGAAAGAACATCAATTTGGATGGGGTGATTTAGACTCAGTCCAGGGATTCAAATTAAAGTATCTGTGCTAGATGGCTGTCCTCTTTCAAAAGATCAGTGTAATCAGATTAGCTTTCTCTTGAACACGTTCAGTGAAGGGAGAGTAATGGATCTACTGGAAAATTTCACTTAGTATCAGATTTTCCCCCTAACTTTCAACATGTTGTTTCTCTGTAAATTCATTATTCCGTGTCCTGCTTTCTAGGCTGATAAGGATAGGTCTTTCAGATATTTGATGAATTCTTTCATATACCTCCTTTTTCAAAACTAAACCTTCTTTCAGTGTTTGATCCATAGAACTTAGTTTCCAGTCCCCTGTTCATCACTGTTGATCTTACAGACTCCTTTAATTTTTATTAATTTATGTATTGTTTTATAACTTTATTATGGAAAGGTTTGTAGTTACTGGTTGTCTTTAACATACTTTGAATTTGTTACTTATTATATGCCTTGCTGAAAGAAATTCAATGTTAATACATTAGATAGGTATAAGACTGTCTTGAGTTAGGTTTAATTTTTGATTTATAGCAATAGCAGTAGCATTTAGACTTATATACTGCCCCATAGCACTTTACAGCACTCTCTGGGCAATTTACAATGTAGAAATATTATTTGTATATTGCCCCCAACAAACCAGATCCTCATTTTACTGACTTTGAAATGCTGGAAGGATGAGTCAATCTTGAGGCTCATCAGAATCAAACTTCATATATGGTAGTTTTCCTGACAGTATGATTTCTTCTGGAATTTTTAAAAATTATTATTGCTTTTCAATTGAGCTAATAATCCTAAATTTTTCCAGGGATTGCTTCTCCAAGTACTAACAAGGTCCATCTGAATCCTTTTAAAGTGTATTCTAAGGAATAGCAATGAAACTCAAATACTTTGGCCACCTAATGAGAAGGAAGGACTCACTGGAGAAGAGCTTTCTGTTGGGAAAGATTGAGGGCAAAAGAAGAAGGGGGCATCAGAGAATGAGGTAGCTGGATAGAGTCACTGAAGCAGTTGGCGTGAACTTAAATGGACTCCAGAGGATGGTAGAGGACAGGAAGATCTGGAGGAGCACATTGTCCATGGGGTCTCGATGGGTCGGACATGGCTTTGCAACTAACAACAACTAAAGGAATAGTAACAATACTTGAAGTATTTATTATTTTAATTAATTAATTAATTAATATTTCATCAAGCATGTAATAGATAACAGATACAAGTATAAACATGATTATGAATACATGAAATGGATACAAATAAAAGGGAACATTAGGACAGGGATGGTAGGCACGCTGGTGCGCTTCTGCATGCCCCTTACAGATCTCTTAGGAATGGGGTGAGGTGGATAGTAGACAGTACAAGGTTAAAGTTTTGGGGGTTTGGGGAAGAAACCACAGAGTTAGTTAGAGCATTCCAGGCATTGACCACGCTGTTACTGAAGTTGTATTTTCTGCAATCAAGTTTGGAGCGTTTTATCATAGGTTTGTATCTATTGTGTGCTGGTGTATTGTTTTGGTTGAAGCTGAAGTATTCATTGACAAGTAGGATATTGTAGCAGATGATTTTATGTACTACACTTAGGTCTGACCAGGTGAAGTTCTAAGTTGTCTAAGACCAAAATTTCAAGTCCAGTGACATAAGGTATTTTGTTGCGAGCAAAGGAGTGGAGGATTCTTCTTGTGAAATATCTCTGGACTCGTTCGATTGTATTAATATCCAATATGCAGTGCGGATTCCAGACACATGAGCTGTATTCAAAATACTGATCATGTTGATCCCTAACCCCAGAATAGGGTTTGTTGCAATGCCAGCTTTTCTTTCTTCATCTATTGAATATGATGATGAAAGCACAATGCCTTATTTTAAAAAGCTGACACACATGTTGTATTCCTAGAGAATATCAGTTGAGCAACACTGTTCTAATTCTGACTTTGTATGCTCTCACAAGATGGTGAGCCCTCCATCTCCCTACATTTGTGAAGAGCAGAATGAAAGTACGGAAGTGTGAGGTTATTAGAAACTTAGTAAACTAACTCTGATTACCTTGAAAGAGTTTAAATCTTCGGAAGATTTGAACTCTTGTCCTCAAGTCTTGTCTAGAGCACTAAAGATGGTTCAACACAACCTTATGTAACATTTTTGAGAAAGGATGGTGTCACCTCCTAGGTGACTGGAGGAAGTCCAGTATTGCGCCTATATTCATAAATATAAGAAGGAAAATCTACAGATAAAAGACCATCTTGATATCAATAGGATAGGAGATATTTGGCTTGGTTAGTTGGATTTTCTTTTCTGTTCCTTTTTTCTTCTTCTGAAAAATGTTAAATTACAGGCCTCCACATAGAGATAAATCACATTGTCAGGTTTTAGCAATTGTGATTGGAGAGCTCTACACAGAGAGAGAGAGAGACACCACTCCCCAAAGCTCTGGGTCTATCTGTAGCTCTGGAGGCCCAGATTGCTTTTCCCTGATGTGTAGAAGGTTTTGATATTGTGTTTCTTCCTCCTGGCATAAAAAAATATAAGTGCATGAATTTTCTGCCTGGTTGCAGAAAATTTATTAGGAGGCAAGCACCACTGAAGATGAAGGAAGTAACTGTCAGGTAAATATTTGAAGGCTGCCCAAAGAGTCCTACTTGCTAGGAATAAACGGTAATATCTGCTGCCACATTCTATTTATTCTTCATGGACAAATAGAAACTGACATTTGGTAAATAATGCAATATAAATTGTTATGCGATTCTTGTATTTCTTCCTTCCTAAGGCAAGATGTAGGGCAACAGCATTTTGGTCTTCAAATGGAAAGCTTTTAGCCAAAATAATAGGAATTATTCCAGATCTGTGAAGAGAAGCTGCTTGCATTTAAAGGGAGTTTTTAGCAAATGATTTCTTTTTTCTGTCTGGGAGGCTGTCCACCTATAAAGCACGGCATAGGGCCAGTGTATTTAAGGGACAACCCTGCCATTGTTTCTACTCATCCCATCAGGTATGGCAGAAGGAACATGGTCCAGATCCTGATGATTAGTGAACAATATCTTAGCAGGATCCAGGAAGCATAATTTTTTGTCATAATGGCCATACCACCTGAGGTTAGATTGGCCCCAACCTTTTTAGCTTTTTGGAAAGTCCCTGGCTGTTTTCCTCAACATGGGATTCAGGAGAAGAATTGAGCCCATGTGTGTTGGCTGCATGGTTTCCTTGGTGGCTATTTTGTGTTTATTATACTGCACAAGTCAAAAAGAGGGCTGTGAAAATATTTACAGACCCCTCACATCCTGGACACAAACTGTTTCAACTCCTACCCTCAAAATGACGCTATAGAGCACTGCACATCTGAACAACTAGACACAAGAACAGTTTTCCCCCGAATGCCATCACTCTGCTAAACAAATAATTCCCTCAATACTGTCAAACTATTTACTAAGTCTGCACTACTATTAGTCTTCTCATTGTTCCCACCACCCATGTTCCACTTATGACTGTATCACTGTAACTTTGTTGCTTGTATCCTTACATTTTATACTGACTGTTTCCTATCATTAAGTGTTGTACCTTATGATTCTTGATGAATGTATTTTTTCTTTTATGTACACTGAGAGCATAAGCACCAAGACAAATTCCTTGTGTGTCCAATCACACTTGGCCAATAAAGAATTCTATTCTATTCTATTCTATTCTATTCTATTCTATTCTATTCTATTCTATTCTATTCTATTCTATTCTATTCTATTCCCATTAACATATTGTTTTCATTTTTTTTTCATTGCCCAAAGTCACATTTAGCAAGATGGGCAGCCATATAAATTGATATAAACAAACAAACAAACAAAAACAAACAAACAAACAAATGTTACTTCCCAAAATATTTTTTGATTCTGAACAATCCCAAAAACACTCAATGTTGGTATTTTTAGAAGAACCCTGTACTGGAATTGGGGTTAACAGATTTGCAGAGAATGACCTGTAGTCTGAGAACTTGAGATAAAGAAACAATTAAGCAGAGATTCTTCTTTTCAGATTAGTTGGTATAATATTTTGATGAACATTGTTAAGATCTACCTGAGGGAATTTGACCAGTGCCTGGAAAAATTAGTTTAACCGAGGAAAGCGATAGGAAACAAGGGGGGTGGGGGAGGAATCAGGAAGAGCAAATGTCTTCTACAGTAAACAAAACAGAAGCAGAGGTGTTGTCAATACCCAATAGAGAGTCCTTGAGTGCTATAAAATAAGTGGCTACTTCTGAGTCTACAGAATTGACATGACTAAGGAACACAAGCAGCAGAAGTCTTTATCAGGGATTTCCAGGAATATTTAAAGTTAAATGAAAGGGTAGTAGATGATTTAATGGCCTGCTGTCTCTCAGCATATCCATCTTCCATCTCCCTTTCATTGAATCTGTTACTGAGAAGGCCAATAATCATTTACTTTTGCTTTTCTGTCTAAAATTCTTGGAGGAATAAACAGAGGTGAAAGCAATCAATACAAGTAACCTTACTTTAGTGGCTTATTTGTGCAAAAGGAACATTTGTTATTGCCAAATGTCTTCTAAATTTAAAAAAAAATCCATCATTTGTACCAATTTACATCATTTGCTTAATGTCAATACATAAATATAATAATATGGATGTCAGAAAATTAAGATAAAGTTAATCTAAATTTATTTGCCTTGTCTGGATTGTTTGGATGCAATAAATCTCTCTCTGTTATTTCTCAGGGATGTCCAGATGGATGTTTGTCTGTTATATTTAATGTCTGCTAAGTGGTCATCGTTAAAGTAAGATTTCCTTGTAAAAGGGAAGTATTAAGTGTTCCAGTTCTTTTAGCATCTTCTGAATTCATTTTAATCTCATAGAATCCAGGGAGTTCTAATTTTTTATAAGCAGAAATAATTGAGCCTTTTCCAGGTAGCTCGTAAATGTTTTCACTGTAATTTGAGAAATGAGTGGGATTAAAGCTTGATGGAAGAGCAACTACTTCTCAAAAGAAAACCCAGGTTCAAACAAACTCTAGTTAAAAGGATCAGCTAGCATGCGATAAGACCAGTCAGCAAGGAGAGGAGAAACCTCACCGGTCACAATAAATAATGTCACACAAGATGCAGAAATAGCTTCATACAAGAAGATCATTCTTATTGCTGAATACATCAATATGCTTGTGCATTTGTGTATGTAGATTTGCTGTGCCTATGTAAAATGAAAGTTTAGGGCATAAAATGGCTTTCTGTTTGTAAGCAGATAGCGGTAGTTAACACTAACCATTCCAAGAAACAGATTTTTAAATCAATTAATTGGTTTGCTTATCTGGGTATATAGGACAAGTCAGTGGTTGACATAGGAAACGATTTATTTATGTATTAATCACATTTATATTCCCACCTATCTCACAAGAAACAACTCTGGGTGGTGAACAACATATGTCCTACATCAGCAATATTCCTTAGAATATCCAGGGAATTGCATCAGCCTTCCAAACTCTTCCTTTACAATGCATGCTCAATTAACAGATGTGTCAACCCTGAAGCTGACCTGACTGACACCATTTTGAGGCTTCAGGGCTGCCACAACTGGAGCTAAGGAATGCGGGGGGAGGGGGAGTAGAGATAGTTGGGATTTGTAGCCAAAATAAAATACTTTTTCTTGGGAAACAAGGACATTTCAGCAGGTGCTTGGAAGGAGGGGACTGAGATCACCTAGCAACTGGACTGTATCCTGATTGGACCATGTGACTGATTGTTTTGAGAAAGTGAAAAACTTCTACTTTTAATTAGGTGAAAACCATGGGAACATTTAGAGTTGGTTTTCACCAGCCCGTGCCAATATGGCATATCCAATAAAGCTATTCTTTGAGGAATCTACCTGCCTCAGAGTTTTGTTTGCTGAGGGTATGTTACTTGGAATCCTGACAAGATGGTCCTTGACTTACAAGAGTTTGTTTAGTGACAGTTCATTACAATGGCATTGAAAAAAGTGACCTCTGACCTGTTTTCACATGACCACTGCAGCATCTCCATGGTCATGTAATCAAAATTCAGACTCTTGGCAACTGACTCATATTTATGATGGTCGCAGTAATGTGAATTTTTGCGACCTTCTGACAAGCAAACTCAAAGAGGAAACCAGATTCACTAACTAACCGTGTTACCAGTATTACAAATGCAATTATTCCCTTAACAACTGTGTCAAGAAAGGTTGCATAATGGGGCAAAATTCACTTAACAACTGTCTCACTTAGCAACATAGATTTTGGGCTCAAGTGTAAGCTGAGGACTACCTATACATGCATGCATCACATTCATTAGCCCTGAACCAAAGAAAGACTACTGCCTAAAGTATAGGAATGTTCTTGTAGCAGCTATGAGTTACAGGCGAAAAGCCGAGGTGATGAATATTTGTCATTAAAGTATATAGTAGTCCTTATCCACTGTTGTGCAGTTCATCTGTGGACACAGAGGGGGACTCTGCAGTCCCAGTCTGGAAGATAATTCAGGTACAGCTTTGGGCCACCTTTTCTGGAGGTCGTTTCCTTGTCATACAGAAATATAATAATTAGACTCTCAATAGCATTTTATTATTTTGTGAGGTAATATTAAGGGGGGAAAATGGGATTGCAAAGTGAGAACTCGTGAAGCTGCAAAGATGTAACATTTTATCATTCTGTTATTTTATTCATTCTACTTATTTCCAGAGAATCTTTTGGATGAGAAAAGGGCTGTATTAGAAAGTCGAAAGGGAATATTCCATCCAGGGTAATGAACAAACCACTTACAAAGACATAAAGAATGCAGAAACAACTTTTACTAATGCATAAGTATGGCTGAGTGTGTATAACAACAGCTTACTTGGCTTGGCTATTATAGGGTCCTTGAGATTCCCATTCCTAAATGTTCATCCGGCAGTAATCAAACCAATGAATGCTTTCATCCTAAAAGAAATCAGATCTTGTCTTCAGCATGAAAACTAACTCTATTTGCCACTTTTTATCCTCAGAAAAATGTAATGAATAATTATAATGCAGTCTTTTCCACCAAAACCATATTCCTCATTTTCAGTTGTGTGCATAGAATAAACCATGGTTCAGAAGAAAAATGAATAATTTAGTCTGATATTTTAATGATGAAAGAATTCCCTTATCTGGTCTTTGGCCCACATGAATTGCATACAAAATTTGTGTTTTTGGTTTTTCCTTTAAATCTTATACCTTCCTTTTTTGCCTCAAACATGTCTAATTTTTATTTTTAGAATGCACACAAATGCCTCTAGACATTTCTGTTTAGGAAATCTGCTTCTTACCCACAGCTGCTTGACATCTGAGCAACATATTTTGTTGTCTGAAAATTCTCACATTGAGAGGGAGGGAGAGAGAGGAAGAAGGAGAAGGAGAAGGAAAGAGAGAGAGAGAGAGGGAGGAAGAGAGGGAGAGGAGAGGAGAGGAGAGGAGAGAGAGAGAGAGAGAGATTTTTAACAAATATTGAAGTCTAGCTAGCAATAGACTAGATTTACTTAGATATTAATGGTTTCCTTCCCCATAATTTCATTGGTTAGGATCAAAGCAATCTGATGGCATAGTAATAATACTAAAGACACTTTCCTTTTTTAGTAAAGGGGACAAATTACTTTGAATGTTGCTGTAAAACACCATCACATGCTGCCCTGTGGGAGTTACAGAACGTGGAAACCGTGACAGCATATTGAAGTGAAAGAGAGCAAATTAGAAAATGTTAACTCTTAACTCTAAGGCATTCCAGCAAAGTGCTGGTGGTGTCTCAAGTCAGAATTACTTGCAGTCAGGCTCTTGTAATTTATCTCCTGCACCACTACCACACTTTCTCTCACATGACTTGCATACTGAGCTGTGGCCAGTTCTGGATCACTGCTGCTGAGCTCACCCATAAAGGATTAATACAAACCCATCTAGGATTCACAGATTCAGACAGCGGATCCAACCATATGAGGGTCACATTAACACTGGCTACTTATCAGTAGTGAAATCCTCCGTGGTTTGCCACCGGTTTTCTGCTCCCGCATGCGTGGTGTGCGCCAAACTCACGCTGTGTGTGCATGTGCAGTGCATGCCAAACACGTGCTGCGTGCATGCGCATGCACAGTGCACACCAAATGCAGGCTTTGTGTGGAAAAAGGAGGTAAGTAGGACAGTGAGGGTGGGGGAACAGCTGTGCCGCATGATTTAGATTCGCTAGAAAGGAGGATTTCCTGCTTTCTAGTGAATATAAATTGCATTGCACAGCTGATCGTTGGAAATACCGGTTCACGCAAACTGGTAGCTTTCTTTTACTACCGATTCACCTGAACCGGTGCAAACTGGTAGCATTTCACAGCTGCTAGTTATATAATTTTAGCTGTTGTCTACCTGTTTTAGCCAGTCCAACTATATATATATTTCCAAGTTTCTTGCATTTTCATACTTTTGTATATACCTGCTTAGTAGGGCTTCCCCCCACCCCAAAGCGGTATTCTTTTTTATACAAAGTCATCTTATTGCTCCCACAATCCGGGTCCTCAATTTACCTACCTCGGAAGGATGGAAGGCTGAGTCAACCTTGTGCCTGGTGAGATATGAACTCGCAGTAATTGCAGGCCACTGGCAGCTAAGTGCTACTTTAATAGCACTTTAGTCCGCTGTTCCACCAAGGCTCCTTTGGAAGCTCATTAAACCTGTGACTAAAATTAGTCCAGGTGACAATTTGGTAGCATGGAAGAAAGGTTGTAGAGAAGAGGGGCACTGGGAACAATTCCTGACTTTTTACCTCAATCCCCTTCTCATCTGAAGAATGGCTGCTGGAATTGGATATGTCTTGTATAATGAAATGAAGGACTGGGGTGACATGATAGAGTGTTCCAATATCTCGGGGGCTGCCACAAAGAAGAGAGAGTCAAGCTATTCTCCAAAGCACCCGAAGGCAGGACAAGAAGCAATGGATGGAAACTAATCAATGAGACAACTATGATTAATGAATAATGGTAAATGGGTAGAAGCCTGTTAAAGAGAGATCCAGCCTAGAACTAACGGAAAAAATCCTAACGGTGAGAACAATTAATCAGTGGAATGACTTGCATCAAGAAGTTGTGGGTGCTCCAACACTAGGTTTTTAAGAAGAAGGAGGACAACCATTTGTCTGAAATGATATAGGGTTTCCTGTCTGAGCAGGGGGTTGGACTAGAAGACCTCCAAGGTTCTTTCCAAGTCTGTTATTCCGATCTGTCAGTTGGACAAACAGGGATGGAGGAAAGTTGTGGGGCAAAGCAGAAGAAAGTGCTGGAAGCAAGTGCCTGCAAAACTCATGATTAAAATAAGTACTTGTGGGAGCAAACAAAATGGTGGCAAATTCTCCCCAAAGTAACAAGTAATAATTGACCACTGACAAAAGCTAGGTCTTTTCTGTTGTAAAGTAACACGTGCAGAGCTTCTGCATAGTAGCGACCCAAACCAGACTTCCATTTCTGCTTTAAAATGCAGGTCTATTGCTCTTCCAAAATGGTGGTAAACCATTATCAGAAGCAAAAGAGGTCTGTTTCTTAGTTGGGAGATAAGAATGACATGTCGACTACTACATGGAATGGAATGGAATGGAATGGAATGGAATGGAATGGAATGGAATGGAATAGAATAGAATAGAATAGAATAGAATAGAATAGAATAGAATAGAATAGAATAGAATAGAATAGAATAGAATAGAATAGAATAGAATAGAATAGAATAGAATAGTTGGAAGGGACCTTGGAGGTCTTCTTGTCCAACCCTAGATTAAGGGACTGGGGGCTAAAACATATGAAGACCCGTTGCAGGAACTGGGTATGTCTAGTTTAATGAAAAGAAGGACTAGGGGAGACATGAGAGCAGTGTTCCAATATCTCAGGGGCTGCCACAAAGAAGAAGGAGTCAAGCTATTCTCCAAAGCACCTGAGGGCAGGACAAGAAGCAATGGATGGAAACTAATCAAAGAAAGAAGCAATTTAGAACTAAGGATAAATTTTCTGACAGAACAATTAATCAGTGGAATAACTTGTCTCCAGAAGTTGTAAATGCTCCAACACTGGAAGTTTTTAAGAAGATATTGGATAACCATTTGTCTGAAGTGGTGTAGGGTTTCCTGCCTGGGCAGGGGGTTGGACTAGAAGATCTCCAAGGTCCCTTCCAACTCTGTTATTCTGTATTCTGTATAACTCCCTGCTCAGGCAGAAAACCCTATACCATTTCAGACAAATGATTATCCAACATCTTCTTAAAAACTTTCAGTTTCTGTGCTGTGCTCTCAGAAAATGAAAGCCAGCTTTTGAAAGGTAGTTTATGAAAGTGAGGTGTCAAGGTTATGGATTTTTGTAAAGGAAATGTGTGAAAACATGTCCCTTACATTATTTATTCTGGTAGATGTGTGGCTCCGCTGTGGTTTTTAATTAAATTCACTAGATTTGTAGATTTTGCTTTGATGTATGTGAGGTGTGAGGCGTCATCTCTGTGTGCCTAAGGAAGTCAATATTCTAAAGGATTTCCTCTGTTTGTTTATTCTTTTCTTGAATTAATCAGTTTTAACAAGTCTGGCTGAAAGTGTTTAGTCTGGCAACTTTGTATTATTTTGCAACACTGTCTCATCTTTGTAACCTTGTTTCTTCTGGCTACTGGCAAGTCCATTTTAATGTTTTAAAGAGAATGTATGAATATTTTTATTTAATTTAAATGCTTCACATTAAAATATTTTCTAACAAGATCCTTGATCATGCCCATTGGAAAACTTGTGCTGAGAAAAAAAAGATAAAATGTACTTTAAAAATAAAACCGTTACAGCTGCCTCTGGGATGGACTGGAAATAAGATGAAAGCATGATCATGATCTTTTAAAATAGTGAGGTACTGTCTGGTCATGGTTAATGAGATATGTTTAACTCTTAAATTAAACCTGCTATGAATGGAGGCAACTATACGTGTTCCAGGATAATGTTGCAGGATCCAATCTGGTTTAGTCACTAGGACCAGAGGTTTAGTCTTCCAAGCTTTCAGGCTGGTGCTGGAGTTAATCATAATAATAAATTTATTTGTCAAGCATATAAAAGGTAATCGATAAAAATATAAACATAATTTGAATACATGAAAAGATACAAGTAAAAAGAAATATTAGGACAGGGATGGTAGGCACGCTGGTGTGCTTATGCACGCCCCTTACAGACCTCTTAGGAATGGGGTGAGGTCAACAGTAGACAGTTTAAGGTTAAAGTTTTGGTGGTTTGGAGAAGAAACTACAGTTAGGTAGTTCATCCGCAGGGAACTTCTCTCTAGCAGAGTTCAATCGTAAAGGGGAAAAAAATGTATTATCATCCCTAAACCTGCTATATTAGGAATGACAATACTCCCCCCCCCCCCTTTTAGGATTGAAAACCTTGCTTTTCAAGGTTTGTAAATAAGGCAAAATATGCTGTGGTAGAGAGGCATACGTTAGGGTGATTTCAGGTATCCTACAGCTTTCAGTAATATTACTAATATTACCAATTATTTCTCAGCTCTGCCTCTTGTTCTTTTTTACCAGATTTGCTGTCCCGTTTTTTCATTCACAGTTCACACTGCAGTTTATCAGTTCTGATATGGCATGAATAGAAACTGCCAAGTTCAGGCTGCCTGGGGAGGGAAGTAGCAGGAAAAAACATGATGTGGAGAACTACGGCTTATTTAAGATTCTTTGCATGTGGGGAAAGGAGTGGAAGATGCATGTAACACTCTCTCTCTCTCTCTCTCTCTCTCTCTCTCTCTCTCTCTCTCTCTCTCTCTCTCTCTCTCTCTCTCTCTCTCTCTCATGTGTAGTATAAAAAACACCATATTAGGATAGATCACTTTTATTTCCTTTTTAAAAACTTGTTCATTTGTATGCAAACCCAAAGAAAATAACCCTACTTGATCCTGAATCTAAAACAAGTGAAAATGCAGAAAATATAGACGTTCCTGAATAACAACCACTGGGGTTCTTAAGAAATCTCTCTCTCTCTCTCTCTCTCTCTCTCTCTCTCTCTCTCTCTCTCTCTCTCTCCTCTCTTAATGTTGCCAGAGTCATGTCCTGAAGTCAGCTGTTAGGACTGCAAACCAGTCCTAAGTGGAATAGAGTAATGACACCAGCAAAGTAGGACACTGAGGCAGTGAGGCTGTTCATCATTAATATCCCTAGAAATTTTGCACAAATAGGACCTGTTGCTATAACAACACAGGAAGAAGGCTGAAGCTTTTCCACGCTCGCGTTTGGCTCGGATAAGATAATATATCTGGCTGCAATGTCATTAGCACAGTTTCCATGTTCTGCTCACTTTGCTAGAGGCTTTTTTTTTTTTTTTTGGAACAAGAGACATTTTAATCTTACCATTGTGACACGGGCTGATTCTAACCTGGCACTGAAAACACTGCTGCCTAAATTTATGCTGTTGGAAATGTCTTGCAATGACCTTATGGCATAAATCAAAGCTATTAAAAAAAAAGAGAGAGATTTAATTGGTTTGATGATTGAAGTACCTAATAGGAAATGGAAGGGGGGAAAAAAACTTTATTGCACAGAAGACAAAAGATCGGAATGCTTTTAGAAGGGATTTAGCACTATTTCTGCCTGTTTTATGAAGTGAGAGATTAGGAGTCTCTGGATAAGGAACTGAATGTTTATTTCAAGTTCATTTTCATCTTCTGCCCTTAATGCTTTCTTAGAAATGCATACTTCACTTTGCGGGGGGGGGGGGATTGTTCCACAAAGGACAATGAGGAACAGAAATAAATTTAATACTTCATTAGATTCATTAGAACAACTGGCTATAGCACACTAGGAAAGTCTTACTGGATGGAGCCAAAAACTTAGGTGTTTAGACCTTATTCCCACAAGCTTATTCAGAAGCCTAGTAAATGGGAGTTTGGAAACCAAAATGGAGGCACTTTTTACTCTTTTTTCCCCCTTTGCTCTTTCCTCCATATTTTCTTTCCTCACCCAGAAAGGCAGCTTCTGGTAGTTTGCAACCAAAAGCAAACTAACAGGGAAGGTTTGCATGGAAGTTTTGACTAGGGAGAAGAGTTGGGGAGGACTGCAAGCAACATAGAAAATCACCATGGTCTGCAAAATACGTGCAATTTTTGTCATCTTGGCTGAAAGGGTCCCAAATTACTCCTTCTGCAAAGGAGAGGAAATTGTTTTCTTACTGACAGAGAAAGTGAAGGGATCCAGAAGAAGATATGTGTAGCTCATGGTTGAACTGTGGAGTTCTTAGTGCTCTCTCAGTTCGGTTACTTGCTTGCAGGTGTTTTGTTATGTAACTAGATAACATCATCAGTGCTAGTGAATATGGGATTTGCTCCCTATTTATACAGTAGCTTGCCTTGCTAAAGTTGGTGAAGATAGTTTCTTCATTAGGGTATTTTCTACACAATTGTTTGTCTGGTGTTAATCCCTGCTTATCTAGGTGTAGGCTCCTGGAAAGGATGTGTTCTGCTCTTTTTGTTTCCTTCTTAGCATTTTTTGTCTTTTTTTTTTTTTTTGCATGTGTAAATATGTGAATACATTTGTAAAATGTATAAATGTGTAAACTATTTGTACTTGTGTAAGCATCTGTAAAATGCATACATGTGTAAACATTTGTAAAATGTGCAAATATGTAAACGCAGAGATATGCCACATTTACACACCATGCAGATCATCTAGTCCACCTCCCTCCCCAATGCAGGATTGCACTACAATGGCATACCTTGCAGGTACCTATCCAAACTTCGTTTAAACACCTCCAACAAAGAAGATACTATTACCATTGAAGGCAGTCTATTCTACTTTAAAAGCTCTATATATAGATTTTTTCCCTTATGTTCAAAGAAATATATATCCTCAAAATTTAAGCCCATTATTTCTTGATAAGTCTTAAGAAATTTTTATATAATTTGTTTGCTCTGGACAGTCAGAAATCTCTTACCATTCCTTTACCTTCAGTAATTCTCCCAACCTGGCTTTATAAATAATTAGATTGAAATATTTTTTCAAATGTATTCATTTCTTTATGAATCTTTTGTTTAAGCCATGTAACTGAAACAAATTTCTTTCTGAATAATTACTAGTCACTGTTCCAATTCATTCTTGGGTCACCAAGTAGCCCAATTAGTTTCTCTACATGTCCATCTCTTTCATATCTATTTCATCATGTTGCCTACCAGAACAAATCTTTTTTCTCGAGCCACTTAGTTCAGAACATTGCACTCTCTTTCCTCCCAAATATCTGGTTCTTCCTAATCACTGTTAAACGGAGCGTAACATGCAGCTATTATCAACCGAAGCTTCCTACTTCCTTGAGCATCCAAAACCACTGAGGTGACACCAATTTATTCTTTCTGACATAGTTTTTAGCCCTTTCATTCATAATTAAACCTAATCTTTCACTTCACTGCATGTGTTCACCAACTGCAATGAGTACCAGTTTGGATTTCTGAATTGGTGCTGCACATGGTATCGTCTTTGAAAAACATTTGGAAGCTCAAAGTTTGTCAGGCCCAAGAAAACCACACAAGGTGTTATTTCTGAGTAGTTTATTGTTGGTTGCCTATGAACAGAAATCTGGCTAAAGCAACTATCTGCACAACTGTTAGGCCATCTCCGCCACCACTCCACAATTCATAGAGCTTCTGGATGTTTTTCAGGAGCAGCCCCATTGCACTGGTCTCCAATCTGGTTTTACTTGGTTTTTAAATATTCCCTTCATCACTTAGAATCGTTGTTGTGGAATGGATGACTATATAAACTGCTTAAATCAACATTCCATAAGACTAGCTTTTAATTCTGAGACAAATTGCTCTTCTGGAATTTTGAAGATTGATCACAATCTTGCATTAAGAATCATGACATTTCCCTATTTGACATAGTATTTCTTGGAATGCTAGAATTTAATAAGCAAGGGATTACTGAGGATTCCATCATTTCTGGGAAAGCTTTTATTCAAATTCCATCTATCCACATGCAACATCCTAGACAAGATTATGCAAGAAATTTCTGCTCGGATGATGAAAATCCTCATTCATTTTCTCCCTCTTACAAACACTTGGGAAGCTTGAAGTTGGAAGAAGCCAATATTTTTTTTTTCAATGGATATTTTTTTCTGCTGCTGGACATGGCATAGGATATAGAAGCTATGGCGGGATGGAAGTGGAATACGATATAACATTGTTGGCAAACCTCTGGGAGTTGAAGTCCACAAGTCTTAAAGTTGCCAAGGTTGGAGACCTCTGGTCTAAAATGTCAAATAAATAAATATTTTAAAATCTCTTATCTTTAATTTTGAATACAGTCAAGTACTGATAGAAAAGACCCACAAACCCCAAACTCTTTGGGTTCCTCAATCATTTTTAAGAATGTAAAAAAGGTCCCGAGACCAAAATGTTTGAAAATCTAGCATCATCCAGCCATTCCTGATGAAACAAACTACTGTACTAAGAAAAACAGGCCTTGTGTATTATCCCAACAGTACATGGGGGAGCGTTAGAAACCAGAAAGAGCAGCACCCCAGCACACACGCACGGGAGCGCAGGAAACCGTAAGAGCAGTTCCCCGGTACGCAAGTGCGTGATGGGAAGCCGAGCTTCCGGTTTCTGGTGTGCGCATGCACATGCATGCCAGTCACCTGGTCTTCTGGTTTCTGGTGTGCATGTGCATGCGAGGACCAGCTGGCTGGCATGCATGCGCATGCCAGAAACCAGAAGTTCAGCTTCCCGGTGTGCACATGCATGCTAGGGAGCTGCTCTTCCAGTTTCCGGTGCTCCAGCGCGGAACCCAAATTAGCAATGGGCAATGGTTGGTGTGCCCAGAGAGATGGTTCTGCGTGCCATGTCTGGCACATGTGCCATCGGTTCACCATCACATCAATATAAGGATTGTGGATAGTAAAATGAAGCAAGTTTGAGTTATAAGAATGAATAGATGATGAATATGTGAATGAATATGAAATAAATACAACTATGCATTTGGTCATAGAAACTGAACTAAGTTTCAGTTGCAAAAGAAATACATGAAAAATGAATGGGTCAAATGTGATTGAAGGTAATGGGCTGCTGGACTCCCCGGAGTCAGGGGACATATTCCAGAGGAGTAAGAGGCAACTCAGTTCAGACAGTTTGTGTGATAGACAGAAGGTGAAGACAGCTCCTCTCTAGTAGTTCTCAAAATATATGCTTGGTTTAGATAAGGGTGCTATAGTTTGGCAAGACTTTATCTATAGGTGTGGAACAATAAAGAAACCTGCTTGGAAGAATCACCATGCGTCTTTCTTGATTTTTGGGATCTGATAAGAAGAGATAGACTGGGACAGTTATGTAGAATGAGATTAATGAGATCGTGAAAAAGATAGCAGTGAGAAGTTTAAAGAACAAAAGGCAACGCATGAAGTGGAAAGTGGACTTGGTCACAGAAGAATTTGAGTTACAAAGCAGTAGAATGAATGACACTGCATAAACCTGATTTAGTTAAATTCATTATTTCCCCGTATCTTTCATTATTTCTTATTCTCTTTCAAAGATCTGCGTAATATTAAATGTGTTACATTTATATGTACTTATGTGAAAAATCTGGCTTGCCCCGAATCCCTTTCAATAGATTTCATAGTGTGGAAGATCCATCTTTGATCAGGGAATAAATCAGTTAAATAAATTCTCCTCTGGATCCAGAACATGAGAAGTATGGGAGATAAGGGATTCATAAGAAAAAAACTCCCTTCAAAAACACTATTTGTACATTGCCAAACCACAATGTGCTTTGGCTTAGCACATTGCATGACTTAAACTATCTGGGTTTAGACAATAATCTCCACCCTGACCTAAACTATTCTTCTGTTGAAAGATGAATGATGACAGGAAGTACAGATTCTGACTAGTTCCAATATTGTTATTCTGAAGACTTATTGCCATTTTGCTGCATATTTCCAGAGTAGCTTTTACATTTGGGTCTTTTTCCAGTCTTTTGCATTTGATAAATCACTATAACAAAAGGACAGAATTTTCTCCAACATGATAGCCTTGAATGGAATCTTCAGAACTCCTGAAAGTTGTCTCTGTATTGTGGTTTGCAATGTGACAGAAATGGAGAGACATAAATAATTGTATTATTTTAACTTAAACCCATTTCTGTATTTGACAACCTGCCCTCTATGTTTTGGAGAAATGTCAAAGCACAAAAGTAGCTTTTGTCTTTAAAGAAAGCCGGACTTCTCTTGAGAACAGGCAATTCTTCATTTGATTGTAACATTAAATCTTTTATAAGAATTTCTTTTTTCATTGCAGGTGAAAGTTACTTTTGTCACTAATTATTCAGGCTTAAGGATAGAGCTTGGTTGTCTTTAAAATCCAGAGGGCTTTCATAAGATTCTGTGCTGATCTGAAATCTTCTACAAAGCTCAGTGATCCCAGATCAACAACATTTTAGAGCTATGTTGATTTATTTTTGTCAGCTTTAATAAGGTTTTTGAAAGGCTGAGAGTCTATTTCCTTACTGGGGTGATCCTTGCCTGTTTCTTCTTCATGGCTCCAAGCCCTAAAGGTAGCAGCTCAGGCAAAAATAATTAGAGATGAAACTGACTAGAACTAGAACTTCTCTCTCTCTTTGCTGCAGAGTTTGTAGCGTATGTAGAGTTTGTATTTGGAGATTGGGCAACACTTTTCTTCTCCTATTCATTGCATTTCAAACTAAGATCAGACAGTCATTTGTCAATCATGTGCCCACTTTGAGATGTGTTAACAGTGGTAGTGTTCTAATATCAACATCCAACCCTTTTCATGATTAATGGAAAGTATTAACATTTACAAACATTACTTTAATATCAGGTTCTTTTAAAGCACAAGTTATCTATTTAACAAAAGCATCTGCAACCTACTTGGTCAATAACAATAATTACATCAATAGTGAAGACTATAAAGTACTATTTGCTTAACTCAGTCATAAATATACAAGTTGTTTTGCAAAACCCAAGTAGAAAGAAAACATCTGGATTTTTCTCCCCTATTCAGAATCCCCATCTAACAAGACTATCTTACAAGAATAAAAGTATCAGTAGACCAATTTATATAAGAAAAAAAATGTACAATTGATGGTGTTTCCAAAAGAATCAACAAGTATAAGAAAGTGTTTAAAGCGAGACTATATAAAGTATTTCATCAAAGATTACAAGTTTATCATAATCTTGTCAATTAAGATGATAATCTATCACTTATTATTCTATTAATTATCAATATGTAAACTTCATCTTTACTTGGTTCTGTAGCTTCTCATATCTTTTTCCTAGTGTCATGCAAGCATACAGTTTACCTGAGCTAAGACGTGTTTAGGATAGAATTGTTTTAATTGTTGGCCTTCATTATTTTCAGTTCTGACCATTCAATTCTCAGTCTTTGAATCACAACAGATTTAAAATAGAGTGTCTTGGTTAAAGACAACAGAATTATCTTATACCAGGGTTTCTCAACCATGGGAACTTTAAGAAACATGGACTTCAACTTCTAGAATTTTCCAGCCAGTCATGTCGGCTGAGGAATTCTGGGAGTTGAAGTCCATATGTCTTAAAGATGTCAAGGGAAGCTCTACTCTACACAATTAGGAACTATATAAAATAACCTTTTCTTCAAATAAAATCTTAGAAACCTCTTCCAAGTTAACCTGGGAAGCCTGACGCTTGTGTCACATTATGTTAGCAAGTCAACTATATATAGCAGGACTTATTTGGACTTAATTTTCATTCTTTGTTACATCCCTCTGCTTTTCTTATCCTGGATAATTTCTACACCTATATAAGGGTAATATCTCACTCATCTCCAATTTCACCTGTGACTTATTCATGGATATCCTCCTATTTGCTTTACCTCCAAATCAGTAATAAGGCTTGAATCAATGGCAAATGTAAGGAGACTGATTTGGTCCTATTGTTGGGCTTATACCTGACAATGGCAGTACAATTGGCAGTGCAGTGCAGACAAACTCCTAATGGGGTTATTTGACAATGGCAGTGCAGTGCTCCAATTAGATAGAACTTACCCATGTTTCCCGCAAAATAAGACCCTGTCTTATATTATTTTTGCCAACAAAAAAGGCATTAGGTCTTATTTTTGGAAGGGGGGAAGATTTCGTCCACTGACTCACCCCACTTGTGCATGTCACCCCCGGCCTCCTTTTTGTTTTCAGAGGCCTACAGGAAACTCTTCTTCAGCAGGCAAGACTTTCCTGAAGGCCTTTGCAGCTGATAACGGGAGCTCTGTTAGGAAAGTCTTGCCAACTGCAGAAGTAGGTTGGCAAGACAGGTGTTGGGGTGTGCGAGCCCTGGCTGCAACTGTCCGAAGGTAAGTACCATGTTTTCCCCAAAATAAGACCCTGTCTTATATTTTTTCTGAACTCTGAAATAAGCACTTGGCCTTATTGCCATGCGCTCAAAAGCCCGATTGGGCTTATTATCAGGGGAAGTCTTATTTTGGGGGAAACAGGGTAGTAGGGCAGCTCCACCCCCCTCCTCACCCTAGCTTAATTTTTACCCGTGCACCCTGGAGTGGATGGGGTCTTAATTAGGGCTTATTGGGGAGGGGGGTAGGGCTTATATTGGGCACACATGTAAAAATCAAGGTAGGACTTACTTTTGGGTTAGGTCATATTTTCGGGAAAACATGACAGAGATATCATTTTAATTAAATATAGTATCTTGGTGTAATGCTCATAAAACTTTTAAATGGCAGTTTCAGTACCCGGTCTCTTGTTTCGTATGGACATTCTTAAAAATTATTAAAGGCAAAATATTTAACATTGCTCCTATGAAAATACCAGGTTTCTAACAAAACCAGTGTCAGGGTTTTCATTTTGGCGTGCACTACAGTATAAATTTTAGGATTACTCTACTTGTCTGAATGACTATTGCCTTAAAATACTTAAGAAAAGCAGGGAGGGTATGTTTTGCAAAACAGTGGCATGTTGTGCAAAGCTTCATAAACATGTGAACGATTACCACCAGATTGCAAAAGAACAGCAAGAGAGAATACACACAGTCTTGCAAAATAGTTTTCGTATAAATAAATGATCTATCTACCTACTATAGAACTACCCACATTATAAATTTACATCAAAATTGTTAACATACAACGTTGCAACTTTGTATACAAGATGCATTTTTATAAACAGCTTTGATTCTCAAGTTGTTGTCAAGATGGATTAGAAAATGCAAAGCAGCAACAGTTTATTACATCACATACCACCTGTTCACAGTTATCAAAACAAATGTATCTCATTTATATTACCGAGGTTTCCAAAATAATGTATGATATTGTCCCTTCTATTTAAAATGAATTCACATAGTTTTATAAAAAAAAAAGATTTAAGCTTGTAATTGTTACCAGGAATGTCTGAAGAAGTCAGTGACCTAGCCTCAGCTGGCAAGGGCAAAACTACATTTGTATTGTTGCCAAAAAATACAAAGATATGCCCATGAAACCACCTGGAGCCAAATTCAGCTCAAGAAAGAATGCACTTTTACTGGTTACAGTCTTAATGCACAAGAGGACAGCATGATTTTAAAATGTTTATGAAAAATGGGATCTGTTCAGGTGATGTACAGAGCAGAACTAGAATTAATGCAGGGCAGAGGATTTGAGTTAAGGTTCTTCATTGCAGAAACTAAACAGACTGTGTTAAGAAATGATGGGTTATTCCTTACTAGAGGTATTTAAGCAGAAGTTAAATTACTATTTGTTTGGATACTTGGATACAAGATTCTTGCACTGAGCAGAAAGATGGTATCCCTTTCATCTCCATAGTTCGGTGAGAATTAGAAATAGCAACAATCTCATCACTATGATTGATATTAAAAATTGGGTCCTTCTTGAACAATAATTGACACAAGGGATATAATCACGTACCTGCAGTAACAATTTTGGTTTCCTTACTATTACAATAGTTATTTCTGATATGCTGTCATCTTTCTATTCTGTTATTATAGAATTCTGAACAATTACATATTTAGTATAAAAAAAAAAAAAACCTGACCTGTGGCAATTACCAGGTCAGTTTGGATTTTTCAAGAAAAAAAATGCCTTGTCCAACTTTCATTTCTTTAATCAGGAAACTTCCTGGATATATATATTTCCTTCTCTTCCTCAATTCATCCAATCTAGCTGGACTGACGACTCTCGAAGCCCAATGCTTTGGAAGAATCTGGGCAGTCAGTGTGTCCAGGAAGAGAAAGGGTAAGAAAGTTTCTACTCTCTTCCACAAACAGATCTTGGGTTCAGACATTTTTGGAGGAGCAACTAACATTCACAGAATAATGAGAACCAGCAATTCATGAGACAATGTGGAGATGGAATCGTGCTTTCGAGGATAATTGCACATGTTCCACAAGATTACTTTTTATTCCTCTTTCTAAACATTGTCAATTCTATGCTAGTCTTCTTGTTAATTCTAGTCTTTTCTTTATCCACAGAGAATATTTCAAACTTTGAAAAAGAAAGTATAGGTAGTTCTCTACTTATAACCATTCATTTAGTGACTGAGGTTACAATGGCATAGAAAAAAGTAACATGGCTGTTTTTCACACTTATGCTCATTGCAGCTTTCCCATGGTCATTTGATCAATATTTGGATGCTTGACAACTGGCATATATTTAGACGTTTGCAGTATCCAATGGTCCTGTGATGACCTTTTGCAACCTTCTGACAAACAGTGTCAACGGGGAAGCCAGATTCACTTAACCATCATGTTACTAACTTAACAACTGCAGTGATTCACTTAACAACTGTTGCAAAAAGGTCATAAAATGATCACGCGTCGTAAGTAGAGGACTATTCATACTGCTGACTTTGATAAAACGAATTAATCTGCGTGAAACATTTTGCTGGCAAAATCATAAAGAATGTGCAGCTAGGAGGGGAAAAAAGGAGTATAATTTGATTTGCTGTTTCATAGTATATGCAAAAATAGGCCTGCATTGTAAGATATGGTAGAACTGTGGACAGTTTACAGAGCTACTAGAAAGGCAATGGTTAATCCTGAAGATGGAAATGTTCTTGAGATCATTAGGGAATGTAAAATTAACTTTACTTTTCATTTATATTTTAAAGTGAAGAAATTGGGGAAATTCATTTTGCATGCAAAAGTAGCCAGAAAGTGTTGAAATCTCTGGAAAACATGGAGACATTATGATAACGGCTAGTCCTATTTTTGGAGGATCATCTTCTATTTAAAGAACTATCTTGTCCAATATCAGCTAGAAACGAATCATCAGAAGAAAAAGCAGAGCTCATGAATTTTCTCGTTGGTGGCTACCGGAATGTGCCTGCTGAAATAATTTGGAGAAAAAAAGGTTGAAACAACTAGGTCAAGACATTCATAGAAGATTGCCCCATCACTTTAAGGAGGCGTCAATGAATTTTACAAAGCATCTTTTGAAATTATTTACACAATCTTAATGACAATGACTGCTTGTCAGTTATTTATATGGGATAATATGAAGAGAAAGAAGAAAAGTTTGGTATCTCTGATCATATGATGACAGCCAGTGTCATATGATGGTTTGGATTAGGACCAGATTTAAGTCCTTCTTCAATAGCAATTTATCAGATAACCTTAAGCTAATAATTCTTAGCACCCCAGTTAAAAGTTCTTAGTTAACTTATTTTTCAGGGCTGCAGCTGTAGTAAAAACTTTTTTCCTTAAAAAAGTAAATTTTCCTTAAATTTACCTTAAAAGTAAGTTTCCTTAAATTTCTGGAGGAAAAACAGATTATAAATGAATTAGATAAACAAAAAAGATCCATTATGTTATAAAGGAAACAAAAAATTACACATAAATATGTTTGATTAAAGTGTTTCTAAAAAAGATCAAAAATATCCATTTTAAAATACATCTCCATAAAATTGGCAAAAGGAGAACATATTTTATAGCCTACAGTTATAGAATACTTCCAATAAGGTTCTTAGGCTTAAGAAAGATGGATGCACCCTAATTTGCACCATAAGATTGAGGTGAGATAACTTTTGGAGTTGCAATTGGTTACCTCTAAATTTCTTTTCTCAAGCCCTCCAACCCTATTCCAACTGGATAGTTCAAATTCAGTAGTTTGTTTTCCAATCACTTAAAAATACATAGGAAAATTACAACACCCTAGAAAGGAAAGAATCTTAATCCATCCATTTTGCAAAATTGCACTGTCCAGTCAGTCTCCCCCAAATGAGAACTTTTAACTCCTAGGGCTGTTTCAAACTCAGACATGTGGATATTTTTAGGACTTCTCATAATTCTTTTTATTCCCAGAGAGAAAGCTTTGAAAAATTAAATCTGGTTTACAATAGGAATCTGTGAAATTTCTGTGAATAATGTACATTTCAATTGTGAGGCTCTGAACTACTTAAGAGTAAACACCCTGACCATTTTTCCCTAGCAAACTTCAAAACAAAATGAAATTTCATTTGCTCTGTGTCTTTTAGAGAGCAATAGAATTACACTGCCGTCTGCCTCAGAATGTAACAACTGGGGAGCTTACACAAATTAAAAAACAAACAGAAAAAAAGATGTATCCAATGTTTAATCCAAAAGTTATTTAAAATAACCTATAGATTCACAATAGACCCCTTGATGAACAAATCTGCTTTTCCTTTATATGCATTGACCTTTCATCTTAGATCCATATTTAATTGGCTATGGTGTAAATTATGTTTTAACTCCACATAATTTACGAAAGTCTTTTTCGTAAAGGGTATTTTGGTGATTTTGTTTGCCACTTACTGTTAATTGGGACCTTAGATAAGAAATTACATCTACCTACCAATATGTATAAAGATTTACATTTTATATAGGTATGTGCACATAATGTTACATACATACACATACATTTGCTCTTAGGAATGATGGCAAAGCAACTCTTGTCTCCCAGAGTTGTCTTCTTTACTTCTCAAAACGTAAATGCATACACAACACCAACAACTACAATGTTCCCAATTGTGGCTATAATTGCAATCCATAACAAAATGGCATCGTTTGAAGAACGAGATGTCTCTTCTGGCTGGTTTGGCACTGAGGCAGCAGTGTAGACATTGGCAGATGAATTAAACAAAGAATATTCTGTGCTAAAGTCTTCATTGGGTGAGTCCATAAACACTCCTCCCATAACTGGAAGCTGCAGAAGAAAAATTTAAAATATTAAAGTTAACGTCCAGATGGAAGATGACCATGTAGACACATATTGCATACAGGAAAGTAGCTAAACTCCACTGGTCAGCAAAGCTGCAGACTATGCTTTAGATAAGGTTACCTGTTTTTTAAAATAAGTTTCGCCTAAGCAGATGTACTGCATGAAATAAATATGTTTTGCATTCACGTTACAGCAACATCTCCTTTCAAAGGACATCAAAATTTCACGAGCTCTACTCTTCCATGAAAAGCATTAAGGATTAAGGGAGGTTTCCAACAGTGGGTGATGAAAGTAAAAGGCCCTTACAAGTAGAATATGACTATATGGCCCTCCAAAATAACACAGCAAGGTACATCCTTGTTATGGACGCTTCAGAACACACAATGCTTTTATTGGAGTTGATGGGCTGCAGTTAGGCAACAGAGTTAGAGGAGTCTGATATGATTTAGTCACTCCTCACCTCCTCCCCCTAATGGAGTCACTTCCCCTACCAGGCTAGAATAAACGTAGTTTACCATATTATCTGAATCAAAGGTATTACCGGTATGTTTAGAATTTCATCCAAGCCAGCTGGCTGGGGAATTCCGAGAGTTAAAGACCACACATTTTAAAGTTTTCATGTTTGAAAAACAATTTTCGAAGGAAAACTCTACTTGGGGTGAGTGTTGATTTAGAAGTAGGAAAGGGCTGTTGAACTTAAGCCAATTCATTTTAACCTTTTAAAGGCTCATTCCTCCCCCCCCCCCCCCCGTTTCTTGGCTATTGATTCTGTTCTCTCTTCACTCTTCCACCACAACCAACTTGCATTGTGTAAATAAATAGGAAAACGTTGTCAACTCTAAAACCATTGCTTTGGGATCTCCACATTTGCAAGCAGTTCATGATAAATACCAGTAAAAGATTTCAAGCTTTTGTTAATATTGTCAAAGTGCTATTAGGAAGGAGAGGGATTATAGCATCCACAGAGATAGCAATTCTTCAAATCAAAGTATGGCTCAAAATATGAAAATGGCTTTAAACCAAGATGTGAAATTAGCATTTTAAGCTTTTATTAGAAACTTTCAATATAATAAAATATAGAAAACAAACAAGGCCAAAGATACAAAATAAGAGACACAGGGGAAAAAAACCCCCTAAATTGACAAGAAATCTTCCATTCTTCTTTCTATTAAGTAATTGTCATAAACCCTTCCCAACTTCTTGTCTCATTTTCAACTTCCATGAAATTAGCATTTTAGAAAGCCTTTCATTTTGTACAGATTATGTTCAATCCATTATCTTCATTTCATATAACTTTTCTCCTTCATTTAATGAAAAAAAAATAGCACTCCTGAATTTTAAAAGATGTAGTAAAATGTTTCTAACATGCTCTCTGTCTAAATCATACTTTTAAAGCCTAGATTATTTGCATCTTCCTCTTAGAACCGTGGTGGGAAACCTATTGCACGCAGCACCCTCTGTGGGCACATGAGCTACTGCCCCAGTTCAGATCTGCCGCGCATGCGTGTGCGCCTCCCACCAGCCAGCTGGTTTCTGGGTCTTTGCCACGCATGCAAAGTGTGTGTGGGGGGGCATGTGTAGCGAGCACCCGTGCATGCACAGGGGGACAGGGCGCATGCATAGGGGCTGCACATTACATTTTGAGGGTCTGGAAAAGGTTATCCACCACTGTCCTAGAAGATGACCACCTTGATATTGTTGGATACTTCAGTGGTTCCAATGACCTTAAGAACTCTGCTGGTGGATGTGGAAACATCTCATAGGATTTCCGCTAGTGATAAAATAGAAACAGGAAAGTAGAAATTAAGGGTAATCCATAATGGGGAAGTGAACATGTGAGGCTTTGTACACATTAGGATTTCCTAAGAGATGCAATCCCTAGCATTAAACCTGAAATAAGGGAACAAAAAAAAAATCACTTCTCTATTAATGCCACAAAAGCAGTATGAGTTTAGCGGAAACATTTAAACAAGTTTGGGTGTCAAAGGATACGATCCCAGGTTGAAAAGCATTGGGATCAGTATTATTAAAGAAATAAGCTCCCAGATGAGGACTGACGGTGGATTAGGCATCTCTGTGAGTAGCTATGTGAGTAGGGACAAGACTAGTGGAATTGACATCAGGAACTACTTTCTGACTGACAAAAGTCCTTCTGGAGGCAAAGAGAAATAATTTGGAATTACCAACTTGCACTCTTGGAAGGAGACAATAGAAACTAAGCTTCTTGTGTTCTGTTGTTGGTTGATAGTTGGGAACTAGGGGATTTACAATGTGCCTTTAACCATTGTGCAGCCTTAATGGATATTTGACCAACAACTATGTCACTTTCTTACACACACCTGGACTTGTATTCTGAATTTCAATACAGAATATTCTCTATTCTGAATGACAGTGAAAATCAGAGACTTTCGGTGATAACCACCTTCTTGAAATTAAGAAAGAAAAAAAAGGCTATTTCAGTGGTTTTTAAATTAAAAGCAAAACACTTTTTTAAAAAAAATTGATTTATATGCCGCCCTTCTCCGGAAACTCAGGGCAGCTTACAATGCGTTAAGCAATAGCCTTCATACTTTTGTATATTTTTTAATATTTATACAAAGTCAGCTTACTGCCCCCAACAAACTGGGTCCTCAATTTACCCACCTTAGAAAGGATGGAAGGCTGAGTCGACCTTGAGCCTGCCTGGGATTGAACTCGCAAGTAATTGCAGCAGCTGGATCTTAAATGCTGCTTTTGTAGGAGGCATTACTCCCCTACACTACTCAGGCTACTTAACAGAATCAAACCAGTTTTAAACAGATATAGGGGACAATGATTCTCAAAAATTAGATCTTTTTTTGACAAAATTGTTTCTAAAAATAATGAAATTAGACTGGACTTTCATTTTTAAGGAGAGTAGACAATCGATGACATTTAAAGAAAACAAGACAATAAAGATAATATGTGAGACTACTATAGAGAGGTAATTGGGACTAAAGTGCTAAAGAAAAGAAAATCAGAAAAAAAAAGACCAGCTTGCCTGGACCTTCACCAAATTAATTGACATACTTTCATTTTGTCATAATGGCAACCACATGAAAACTTGCTAAATTAGGAGAAGGATACAGAGTTTCACTAGAACAACTTGCAGCCAAGGTCATTTTATCAGAATTATTGTAGAAAATGTTTGAAGACATTGGCAAGAAAGATGACTGCTATGGTTAAAAAGGAAACAGAAGGAGGCTAAAAAAGATTGAAAGGAGAAGTTAAGAAGATTAAAGAAGACAACTGACTGCAAATGTAAAATAAATTACTGACAAAGTGGAAGTTTTGCAAAGTAAGACAGAAGTTATAAATAGAGAGATGGAGAAAGAGTTGGACAACTTGGCACTATTTGAATTAACAGAAAAAGAATTTAGCTTGGGTTTTAGAGCAATTCCAGAACATGGAAAAGATTGTTATGTCTATGTCTAATTTTCTGGATTGTGAGAAAGATGACATTCAAAAAGAGGCTGATAAGGGGAATAAGAGTAGTATACATTTCACAAAATTAACCTCCAAGGGACATCCTTGTGCACATTGTCAGGAAGAAAGCTGCAATTTTACTAGTAGATCCAGATGTCATAACAAAAGCAGACCAAAGCCACAAGCAACTGTAGATATTGAACCTGCCAATATTAAGTTAGATTTCTTTACTATACAAAGATATTAGAGTCGGCCACTAAGTGAAAACATGGAATGGAATGTGAAAATCAGTGACCCATGTGAAATTATGAAATTGCTGTGTGCTTAGCTATAAATTTATAAACTACAGAAACCTGTTGTCATTCAAAAATATATGGTTAATATCAATACTGTGCAATTGTATGCTCCTATTACAGATGTAGTGAAAAAAATTAGCAGATAATTGTAAAAGTTGCTATATGAAAGGACACAAAAAATAATGATTGGAATGCCAAAGTTAGAGAAATGAAGGAATATGGGTTGAGTCCAAGGCAGCTCAGAAATTAGTGGTCTCTTTTCTAATAGGAAGCTATCTTGTAAGCATCAGCAATAATGTTGATGTGTCTTAAGACTTTTCTAAAAGTCATTGGGATAGGTCCATCATGTATATTCACATCATTTTTACATTGATGTACATTGGTAGTCATAAATTAAATCTGAATTTTGTCCTGGGGCTGTTGTGATGTGAACTGGAAATGGGACATTCAAAAGCTGCAGCTGGTGCTGAATGCAAAAGTGTGGGCAATTTTGGGCATTACTACATTTATGTTATACTACTAGAAGCTGTTCTGGATCTCACAAGGCTTCTAGGTACAGACAATCCTTGACTTACAACAGTTCATTTAGTGACTGCTTGAAGTTAGAATGGCACTGAAAAAAGTAACTTATGATGATTTTTCACACTTATAACCATTGGAGCATCCCTGTGATCATATGATTTGGCAACTGGTTCATATTTATGACGATTGCAGTGTCCTTATGTGATCCCCTCTGGCAACCTTCTGACAAGTAAGGTCACTGGGGAAGCCAGATTCACTTAACAACTGTGTTACTAACTTAATAACCCTGATAAGAAAGGTCGTAAAATGAGACAAAACTCACTTTACAAATTTTTGCCTTAACAACAGAAATTCAGGGCTCAATTGTGGTTATAAGTCAAGGACTACCTGTATAATTCAAGTGAGATGTAAAGCATTCTTGTAATCATGCTATTTTTTATTTTTATATTTTCCCCCCTAAAAGTTTTAAGTTTATTTTTCAATTGAATTGTACAGCTTATATGTTATATTAATGACGGAAATAATTCTTAAGTGATTTATCTTGGTCTAATTTTTTTACATCTCAAAAACATGGCATTTTAATTGTGTAGAATTTTTATATCCATTATAGGACTAGCCTTAATTTCTTCACAGCTGGCAAGAAAACCCAAGAGATCAGAATCAAATAAAACTTTACAAAATAAAAAGAAAAAAATGGAGGGGCGAGATTTTCAATTAAATACAAGATTCCCTAGTCTGGTGATATTTGAATGTGCTAGATTTTATAGTACCAGGCTGGGTGGTATTAGCTGAGTATTGTAGATACTTCAAAATACTTAGGGACAATTACTTGGGGTGGGGGGGGGGCAGAATTGCAGAGAAGCCTCAGATAGCTCAACAGGCTAATAGCCTGTTATTAAGATCCAGCTGTCTGCAATTATTGCAAGGTTCGAGGCTCAAGGTCGACTCAGCCTTCCATCCTTTCTAAGGTAGGTAAATTGAGGACCCAGTTTGTGGGGGCAATAAGCTGACTTTGTATAAAATATACAAAAGTATGAAGGCTATTGCTTAACGCATTGTAAGCCGCCCTGAGTCTCCGGAGAAGGGCGGCATACAAATCTAATAAAAAAAAAAATCTGAATTATAAACTGGTCAGTCCTAGAAGAGATCAACCCTGACTGCTCTTTAGAAGGCCAGATCCTGAAGATGAAATTGAAATATTTTGGCGACCTAACGAGAAGGACAGACTCACTGGAGAAGAGCCTAATGCTGGGAAAGATTGAGGGCAAAAGAAGAAGTGGATGACAGAGAATGAGGTGGCTGAATGGAGTCACTGAAGCAGTAGGTGTGAGTTTAAATGGACTCCAGAGGATGGTAGAGGACAGGAAGGCCTGGAGGAACGTTGTCCATGGGGTCGCGATGGGTCAGACATGACTTCACAACTAACAACAACAAGACTTTAAGTCTGGCAACCTCAAGTGGAGAGTAATCGAATATAAATGAAACTAAAATGTAACTCATGATAAAGTCCCAGTTCAATTTCTGGTAATTCTGGTTTAAAAAAAAGGCTTGTCTAAGATGCTGCTGTCAGTTAGAGAAGATTAGACTACATAGATAGTAGCGTGACCTGATACGCAAGGAAGCTTCTTGACTTTTTAATTATTTTTTTCCTCTGTAAAAAGGCTTTATCCATCATGAAAATATTTCTAGCCTTTCCAAAGGTTAAATAACTCTCATGCAAGTAGAAAGGGGTTAAATCAAGTATATTTTCACTTTCCAACTAAAGCTTTACTTAGAAAGGTCCCACATGTCTTTGACAGCTGAGAAATTGATAGGAACCGCTATACTACCAAAAGTACTCCCTATAATAAATGTGCAGAAAGCAAACAATTTAATCACCCAGCATTCCCTTTGGAAATCCAGTCCTGATGATTTTTACAGTCAAAACACACACGGATTAGATTTTAAAGGAAATGATGGATCCTGGGTATGGAAAAGGACAATGAAACTTTGCCCAAGAAATTTAAATGAACAAAAAGGTTTAAAATGGGCCAGTTTATACTTACTAAATAATGGATAGAATGGCTTTTCAGGAGTACTCAGTATCTACAAAAGCAATTCTTCTTAATGTAGCCTTTGAATTATGGAAAGCACTTCTGTATATGTCTCTCTCTCTCTCTCTCTCTCTCTCTCTGTGTGTGTGTGTGTGTGTACATAATCGCCATATGAGGTGTAGCTTTCACCAACCTTGTACTTTCAAACAGAAAACTTCACCCAGGTGATGATGACAATTATGGTGAATATTCTACACTTCTTCCCAAAGGATTTCCAACTGATGCACATGTGACTCCTGCTCCTAAGGACAAAGAGATTTATAGCCTGAAGGCTATAGCCTGAAGCCAGGAAAAAATAAAATTTGGGAAGAGGCTAATGCCAGCAAGCTGATGACATTCAACTATATATATCTCTTCCATCAAAATCTAAGTACAGGTATTCATCACTTAGTTCAACAATTGGGATTGACAGGTCAGTCGTTAAGCAAAGCAGTCACTAACGGGGAAATCACATGACTGTGACTATGGTTGCAATTTTATTTCAGTTTTCCTTTTTTCCCGTTTCCCATCCTTGGTACTGTTCATTCCAGCACTGGGATAATTAGAAGATAATTATTGTTTGTATTTACAAACAAAGTCATTGGAGAAGAAAGAATTATAAGCAGGCTCACAATGGGGAATATATTGGGGTTCTTGAAGCTCCCAGACTGAGTGTGCTTAGGGCTTCCAAGCCACCAAATTCCTTTTTAATATGTATTCCCCATTGTGTGCCTGCTTATTCTTTTATAATCCCTTCCTCTTCAATCGCTCCTCTCTGCAAGGGGGTAAAAAATCTTGAATGAACATTCAGACATCTCTTTTTAAGGGGTTTAGCTAGGTCTCAACAGTGAAAGACTATTATTTGAGAAATTCAGACACCATCCAATATTTCAGCAGTTCTTTCTACTGTTTGTTTTATGTGAAAGTGCTAAGTAGCAACTATAGAGGCAGATTAATATATATTCACTAACAAGAATGAATTTTATTGAGTAGTACTGTAGCAGAATATAACTTTTATTTTCAGCACCTAAAATGTTTCTTTTGTTCGATACTAAAAGAAACATGCCTACTTAGAAACAGATTTGTGTCTGCAATTTACAGTAATCCTATGGCAATATTAGAATATAAATCATTCACAACTGCAGGCCTCCTAAGAAAAATGCGAACGAAAATGTGACGTTTTCACCAAGATAAAGCAAGTAAGTGAAAAGGTAATTCCTCAGAATGGTTAAGATCTCTTTAAAGTTAAAAACTTTCATTCTCAAGGAAAAAGAAAGAAAGACCTTTGTGGTATATCAATATTAATAAACATTAATAAACAAATAAAATGCATGTTTTGTACAATTTATACTATGGTACAATTGTACAGATGCTTACTCAGAAATAGATCCCATTTATTTCAATTGGACTTCTTCCCAATTAATTGTGAAGTAGACTGCAATTTTATTAATCTGTTTATTACAATTATCACTACCAGGACACAAATAGAGGCACACTAGTCTTTGCCAGAAGCCTGGTTATATGTTTCCTGCCATTTTTGATTGGTGAATTAAGATGTATGAGATGTGCTTTAGAGTTGGAACCAAGCATGGAAGGAACTATTAAAACTCTTAAAATCTCTCCAATGCACACAATTAACCATATAGTGCCAAATGGCCACAGGATGGTTTTTTTTTCAACGTCTTGAATTATGTGATTGTGTAAATATATTTGCAAGCTTTATGCATCAAACTTTGTCTTATTAAATTCTCTCTAGGAAAATCTTAATTAACTTTAAAGATCTCCAAAATTTGGAAAGCTGGCTTATTGAAGTTTATGGTTTTTGCCTATGCAATTCTTTTCTAAAGTTGATACAAAACGAAAGTGTGACAGTGCATTTACATTACCTTATTATTTTTTCCACTTCTGAAAGTACAGGATAAACAAGAGTTAAATCCATGATACGAATCTGGCAACCTTCAGAGATATGGGAGTATAATTCTCAGAAATCTTCAGCATGTGCTGGCAAGTATTTTGGGGAGTTTAATGTCTTTAAAGGTCATAAGGCTATAAACACTGCTAGCCATAGGATTACTTTGGCAAGAAGACAAACAATTGCCAGATATCAAAAGCTGACACTAAATATTAAAAAGGTATCAAAGCAGCATTTCAATTGCCTCTTGGGTGGGAAAGCCAACATGAGCTAAGAAGTATCTAATTCAGAAAGAAGTCTTTCTAGAGGACAAGTATCAAGTTTTTAATGATTGTTAAACAAAGTTAGTGAAGGTAAAAATAGATATATAGGTAGAGATTAATATGAAACAAAATCAAGGATAGACACAAGAGGAATGAGAAATTCTTCCAAAATATTTATGTAGAGATAGTTATAATGTCATCATTCTGATCGCTGATGAAGGGAATCATAGTAGAAAAAATGTAAGTGACACCAGAATGAAAAAGACTGATTTAGATAATTTACTATAATATAAACTGTAATGCTAACTAAAAGCTCATATGAGTTCGATTGAGAACTATGGAGGGAGAGTCAACCTGTAGATACCTGTCGATGCAAAATCGCAAAAGTTATAATGCTCTGGGTGTGGAAACAGACACACATGGTTAGGCATTGCAGGCAACAAGATGTAGGACAAAGTAGATCTTTGGTATGATTTGGCAGGGTTCCTCTTACAACAGCATTGTATTGGTACTCAGAGTGGGGGATAACTTAATTTAAATTATAGACAGTTTACTTATAACTGCCAATGGAGGAGGAGGAAAATGCAGGACGCAGTTGGAGGGGATCAAAGACAAAGAGTAGAGACAAAAGACTTAAGAAGAGAAGGCAGAGGTAAATATTGGAAGAAGAAGAAACGGGCAAAGCAGAGGATCCTGGGAAGTGGATAACATGAGGGGAGAAAAAACTGAACATCCTGGGTAGGGCTTGAAGGCCCCACAGTTGGAAGACATTTTGAGAAAAAACACATTTATATTTATAGGAAGTAATATCTGCAAATAGTAGCATCTGGATACATTTTTATATTATATAAACCCCCATACCTTATTTCTTCCCATATACCGTTATCTACTAGATTCTCCAAATCATCCTTACTGATTCATGATTAGTCTTCATAAACTAGATCACAGTATTCCTAAATTTTAATATACCTCAAGGTAGAACAGTTAAATTAATGCACCTACAATGATAATAGAATCATTGATAGAATTAAATAGAATTCTCATTTAAATAGTGAAGCTATTGCTACACAATATTGAAGAAACTCATGTATTCAAATTCCTTTCTTCTGCACAGCCTGATGTACAAAATAATGAAAGAATGAATAATGCTGTCTTGGAAGTTTACCAGCTGGCAATTAAAAATGTTATTTTCAAAAGCATTAGTAATATCCTTACTTTGAAATTCCTTTTATTTTTCTTCATGTACCATTTTGACATTTTAATGGGGGCTAAAATGCACATTTCCAGACTGATGGCTCCTAGTATGAGTAGCCATTTCCCATATTGTGTAGATTTATAAATTATTTGTAAAAACCAGGTATTAGCCTAGATACCTTCTGTAGGTAATAGATAAATTAACAGAGAATACAAATATCATTGATGTTACTCATAATATTATAACCCAGACGTCTTCATCCTCTTTAGAAGTAGTGGACATCAACTCTTATAATTTCAGATACACTGTTTTGGAATCATGGGATATGAGGTCTAAAACATCTGGAGGGTGTCAGGTTATAGAAGAAGAAACAACATGAAAAGGCTATTTTCTTGTTCAAGGCTACTTATAGGCATTTGGTTGGGATTGTGGCAAGTCATTCAAAAGATAAACCTACCAGATTTCATTGTCATTTTGGACATGGCACATTTCATAAACCTCAGGGCCTCTTTGAATGGAAACATATCTATAAAATAGGACCAATATAATTAATGTGAAGTCCCACTTTTCTGCCTCACTTTGATGTGTGTATGTGTATGTGTCTATTCCTGGGTGGGATATGTAAAGAACCCTGGGAGTGTATGACAAGAATACATAATCCCAGCAGGGTCATCCAAAGCATGAAGATCATGCCAGCTATCCAACTAAAGCAAACAGGCACCTTAGCAACATTACAGGAAGATGCTGTACAGGAAGATGTTCACTTTAGTGACAAGGGTAAAGGCATCATTTCATACTGTGTGGGAGAAAGCAACTTAGTAAACCACACTGATACTTTAACAAGAAAACCATATAGATACACAGTGTAACTGGAAGATGGGCCCCTTGGGTCAACTGGCACTTAACATGCTGAGGAAAAGCTGAGAATCTTTCAGAGTAGTAATTGTGGTTGTGACATGACTAGGTTAAAACCTTTGGGACATCTACTTCCTGATGTTGCCTTGCAGGAAAATAAGATCTGAAACTGCAAAGACAGAGAAACGTAACATAAGAAAACTTAACACAGTGAAAGATGAAATGAATAACTTACACAGGCACTAGCAAATTAAAATGGACAGGAACTGGACTCCTTCAGTCAAAATATATTATTTACTACTTAAAACATGAACAACAATGAAGGAACAGCATTGTTTCCATAATAAGGAAAGATATAATAAGGACACTACTTGGTGCAATGTAGTCAATGACCAAGTAATATCAATTAGATTTTAATATGATGAGTATCTAATTTATACTCCAACCGTTCATGCAGAGAGGAGGTTTATGAGTTTTATGATCAACATCAGACTGAGATTGACAGAACATGGAAGCAAGTTGTTCTGTTTATGGTTGGAGGCAGCAATGTTTATGCTTTAGCAAAAAGGAAATCCCAGAACTTTAAATTGTGTTCATGTGAAAATCTAAACACACCTGGAAGTCAAAGTCCAACTAGTATATGAAAAAACAGAATGGCTGCAGTTGGCAAAGGAATGAGACAAAATTTTTACACTCTGTTATGGACATACAGCATGTGTTCTACATTGGCCTTGATGAATCTTTCAGTTTTCCATTGCTTTCTTAGCAGAATCTTTAAAGGATGCTTTAAATCGTTGTAGAAATAGAGTAATTGTTCTGCACTGAATCACTGCTTGTGATGGACACAGCCCATTTGGCTGCCCTTTCCTTCAACCAACTCAGAACAAACGTCACTGTAATATGATTTGTAGGAAATTCTACAAGTTGACCTGCCATAATCAAATCACACTGAGACAAATTTTGCCTAAATGCTGCATTAATTGTACCATGACATTTTCCAATTAGTTATTTGTAAAATCCAGTTGAAGTAATGCTGCAGCAAGGGGTTCTGTTGAGTGTCCTAAGGGTCAGAATCAAATGTAAGATTCTTTGCCTGTCTTAATAGAAAATAAGAAGCTTTCAAGATTAATCTCAGCCCTTCAAGATAGTCTGGATCAGCTTGACTGGAACTATACTTTATTGAGATAGGCAATAGGTAAGCCTGAGTAGCGTAGGGGGCTAATGCATCCTACTAAAGGCAGCAATTAACATCCAGCTGCCTGTAATTCTGTGAGTTCAATCCTAGCCAGGCTCAAGGTCGACTCAGCCTTCCATCCTTTCTAAGGTGGGTAAATTGAGGACCCAGTTTGTAGGGGGCAATAAGCTGACTTTGTATAAATATATACAAAAGTATGAAGGCTATTGCTTAATGCATTGTAAGCTGCCCTGAGTCTCCGGAGAAGGGCGGCATATAAATCAAATTAAAAAAAAATAGGTGAAGAAAATGGTGGTCCATCCCCTCTTTAACAAGCCATCCTTGGACCCATCAGTCCTAGACAACTTTTATTCAGTTTCCTAGCTTCCCTTTTTATGAAGAAGGTGGTAGGTGTACAGCTTCTGGAGGCCTCAGAGGAAGTTGATTATATGGACTGTTTCCAATCAGGTTTCAAGCCGTGTTATAGTACGGAGACAGCATTAGACCCTGCAGGGCTTGAGAAAGAGGCAGCACATCTATCCTTGCCTTTGCACATTTAGCCTAGATTTCTCAATGGCTCAGTATCATTTTATCATTCTAGACTGGCTCTGGAGTTTGGAAGTTAGAGGAACTGTTCTACACTGGTTTTCTTCTTTTTTTTCTGGGGCTAGTAGTGTTAGTGTATGTATGAGGGGGAGATCTAACTCTAGATTCCTCTTATGTGGGTTATCTCCCCAGATATTGTTGGATTTCAATTATCACCAGCCTCAACCAACAAAAAGAAATATAAGAATTTGGAATACTGCAAATTTCTCTTCCCTGATTTATAGAAAGACTACAATTACTGGGCAACTTAGAAAAATTAGAAGCATAAATGAAGCCATATAATTTAAATGATAATAATGTTTCATGAATAATAATGATTTCCAGATTTATGGGTCAATTCAGATAACTACATTCAGCAAGCATTAATTATAATGGAATTCCTCTCTTTCCCAATCTCAAATGTATATTTATTGCCAAAATTACAAGGATTTTCAAGAGGCTATACTAGGTAGTCCTTGACTTACAATCACAATTGAGTCCAAAATTTATGCTGTTAAATGAAACATTTGTTAAGTCAGTTTTGTCCCATTTTATGACCTTTCTTGCCACAGTTATGTGAATCACTGCAGTTGTTAAGTTAGTAACATGGTTGTTAAGTGAAGCTGGCCTCCCCACTGACTACGTGTATCAGAGAAGGTCACAAAAACTGATCACATGACCCAGGACACTGTAATCATCATAAATATGAGTCAGTTGCCAAGTATCTGAATTTTGATCACATGATCATGGGCATGCTGCGACGTTCATAAATGGAAAGCATGGTCATAAATCACTTTTTTCAGTGCCGTTGTAACTTTGAACTAAATGAATGGTTGTAAGTTGAGTTCATGAATTTACAAGTCTAAGATCAACCCTGTAAAGCAGTTTTAAAAACCTGCAAACAAAGTCTACAAATAAAATATCATAACTGTATATTGTCAATTCTATTGGAGCTGTTTCTTGTTTTTAACTGTTACATTTGGGGGAAGAAATTGGACGTTGGTTCTTACCTGATACGTCCTTTCTCGAGCAGAAAGAAATGCCAGTCAGGCTGGGAAGCAACCACATCTATGCAGCATTGACTGGGTCTACTTGAATTTGAATAGCTCCGCCCCTTCAGGCCCAGTGTTTCGGCTCGGGCGAAGATGTAGACCGACGTGTCTTCCTGAAACGAGAAAGAGTAATTATCCAACCCCCCCCCCGACCCCCTTCACCCAGAGGGCCGGAACGTAAGGGAGGGGCTGACTGGTGTTTCTTTCTGCTCGAGAAAGGACGTATCAGGTAAGAACCAATGTCCATTCTCTGAAGGAAAGAAACGCCAGTCAGGCTGGGGACATACCAAAACTTCATGTCACCAGGGAGGGCAAGTCCGGCCTTAGAGCCTCAATGATGAAGGACCTCCTGCAGAACTCGGCAGCCGAAGGCTGCGTCTGCTGAAGCAAAGGAATCAACGCGGTAGTGTCGGATGAACGGGGAGATGGTAGTCCATGTAGCCACCCGACAGACCTCCTCGAGGGGAGCCTGAGTAGCCCAAGCAGCGGAAGTTGCCGCACTTCTTGTCGAGTGTGCGGTGATCTGGCGAGGTACCAGAAGATGTTGAACCTGGTAGGCCGTGGCGATGGTGGCCCGGATCCAGCGGCCGAGAGTGGTACTCTTGACACGGGTACCCGCGGAAGCAGGCTGAAAGGAGATGAAGAGAGCCTCCGTCTTGCGAAGAGAGGCCGTCCTCGAGATATAAATCTTTAGTGCCCGCCGGACATCGAGACAATGCCAGGAACGCTCTAGATGATGGGCTGGATGGGGACAAAAGTCCAGGAGGACCAGTTCCTGTGCTCGGGGGAAAATCGAATTAATTTTTGGGAGGAAGGCAGGGTCAAGCCTGAGGACCACTCTGTCCCTATGAAAGATGCAGAGGTCACTGCGGACTGAAAGGGCCGCAAGCTCTGATATCCAGCGAGCCGAGGTAACTGCTACGAGGAACGCCACCTTGAGCGATAAGAAGCGAAGAGACACCTGACGGAGAGGTTCAAATGGAGGTAGAGTCAAGGCGTTGAGAACCTTGTTCAGGTTCCAGGTGGGGTAACGATGAATGGATGGAGGCCGGAGGTTGACAGCCCCTCGTAAAAAGGTGCGAATGAACGGATGGTGAGAGAGAGAGTCCGGGGAGTTGTATGAGAGGATAGAGGCTATGGCAGCCACTTGGCAGCGTAGAGTATTAGGGGTTAAACTCGACTCAAACCCGTCCTGCAGGAAAACAAGGACATGGGTAATGGAGGCTGACAATGAATCAAGTGAAGAGCGTTGGCACCAGTTAGAAAAGGCTTGCCAGGTAGCTTGATAAATGCGAGACGTAGAGGCACGGCGAGCGGCCTGCATTGTGGAAATGACTCTAGATGGAATATTGGCCCCCGTCAGGAGGCGCCGCTCAGCCTCCAAATGGTTAGCTGAAGCCAAGATGGGTCTGGATGGTGAAGAGCCCCTTGGAGCAGATCTATCCTGGAGTCCAGTATGCGCCAGTGGGCCTGAACAGAAAGGGAGATTAGGTCCGCATACCAAGGACATCGAGGCCAGTGAGGGGCGACGAGTAGAAGCTCCGCTTTCTCTTCCAGCATCTTTTGTAATACCCGAGGTATCAGGGGAAGGGGAGGGAAGGTGTAGAGAAGCCCGGCTGGCCAAGGGCTGCGTAGGGCGTCCGTTGCCTCGACTCGAGGGTCTGGAAACCGGGTAAAGAACCTGGGAAGTTTGTGATTCTGAGAGGAGGCAAAGAGATCGAGCACCGGAGTCCCGAATCTCATCACAATGTCTTGGAAGAGGGGAAGGGGAAGACTCCACTCCCCGTGATCCAACTGGGCTCGGCTGAGAGCGTCTGCCTGAGAGTTCGCCGTTCCGGAAATGTGGTCCGCCTTTATGGACCTGAGATGAAGCTCGGCCCAACGGAAGAGGAGGACTGACTCCGTCAGAAGAGTCCTGGAGTGAGTGCCCCCCATCTTGTTGATGTGGGCCTTCGTTGATAGGTTTTCTGTCAAAATTAGAATGTCCTTGCCCTCCACCAGGTGTTGGAAATGAAGGAGAGCCAAACGAACAGCCCGAAGTTCCAGGTAGTTGATGTTGTGAAGACGATCTCGAGGGGACCAAAGTCCCTGGGCCATGTGATGTTGAAGGTGGGCTCCCCAACCCGTCAGGCTGGCGTCTGTGGTGAGGACCAGCCGGGGAGGCTCCCTGAACGAAGAGCCTTTGGAGATAAGAGTCCGAAAATCCACCATCTGAGGGAAGAGATGACCGAAGGAGGGAGACGAATGCGGGAAGTAGAAGAGGAAAGACCAAGGCATTGATGGGGCAGAAGGAGCCATTGAAGCTCACGAGAATGAAAGCAGGCCCATGGGACGATGCCAAAGGTGGACACCATCTTGCCAAGAAGGCAAGAAAGCTGCAGAACGGTGGAGGAGCGCCGTGAAATACACAGTTTAGCTAAGGACCTGAGACTCTCCTGACGCTCTGGGGAAAGGAAAACCTGGGAAGAAAGGGTGTCAATGGAAGCCCCTAAATGAATAATACGGGTGGAAGGGGATAAATGACTCTTGGGCCAATTAACAGAAAAACCATGAGATTGAAGGAGAGAGAGTACCACAGATAAATCCTTCCTGGCAGAAGGCAGAGAAGAAGACATTACTAAAATGTCGTCAAGGTAGAATTGGATCCGAATAGGAACGGATCTGACGTGGGCAATAAGAGAGGCCATGATCTTGGTAAAGACCCTTGGGGCAGAAGAGAGGCCGAATGGAAGAGCCCTGTACTGAAAGTGAGGCCCCTTATAATGGAATCGGAGGAATTGGCGGTGGGAAGGGTGGATAGGAATGTGGAGGTAGGCCTCCGTAAGATCAATGGAGGCTAAAAAATCCCCAGGGCGGAGGCACTCCAGGATGGAAAACAAAGTATGCATTTTGAACCGGCGGTATATTACGTGCCGGTTCAAGGCCTTGAGGTCTAAAATAACCTGCCAACCCCCAGAGGACTTCTGGACCAGGAAGAGCCGTGAGTAGAACCCACGGCCCCTCTGGTCTGCAGGCACCGGTTGGATAGCCCTAATAGCTAAGAGATGGTCAATGGCTTCAGACACGAGAGCCTGCTTAACAGGATCGTGTGACAGGGGACAAGAGAGGAAAAGAGAGGGGGGAGGGGAACTAAATTCTAAGAAAAGGCCAGATTTGATGGTAGACAAAACCCAAGCATCCGTAACTGAAGATTGCCATTGATCATAAAAAAGGGAAAGGCGACCCCCAATAGGAGGATCCTGAAGAGACCTACTTGCCTCTCCGGGATAAACGCCCCCGACCCCCCCGGAAGGATCTCCTGGGGGGGGGGGAAACTACCTGAGAGTTGAGCTGGGAAGATCTGGATGGAGCGGGACATTGGTAACGTGGCTGGAATGAAGAGGGTTCGTAGGCCCGAAAGGACTGGTTCCGAGGATAAGGTGAGTAGCGGTTGTCAGAGCGCCTGTGTTGAGAAAGTAAGATTTTGCGCCTGTCCTTTGTCTCGATTAGTAGAGGTTCAAGCGGGGGCCCAAACAAGTTTCCTGGTGAGTAAGGCGAGGAGGCCAGTTGCCACTTGCTTCGCATATCGGCTTGCCAGCTCCTAAGCCATAGCAGTCTTCTCGAGGCCACCGAGGACCCCAAGGCTTTGGCCGCAAAGCGGGTCGCATTGAGCATGGCGTCTGCAGAATATTCCAGGGCCGCAGCTATCTTGTTGATGTCCTGCTTGACTCTGGAATCGGATTGAGGTAAGTGATCCTGCAATTGTTTGAGCCACAGGAGAGCCGCTCGGTTGAAAACAGAGGTGGCCGACGAGGACCGGATAGCCCAGGCTGAAGCTAAGTGACCACTGATTAAGGTTTTCTCCGCCCGTTTGTCCTCGGGGCGAAGAGCATCTTCAGCTGGGCCAGTTGGATGAGACGGGTTGACTAAGGTCACAATAGGAGGATCAACCGGAGGTGGTTGGAGGAGGTCCGCCATGGCAGAAGCAGGGTTATAAAGGCGCTTATCTAAATTGTTTAGACTAGGGACAGCCCATTGACACTTGAGAACATCGAGGAACAGCTTGGGAGCTGGAATAGTCTCGGGAGCCACTGTTGGTTCTGCAAATAAGGCTGAGTCCGGATCAGTAGAAAAAGAAGAGGAATCAGGAAGCGGAATCTCTCCCAACCGGGTAGTAGCAATAGCCTTATATAGGAGAGAGCGGAACATTTGCGGCCTAAATAGGCCTATAAACGGAGATTGATCAGGACTGAGGCCTTCATCTTCAGAAAGGGCTGAATCCAGGGCCTCATCCTGTTCAGACAGAGACACATGATCACCTGAACCTTCCAGTTCCGCTTGTTCGAGATCAGATCCCTGATCCAGGGAAGACTCAACAGCGTGCTCATCAGAGATAGCCTGAGCAGGAGCCTGAGAACTGGAAAGAAGACCTGCCTGTTGCATGCAATGTGCAAATTCCTGACGAATAGCTCTGGACAAAAGGATGCCAAAAGCCTCAGGCATCTGTGGAAATCCCTCCTGGAGAACAGCTTGGGCTGGTGAAGGTCGGTCAGAGGAGGGAGAAGGAGCCAGAGATTCCGTTTGGAAGAGAGGCTCCTTGCCAGGTGCTGGAGTAGGCCCTAAGGAAGGGGGCCGGTCAGGGGGAAGCTCTCTGACGCTTTGAGTGTCATCCTGCTGAGGAGACTGAGGCCTGGAACGAGGCTGGGAAGAATGCCCAGAGGGAGCAGGGTGAGCCTGAGAGGAAGCCTTGGAAAAAACCTTCTCAATAGCCTTATGGCAGCGCTGGTCCTCCTTGGAGTAGGTAGAAGAGGAAGGAGGCGCCTTGCTTTTGGCCTTCTTGGCGGGGGGGGGGCTTGGTCTCCAGAGGCCCCAACAGACTCTAAACCCTTGTGGCTGGATGAAGAGCCCTTAGAGAAAGCCTTGCGCCCCTTAGAAGAATCCGACATTTTCTAGGGCGATCGGATTTCAAAATGGCGGCCGCCACAAATTCGCGCCCAAAAACAACACCAAAATGGCGAGGGAGACTTACAGAATTGAGCTCCCAGCAGGCAGGGTCTTCTTGGCTTCAAATCGCTGCGATTGCTAGCTCAAGGCTATTAGCACGATCAGGGAAGCAGCAGGCAGATCAGAGGTGCTGCTAGGCTAATTGCCGTTAACTCACAGCACTTGAGGAGGATTAGCGGCTTGCAAGAAGATTGGAGGCTTGATAACGATGAGCCTAGCCGCTAACGAGGGGAATCCGTCAGCCGACGGATTTCAAGCCGGAGCCCCAGCTGGCAGCAGCAATCGAAGCTGCAAGTGCCTGAATTTAAAGGCACAGACTGAAAAGGAGGGGGGGGGGAAAAGAGCTGTTTGTAGCAAAGGAGCCTTGAGCAAGGCAAAAGGTTAGGCTGGAAAAGTGGAAGACACGTCTATTCAGCATAGACCGGGTCGAAACACTGGGCCTGAAGGGGCGGAGCTATTCAAATTCAAGTAGACCCAGTCAATGCTGCATAGACGTGGTTGCTTCCCAGCCTGACTGGCGTTTCTTTCCTTCGGAGAATGGTAGATTACAATAGCTGCCATTGTTAGTTTAGTAATATAATACCAATCTATTGTAGGAAAAAGAAAATAGACAAGAGCAGAGAGCTCTGTTATGTTACTGTTATACTAACTGGTCAACTTTAAACTATAAAAGAGATTCTTTACAGGAATACTATTATGTATAAATGCCTTGGATATAAATTAGATTCCACGTTTGGAAAATTTAGAAATGCCTCAATAGTTTATCATTCACAAACGTTTTCAAAGCAAGCACTAGGTAGTTCAAGCATATGCAAACTTTTGCCTGAATAAAAACAGCAACCAACATATCTGCTCCTACTCCCCCTGCAGAGGGACACTGACATTGTCACCAGTGCCTATAGGTTCTGAGAAGGCATGATCAGAGCTCCTCCTGCTGGTTTATTATTCACATTTTACATGTGCCACAGCAAAAAAACAAAACAAAACAAAACAAAACAAAAAAAAACCCGGAGGACACCTCTCAATAATCCTTTATAAGGAGAAAGGCAATTTTAAATATTACACAAAATTGTATCAGCACTGAACTGAACGGAGCCTGAGTGGCATAGGAGGCTAATGCCTCCTACTAAGGCAGCATTTAACATCCAGCTGCCTGCAATTACACCAGTTCGAAACTCCCCAGGCTCAAGGTCAACTCAGCCTTCCATCCTTTCTAAGGTGGGTAAATTGAGGACCCAGTTGTGGGGGCTATAAGCTGATTTTGTATAAATATACAAAAGTATGAAGGCTATTGCTTAACGCATTGTAAGCCGCTCTGAGTCTCCGGAGAAGGGCGGCATATAAATCAAATTTTTTTTTTAAAAAAACCTGAGGATATAATCAAAATGATAAATATGATTAAAGTTTGATGGTGACATTTATCTCCAAAGTAAGGGCAAATTGTAGATTCCGTAAGAATTACAAATGAGTAAAACTGTACAGATAATATCTTGGGTTTCTTCCCGTGTAATTGTAAACATATTTTTCCTACGTAACCAAGATTTTTCTGCAAGCCTTTTCTGCAAGCTTGCAGAAAAATCTTGGTTACGTAGGAAAAATCTGGCTTAAAGAAAAACACACATAAAACCTACGAAAAGTAAGAAAATATATTCTTCCACATTTCCCACCATTACAGACTTCTCAAGGGATTTTATATAATATAACTAAAATATAATTTAAGCCTGGTTCAAAGTTCGTAAGAGACAACTTTGATTTGTTCAATAACCTGTTTACTGGTTTTCTTGGCTGCTCATAATATTCTCTGGAGTCTTTTCTAATAGGAAGCTATTCTGTAAGCATCAGCAATAATGTTGATGTGTCTTGGACTTTTCTAAAAGCAGGTTGAAAAGCAACTTTTCCATGTTGGGCCCCAATCTGCTTTGGAGTATTCTAAATATTATGGTACCATGTGAAATTAAGATTGTTGTATGATGATTTGCACACACTATTATATTTTGTTTCTTTACGATTGGCACATAGCAATAACACTTAGACTTATATACCACTTTACAGCCCTTTCTAAGCAGTTTACAGAGTCAGCATATTGCCCCCAACAATTTGGCTCCTCATTTTACCCACCTCAGAAGGATGGAAGGCTGAATCAACCTTGAGCCTGGTGCAATTTGAACTGCCAAATTTGCAGGCAGCTGGCAATCCACAGAAGTAGCCTGCAGTACTGCATTCTAACCACTGTGCCACTGTGGTTCATAGACCGACCTCTACATGTCCAGGTATATTTATTTGATTTATAAGATCAAGACTCCTGCAATTGGTAAGATCAAGATTGATATTATCTGATAATACATAATGAATGTTTAGTTTATCATATTGTGGAACACAAGTCATGTGGAATCAAACCAACATACTATGGCCTAACGCTGCATAATGTGCATTACATGAATATAGCAACTGCGTTCTCTTAAGTTAGATTTAGTGTATGTATGGCACCATTCCTTTTCCACTTTGAATTTTCCATGTATTCAGCCAAGTGATCAATGATTTAAGAAGGGTTTGCAGCATAGTTTGCTAATATTAAATGGGAACAACTCAGTAAATTACTTACTGCTACAGAAATAAATTCACTAGAGATTTTATTTTACTTGTGCAAGAGAACTTTTTTCTCTGATAAGGCTAGATGGAATATTTAGAGGTATGCAAAGTATGTATATTGTCTGCTACAATTTGTTGATAATTCTGTATAGAGAGATTAAAAACCTTAGTGCATTTTTTCATTGCCTAGCATAATGTATTTATCTTGACACCTAGCTATGTACAATGGTTGTTTTCTGAATGAAAATCATAATATTCTCATTTTGCAGCAGCACTAGCAAAAGAAGAACCACCATGACTGTAGCTGTCAAGAGGGGAAAAAATACATATCTCCAAAATACTCAGAAATTAAAAATGCATTACTGTTCTATGAACAAAGCATTAGGAGGCTCAAATGAAACTAAATGAAAAGGTGTAAAAGGATATACATACAAATATATACAAATAAGAGTTATACCTGGTAAACATGCTATTGATGTTAGAATAATTTATCTCAGCACCACTGAGTTGTTTACAAATGAGAGAGCAAAATCACTAAAACATACACAGTATGAATACATCTTTGTAAAAGAGAGAAAAACCCACTATCACTTTAAAAAACATCTGAAAACTATACTGGGATATTGTTTGGTTGACAAATGGTGGGATATTCACAAAATGAGTTTTTCTACCCAGCAATCCATATTAGGAAAGAGGGGAAGCACAATTTATGCTTTAACAAAAATGTATTTGTTTTTCAAGAGTACAGCTAAAGAAGTTTACAATTATCAAATACATTTTCTATGGGTTTGTGAAGATGAAAATAATGACATCCACCTATCACTCAAAAACTCAGGATAAAATGATTAATAAAAATCAGAATTAAAATCCCCCTTAGGAGTGAAAAGTATTAAAACAACATAATATAAAGGAAAAAGAGGGCCAGCTAATAATATCCTGATAAATCCTAATTGGTAATAAATTAAGCATATATACTAAGTTGAACTGTATGAGTACAGTAAGTTGAATGCAGAGAAAAAGTGCTATCATTTGAATGAATTATCAATGATTTATCAATAATACACTCATATTCAAAACCTGGGTAATATAATATTAGAAGCAGCTCCAAAACTAACCCCCACAGCATATAAACCTGTCAACAAAGCAACTGAGAAGGCAAGGCGGTTGCAGAAATCTTGAATTTCAACTAGAGCTCTGCAAAAGATAAAAGTGACAGTGCTTATAAATAAGAAATATAGGCTTAATTTTTTATTCAATTCTATATAAGCTGAATTTGCTTTACATTTGCAAAGACAAAAATGTATGTTGTTTGCATCTATTATATACTGCTAAAACTTGCTGTCATGTCCTTAACTGGGGAAAACAGTACATCATTGGGCAACAATTTTTGAACCACCTCAGATGGTTAACTTAGAGAATGTATCCAAAATCTGGGACCCATGACTCCCGAGGGAATGAAATTTGGGGAAGTTGTGGCTGCTTCAGTGCTATTGGCTGCTGCTGCAGCATTGCTGTTGGGGTCATGTGATCTTAATTTTCAATATTTCTCAGAAGGCAATTTCTGAAGTTCCATGCCAGATACAACAAAAGTCAATGGGGAAGCTGGCAAGAAATCAGTAGTTGCTTTTTCTCCCTTGTTTTTTTGTCCATCCTTGGTCATTCTGTTTCTCCGTTTATTTTAAGGAAATATTTATTTAATGATGATCCTCCAGGGCACAAGTTGTCTAGTTTACTTATAATCCTAAATTGCCTTTCTTAAATCAGGAACCCAAATAGCAATAGCATTTAGACTTATATACCACTTCAGAGTGCTTTACAGACCTCTCTAAGCAGTTTACAGAGTCAGCATATTGCCCCCAGCAATCTAGGTCCTCATTTTACCCACCGTTGGGAAGGATGGAAGACTGAGTCAACCTTGAGCCGGTGAGATTCTATCAAATTGTAGGCAGCCGGCAGGCAGCAGAAGAAGCCTGCGGTACTGCATTCTAACCACTGCACCACCAAATGCAATATAGAGGATGTGTAAAATGGACACATGCCCAACAATGATTCACTTACATGGCAGAGTTGGCAGCATTAGGTGAAGCATGAAGGAGGAATTAATCCACTTTGACTTGCAGCCTTGCCTTGAAGAAAAAGGCTTGTAAGCCACCAATATACCTTTGCCGAAGATAATTTGGCCGGAATCAAAGGAATAACACTCCTCTTCTCTATTCCTGAGAAGTTGGCTTCTCAGGCTTGTGGCTTTTTTTGTTTTTTGTTTAGCTTTTTTAAAATGAAGGCAAGATTTGCTTTAACATTTTGTATAGCTTAACTTTTGATTTCACAGCCTTTCCAAATTCGTGCAGTTCTTTGATGAACAAAAGCACAATTTTGTATGCATATACAGACATGAAAAACACATACACATTCCTAAAAAATGTCACGAAAAAATAAGAAGGATTAAACAGTGAATGCTTCGTAGAGTGCCTGGCTGATTTGAAGCTAATGGACAGCGCATGCCTCTATAAAAAATGTTAGAATGCAGTCAGGAGTCGTGATGCATATCAGCATGAATGACACAAAATTATACTCATTCCTGAGTGGTCTTGAGGGGCAAATGTAAGTTAAGAGACAGGACCTCCAAATTAACCTTCTATAAAATTTTACCTGTTTCACTTCAAGATGATACATTTTGGGGCTATGGATAAAATGATGTTTTAGGAATTATAGATTTTGATTTATCAGGCATTAAATGACCATTCTGAGAAAAAGGAAGTTTACACTAAAGGAATGTTTTCCAGATTTTGGGTACTTCAATTTCAAATGTGAAACAGTCTAGGAGGATTTTTGGGGAAAGCTAATAGATGCTTGGAAGCATCTGGCTTAGGAAAACTAATTGCCCAAATGGGAGCAGATATAAACATACAAACACTGATAGGAAGCCAAATAGGATAAATGGCCAAATAAGAATATTACACATCGAAGACAATAGGAGATACAGAACTCTTTGAGGAAGATGGTTCAGAAACGTGAAATATAAATAAATATGTGCATGTGTTTTTATATTTCAAACATGACTTTAAAGTAGAACCTGAAATCTATTAGAACGCAAATAACCTGTTGGATATTGTTTTCTATAGAAGTCTGTTCTACAGAGTAGACAATATAGGGGACATCATAATAAACAAGCTAGAAATGTCAGACAGACTGACCATACATTTTGGAACTGCAAGCAATAACAGTAAAAAAATAAAAAATAAATAAAAGATCAACACGATCTTAAAAAGAAGAATAAAATCAGAAAGACATAAAAAGAAGGAAGAAATTTAGTAATACTTAACTGTATAAAATACATGTTCTCATAGCAAAAAAGGGGCAATATTTATACTCGCAAGTTGGACTCAAAATTCCAGATGTGTCTACCAGCCCCAAAAGACTGGAAATCACTAAAGCATGTAGATACCTATGTAAGTTGATGTTGTTTCTACCATGAATAACCTCTGCCAGAAATCCAGATTTTCTTTCATTTTATTTCTACTTGCTTCACTACATTCTTCGAATATGATTATCGTATGTTCTTATATAAGAGGACACTGTTTAGATAAGCAGCATCAATTTTACTGATTAAAAATAAACTGTCTAAATAATTAATTTTTATTAAAGCACAATTATACTATCTACTATCACCAAAGTACTTTGCATTTTAGTAACTACAAATCCCTCTTTTAGGGCCACTGATAATTAATCAAGATTAAAATTGACAGGTATTTAGACAGATCTTTTCGTATCAAAGGTTATAATATGATTTCTTATTCCTGAAGGTATTTCATGCCATGAAGCATTTCGTCCGAAGACCAAACTGTACTAACACATTTTATCATCAATGAATTTTTTGATGCATTCATCCTAATTTTCCACATCATTGCATTTCACTTCAATCTAAGTAAGAGTTTTTACAAGGCTCTGTATCTTGCCAATGTAGCAATGATGAGTTAGAAAAGTATTCAACATTTCATCTGAATAGCTTCTATAGTTTTAATTGGAGGATGGATATTGAAAAAGAATTGCAAGAGATAAATTACTAAGAAATAAGCCATCTAGAATTTAAACATCAGGCCTCATTAGTTGCAGCTGGCATGCTTGTTTCAAAAGTGATAATATTCTCTTCAATGATATCTACCTAACTCTTCAATTCTTTTATGAAAATCGCACTGAATTTAGTTTTGTTTCATCCGGTAGAAATATAATTTTCATTATATAAGAAAATCTTTATTAAAAATAAAGAGCTTCCTCTAATTAGGCATATATTTTCACTGCAGCATGCCTTATTGGGACTAAGGGTTGGATAAAGGCTTAGACATATTTAAAAGTAGTTCCACTAAAAAATTATACATAACTTATTTCACTACCTTAAATTATACCTACACCAATTAACCAACTTTTGGTATTCGTAGCCATGGAACCTCTTCTGAAGCCTCCTGATTAAAATACATAAACTAGATCTGCACTGTGTGTTTAGTCTTGGTTAACTCAATCATGGCTGATTAAGTAATCCACTTTCCTGGGTTCAATATTCACACACTGAATCATACACAGGCTGCATTTGTGCAACACGAGGCTAAAATATGATTAATGGATTTGCATTGTAAAGACATAAAGTGATGCAGTATCTTTTGAATTGGATTACTAATAAATCCTCTGCCTGAGAGTAATGCTTCTGGTTATATTATTTCTGGTTATATTATTTGTTTGATTGCTTTAATACATACACTAGAGAGAAGAAAAAAAGAAAAAAGGAGAGGAAATGCACATGCAAACAGACAAAGGGGGAAAAAAAAGAAAATAACAAAGTTATATTACACACAGGAAATCATTTAGCCTAGTTTTTGAACATTAGACCTCGTATGTACAAAATAATGTTCAATATTCTACTGAGGAGGTGGGGCAAGAGAGGGAAATGTTAGATTACTTTCATAAGAAAGATACCTTTTATTCAAGAGGTAGTCATCCAGTTGAATATTAGGTAAGAAGAATTGAGCCAGACAGCAAAAGAATTGGTTAGGTCACCTCACTGGATTCCTTTAAGTGGAAGATGGACAGCTACATATTAAGAATGCTTCAATCTAGATTTCATACTTTTGTATATTTATATTTATACAAAGTCAGCTTATTGCCCCCAACAAACTGGGTCCTCAATTTACCCACCTTAGAAAGGATGGAAGGCTGAGTCGACCTTGAGCCTGCCTGGGATTGAACTCGCAAGTAATTGCAGCAGCTGGATCTTAAATGCTGCCTTTGTAGGAGACATTACTCCCCTACGCTACTCAGGCGCTTTAACTTACTTGCAAGATGCAAAGTGGATTTTATGTGCAAACTGCTAAAGGGGAATAAGTTCTAAAGAGTTTCCTTATTAAATTTACAATATATCCCACTTATAAGATTTTTATCCCATTGTTATTTCTTTATAAGTACCTCAAGGTGACAAACATAAATAATGCTGTTTCCACCTCCTTCCAACAACCCTCCTTTTAGGTGAGTTGGGCTAAGAGACAGTGATTGGCTCAAGTTGGCTTTCATGTCAAAAATGAGACTAGAACTCTCAGTCTCCTGGTTTCTCGGTTGTGCCTTAACCACCAGCCCCACTGGTATACTCTTTTCTTCCATTTTTCTCCATAACAACCCTGGGAAGTAGGTTGGACAAAAAAAAAGTTACTGGACCAAAATCTCTCAATGAGCTTCTGTGGACTAAGACTTGGCTTACCACAATCCTACTCTAACACTTTAATTAATGCATCACATTGGCTCTCAGTTTATAATGTTTATGTTGTTAAAACACTTTACCAGAAATAAGACAGATTTATTAGCTGACTTGATAAAATTTCAAGGTTTGCTGGAGAACAAAGAAAATCTACAGGGAAAACAACCAACAGCATACTGGTGGTCCTCACATTATGACCACTTGCCTTTTATGGTTGCAAGTTTGATGGTCATAAATCTGATCATCCATTTGACTAATCTGATTTTATGACCATTTTTGCAGTGATCATTAAACACAGTGGTTATGAAGGAAAGGAGGCAATCATTAACTGAATCAATAGTTTGCTATGGGCTTATTTAGCCAAAAACTGGAACTAAATGCCGGTTTTCAGCAAAACTATTTAAAAAATGGTCATGTGACCACGGAATATTTTAAATAACTGTAAATGGAGGTTGGTTGCTAAGTGTCTGATGTGCGGTCATATGACTGCGGGGGGTGGGGGAGACCATCGGAACTTTGAATCTGGGTTCTAAGTAAACCCAGAGAGGTCCGTCATAACTTTGAATAGTCACTAATAGGAACAAAGATTGCTCAACAATTATGGAATCCTGTAACTGGCTGTTACAGAGGGAGTAGAATGGAATTTTTAAAGAGGATCATTGAATGAAAATAGCTTACTATATAGTATTTTACTGCAACATAGTTAAATATCTGGACAGAAACAACTTAACACATGTGATCAGGCTATGCCAACTTGTTAACTCTCATATGAGCTGAGGTGGCGCAGTGGTTAGAGTGCTGTACTGCAACTACTTCAGCTGACTGCTAGTTCAGCAGATCAAATCTCACTGGCTCAAGGTTGACTCAGCCTTCCATCTTTCCAAGGTGGGTAAAATGAGGACCCAGATTGTTAGGGGCAATATGCTATTTAGTATACTGTCGATTGTTGTAAGCCACCCAGGGTCCTCGGAGAGTGGGAGGCATACAAATATGATTAATAAAATAAATAAAATAAAATAATGAATACATTTCAATTTGTCAATTCACCTCATATAATTGTTATCTGAAAGTAGAACTGTTCTAGTGTGTATCGAATTTTGAAATTTACCTTTTTCCAAAACAAAGCAAAAGTATACCTCCTTTTTACATAAAAGTAACATTTTCATAACCAATAAAAAAATAAAGCAAGAAGTCATATCAGATTCATTTTACATTTCAAGACTGCGCCAAATGCTTTTTAGAAAATATAAAGAAATTATACTTATTACCATTTAAAGTGATCTAGCTATTTAAATGTAAACATCCACAGTGGACGAAATTTATCTCAGGATACAATTCATACTGTATTCTGGATAAAATCCTTTCTGCTCTCATTGTTAAGTGTGTGTGTGTGTGTATTGCCTACTCAAATAGATAGCATTTTTATTACTTTTAATAAAACAAGTTAATGCATTTTTCAAGCATGATGCCTAATTTTATCATCACAAGAAAAGTATTACATCCATCTGTAACACAATCTAATTTGAATTAACATGAAATCACCCAGCAGAAATTTTAAGCTTTGCAAAGTAAAAATAATCCAACCAACAGTATTTTCAGCCCTGTTGCTACTATCCTATTTTTAAAAAGAAAGAAACCTTGCTTGAAATGTCCAATTACACAACTTCTGTTTGCTGCAACTCCCAATTAAGGTTTCAAACATGTTTTTTGAAATAAATTCTAAAGGCTCATTTTGCCTGGAAACAGAGTAGGGGGAAACAGAACAAAACAAAAATTGATTAGATCTTTGTTTTTGTTGCTGTTAAATGGATTTTTTCCCTCTCCTCCAACTAAAGAGGATACTGGGAAATATACAGAAGGCCTTTTGAAGAGGGCACCTATACTCTAGTGATAATTTCTTTGGTATTTTGAAGAATGTTAATTATGCCCCAAACTTTCTTTGGTAAGAAACAAACATGTCTGTTCCCAATCTGATGCCCTCTAGATAGGATAAAACTATTACTGCCTTCACCTTATTATTCTCTTACCCTCCAGCCATTCTAGCTGGGAAAATAAATGGAGCTGTAGTGCAACTGATCTGGAGGCTAGCAAGGCAATGCTAGATGGTGATCATGGGCGAGCAAGCACAGCATGCTTGAAATGTACCATATTGGGAAGACTAGAATAGGAAATTATTCTTCACTCAGTAGGCATTGAGGTCAACCAGCAGACCATCTGGTGAAATATATAATTAATTAACATATGGTTATTTTTCTCTTTCGCCTAAGAAAATTAAGCTTTAATCCTTTACTTATGCTTTACTCTTCTGTGTAAGTAAGATAGTAGTTTTACCTCTCAAAAATGATCAGTGCTTTGAATTCAGAGTACATCTGCCAGGATTTCACATTCATTCATTCATTTCATTCATTCATTTATTGGTTCGATTAATATGCCGCCCTTCTCTGGAGATTCAGGGCGGCTTACAATGCGTTAAGCAATAGCCGTCATGCTTTTTGTATATATCTGCTTAGTAGGGCTTTTGGCTCCACCTAAGCGGTGTTCTTTTTTATACAAAGTCAGCTTCTTGCCCCCACAATCCGGGTCCTCATTTTACCTACCTTGGAAGGATGGAAGGCTGAGTCAACCTTGAGCCTGGTGAGATTCAAACTTGCAGTAATTGCAAACAGTTGGTGTCACTTTAACACCACTTTAAGCTGCTGCACCACCAAGGCTCTTCACTACATTCACTACATGTTGATATATATTTAGATATTTCTAGTGACAGAGCCATTTAGAAAGTTTAGGATATTTCCCCCCTCCCTAAAGGTTGATTGATTGTGTGGTTGATTAAATTGTTGTCAACTCTTAGTGAACAGGTAGATTTTCTTCCAGTCAATCTGCCCTGCCAAAGGCTACTCAAGACACTCTATCCAAGTTATCCATTGCTACCAAAGATAATCAAAGTATTCTATATTTATCAGGCTTTCAGAGGTACCAAACAATAGTATAGTAGTAGCATAATTTATTTGCCCAGCTAAACAGATACCCGTTTAATACCTTCTTCGGGCGAGCTATTTTAAAAGGGACATTTTTATTCAAAGCCTGCCTAAGTCTTTTTATTCCCCTCCACCATCTCCTCCCACATCCAGTGATTTATCCTTAAGAGAATTAAAAGAAAAAAAAATTAGAGGACCGTTTTCCCCAGAAAAGGACACACAATTCCCGAGTCTGAAATATGCAGAAGCCATCACTGCCATCGGAAACATCCAGCCTTGTGCAATTGCTTTCTTTCCCACCCGAAGGCATCCTTGCCTGAAACAGAGTCAAAAGCTCGGGCAGCTCCTCTCCTCTTTCGCTACCCTGCCAAACATCCACGGAGGGCGGGAGGAAGAGCGAGCCCGGAGGAGACCCTGGTCTGAGCCCAAGGAAGCGCCCTTTGGCCGGCCGACGGAGGCCACTCTCGCGCCATGGCGGTCCAATTACCTGCGCGGCCATGAAGGAGAGGTCCATGGTGCTGTGGGAGTCAGAGCAGGTGCTGCTGCTGCTGCTGCTGGTCGAGACGACGGTAAAGCTGGTAGCGAGGCCGCTATCGCCGCCGACGCCCGGCCCGGACGCCTCTTTGGCTTGCTGGGGAGCGGCCTCCCGCAGGACCAACTTGGGGCGCGTTACCAATTCCAGCTCACTGGGATGGCGGCGGCAGAGCCGTCGCGGCTGCCCGGCTGCAATCAGCTTTCTGGGAACATGGTCGGCCGACAAGCTTACCAGGCGACGGCACCAGCGTCCGCAGGATCGACGCCGAGGCTCCAGTCTCGGCGAGAAAAAAAAGCCGCGCGTGGAGTCGCTTTCCTGCCTGCCTGCGCGCCCCGAGTTGGTCACGCCCCTCCCCGCGGAGACTCAGAGTCCGGAAGAGACGAGAAAACGGCCGCTCCTTCCAGGGAGGCTGCGAGGAAGAGAATGGTGTGTGTGGAATTAGTCGCGAGATAGCTTCTGCCCACCATCTACTGACTGATGTAGTGTTGAGTCTCCCCCGCCCCCGGAAGCACGCTTCCTTTCTGGCAGCAGACAGCTCGTCTGGGACGCCCGACTCAAATTATCTATGGTCGTCGGATACAAGAGCGTGTTTTTGTTTTGATCTAATAAACGACTTAGTCAACTGAAAGGCAGGCGTATTGCCTTCAACAGGTGTCAGCCGCTGCTACTTGTTCAAGCGGGTAGCATCTTTACTTAGGAATGAAGTTCACACTTGAGGAACTGCTGCACAGCCTGATATGGGAAGAGAACGTTTTCTTTCTGGTTGAACAAATCTGACAGATTTGCGGTAATCCAAATGAAGAGGTCAAGGCTTCCATATACTGAACTGGAAGGAATGGTTTAGGAAACTTGGGGACCCCATGGCGGAATGAGGTACCCAATTCTACACTAGAAAGAAATAGCGGTTGTGGTTATGGGAATTGATACTCAAATGTCCAAAACTAAATTGACAGTATCAGGAAAATTGGGAAAGGTACATACAACAAAGAATATTGGCTAAAAGACAATATACGTTCAATCAAATTATGCTGCGGAATGGGCTTAGGCTACAAAAGGGAACAAAGGAGAAACTATATGAACGTTAGCAATGCAAATAATAATAAACTTTGAAATAGCAATATAAAATACAAATATATTGTAGATAAAACAATAAAATTACCCCAAATGGTTTTAAAATGTGTAAACGTCTCTTACAGATCTCTGTCCAATCTGAAAAAATACAGTATAATAACACATGGCATGTACACACTAAAGCACAAAGTTAAAAAATAGCCAATGCACCAGTTCTGACCCTGAGATTTTTCTGATTATCTATACTCAGGTAGACTCAATTGTTCCCGTTTATTTTTTGCTTGATCAAATTATTCTTTGCCTGTCAATTTTGTATGTCATTTCAGGGTTGATGTTGCAAAACAGAAATTGCTTACAGTGTTGATTGTTGTATCCTGTTTTGCTGGACAGGAGTGTGGCATTTTGGGCATTTCAAGATTTTATATAAAATTGGCAATACAGAACTATCATACAGATGTTTGATGGTCCTGAATCACAAGGACATACTCATAATGAATATAGTATCTTTTTGTATCTTCCAGCCAGAAGTCCTAAAGCAAGAATGTTCCCAAAGCACCTGAAGGCAAGACAAGAAGCAACAAATGGAAACTATTCAAGGAGAGAAGCAACCTGGAACTAAAGAGAAATTTCCTGACAGAGCAATTAACCAGTGGACCGGTTTGGCTTCAGAAGTTGTAGGTGCTCCAACACAGGAATATTTTAAAGAAGAAATCGGACAACAATTTGTCCAGAATGGTATAGGGTCTCCTGCCTGATCAGGGAATTAAACTAGAAGACTTCCAAAGTGCCTTCCAACTCTTTGTTATGATGTTACATATTAGCTTGACTTCATTTTTGTAATGTAGCTCTTGAAGTTGAAGGTTCCCTCTCTTCTTATTCATCTATAAGCAGCTTCTGAGTGTTTGCTGACCCCTATTTCATTTTATGATTAGCAGCTTCATTAGTGCTGAGAGAGTCAATGGGTATGTAGATTGATTAGATTATTGTCAGCCTTTTAAAGAAATTTTAAAAATAAAAAGTGAGAAGTGAAGTAGTAGCTTTCCTCTAAATAGATGGAGTGATAGTTCATTATTATATACTGTGTTTTTCTGAAAATAAGATCCTATCTTATATTTTTTTGAACCCTGAAATAAGCACTTGGCCTTATTTTCAAGGATGTCTTATTATTTTGGGGCATGTGGAGCAAGATGGGGCTCCTCTTGCCGTCTTACCTGATTTCCATCTCTGTGTTTAAATATTTTCGGGAAGGGCTTATTTTCGGGGGGGGGGCTTATTTTCAGGGAAACAGGGTAACAAATTAGTTTGTATATCAGAATCCAAATCTGGGTCAATATCAGAGGTGAAAGAAAATCTATACTGCTTTAATTCTTGAATGTTGTTGTAGGTGTGAGCTTATAGGGATAATTTCACCTTGGAACTGAACTGAACGTGAAAGTTGGGAAGCTATATTCTCCTCTAAGTTGTTGTCTAGCTCTTATCCTGAGGGATAAGAGATGTCAATGGAGAGGTTTGTTTTAAAATCAGGAGTCTATTCTGAAGATCTGTTAACTGAGCATAACAATGAGTCACTGGAGGAGAGAAAAATTCTCTCTACACTGAAGCATTGGTTTCTGTAGTAATTATCTTCTAGATAGAAGGCTGTAGCCTCAAGCAAGTGAGGAGAGTGCAGCTGAATCAGACTGGATTGGGTCATCTTTAAACATTCTGGAACAGAAAACACTATATTTGTTGAATAGCCTGCCATTCTAAACATATTCTGTACATTGCATGATTTATGAACAAGATTCTTTTAAACCCTAGTAAACTAGGCAGAAAGTGAAATGTATCCAGATCTATGTGCTTGGGATGACAGTTTATAAGCTTACTTAGCAGATTTATTATGACTTTCTGATGCGCAGAATTCCTAGCCAACAAGCTATTTAAAGGGATAAACAGCAGAGCCTGATTCTTTGAAGCACTTGTTTTATTTCCAGACTGTTTTTAGTCCCATTGTTAGATGTTGTGACATAGGAACTACTAGCACCATGCATTGTTAGAGCTTGAATGAGCTTATCAAGTTTAAATTGGATGTCATTTAGAGAAAATATTTGTCCAGAATGGACAAATATTTCTGTTCCCTGCAATACAGTATGGCTTTCTGTTCCCTGCAATACAGTATGGCTTTGTTGGGCAATATGGAGTTGGGCAAGTGTTGTCTTTCCTCCACCTACTTTAGAGAGGATGTGGAGTCTTCTTTTTCAAGATGTTTTTACGTAAAGGGGTACTTAAAGCTCTGTGAGAAATATGGTGGGCTAGGAAAGATATAATTTGTTTGTTCCTACCTTGATTTGCTGTTTCCTCACCTTTTTGTACATTGTTGAATACCATCTGGGCTTTTTGTCAGTGTTTTTCTTCTTAGTTCTAGGTTGTTTCTCTCCTTGATTTCCTTTGGTGGTCATTTTCAAAGTAATCTATTTTAATTTTTAGGTTGGCATTTTCTTCCTTTGTACAGATATCATTACCACCTCTCAAGAAAGTTGATATTTCCATGTCACTACATTAGCTTTAGAGTACTCACTACATCATCCTTATATAGTTAGCTTAAGCTTGCCAATGACTCCCTTCAAGATAAGATTTTAAAACTTTCTATTCAAGGTAGGATACCAACAAAATCTGAACTAAAAATCAAAGAAGTGTCTAGAAGAAGCATGCTAACACAAGTCATTATGCTGTACAATCATGAACAACCCCATTGCCACTATCTGTGGGCTAATGAAGTTGGGTTAGCCTATAAAATAGACCTGTCTACCGGTAGTGGGTTCCACTTACCTTCGCTACCAATTCAGAACCAGGAGCGTGTGTGAGTGAAGTGCATGTGCAGAGCATCCGTGATGACATCCGGGGGGGTGGGGGTGGGCAGAGCCTCCCGCTGCTGCCACTACTGGTTCACCTGAACTGGGGCAAACCCACCACTGCTGTCTACCCAGATATTTAAGAAACAAAGGAGAACAAGGAAAGGAGAAAAAAGGAGGACTAATTTAATATTTGCTCTACATTTATTGGAGGGGAAGAGATTACAAGTGAGTAAGCAGGCACACAATGGGAATACATTGAGAGGAATATGTTAGTCTCAATTGTTTGCCTATGGTGTTCCTGGTTAGGAGGTAAAAGCTTTCAGCTGGTGACTAATTAAGGTCCTGTCAATTTCAGGCAGCAATGCAAGCGAGCCTGAAGGTAATAATCAATTAACTGGGGTCACTGCTCAGAGCTTGTTAACTTGCAATTAGCACATATTAGGAAAATGCTGCCTAGTAGAAAAAAAGGATGCTCAAAAAACAAGACAATATTTGATTTTAAAACTATGCCTGCCAGATGGGGGTAGTCAAGAATAAAAAGGATACATCTTCCTTTTATTGGATGTCTGGTAACCCTACGATAGGTTTACTAGCTTTTGAATAAAATTGTTTACCAACCCCCCTCATCCAGGGCCAAACAAACATTCTTTGGGACCAAAGTTATTCTGACCCAGGCTTCCTGAGACAGTAAAAAGCACACAATTAGTCCCAAATCCCCTTTTATTTCAACGGCTGTGAATTCTATTCATTCACAGCCTGTAATGATTGGTATAGTTAGTAAAGAGTCCGACGGAAGTCTGCCACAGTCCTTTGGGATAAAGCTGATAAGCACCCACCTTTATCTCCCTTGACACGCTGCCAAAGACCTAATTGGCAATTAGCTTTGCAAGGCCACACAGAGCACAGAGTCAAAACAGAGCTTCAGAATTTAAATCAACCAGAACGAATAAAGTTGCTTCCTGCACAGGCTCATGTCCCTTTGCTCCATCTTTATGTCTTATGGGAGGGGCCAATCATCTCCAAGCCTTACTCCTGAGTTGCCCCGTTTGTCTTAACTGTTCTTGCCTTCTGGCAGCTCTACATATGCGTGCACTGGGAACAAGCTCCTCTGTTCCTCTGCCTCGCTGATGTCAGACTCTGGAGACTTTGGAGTCAGCACATAACTCCCAGATAGCCCTGGCCCCATCTCTGCCTCCGATGCAGAGCCCTCATCTGAGGATGATTTCCCATCATTTTGAAGTGGGAAAACAAAGAAAATCAAAACAATTGAAGGTGCACTGTTTAAAAAAGTAATCTTTTCTCTTTAAAATATTACCTTTCTCTTTTCCATGGACAACCTTTATTTGGCATATGGCAGTGATAAAGGATATTATATCAGAATGTGGCCTTTTTTACATTACATTTTGTACATTATCAATCATCATTTATATCTTAGTTTATATCTTATACGCACTAAGTTTCTAATGTTTATAATCTATGTTTAATAAACAAAGAATTTCCTTCTTTCAAAAATGTGCAAGAAAAGAAAATTCAGTTTCATCCTCGGGCCTATTTTACTTTATACCCATAGCATGATAGCCCTCACCTTCCCTCAACTATAAAACATAGTTCCCAACCATGAAAAGGTAGCCAACAATTTATTATAATAATATTTGGGGTACATAGGATCAGGCATTTGTCAGGATTTTCTCAGTTTGAACATTATGGACTACTTAATTAGAAGCATGTAAAGATCCTTGCCTTAAAAATATAAAATAGCTATGTTTAATTAATGTTCTTCATTGCTGACATTTAGTATGTAAGCTTAGTGGATTGATATAACTGATGTTTAATTTGGGTTCAGCACATTTTTGTTATATAAATTACATTTGTGATGTTTCCAAGGGAACAAAATAATTGGCGAATCGCATATTAATACAGGATGGTTCAAAGCAATATTATATTGTAAGGAAATTCAGATGACATCCCATCCTCCTCATCTTAGTGTATTGAAATTCAAGTATCTTCTTGTGAAGAGAAGACTACAGCTTAGAATAAACTGAAGAAAGCAGGCTTCAGATCCATAAATTATCAGTATTTGGGGTAGTTGTCTCCTTGGCAACCTGATTTAGAAGCAGCAGATTCAACAGTATAAGAGCTGCCATGGATCATCTCAAAGATCTGTTTAATCCAACACAGAAGAGTATGTTATTGGTCACTGTTAGAAAACAGTGGCCAATAAGAACCTGTGTTCCCCAGTTATGTTTTTTCAGTATTGGTCTAATATTAGTCCAAGTTAGGGACCATCACTATATCTTGTAGCAGCAAACTTCATGCACCATATGAAAAATATTGTATAACTGTCCTAAATTTAATTTCCTGAGTTGATTCAGTATTTTATTGTAATCAGAAGGTCTACACCCTTTCATCAATCAATGAGAAGGATTGCGAGAGGTGTTCATTAATTTACAAACAACAGCAAAACTTCCAGTCAAGGCCATATACGACATTTTGCTGAGCCCAAAAATTAGTATTTGGAATAACCAGTAAAGGATTATATCAGAAGCCAGATTAATATCCTCCAATCTTCAGAGTTTTGTAGCTTGTAAATACATTTGTGTGTGTGTGTGAACAATTAGTGATGGATGGCTAGAAAAACTGACTGATCCCTTCCCCATCCTAGAATATGCTGACATGAATACTAATTTACAACTTTGGCTTCCTTGTACATATTCTGTCATATAGAGATAACGGAAAAGGGCCTTTGTATGATCCTACATAGGAATACTCAGGTATTTCTACGTAATGTGCATAAGTTTCATTTTGATGAGGTTGATTTTAACATTGTCTTCATTTCTTACAAACAAGAGTATCCCAGGTACAATGATGAGTTGATGTAGTTGCACAGAGTTGTATTCTAAGTGTAGTTTGACCAAAAAGCCCATGTTTTTAAACAGTAAAAAGTTATTTTGTTTAAATTAGGCTTGAAGACACAAAGCCTATCTGCCCTTGTGTATCCTTGCCTTCTCATTCTTTCCCTAATATATAAATGTGGGATTAAATATATACATGAACAACATGAAAAAACAAAACACTGAATAAATGGCAATGCGAAACCAGGTCACAGAACACTGTTACTTTTATGATTGTGGCCAATATGATTTTCCATACCTATGTGCAACTTGTGTGAGGGCACCATCTTGTAAAACCATGCAAAAACTGGTTGAGCCTTGAGACAGAGGTTAATTTGTACTTGATGGATGAAGTATGAAAGACAAACATTATCCAAATTGCTTTTGATATGATACCAAATATGATATGATCATATTCTTCTAATATCGTTTCTCATGCAAATATGAGGATATAAAATATGAGAAACACTGTTAGAACTCATTAAAGACTATCTAATGTTTATTTGCCTAATATGTGCAAAAAGAAAAAAGCAGGGAAAAGGGAAACCCTTTACAAAATCATGCATTAATTAAAATTGGTCTTACACTACATGCTTTCATAGCATATGATTACATTATTAACATTTAAAGTAACATTCATATATGAAATAAACAGTAAGTATATTAAACCCAAATGTCTAAACAATTTTACATCTGGCATCACAGCTTAGCAGAACACTGATTGTTCAAATATAAAAGGTAACCTCAGATTCTGCAAAACACTATATAAATAGTTTTCTGTTATTGTAGTATCTTTATTTTTTGTTGTTGCAATAATGGATAATTTTCATCAGCCTCTGGATAATTACTGATTCCATACTATGTAGACTCTCAAGCCATTATAAATGAGAAATGGAGGTCACAGGAGAACCCATTGCTTGACTACAAATCCATTTCCAAGTTTCTGGATCCAATGTAATGCTTTTCAACTTCAGCAATGTACTGTATACTGGTTTTAAAATGGCCACTGAAATATCACTGACAATTGCCATCTGCCTTATACTAGCTTTTGAATGAATACATCTGAATAGTAGTAGTTGAAACAATAATAACCAACTGTACAATTATATAGTTCTTGCATCACTCAGAAAAATGGTTGCTTGCTAGTAAAAGGTTAGAGATTTATTACTATTATTTTCATTGCAAAGAAATGTAGGGTATTTTAATGAATATCTGGACTATCAGATTTCTTATGGCACAGTTTGAAATCTTGTGATCCTGAATGGGAAGATAAGCTCAACTTTTGCTTTATAAAAGCCATCTAACAGTATTTGAAAATCAAATCTGACTTTGAAAAGGATTTTCAAAAGGCACTGTTTACATATGTACATTTGCATTTATGGAAGGTCATGTTTTACTCCCCAAGGATTTCCATTTCTTCAGTTCATGAAGTTTATTTAATAGAAGATTTGTTTTGGTTAGGTTTGAAAAAAGGAAAATGCATCAAAAAGGAAATAACAATGTACATAGTATTTGCATAGGATAATACAAAATATTTTACCACAGTGTGGAAAACTGATCAGTCAACTTTTGTATTTGGTTCACCTTGCCTGCCTGCCTGCCTGCCTGCCTGCCTGCCTGCCTGCCTGCCTGCCTGCCTGCCTGCCTGCCTTCCTTCCTTCCTTCCTTCCTTCCTTCCTTCCTTCCTTCCATCCATCCATCCATCCATCCATCCATCCATCCATCCATCCCTATTTATTTTTGCAATAATTCTTTAATCAGTTTTGGATTGTACAAACTTTCAGTAAAGTACCACTCTCTGTAAGATATCCGTACGTTTCAAAATGTCCTTTTTTCTGGGCATTTTTCATTTTGGGCTGGTACAGTTTAATAACCTGTGATGGATTAATCCTCCATGGGTTTTGTCTAATAATTTATCTCAAATGACCTGTGTTTATAGCCACAGGGTATTCTCAGCTCTTGTGCTCCATTTATGAAATGTGGTCCCTGGAGAGCTTTACCTGGTGCCTGCTTCAATCTAATTTCGGCATTCAAAGCACTTTTTCATTTTCCTAGGATTGCTTGGACCCGAGCTCTTTTCATGTGCAATGAGTTTGCCTGTTCTCTTTTTCCTGATTTATTTTTGATCTGAGACATTATTTCTCCTCAGTAGGTTTGATAATGAGCTTCTCTGGAAATGCTTCTGTATTAAAGGGCAGGATAATTCTGTGAACATATAAACAGAAAGAAAAACCTCATCTTTGGATGCATTCATGAATATATAAACGCACCACATCCTTTTTAAAAAAAATTATTCTGCCATCTTCCCTCCTGCATTGGTTTTTTTAGTGGAGGAATTGGCAGCTTATTGCCTTTGGCAAACATCATCCAAGTTGGATGTGGAATCCTGCTTGGAGATCAAGTGCTTTTTGCTTATCAGGCTCCGGCTGTTTTTCTTGCCCAACGGCATAAAGCAGGCAAAGGATGTTGAATTATTTATAAAGAAAAGACTGGCTGGTCTGCATTACCAAATGGCAGAAGACTGTTCATTCATACTTCAGTTCTAGTTCAGGGCTACTTATAAAACTGAATGAATAGCCAATACTTGGTTAAAACCCCATCAATTTAATTTGAGAACGATGTGCCTGACTAAATATTTTAGAGAATTACTGGGCAAGCAGCAATACATAATTTTTAAAGGCCCTGCCAAGGAGAGAGAGGCTGGTGCTCTCCACACTTTCTCTTACCCTATATAATCCAAAGGTTCTTTATGGATTAATGTATAAGTGGTCAATCTTTGTCCACAGACTGCATGCATCTCTCAGTGCTTAGACCGCACAGAGTTATATGTCAGAGTTTACTTTATTGATTAGCCCTTGGGCCATATCAAAGTGCAGAGATCCAGACACAAATTATTACTAAAATCTGATAAAAACAATTTAAAATGGAATTGGATAAAATACAGTTTAAAATGGAATTGGATAAAATACAGTTTAAAATGGAATTGGATAAAATACAGTTTAAAATGGAATTGGATAAAATACAGTTTAAAATGAAATTGGAATAAAATACAATTTAAAATGGTAGTTTTGATTAGCCTATAGGCCATATCAAAGCACAAGGTGCAAACACATATCGCCAGTAAAATCTTATACAAACAATATAAAATAAGAGTAAGGTAAAATACAATAGTTATAGGATAAGATACAATATAATTTAATACATAAATATATAAAATAGAATAAAATGACATAAAATTATATTTCGGTGTCATCTTTACAATCTACCCCAATCAGTCCCATGTATGCAGATTTCAACCAAACCATTTTGTTTAAGTACTGTGCTGTGTTAAATGTTATTTTCAGGTTCTGGCTACACATAAAGTAAGTTGTTTTGATATGGGGATTCCAATGGGCACAGAGTTATATGAAAGCATATCAGTGGTCTTCTAGCATTACACAGAGAGAGGGGGGGGGGCGGGGGAGTATTCTGAGACAGGAATATTGGTAGAGATACTTTGCAGACATTTTAACTACCACCCCATTGCAGTTCATATTAATCGGGTGGGTTCTACTTACCTTTACTACCGATTCGCAATTGAGCCGCATGCCGAAGCGTTCTGATGACATTGGGGTCAGTGGGCGGAGCGTCCTGCAAGTTTTACTACTGGTTCTATAGAACCGGTGCAAACCGGGAGCAACCCATCACTGATATTAATGCTATTTCCCAGGTACTAGTGACTGTGACACTAAGGAAACTTGTTTGGCATGACTTCTGCAGTTAGGGAAGTTTTAATATAATTTCTCCACAACTGAGATTAAGTACCTGGAAAAATAGAGGTGTTTATCAGAATCACTAATAAAGCCAGGTAGTGCACAGACTGTTGGGGAGATGATTATATAACAAAAGGAAAGTATACACAATGCCTTGGCTATTCCAAAACTAAACAAGACTAATAACCTCCATTTTTAAAGCTTTGTTTTTTCAACTTTCTGAACAAATTTTATGTGTTCTTTCTATGATCGCAATCTTTCTTTTCTCTTCATCTGGGATATTTTTTATCTGAAAAGAAAAGGCTACTTTCCACTGGCATAGTAAATTGGATGTTTATTTAGAACTGTTCAATAATCATTATGAGTCCTTAATTCAGGCGAGTCTCTTCTGCCACCATGTGATCATGCGTCTTTTCTTGAGACATTTCATTGCTACAGAAACTGTAAACTAAACAATCTGTTTCTGGTCTCACACAAAGACTAGATGGAATGATCTATCAAGAGAGAACACAAAGTAAATTCTTAGCTCTCTATTTATAGTCTACGTTTTCTTTTGGTCAGTGGGTTGTAAGATTCTGAAAACTGCACATTATTGAAATTGTATTTCCAGCAGTTATAATGTGACCAGATTGCAAATATCCTGGATAAATCTTCTTATCTAATCTTTCCAGTAGAAATGTGCAGATTAATAAAATAGGTCAGTCTCACATGAAGTATGTATAGACAATTATCAATTATTAAACAGACTAGAATTACAGTTGATAAATAGAGAAAGCTGCAAAAAGAAAGGAAAATGAATATTTTTTCTAATTTCTCCCTCTCTCTCCCAACAACCTAACCCTGATAGGTGTTATTTTTATGTTACCTGGAAGAAGACTTTTCAGAAAAAGAAAGAAAGAAAAGGAGGAAAAGGAAGCTGTTCTATATTTATTTATGCAACAGTGTGTGCTTATTAACTTTTGATTACTGCAATATATATCCTGGACAGTCCACAATTATAAACAACCCAGATCTATTATAATTATCATATAAAATCACAAAACTGAATTTAACCACAGTATTGGCAGACAATACAGCACCCCAGAAAAGCTTGGACAAAGAACAACATTTGAACTGCTTTCTGCAAAATTAAAAGGTGTAGAGGATACAAATCCATATGCCACCAAATAAAAACAGAATGTATCAATTACCACTGCAAACAGGAGGAAGAGTTGTTACACACCAAATCCAATCGTGCCTTCTATAATTTTGTAAACACCAAACTTAGACTCAAAAACCATTCCACCTCTAAAAGAGCCAAATGATGAAGATTGTAATGATGATGCCATTAAAGCTAATCTCTTCAACACTTTTTTCAGTTCAGTCTTTGTCAACAGCAATGGCATCTCCCCCTCATTTCCCAGTCATACCTCATCCAATTGTAGTGATCTAATCCACACTGATTTTACTGAAGATACCTTCATAAGGGCACTACACAAACTAAAGCCATCTCTATCTATTGGTCCTGATGAAATATGTGCCTTCTTTCTTAAAAAGCTTTCCTCTGCCATAGCTGAACCTCTAAGCATCATCTATGAAGCATCTTTTAGAACAAGCTCCTTGTCTGACATATGGTCATTAGCAACGTAACAGAATTATAGACCAGTCTTTCTTTGTTGTGTCACGTGCAAAGTCATGGAATCCATCATAAACCAATCCATCACCCTCCACTTAGTGACAACTACTCTCTGAAATTTGGTTTCAGGACAAATTTGTCATGTAATCTGCAATTCATACACTGCAAAAACATCTGGACCACTCAACTCAACCAGGGCAAAGCAATAGGCACAATTTACATAGACTTTTGTAAAGCCTTTGATTCAGTAGTGAACAACAAACTACTTCTGAAACTAAAATCATACACATTTCTAGACCCCTGCATAATTGCTGCATTCCTGTCAAACAGGCAACAAGTGGTCAAAATAGGCAGTGCCCTATATCAAATCCTGTACCTGTTAACAGCGGTGTTCCCCAAGGAAGCGTTCTAGGTCCAACACTCTTTCTGCTTTATATCAATGACCTTCGTGATCAAATTATAAGCAGTGTGTCCTCTTTGTCGATGATGTTAAACTATTCAACACAACAGTCAGCTCTACTACCCTTCAAAATGACCTAAATTATGTATCTGAATGGTCAAACAATTGGCAACTTCAAATCTCTGCTAACAAATGCTCAGTCCTGCACATTGGCAATAGAAATAAGAACATCAAATATTTGCTGCCTGGAAACAATCTAAAAGTTGACCCACACTCTGTCAAGGACCTAGGAGTACTCAATTCAAAAGATCTAAATTCCAGAGCTCACTGTAACATAATTGCAAAAAAGGCACTAAGAGTTGTCAATCTTGTTTTACAAAGTTTTCTCTCTGGTAACGCTATACTTAAAACTAGGGCATATAAAACCTTTGCCAAACCTATACTTGAATACTGCTCACCTGCCTGGAATCCTCACTGTATTTCAGACATCAATACATTAGAGAGGGTCCAGAGATATTTTACTAGAAGAGTACTCAAATCCTCTGCTCAAAATAAAATTCCCTATACCACCAGGCTTGAAATTTTAGGTCTGGATAGCCTTGAACTATGCCGTCTATGTTCTGACCTAAGCTTAGTTCAGAAGATTATTTACCAAAAAGTCCTACCTGTAAATGAGTACTTTAATTTCAACCATAATAACAGAAGGGCTATCAATAGATTCAAACTCAATGTAATTCGCTCTAATCTTGATTGTAGGAAATATGACTTCTGTAATAGAGTAGTAAATGTCTGGAACACTCTACCTGATCCTGTTAGTTTCGCTAATCCCTATACCTTTTACCTTAAACTGTTTACAGTGGACCTTTCTTGTTTCTTAAGAGGTCCCTAAGGGGGCGTGCAAAAGTGCACCAGCATGCCTATTGTCCCTGTCCTACTGCCCCCATTTATATGTAATCATACTATGTGTTTATGGCTATGTTTTGCCTATTTATATCCTTTTATTTGTGCCAATTTTTTTCATGTGTCCATGTCTATGTCTATACTGTTACTTGTTTCCTTGTACCTGTTGACAAATAAACAAATAAACAAAGTTCATCATGTGGGACAAGCTGTTTCATAACATCCACAGAGAACTCTGGCATGTTATAGTTAAGGATATGTTTTCCAATGTTTAAATTTCTTTGAAATTACAGAGGAAATATAGGTTCCTGGGTTGTTTTGTTCTTTTTTTGGGGGCTGGGATGACATACTATAAACCTGTTTCACACATGGGTCATCCTCCTTTTTTTGTTTCCCTGTCAAAAGTTGGGGTTGAATCTCCTTGCCAACTTCAGGCACTTTAAAAGAAGTATTTGTCTTGGAACTAGAATGCATCCTTTAAATCAGATTTTGTGCACATTGTTTGGGATCTTTATCCCAATGCACAACAATTTGTGAGTTGCAGCTCTTAATTACCTTGTGAATAGGATGCCCTGATATCAAGTTTTCTGGGGAATTTTATCAAAGAGTTTAGAAAGTATGAAATTGGTTGAACAAGCAGCAACAGCCATTGTTACACTGCTAAACTGCATTTCTCTTTTTGTACAAAAGATGGCCCTCAGTGTTTAAGAATTGGGAACATCCTCAGAAGGAATGTCTATCCTTTTTAGTGTGAATGCATAAGCAAGATATTGAGTCTCTGGAGAAGGGCGGCATATAAATTGAACCAATAAATAAATAAAAATAAATATTCTTCTTCTATTAATGTATTATCTTTGGAAACAACATGAGCTGTCTTTCCAGAGAGGAGAAGTTATGAGAAACAATGCCAACATAAACAATTCTGGCATGCTTCTGGAATTGGCAAAGAAAACCCAGAAAAGAATATACAGTTGTATCGGTATATTCACCTGAATATATATAGACAGTCAGTGTGAACACTGAATATATTTTCAATAGGTTTTTCCGGTTCTGAATTTCAGTTTAATTTGCTGTTCTTTCAGTAGAGTTATTTGTTGTTCATGTATGTATGTGTGTGTATGTATATATATCAGGGGTGAAATGCTCCTGGTTCGGACCGGATTGGGCAATCCGGTAGTGATCACGGTGGGTGGTTTGGTGATCCGGTAGCAATGGCGGAATAAAGCTCCACCCACTCATCCGAGTGTCGTTACTTCCTGATTTTAACCAGGAAGTAATGTTTTTTTTTTTACCTTCTGTGCATGTGTAGAAGGTTTTGCACATGGGCAGAAGGTCTGTGTGTGCATGTGACACGCACGTACGCATGTGACACGCACATACGCATATATATATATATATATATATATATATATATATATATATATATATGTATATATATATTTCTGAGGTTTTCGCGGGTGTTTGTATGTAGGTCTTTGGTTATTCGGGTCTTCTCCCGCGTAAAATTGGAAGTGTCTTGGCGACGTTTCGACGAAGTCTCATTCGTCATCTTCAGGCTGGTGTTCTCGGCTTCGTGCTTCCAGGAGCAAATGGTTCACCTGCGAAAACCTCAGAAAACAGATATATATATACATATATGATTGATTATGTGTTTGATTGATTATAAAAAAGTGCAGAGAAAAGCTAAACCATAGGATGAATGGTTGTGGGAACTAGGTATGTCTAGTCTAACAAAAAGAAGGACTGGGTGATCTAATAGCAGTCTTCCCATACTTGAGGGCCTGTCACACAGAAGAGTTGGAGGAGCCTTGGTGGTGCTGTGAACTAAAGTGCTGTTAAATAGCACTTAGCTGCCAGGTGCTGCAATTACTGCGAGTTCAAATCTCACCAGGCTCAAGGTTGACTCAGCCTTCCATCCTCCCGAGGTAGGTAAAATGAGGACCCGGATTGTAGTACAATAAACTGACTTTGTATAAAAAAGAACACCGCTTGGGTGGGGAGGGGCAAAAGCCCTACTAAGCAGATATATACAAAAGTATGAAGGCTATTGCTTAACGCATTTTAAGCCGCCCTAAGTCTCCGGAGAAGGGCGGCATATAAATCGAACCAATAAATAAATAAATAAGAGTTAAATGATTGGTATCTGTATTTCTTTGTTGTTATCTTTTTTGCTAGCTCTATTACAAATGCTTCAATGCTGCTAATGTTTTGGATTTTGAAAAATGGTGAGAGGTGTTTCAGAGTCATTGAAGATATCAGCAGATATCTTTAAGAAGGCTGGCTGGTAAGACATAACATCTGGGAAATAATGGATAAATCCACAGAGAGTTTCCAGTGTTCCATTTCACAACAATATGGTTGAAAGCAAAAATGCAAAACCAGAATCCATCTGAGATCCATAAGGTAGCGCCTTATGACTCTGGAACATTTGTTGTTGATCTGATGTCAAGATTCAAGTGATTGGCTTACATTAGATAGCATCTTGATTTATATTTGTCTTGTTGATGAAAAGAAGTAAGGTTTGGTTCTAAATAACTTTATCTGCTGCAACTACCAAATTCTAGCCAAACCTTCAAGAACTTCTGATTCAGCATTAACTTGAAAGTATTACGTTAGGCAATCTCATGAGCCATATGGAGCTCTGTCCGCGTAGACCTCTAAGCCCATCTTCAGGTTTCTGCAGAAAAAGCAATTTATTTTTGCAACAAATATAATAACATGCCAAGGACAATCAATACCAGGAAAGTCTGAGTGAGAGTGAAACAAGACATATTGTCTATCTTTCCTGGGGCTGTAGCTTATTTATTAGAATTTTTTAACTCAGTGTTTCAGTCAGCAGCTTAAGGCAATGTACATAACACTACTTCTCCCATTTCCCTCACAACACTACTGTGAAGTAGGTTGGGCTGAGAAAGAGTAACTGCCCAAAGTTATCTGCTGAACATCTGTGGCTTAAAATAGACTTGGGTCTTCTGGTCAAGTCTAACATCTGAACCAATAAACCATGGCATCTCTATTAGGGTTAGATAAGGTAATGGGGACATGTTTACAAAACATGAATATTAAAACACCAAGGACATATGCCAAATACGTAGGACACATTACCTTGCTGGGACAATTACAGTAAATTTGCAGAAATGGTTTGTTCATTAGAGACTTGAAATCAGTAATAAGCATTATATGCTTGAAATTCAGAGATATTATTAAAAAGTGAGAAATTGAAAGAGGGACATAATTTTATGTGAAAATCTCTTGTCGGCTGGTTTACACTTAACAAAAGAAGTTGTTAGAATGCAAAGGAGGCAGCTGATGGAATCTGAAGCTTTTCACAAGTTTAATAGTATATTAGAATTACATTTATTCAATTTTAATCAGAATCAAGAATTCTGAATCCATGCACATATACTTTAGCAATGAAAAGTAACTTTGAATAAATGAGCCGGTATATGGCTTTCATATTTGCAGATCTAATAAGGGTAAGGGAACCTGTTTGGAACATAGTTTAGTTTAGACCTAAAAATGTTAATTTTCTTCACAAATGTCAGTTATAAAATGACATAACTGCCCTATTTTACCTTTTGCCTTTACCCATGTATTAATGGCTTTAATTATGTTTCCAGCATTCAGTTTTGATTTTAATATTTTGTGGACCTTCCTGATGTATTCCTTTTGCATTGACTTTCTGACTTTTCCATCCAAGATGTTATCTGCTTCCAATATACCTAGGAATTTGTAACCGTTATCCTTTGCTAATGCTTTCATGATGCTTCCATTTCCCAGTTCTATTCCTTCTATTTTTTCAATTTTTCCTCACTGCATGGATAATATAGCACATTTTTCAAGTTCATTCTGATGTGGCTGATGAACAATTAAACTGTGTTGAGTATTGATTTAAATTCAGTCAGGCTTTTTGCATACAGTTTTAAGTCATCCATGTACAGTAGATGGTTTATCTTGTCATGCTGGCTTGAGATTTGGTATCCCAGTTTTGTGTTTCGTAGGATTATTGTCAGTGGAATTAATGCAATGTTGATCAATAGTGGAGAAAATGAGTCCCCTTGGAAGGTTCCTCTTTTGATGTTGACTTCACCAATGTTCTCCTCATTTGCTGTTAGAACTGTTTTCCATTTTTGCACGTCTACTTTAAAAAATGTACAAATATTTTTGTTGATTCTAAAGTTTTCCAGACAGGCGTTAATCCAGCTGCAGGGTAGTGAAGCAAATCCATCTTGTAATTGATCCATGCCATATTCAAATTTGTTTTTCTTCATTTTTCATTTTTTAGCACCAATTAATTAATCAATGAAGTAGATCAAAAGAACAGATCTTTTGTTCCTTTTGATTTTTTTTATAATTTCCTTTTTGTTCTACTGGATTCAAGCTGTTTTCCATCAGATGATTGAATACTGAATTTGCCAGTATTCTTGTAAAAAGTTTGAACGTTGTTGGCAGACAAGTAATTGGGCAATAGTTGCTTGGTTCTGTGCCCTTTTCTGGATCTTTAATTATCAAATATGTTTGGCCAGCTTTTAATCATTCTTCACTTGTTGCATTTTGAAGCATTTCATTAAATGGAGTGGCCATGCAGTGATGGAGACTGGTCAGGTGTTTTAGCCGGTATCCATGCAGAGACCCGGTCTCCCCGCTCCTAGCACACAATGGCCCATAAGGCCTGTTTTTCTTTCTCACCTGGCTCCAAGACCTCTCTAGTGTCTGGGGAGGGGGAAAACAGCCTTCCCCACTTCTCCGGAGGTCAAAAATGGCCCGTTTGACAACTTCCAGTCCCATCGGAAGCTGAACTTGCATGCCCACTGATATGGTTACACATGCCACCTGTGGCACACGTGCCATAGGTTCACCATCATGGCCCTATATAATAGTTTCTGCTTGCCTTACTGAAGAAATACAGAGCTCCTGGTAAGAGTCTTACTTACTATGAGGCATGGCAGGAGGAGTGGGCATTCTCTGCAATAGCTTCCCTCCTTTCAAGTAGCTTCCCCCTGTAGCAAAGATAACTCCTGTTTGGACAGCCTTCTGAAAATACTGGAAAGCCTGGCTCTTCTGGAAAAACACTGGGGATTGATCATAACCAGCATTGACATATCAAACAAATCTCTAGTTTATTAGTTTTAGTGCCTAAATTGTAAGACTGGATTTTGGAAGATATTATCATAATTAATTATGATATAATATTTCAGCTCATTCATCCTCCCTCCCTCCATATCCAATTCACCTGGTAAGAGGCAGAATTTGGATAGTCAAGCACAACTGATGAAATAGATGAACTACTTGGCCTATTTCAATGACTATGCCATAAAGAAATTGTCAGGGGTACAGAACATCAATTAACCATGAAAAAAAAAATAGGACAGCCTCTTTTATTTTGTGATAGCATTCACAGTCACAAAAGAACTATTTTGCCAGTTCAAAGCGGTGCAGAAGGAATACACAATTTATAAAATGTATTGTTTAGAAATGGGGAAAGGGGGAGGAAACCCTGTTATTTAGTATGTGTGTTTGTAAAAAGGTCTACTTATGAAAGGAAGCCATTTAATTTCTCACTGGTCTCATTCTGAACTTGCTCAGTGATGCCCAGAAGACCAAGATATATACTTTATCCATCTCCACTTCTGTGAGGGAACCATCTTCTCTCTTTGGACCTAACCTAGTTTTCTTTGTTTCTGCTTGTAAGAGACACAAAACAATACAATCACCAGAATATCATCTGACAAGAGTAAACAAGCACCAGCTTTCAACAGTTTTCTAAGGCAGAAGACAAACAACTGAGTGAGATCTTTAATTACTTGGCTTATTCAGAGCATTTCTAGTTTGTCTTTCCTCAGGAGAACTCAAGGTGGCAACAGTAAAGATAAACCAATGAATTTAAAATGTCTGACTCTTTTAGTGTAGCAGCACAATAAACAGCAGCAGAAAATATCAGCTGTAAGAAACAACGCAATTGTCATACAGCTGTACATTTTTATCATTTAAATCTGATTGGAATTCTTTCCACATTCTAGTTATTTATTTTGGAGAAGGAAAATGCTTTTCTTGGACAGAGATTCTAAATTTTATAGTCATAATTCAGCTTAGACATTACAACATCTTTCTCTGGTCAATCTTCCATAGGTAAAAGGCAAGATGCCAATTAATGTTCAAATCAGTGTTTTTCAAACATGGCAGCTTTAAGATGTGTGGACTTCAACTCACGGAATTCCCCAGCCAACATGGGGTTTAAATTGATCAAGCAGTAATGGATTTTCCAGATTTGGGTGATATGATGATGATGTTATTCATTCAATCGTGTTCCAATTCTTGCCAATTCTATAGGCCAGGTGTCTCCAGGTCTTACAACCCTGCACTACTTCTTTGAATTGTTCTATGTTTTGGCTGGTGTCAGCTTTGATGGTGTCCAACCACCGTGTGCTTTGGTGTCCTGGTTTCCTTTTACTGCTAACTCTTCCAATCCCAGTGTTGTGGTCCGCCAGCAGCCTGTGGAGCTGGCAGCAGAATCGGACAGTGAGGAGGCTGGGAAGGAACATGGGCCAGTCCTGGAGTCTGGGGAAGGCCCGGACGAGGGCTCTGCATTGGAGGCAGAGAGGAGGCCAGGGCCATCTGGGAGTGATGCGTAGACTCCGGAACCCCCAGAATCAGACAGCAGAGAGGCAGAGGAACAGGAGGAGCATGTTCCTAGTGCATGCATGCACAGAGCTGCCAGAAGGCAAAAGCAAAAGGGATGATTCAGGAGTAAGGCCAGGAGTTGATTGGCCCCTCACATAAGGCTTAAAAGAGAAACAAAGGCACTTGGGCCTTTGTTTCTGAACTTCAATGGGCTTTGCCAAGTAGGGCCTCTGGAAGGGTGTCAAAGAAGATAAACATTGGTGATTATCCTGAAGGACTTCTTCTGAAGGACTTGTTTTGCAACTAATTGGGACTCAGCTGGGAATGAACGTAATTCTCAGTTGTTACAATAAAATAGGTTTATTTGGGACTCATCGTGTCTTGTAATGACTCAGTAAGCCTAGGTCACAACACCCAGATTGGGATAGGGCTACATTTCTGTAGCAAAAGGAATATTCTTTTTAAAATTATATTTTCAACCATCAACCATAATAATGTCACTGTTTTTTTTTTCCTGTTCTCAATTTTTCTTTTACAGTTTTCTCAGTGTGGTGGCTTCTAAATAAGTAAAATCAATGATGCCATCTAACTGGATGGCTTCACAAGCTATAAAAAAAAGAGGCTCTTGGGCCATGTATGGCTAGCAGCCTGCATTTCATTGCTCTCTGATTCTGCCTATATCCTAAGGGCAAAAAAGAAAATCTGTCCAAATTCATTTAGTACCTCATGTTTTCTATTATGTGTTATTTAGCCCATTACCACTTCAATTTGTGAAATCTTCTTTAGAAACATAGACATCCAAAAGAAGGTGTGTGCATCTTTATAAGTGTTTGTCCCAACATGTGTATATTTGTGCATACTTTCCCCTAATACATAAGTCCAGGAAAAGGTAGATTTCATCATATGAGATGAGCCATTTCATACTTCTGGAAACCAAGTGATGCCTGGGAATGGTGATTTTAAAAAGTCAGGCTGGTGGCTTCAGTCATGGCTACCACCTGGATTTTTTTTTTAAATTTTTTTTTTTGGTCTAGCCTCCCTTTAATACTTGGGCATTCCCAAACTCTTTGGCTTTAATAGTACTACAAATAATTATGGTTTTCATTTTTAGATTTTTACCCCTCCTTTTTAAAATATGTATTTTCATCAACTCAAGGCAGTGAACATACCAAATGCTCCTGTCTCCTATTTTTTCCATGACAAGAACCCTGGCTAAGAACGACTGACTGCCGAAAGTCATCTAGCCAACTTTTACCCTAAGAGATGCCTAGAATCCACAGTCTCCTGGTTTGTACTAGCACCTGAATCATTAGACCAAAGTGGCTTTTAATAACAATCATAATGAGTCCCATTGCCCCTTGGGGGTGTGTGTCAATGTTGGCCTTTTTGGAAAACACTAGTTTAAGCTCTGTTTAATGCCTGTGCCACTGGTGCCCATCCGCAGTTGCCCTTATTTTATGTTCTACTTAAATGATTCCCCACTTGAATTTAGAACTAAGAAAGTTCAGGTTCCAACTTGGTTACAGAGCTGTTGAACTACACTGTTGACATTCATTTTCTAACTTCTGGAATACAATCTATTTTTTATTTATCACATTTTGGAACTGCCCAGCTCTCTTACAGTGAGACAACGGCCATAAATGGGGCAGAACATCCTATCCTACTTTGCCTGCAATATATTCCTTCTGTGACCTTGGGGACTACGAAGAAGAAGATTTTGCCAGATATCATTTCTTTCTTTTTCTGCTGGCAGAGATACAATCAGATTTATGTTCAGGGAATACCCCACTGGCAGAGATTGGACCCATCCCATCTTTATTAATCAGACTGCATCTCTCATTTGAAATATTCAGTACTTCGATACCTAATTACAGTAAATTATTTAGCAATCGTTTAAAGGATAGAATGCAAACCAAGCCACCAATTTCAGCAGTATCTTTAATCACACCGTACAGCCAGAGAACTCTGAGCAAATATTAACACAATTAATCAATGTCAACGTGTCAGTCACATACAAAGCATCTTCATTTAATTATGCAGACATTCCTTTTCTCCCTCCTGAATGTAGGGGCTCAGCTGAATGGTACTTGTGTGAAAGTCACCCTTTGAGATCAAGGCATTTCCCTTTAGTGTAGGAGTTCAAACCTACTTTGATTACTCCTGTAGGAGTTCTTCTCTCAATTTCAATGAATGAAATGATATCTTACTATCTCTGTGGAGCAGTTTAAACATAACCTTTGAGTAACCTCCAGTAATTGGATTATAATTGACTTTCATGCAAGTGTTTATAGATAGTGATAGAATTACTTTGACAATGTGCTGGATTTTCACTGGAAGCAATTCTTTATTTGTAAAGGTTTTGTGTGTTGCTTTTTTCTATCAAGAGTTACATCCTGCTTTATTGGTGGATCCTCAAAAGGGCTAAAACAGTGCAGACATAATCCAAAACAAAGTGAAAAACTGACTAGACAGGCAGGACATTAAAAACAGGAGACAGAATACAAACTAGAAGCAGGCAAAATATTAACTCATGGAGCAATAAGACATAAATCTATGTACACATAATCCTCGACTTATGCCTGATCATGTAACAACTCTTCACAATTGAACAAAGTCACTTACAACCTGTTCTTGAAGTTATGATTACTACTGCATCTCCCTGTGGTCATGTGATCACATTTTGGGTGCTTGGAAACTGTTTCAAATTTACAACTGGTTGTAGCATCCTGTGGTCATGTGATTGCTTTTTGCAACATATTTTGACATTTTTGGGGGCATGATTCATCTATATCTTTTATATAATTGGATTTTAAATTGTTTCAGTCTAATTATTTAATTTATTTTAGATATTTTTAACTTTTGTATGTCATTGTATTTTTTTTGGCTGTTCACCGTCCTGAGTCCCTTCTGGGAGTAGGGCAGTATACAAATTCGATTAAATAAATAAATAAATAAATAAATAAATATCTAACGCTCTGCCTATTTACATTATTAGTAATGTAGCGTATATATATGTGTATGTATGTATGTATGTATGTATATATATATACATACATACATATATATATATATATATATATATATATATATATACATACATATACACATACATACATACATACATACATACAAAACACGCATCAGTTTCAAAAAACCCTTGACATATAAAATATGGCTTTCCATCTGTACTTTAGTACAGTCAATCAGGTCAATGATCATGGGTGAGGAAAGAGAATAGCAGCAGACTCATCGATGGCACCCTCTAAAAGGAACATCACAATAAAAGCCCATCAGAGGTACTCTGTGTCCTGGATATGCAGGAATGTTGCCCTTGAGTAGGGAAATCCCAAAATGAGACTCACCAAAATGAATCTTATATTTAGGGTAAGTATAGTGATCATCAGCCTCAGCATAAATACGAAACTGATTTAAAAATAGTGGCAGCATATGGGAAAGTGACTTGAATTGAAAGTGCAACCTATAGCTAAGGTACCGTATTTTCCGGCGTATAAGACGACTGGGCGTATAAGACGACCCCCAACTTTTGAGAAAATTTTTGTGTGTTAGAAAGTCGTCTTATACGCCGGAAAATACGGTAATTTAGATTTATTTAAAAAAAAGAGTTAGAAAAGATATGCACATGATTATATATTGAACATGGATAGCATAAAACTTCTTCACTCATTATTGTTAATTTTATTAGATGGATGATAGAGGATAGAGAGTTGATAGAAAGATAGATAGATACTATATGTCACATCCTACAGCTTTCTATAGATATATACTGTATATATCTAAAGGTAGATCAGGAAGTACACTTTGCTCACAGTTTGAAATGACAGATGTTATCAGCCTGGTTGTGTAAGGAAGGAGCCACTTTTTGCCTCCTAGTCAATGGCAGTCATGATAATCAGGAAGTGGACTAAAAATCTAAGATTTTTCAAATGATTCTTGTGCCAAATGAAAGAACCTGACAATTCAAGCCATCAAATAAATTCATTCTACTGGATTAAACCTCATTGGCCTGATCTAGGACTGTTCTATTTTATGAAGGGGAGATCATTGTGTGTGATTTGCATATACTTGTTCAGAAGCTATTCATTATTGGATTAGTGTAGTTAACTGGTATGGTATAAGTTGAAATCTCATTTTAAATATCAGTGAAGTTATTTTTCACTGGATGTAGAGTAGATGCATTGCGGCCTTATAGACGTAGGATTCAATAGAAACTAATTAAACATCACCCAACAGAATGTAAATGCCTGAGATGGGATTGGGGAGATTGGGAAGGGATAGGTGGAAAGACAGAGATAGACAGAATACATCTAGATCCAGATATTCATTGATAGATATGAATGTATTATACCTATAGCCAGTGGTGGGTTCCTGCTAGTTCAGACTGGTTCGGGTGAACTGATAGTTCCGATCAGTGGCTGGCCCCGCTCACCCACCCTGGTGCTATCACATTCTATATAATCACTGGTTTTTCAATGTTGCGCTCATGCACAGCACTGGGAATACCCAGGGCTAGGCTGCTGCCGGTTGTGACAACTGGTTTGCACGGAACCGAAAATGTCAGCACACACATACACGCTCTCACAACATTTGCATGCACGCCTTCCACACATGCCCATGGCAATTATATAGGATGTGATAGCACCAGAGCGGGTGGGCAGGGACAGCCACTGGTCAGAACTACCAATTCGCCCAAACCGATCTGAACTGGCAGCAGCCCACCGCTGCCTATATCCTTTTTATCTTGAAATCTGTTATATTGAGTTTGTATAGGTTCATCTGCGTGAATCAGAGACCAAAAACAAATTATTGAAACAATGAGCAATTTCAGAAAGTCTAAATGTGTAAAAGACCTCTGAGGTCCCTTCCAACTCTGTTATTTTGAATTGGCTGATAAGTGCAACTCCTTGTACAAAAATAAGAAGCTACTGTTGGAATTCTCTCGCCCATGCATTTACACTGTTTTCATACAAGCTGCAATGCCAATTTTTGATTTTAATTTAGCAGGTTCTGTGAACTCATCCAGAGCAATTTATAAATCATGTTTATATATTTTGGCGCATTCTACAAACCCTATTCAATAAAGCTTAGTGTGCTGTATAAACCCAGACTTAATGAGAGACCTCCAAAATATAATCTTCCTTTTCATTACTCCCCACTAGATCAGCTTCTGAATTTTCTGCATTCATAATAAACTCATTTATTTGTGGTTTGAATTCTTCCAAACAAAACTTTGTGAAAGTAGCAACAGATACATTTGTTTGAGGTACTTTTTCCTTGGAAAGTAAGACAGTGACCTGACACCTGCTCTACATTTAGTGACAGACTCATGATAAATTGATGTAGTCTTAGCTAGCTAATAACTCCCCAAACAGGTGCAGTTAGATTAGGTCTAAATCACCTTGAGAACAATGGAAAACTGAACTCAGTATTTAGCTAGCAAAAGTATTTCCTGGGAGAGGAACTCTTAAATTACTCAAGGTGACAGAATTGGAGGCATTGTTTGCAGTGCTCTCTGGAAAGGGATAAGAAAGATGGAAGTTTTCAATACATTTCCATTCTGGGAAAATAAGAGCAAAGGAGGATTTATAGGTTATGAAGGGTAAGGTACACTCTAAAATAGAGATAACAATAGAGAAGGAAAATTCTCTATTGAACAGAGGAAAGCAAATGAAAAATGTTCAAGGCAATCTTTTAGCTTTTGTTTGAGATTCCTGAATTATGATCTATGATCTATGATTGCCATGGAAGAAATAGAGAAAAGAACCTGGATGCTAGCACACTGCCCAGCTATATTTTCCTCCTCTTCCTCCTCCAGATTTTTTTTTTTAACAATACATTTTAAATGTACATTTGTAAACTGTGAGTGAGACAAAAATGCTCTTGAAAATAGATATATATCCAATTTTATTGCCAGAAAGATGACTGTAAATTATGGCTGCCTGAGCTGTGAGTAGCTGTCTACAGATTTGGTTGTAAAGATATCTCCTAATCCAGTGATGGCTAACCTTTTTGCCATTGCGTGCCAGGAGCGGGATGGGGGGGGGGTGGAGGTCATGCGCGCATGTGCTCACACCCATACTTCTATGTGTCCTGCCCCTGTGCATGTGTGCATGACGCCCACCACCCTCCCCACGCTCCTGGCACGCAATGGCATGGTAGGCCCATTTTTTGCTCGCCCCAGCCTCCAGGACTTTTCTAGGAGTCTCGTGAGGGCGAAAATGGCCTTCCCCATCCCCCCCAGAGGCCTTCCAGAGGTTGAAAACAGCCTGTTTGCCAACTTCTGGTCCCACCGGAGTGGAGCTCACGCGTGCCATAGGTTCGCCATCATGGTCCTAGCCACAGCCAAAAACAGATTGGTTACTGTTTTTGTTACTATCGTATGCTCTGTAATCGCAGATTTGTGATGCACTTAGAAGGTAAAATTATTCATCATCTTGCTGATTTGAACCAAATATTGATACAGTGCACACCAAGGTATCTAATGCAGTATTTAGTCTAATCACATGCAATCGCTTTCAGTTTTTGTGGATATGGATTTCTCATACTTGTAGTTGCCTAGCCTATTATGTGCTATCTTGATCCCTGTTCATCTTGGCTTCTTTGAGTTAGTCAATGGGGATGGATTAAGTGAATCTATGATGAGGTAAACACATTTTTTGTATGATGGAAAGGTACCTCTGGCCTGCAGGGAAATGATCTGCTCACTCCTGAACAAACCTTCCCTGAAGCCAGAAGACTTAAATTGCAAATATTGTCTAATTAAAAAGATGCTTGAGAAGATACTGTTGATCCAGCTGCAGAACTTCATGGAGGAGAAAAAATTTCAATTTTTTTTCGCCTGGATTTTTGCCTAACTTTGGGACAGAAACAGGGAAAGTCATTTTGATGGATCACCTGCTGCAGGAGAGCACCATTGGCAATGTAACTATTTTGACTCTACTTGATTTCTCAACAGCTGTTGATAAAAATAACAACGATAGTTTCCTCCTGGATTGTCTCCATGAATTATGTTATGGTTGTTCTGCTCCCATTTGCTTGGATAGTCCCAGACATTTCTGCAGACATTTCATCTTGCATTCCAGTGAAGCTTGCTCAGCACAACTCTTCAGAAATAGGATCCACCTTGCAGAATTTATAGTCTGGGTGGATTCTTTTTTTCTTTTGATGCTGAGGAAGTCTTTTTGTGATGCAAGATGAAACCAACTGCAGGTCTCCCTAAGATACTCCTAAGCCTGGAGTATCCCAGCTAAAACTATGTAGAGAGGACTCCACTGAACCAGCCATTGGGGAATAGCCCTTGGGTCCAGGCTGCCTTTCTTTCTAGCTACCTGGGAGAATAGAAAAGTAACCTAAAACACATTTGCCACTTACTTCAGAGCAGAGGTGGTATTCAGCAGGTACTGACGAGTTCTGGAGAACTAGTAGAGGAAATTTTGAGTACAGTATTTTTCGGAGTATAAGACGCACCAGAGTATAAGACACACCTTAGCTTTTGGGGAGGAAAAAAGCTGATTGGCAGGTGGATTGGCCTGAAGCTGTTCCCAGAGGTGAATTTTAGCAACACGTTCGTTGGTTGTGAGCTCTGTGCCTCGCTTTATTTTGGGTTTTTTCTGCCTCTGAAACTCTGTTTCAGGAAAAACTTTTTTTTTTTTGTGCCTCTGAAAGCCTCAGAAACAGAACTTCAGAAAAAAAGCCTCTTTCGTTTCAGAGGCTTTTTTTTCTAAAGTTCTATTTCTGAGGCTTGAAACTCTGTTTGGAGGCTTTTTTTCTGAAGCTTCATTTCTGAGGCTTTTTTCAGCCTCTGAAACCTCTATTTGAGAAGCTGGGCAAGGCTACATTCTGAGTATAAGACTCAAATTTTCACCCTCTTTTTTGGGGGAAAAGGTGCATCTTATACTCTGAAAAATACAGTAATTCAGATAACTGGTAAATGCCACCTCTGACTGGCCATGCCCCCATCTATTCTCTGCCTCCCCAGTCCCAGCTAATTGGGAGGAAATGGGGATTTTGCAGTAACCTTCACCTGGAGTGGGGAGGGAATGGAGATTTTACAGTATACTTCCCCTGCCACGCCCACCATGCCATGCCCACAGAATGGTAGTAAATTTTTTTGAATCCCACCACTGCTTCAGAAGTGTCCAGAGCTGGCAAATTTGCAGAATGCTGGCTGGTGAATTCTGGGAGTTGAAATCTAGACAATCTAAGTTGCTAAGGTTGGACACCCCTGATTTACTTGTAATTTCTTCTCTTGCTTTGTTTTAACTCTACTATATTTTAATATGCAGGGCTTGAGAAAAATGCCAGAATGGGGATTAAGATGAAGAGGGGGGTAAAACGTGCCTTCCATTTTGAGAAACAACAGCTATAAATAAATGTGTACGATTTCAAAACTAGTGTTTTTACGGCTACACGCATTTCAAATCTCAGTCACCCTAGAGCTGAGTGATGGAAAAATACTTGCTTATTGATTGCTTCTTTATTTAGTTTCTAGGCAGTGGGATTCCAGCACTAGAATTAATTGTTTCCAGTGAGTTGTAAAAATTCTGAAGCTGAACAAAAGCATGAGTGAATCTTCTGGAGTCTGACAGGCTGGTATGTGGGTGTATGGAAGAATTGAAAATGAATCTGGTTTTTTACTAAGAAGAGAGATTGCATCGAAATTCATCTGAGCTAGACTTAACGGATGCATAATGAGGAGCTTGCTCAGCAGACCGGGGACTTCATTTAGACTTGGTTTCCCACTATATTTACTTTGATTAATAAGTCATTATTTCTTTTCATCTGCCCTCCCCTCGCCAGTTAATGTAGGTAGGTTTGAATACAAAATACAATAAAATGTGCATAAAAATGCTTGAGATATTACCTGATTTGAAGTCTTTCATTCCCCCTCCTCAATCACATATTTATTCTGATTTTTTTTTTTAAAAAAAATTGAAATTATGTTTTGGATCTGGAAAAAAAATAACGGGTGAGTTTGTGACTATTGGATATCTCAGAAGGGACCCTCTCTAGTTTCTTTGGCTATAGAGGTGACAAGGGAGAAATGCACTTTCAGTCTTGCAAGATTCAGATATGGTAATATTACAACGAAATAGAATTTCTTCATCTTGTCTGGACTACCTTGTGAGGCTGAGAGTATTACTGCTTGACCTAGATATCATCACATCAAATTGTGCTACCAAGGAAGAGTGTATTATTAGATGAAAATAAGTCCAGAGAAAGATTAAATATTAGAGTTTGGTGAGAAATAACACATATGGTTATCTCCATCTGATACTACTTTTTAGTTATTGTCTCTTATATATTTAGATTTGTTGTGGTCAAAGTGCTAGAACTTTGGTCTGATTCAGGGAGGCTATTTTCATTCTGATCTACTAAGTGTCAAGAGAGAAAAAACAGGCAACTTATTTAGTAGATATGGATCGGGGCGAAATCCAGCAGGTTCTGACAGGTTCTGGAGAACCGGTAGCAGAAATTTTGAGCAGTTTGGAGAACCTGGTGGCTCAGCAGACTAAAAGCATTGTGATTAACACCAGCTGTCTGCAATTACTGTAAGTTCGAATCTCCCCAGGCTCAAGGTTGACTCAGCCTTCCATCCTTTCTAAGGTAGGTAAATTGAGGACCCAGTTTGTGGGGGCAATAAGCTGACTTTGTATAAAATATACAAAAGTATGAAGGCTATTGCTTAACACATTGTAAGCCGCCTGAGTCTTTGGAGAAGGGCGGCATATAAATCAAATTTAAAAAAAACCTGGCAAATACTACCTCTGATTGGTCCCAGAGTGGGGAGGGAATGGGGATTTTTCAGTATCCTTCCCCTGCCACGCCTACCAAGCCATGCCCAAGCCACACCACACCCACCAAGTCACGCCCACAGAACCAGCAGTAAAAAAAAAAATGGATTTCACTACTGGTATGGTGCTGGAGCAGAAACTAATATAAGAAGAATAGAATGAAGGTGGAACCTGGCATCTGCAAAAGACATCTTTTGAGTGTGCAGGTTTGATTATAGTTAGATTGAAATTTTCAATTCTCAAAGGTGATTTAGTGAAAAGATGGTTTTTGTGGATTACTGCAATGTACTTTATAAGGGGCTGCCTTTCAGAAGCTACATGATGCACCCACACAAGCAGCTATGGGTGCATCTTGCTATGCCCAAACAATATTTCTGGTATGAGAATTTCACTGTTATTAGTGACCTTTAAGGTATCTCCTATAAAGCCCTTCAAGGCACAGGGCTTGGCTAGCTGTGGGATCACTTCTCTTGCATCCCAAAAAGTTTGAACTGTGTGGGTGTATTTTATGTTCTGCTCATTTAACAGTGATGGCTAACCTTTTTGCGTGCCAAAAGCGGGAGTCGCGTGGGGGGGTCACGGGTGCGTGTGCCCACATCCATAATTCAATGCGCCCCACCCTCCTGCGTATGCGCATGTGACTCCCCCCCCCACACTTCCCCCTGCTTTAGGCATGCAATGGCACGGTGGGCCCAATAGGCCTGTTTTTCCCCCTCCCCAGGCTCACCCACTCTTGCTCACTTTTAAATTAGTTTTGAAATTAGAGTAGTTTTTCATCAAGTTCTGGAATGAGTTGATCTGGTGTGCCCATCTAGTGTATTGTGTATGTTTTGGTTAAAGTGTGCTTGTCTCCTCCCCACCCCTCTCCAATTAGTTACTGTTATGTTATTCTTTGTTTTTAGATATATATTTGCTTTTCATCTGGATATCCCCAGAGCCAGTATTAAACGGGGTGGCTTCAATCAATCAATCAATCAATCAATCAAATAACTGTCTTTCTCAATTAAATTCCACATGTAAGAATAAAATGTGTCTCTAGAAAAGAGGATTAATGTTATCTCTGGGGCTATTTAATCTGCTGTCTAGCTGGTCACTTGGTATAAACAACAGTCTCTTCTGATGATTCTTTATCTAACCCTAACCCTAATTCGAATGCATTAGGAGAATGTCATCTTGGGAAAGACTGACGATCGTTTCCATGCATTAAAATTTAGTCCTCAGCCATTTTCAACATAGTGACCCTATACATTGGACAGGTCTGATTATTAGAATAGAATAGAATAGAATAGAATAGAATAGAATAGAATAGAATAGAATAGAATAGAATAGAATAGAATAGAATAGAATAGAATAGAATAGAATAGCAGAGTTGGAAGGGACCTTGGAGGTCTTCGTCGAACCCCCTGCCCAGGCAAGAAACCCTACATCACTTCACACAAATGGTTATCCAACTTCGTCTTAAACATTTCCAGTGTTGGGGCATTCACAACTTCTGCAGGCAAGTTGTTCCACTTATTAATTGTTCTAACTGTCAGGAAATTTCTCCTTAGTTCTAAATTGCTTCTATCCTTGATTAGTTTCTACCCACTGCTTCTTGTCCTACCCTCAGGTGCTTTGAAGAACAGTTTGACTCCCTCTTCTTTGTGGCAACCCCTGAGATATTGGAACACTGCTATCATGTCTCCCCTAGTCCTTCTCTTCATCAAACTAGACATACCCAATTCCTGCTTCATATGTTTTAGCCTCCAGTCCCCTAATCATCTTTGTTGCTCTTCTCTGCACTCTTTCTAGAGTCTCAACATCTTTTTTACATCGTGGCGATCAAAACTAAATGCAATATTCCAAGTGTGGCTTTACCAAGGCATTATAAAGTGATATTAACACTTTATATTCATAGACTAGACTGTCCTAGGAATGGCAACCATAGGAGATTTGAACAAAAGCATAGCTATTTGTTTGGGGCTGTATGCAAGTTAGGAGTGATACAATGCAGTCTGATTGTAAGCTTAAACTGAATCTAGACTCTGCCATCTGCTTCAGGTCCTGTCCCCCCAAATCACATTTTAATATTGAAATATGGGTTGGGAAGCCAGATTTTAGGGATCCATATTTCAAAGATTTCAATTTACTGCTGAGCATTCAATTCTCCACCCATCTGGTGGGATCATTTGTTATAGCACATTTGCCAATTATTTGCTCAAAATTCCACCCCAATTTATGAGAAGTCTTGATTTGATTTTTCAGCCTCAGGCTTGTTCTTTCATTCTGTGCGTTTTCAATTTCTTCTTCTGCCTCCTGCTAGACAGACCCACACACAAGCCTGTATGTATAAGCATACACAAATCACATCAACTAAAACTACGAATGAACTCTCTAAAAATGGTGGGAAAGTATCTCTTATTTCAGAAAAAGAAAATAGATGTTTCACACTGATTTCATCTTAAAAATATAGCTGCAATGAAAGTTAGTAAACAAAAGTAAAATTAAAAGAGACTGGGATTAATATTCAAGTGGTGCAGTTTGAGACTGATTTGTTTTTTTCTTGTACTTATTCGGTATCAGTAATACATAAATAGATGAGATGCAAATGGACCCAGAATCCCAGACCATTTCTTACAATGCAGAACAAAAATTGAGCTTAGGAAGTATAGAAAAAGTAGTATACTATATGGTAACTAACATTGGTTAGATCTCAAGTGGAGGTCAGACATGTTGGCTGAGAGAATTAGGGGCACACAGAGACATGTGTTTTGTTTTGCGTTCTGTTCTACTAGCTTTCATTCAATTTGCTAAACCAGGGATGTCAAGGTCGATTTCATTGAGGGCTGCATCAGGGTTGACCTTGGAGGGCTGGGATGGGCGTGGCCAGCTCTATGTCACTCATGTCAGGGCGCCTGTGGCGGCCCAAGTGCTCTGCCAACAAAAACAGGCTTCCAAGCTCTGTTTTCAGCTGTGACGGACTCTTGCAACACTGTCAGTGAAAACGGAGCTCGGGAGTGCCATCTGCAGCCCTTGCAAGCTTCATTTTTGGCTGTGATGGGCTCCTGAAACCCTCTGCTATCAAAATAGAGCTTGGGATGGCTGCCCGTGGCCCTCGCGAGCTCTGTTTTTGGCTGCAATGGTCTCTTGCAACCCTCTGCCAGCAAAAACGGAGCTCGGGAGGGCCACACACATTGCAGCCCAAATCTAAGCACCCTGCAGGCTGGATCTGCCCCTGGGCCTTGAGTTTGACACCCGTGTGCTAAACAGACTTAGTTTTTGGAAATTATTTCAAAGCATAAGAGAATTTTAATAAAATTAATATGTGTAAAGTATTGCATGGTTATCCTTAGTAGGTGATGAGGTGACCAAGGAGTGTCTTTCCTTTGGCATATTGTCATTCATTCGTTTGTTTGTTTGTAACCTACCTTTATTATTTTTACAAATAATTCAAGGCAACAAACATACCTAACACATCTTCCTCCTTTTATTTTCCCCACAATTCTGTGAGGTGGATTGGGCAGAGAGCAAGTGACTGGCTTGCAAAGTCACACATAAGCATAAAGTTTCCCTGGTTTCCCCATTTTTCTAAAACTTCAAAGAAAGACTTCAAGAGAGAACTTGTCCCACTGGGCTTTTTCTCACAGCATTTTTGGTCTAAAAGATTTCAGGGTGATTCCCCAAAGGAAAACTTCACAAGGGAGCTTCTCTTCAACATTTTCACCTACGGCTGGAGAAGGTCCTCAGTCCAAGTAGTACAAAGTGATGATGAAGCTAAATAAAATTGCAAAAGTCTTTTCCTCCCTGAGGTTCCTGAGTTTTTACAAAATCACAAGGACAGTAATGGAATAAAATCTATTGGTGTCACTTGACCTGTTTTGTTGGTGAAGTTTGCTAGTCGTCTTTGAACAAACAGTACAATATTAGTATCTCACAGTTCAGATCCCATTGCAACTCTATCTCTTACCACAGGTATATTACAAGACAAAAGATATGACAATATAATGATTTAGGAGAAGGGTTTTCAACATTTTCATATATTTCATATATGATTCGATAGTCTCTGAAGAGTAAATTACTGACAAAGCTGTGCATGGTTTGTTTGTTTGAGATTTATTTTTGCAAATAAATAAAGCAACAATGGAAGACCGTTTCCTCCCCCCCCCCATTCTTTATTCATACTTTTTTCCCAATTCAAAATATGTGGGGAAATTTGCAACATTATCTACTTGGTCTTTAAAATAATCTACCTGGCCCTGCTAAATTCCAGAGAGCTGTCACCAAACAGTGCATATTAGGACTGGAAAGCTTTTTTTTCCTCTATGAAAGAGCAAGCCTGCACTCCCTTGGTTATCTGTTTGTGGGGCTATAACTGTAATAGTCCATTCATTGTGTGACAATGTGACCATCCCATGATGAATGTACCAGTGCTAGTCCTTTTGTGGGGCAAAACTAGTTCCTTTTATATTATGTGTGGAAGAATCTGGGCTGGCTAAGATAGCCTTCCTCTGTCATGCTGGGCATTTTGCATTGCAGCATGCTTTGAATCACAAAATACCAAACAAAGCCACACAGTCATCAGATTGTATCCTTTGATAGCTCCCCCATGCTTGGTTGGCAAAGTGCTTTTTCAACATTAAGCTTCTTAGCACCCCACTGAGAAAAAGATGCATTCTTATCCAAAGTGAAGAGAGGTTAACTGCCTTTCCCTTGGCATGCAGGGAACAAAAGGTAAACACAAACCAAATTATAATATTTTTTGGTGGTTGCTTCTCAGCTCCAAAATGTAACCAAAGTTTGTAACCTGTCATAGGGACAGGTTCCAAAATGACTAATTATATCCAATTAGCAGAGTATTTTCCATGGGTATGAACTTTGATGATCTGTAATGATATCTGGAAGTGACCTTAGGAAACCAGGTGAAAAGATGATGATGGGCAATGATCAGACAAGAGACAGCATAGCCTGCAGCTACAAAGTAGATGGATCAAAAGATTCAGGAGGGACCCTCCTTATGTTATTCAGCTATAAAGATGCCCATTGTTTAAATAGTGCATTAGTTGACAAAATAGATATTGTCTGAAACAAAAATATAACTTCAGGCAGGACATTCATTTTTATCACAGAAATTCTCCCCAGCAATGACAATTGTAATTTCTCATACCTTAACATAACTTTTCTTAACTTCATTCTTAACTAACATATTTATTTTTAAAATAATATACAAACCATATTTGTCATAGTGATACTTAGATATTTTACTTCTATTTTCATGTTTTTTTATTAACATCTTTGTTTTCTGTTGTTTGATTATAAAACCTGATAATACCCATTTTTAAAAAGTTTTCCCATTAATTTTCCAATTCCCTTTGAAGGATCTTCCAAACCAACATCAAGCAACTATAAAAGTTCTTAACATATAAGATACTTTTAAAATATTTACTCCCCTGTTTCTCTCTTGTCTTATAGCTACACTCAGTATTTCAGGAACCAAAATAAAGAGAAGATACAACCAGCATCTTAATCTTGTTCCTTTTGTATAACCCACAAGGCTTTGTCAGATGTCTATTAATTTGTGCTTTCTGTGAAATATAAACCAATCTTACCCATTTTATAAACTTCTCTTGAAAGTTCATATCTTCCAGAACTTTGAACAAGAAAGCCCAATTCAAATTACAAAAGGACTTCTCTGAATTTAAGAAAATCAATGTGGCTAGTTTTTCATTGTGTTGCTCCAAATATTTCAAAATACCCAAGGTATTTTTAAGATAGTTCTTTTGCTGTCTTCTAAATAAAAACCCAGATGGATCTTCATCAATAAATTCCTATATAAATATTTTCAGTCTATCAGCCAGAATCATTGTAAAACAACTTACAGACATAATTCAGTAATGATATCAGCCTTTCTTGTTACAGTCAAATCTTGTCCATCTTTAGGTTTTAATGCTTTATTTTGGGCTCTTTCCAACTCGCTGGCATCTTCCTTGTCTGTTGGTTAGAATTCATTGTATTTTATAAAGATTGTAAAAGTCAATTTTCAAAACATTTAAAATAAGTACCTGATCATCACTCCTGGTTTAATATTTTTATATCTTCAGAATCTTCTCTTACTGTCATAGATCCACTTAAAATCTTTTTCTGTAATCCTTGCAAATTGTATTTCTTCAGATATGCATCTATTTTTTTCTAGAGAGATGTCACTTGCTTTACACCAGTTAGAATAATAATGATAAAATGCTTTTTGCATCCATTAATACAGTATCTCCCTCCTGTAGCTTTAATATCATTTTCATTTCTTTTCATAGTTCATATGGCAACCATTTCCCTGGTTTGCTTGCAAACTCCAAGTGTTTTTGCTTGACATGATTCATTTTTATTTCCATTTTTCTTACTGTCAGCATAGATAACTGTTGTTGTAAAAGCTTAATTTATTGAGAAATACTTGTCTTCTCTGGAAATGTCTTTAATTCATCTTTTCTCTTTGTCTCATTCAAAATATTTAGCATCTTCTCTTGACTCTTCTTTTTGAGTTCACTTTTATATTGTATAAAGTAACTTTAATAAATGCTATACTTGAGTTCCAAACCATTCTTAAATTATAACTATATTTAAATTATTTTCAAAAAGTATTTTAATTTCTTTTTACAGCCTTCACTATTGCTTCTTTCTGTAACAACATTTCATTTAGTCTCTGAAAGAACTTGATTTTCTTCTGTAAACCAAACTTACAAAATTATGATCAGAAAACATTTTTGGTAATGACTCTATTTTAGAAATCTCATTGGCCAAATTATTCAAACTCCACATCATGTCTATTTTTGAAAAGGATTTGTGCTCTTGAATTTCCATTTACCCATCTCTATATATCTATAAGCCCTAAACTGGCCATCAAATCAAAGAAAACATTTCTTATTCTTGCAAATCTTCTATTTAGTCTGTATACCTTATTTATTTCTGCTTCTGTATTCTTCTCAACCCAATCCATAAAATTTGTCAAAACTTTAACAACTGTTTCTATATATCTTCATCAGACTCCTCTGGAATTGTTCTAAATCTCAAAAAATCCTTTCTCAATTCCAGTAATAGCAAATTTTCTCTTTCTCTTTCTAGCTCTCTGTCCATAACTTCTGTCTTATTCTCCAAAATTTCCACTTTATCATCAATTTGTCTCTCCCCATCCCCATTTTGTCCTTCTTGTGTCCTTAACACTTTCATCTCAAATGGCTATACACTGTACTTATAGTCAGCATCACAGTCTGGCTCACATTAACTTTATCTTTTGTTTTGTAAAATCCACCAATTGTCTTCATTCTTTAATAGTAAACAGAAAACATTCCCACAAAGGTCAGGTTCATTTCTTTATCTTAATTTCAATATAAAGCATTTTGCCCCCACCCCCAAAGTTTCAGAATAATTATCGCCATTATCCATTTTAAACTTCTCCCATCTACTCCTTCTTAAGCTTTTTGCAAAAACCTTTAAACCTTTTTTCCTTTCACTTACCAAGCGGAAGTCTCTTATCCTTCTGCTCAGAAAATCTCTCTTTAGCTATAATTTAATTACATTCAAAAGCATTGAAGAAAGTGATGCTTGTGTGAACCTTGTGTTCATATAGGTTGCATTACAGCTGTAAGCTTGACTGAAATCCTTCAATTCTCAGCCACTCAATTCACAAGTCAACTGCAAAAACCACAGATCCTGCAGTCTCCTCATGAGCAGCTACTTCTTCATCTAAAGCTGTGCTGATCAGAATTTGCCATCTGGTCACTGATCTCTGCCATAAGGTCATCACTGTTCCTTCAGGGATGCATAGTCAGCTATAGATTCTCACCTGTAAGCCGAAGTAGTTTCCCAAGGCAGGAAAGCAATATGATTCCTAGCTTGACACAAATTTATGACAGATTACAGAATAGTGTACAGTGCTTACTGTAGGCATGATTTTTCCAAAAATAAAATATACCAATGGCAATATCACCAAAGAAAATTGTTGCTCAAAGAGGTTATGTATTGTCCCTCAGTCAAAACAGAAAATAAAACCTAGTAAACAAATAGAAGGGAAAAGTCCTCTAGCAGGCCAGCAAGAGCCCTGCAGATTATTAGCCTCCAATGTTTTCATAGATTTTCTCTATTTTTCATGTGAAAAGTTCCTAATTCTGACCAGGTCACCTTGTCTCAGCAACCTGGTCAGTGGGATGACAATAACATAGAGGCTCTGCTTTGAAAATTAATACTCTCAAAATACTCTGTACTTTTGAGTTGGAGTAAAGGTGATGTACAGAAGAACATGTTAGAACCTCATCCGTTAGCTGAAATAGGAGGATCTTTCTATTTGCATTTACTTGACACAAGGAATAAAGTTGAAATGTGTTCTTTCTTGGTAGAAGCTTTTCACTCTTGTTCTATGCTTCATTTAGGGCTCCCAAATTAAAGACAGTCATGAGAGGAAAGTAAATAGATACACCACAGGACCAACTCTTATGTTTGCGGATTTTTGTAGCATACATATGATAGCCCTATTTCAGGTCCAACAATACATGCAGAAAATGTCAAGCCCTTCACAGTGTGGCATGATTAAGAAGCAAATAATACAAAGAATTTGATGAGGTGTTTTAATGCAAAAATTATAGAGTACAGAATTTTGGAAACTGTAGTAGGAATCTTTGGTATTCATTTATTAATAAATTCATTAAGGCAGCAAGTGTTTGAACATTTTGATACTCTTCTTCCCAAGGTTTTTGCAGCCCAGCCTCAGCTGTACTTGAGGTAAGTGCTATGAATTTATCTTCTATTTGCTGATTGTTTAAATTTAATAGAAAGTAATGCTTCAATCTGCCTTCCATAACTAGGTTCTTTTCAGAAATGTTAGATTTCAGCTCTCAGAATTCCTAGCTACCTTGGTCTAAGACTTGGAGAGGGGTTATGAAACTTAAATGAAGAACACAAGGAAGGGAAAATCTGATGCCTTTCTTCTCTCCAGCTTGGGCAGTCGTTGTCGTCATCATCATCATCATTCACTGCACAGTCAGTCAGATATTTAGACTGGTTTTGGCATTTTTATCCACCTATTAAGTCCTTCTCAAGGACCTAAGATAGGCAGATGTTGTTGTTTGATATGTTAAAGGTATTTCAGGGTGTAAGCTGCTACTACTTCTATTATTATTGGGGTTAATCTTCAATTTGTTTCAGAGTTTGGGACTGGCAAAAATGTAACAGATTAAGTGCTAACCAAGGACCTAAAAGCTGTTAAGGTAGCTTCTGGGTATATAGGCAGTTCTGAGTAGGGTGGGTTTTTTCAAAGATATTCAGGTCTAATAAGTTCAGAATTTCCATGTATCTAGGCAGCCCTTTTAGTATTGCTCCAAGGGCTCCTATTACTATTGGTACAACCATTGCTTTCTTCCTCCACAATCGCTCAACTTCAATTTGCAAATCACGATATTTGGTTATTTTTTCTAGCTCTTTCTCAATTTGTGCATTGGTATTGCAATATCAATGAACCAGCCTTTTTTCTTTTCCACAATAGTAATGTCAGGTATATTGTGGGCCAGGTGACTTACTGTTTGCATTCAAAAGTCCAATTTAAACTTAATGGCTACCTAATTTTAGTGGACTCTTTAATAATATGATTAATTATTAACAATTTTTAATTTAATTAAAATAGTATATATTATATTGCATTATTTTAATATAATAAATACTATTAGAATGATGGACTTTGTCCATCCACTTTGGGGCCTCAAAGATTGTTTTCCTTTGGACAGATTTTTGGCATACATGGGCATCACCAAGAAGCCCAGAATATCAGGGTCAGGAGATATATTTTAAATTACTGTATATACTAAGGTATAATTCCATCTGCTGATAAACTGACCCTCAACTTTTAAATAAAAGATGAAAGATGTGCCACTCATAGTTAAATCATGAAAATTAAAATAAGGAAAAAAATGAAGATTTACTTATCTGCAGATGGGTTTATACATGAGTACAGACAGGATATATTGGTTCTTTTAAAAACCTGAGGAAGGAACCTACTATATATACTCATAGATAAGCTTCCCTTGCCTTTACTTTCCAGAGAGCTGGGGACAGTGTGGGTTGCTCCTGGTTCTTTAGAACTGGTAGTAAAAGCGGCAGGAGGCTCCACCCACCTTCCTGAATGATCTGCACATGCGGAGAAGCTTCTGCATATGTGGAGAACTGTGTGTGAGTGAAGTGAGCATGCGCACACGCTCCCATTGAGAACCGGTAGTAAAGGTAAGTAAGAACCCACCCCTGGCTGGGGAGGGTTCCTTCCAATATGTTTTCTCCACTCACATTCTTTCTCTGGGCTGAAATATCTCTTTTCTGACTATTGTCTAGTCTGCAATTCCACTTCCTGTCTCCCAAGTCATTCTAACACCCTATTACTCTATCTTCATGATTTCAAAGTACTGGATAATCTCTTTTGTTTTGTAACTACTTCAATGGATTAAGAGAAAGCCATAGGTACAATATATCTTGATTTCAGTAAAACATTTGCAAGAATACTCCATGCCATTTTGATTAGCAACTTAATTAAATGCTGGATAGATGGGTCTAGAGCTAGGATTTTAGCAAGTTAATGGCATGGCAACTCAATAATTTCAATGGTTCCTTATCAATTTAAAGAACAGAATTGAATGAATGGGCTGCCACAAAGTTGAGTTTGACTCTTCAGTGTTTTTATTAAAGACTTGGATGGAGCGATGAAGGAAATGCTTATCAGATTTGCAGATGACACAAAACTGATTATGATAGATACTGAACTCAAAATGATTTTGATGGAGTGAAGTTATATTCTGAATATAACAGGATGAAATTTAATAGACACAAATTCAAAGTTCATCCCTTAGAAAAAAAACAATTAAATGAACAGGAATAATGTGGAGGATACTTGGCTTAGCAATAGTGCTTCTGAAAAAGATAGAAATCGATAGCATATAAATATGAATCAGAACTGTTATGTAGTTGCAAAACGAGCAAATGTTATTTAGGTACTATCAACAAAAATATAGATTCACGATCAGAGGAAGTAATCATTTCACTGCATTCTGCATTGGTCAGCCTCAACTATTGCACCCTATTCTAGGCATCACATTTGCAGAATGATTCAGAGAAACTGGAACAAGTTCAGTAAACCATAGTGAGAATAATCAGGGGACTATAAACTATTATGAAGAGACATTGAAGGAGCTAGATATACTTAACCCCGAGAAGATAAACCTGAGGAGTACATGATGGCCCTCTTTCAAAGGCTCAAATGATGCCCCACAGATGAAAGGGAAACCATGCTCTCTATTTTTTGAGTGCAGAGGATGGATAATAGATTTCAGTTAGGAAGGCAGATTCAAACTTTTTAATATTATGTTTGACAGTGGAGCCTATTAAATAAGGAACATGGTGTTTTCTTGCTCATTAAATTTGTTCAAGCAATGGACAGAGACCCATCTGCTGGGATGCTTGAATAAGCAAGGTGATGGAACCAATAGTGTTTTCAAGATGAGGTCAAAATAGGCAAGAGGAAGGACATGGTGTTCAGATCCAAACCCAACCGCTTTGGAATGAACAGCTTTTCAGCATCCAGAAAAGCAGCAAGGCTTGGAGCCAATGGTGGGATTCAAAATTTTTTACTGCTGGTTCTCTGGGTGTGGCTTGGTGGGCATAGCATGGCATGGCTTGGTGGGAGTGGCTTGGTGGGTGTGGCAGGGGAAGGATACTGTAAAATCTCCATTCCCTCCCCACTCCAGGGGAAGGTTATTGCAAAATCCCCATTTCATCCCAATCAGCTGAGACTTGGGAGGCAGAGAATAGATGGGGGAGGGGCCAGTCAGAGGTGGTATTTACCGGTTCTCTGAACAACTCAAAATTTCCGCTACTGGAAATTTTACCAGAAATGGTCAGAATCTACTGAAACCCACCTCTGCTTGGAGCACAATTCCATATCTAACATATTTCCTATCTGATTTCCTTACTGTGTGGACATCATTGGTTAGAACTCATTAATCTAAATTTGCTATTTCAAATGTATAGTTCTCTAGGTTTAATCTGTCTAAAACTGACTGTGACAATAGCAAAGGATAGGAAATTTATCCTTTTCAGTCTCTGAAAAGCTATTAAAGAGCCTTGGTGGCGCAGCAGACTAAAGTGCTGTTAAGTAACACCAGCTGCCTGCAATTACTGGAAGTTCGAATCTCACCAGGCTCAAGGTTGACTCAGCCTTCCATCCTTTCGAGATAGGTAAAATGAGGAATTGTGGGGGCAATAAGCCTCCACAATTGTGTGGGCAATAAACTGACTTTGTATAAAAAAGAACACCGCTGGGGAGTGGGGGGGAGGCGAAAGCCCTACTAAGCAGGTATATACAAAAGTATGAAGGCTATTGCATAATGCATTGTAAGCCGCCCTGAATCTCTGGAGAAGGGCGGCATATAAATTGAATAAATAAATAAATAAATAAATAAATAAATAAATAAATAAATAAATAAATAAATAAATAAATAAATAAATAAATAATCATTTGGAAACAATAGCATTGAAAAAAGATTCTGAGATGAAAACCATTGAAAGGTTTGGACAAAATGCCTTCCTAATTTCTCACCATTGGTTATACTGGTGAAGATTGATGGGAATTGAACTTCAGCAATCTCTCAATACTCAACTGACCATTTGAAGGGAACTAGGGCTTTGCATAACAGGTCCAAAATATGATCATTTGAATGTGGCCATTTGCCTCAAGTGAGAATTCTGATTTGTTCTATGATCCACTTGCTTCCTTGGCTACCATTTCATTTATTTATTTATAAAATTTATAGAGCACCCATTTTACCTCAAGGTAACTCTGGATGGCTTACAATCATGAAAAATAATTAAAGAAAAAACCTTATAAACTAAAAACATACATAAAAACATAAATAGGTTAGTACAAAATCCATGGTATTGTCAGGACTCCTCCCCTACGCCAAAGTTTAAAAATGTCAATATGCTTTTCATCCTGTGTCTCCTAAGTCCAACTTCTGCTTCCATAGAATGCCACAGAGAACATCTTTGCTTTCACAGTTCTGATCTTTGTAGGTATAGACCCACCAGGATATCTGGATATCTGTTGCAAGGCCTTCATGGCTACTCAATTGAGTGCTATTAATATGAAGTTAACTTTTCACTGTGCTCCTTGACTTCCATTAACATTAGATAAAAGACATTACACATGCAGTTTTAAAAAATGTGTGGTGGAAGGGATGGCAGTTATTTCATGGATAGTTTTAGGTTGATCAAATAACGTAAGCATGGTCAACGAGTTTACTTCATGCTAAAAATATAGTACATTTATTAAAAATATATATGTATAAACATTGGTATGAATGGATACCGATGTCAAGATAATAAGAGAAAATGAAAAAGAAGTGATGCTACTTACTTTGTTCAAAGTTTTTTCTTTTGTTTGCTCAGGTAACTCAGCAGAATTCATCTTTCCCTCCCTGTTTCTCATTTGTGATTGCACCATACAAGCCCACTTGCCACAACCTAACTAGAACCCCAAAGATATGATATCACCTAATGAAACATGAAAGAAAGCTATCTAGCTGTCTGTGGTACACATTTTGGCATAGAAATGTTATACATTTGTCACTATTACGATAGTGTCCAGTCTTTGGCTGAATTGAAATGCTGTTTCCCAAATCAGATATTTACATATTTGCAGACATTTCTCTAGAATGAATGAAAGTAGAGAAAGAGAAAAAGAAAGTTTCCTTGTAACTTTAGGGAGCAAAAATCTGGCTCAGTTAATATGTTTCAGCCTCCACTCTGCAAGCAATCCTTTTGCTACTATTTCATATACTAAAGAGTCAGTTCTCATTAAGTGGTTTGCCAAGGTCTCTTCTCAGATGTCATTAGCAGTTTGCCTCAGCAACTCACAATGTTGTATAGATGTACACAAAAATGATTACAATAAGGTTTAGAATTGTTCCAATAATCCCCAGCAGGGCGAGAATGGATTCCTCCTTGCTCTCCTTCTCTTGGTTTCCTTTTTCTTCTTCATTTCCATTAGTAATTACCATCTTGTTTGCCAGTTTCTCAAACGTTCTTCTCAGCGTAACCTACAATATAGAGAAAGAGAATGAAGACTAATTGATCATTTGCAATCAGAATTTGTGATAAGATTGCAAGACATTTCTCCATCCTGGTGCTTTCCAGACAAACTAGGATCACACTCTTAGATCTGATTATCTTCTGCACCCAGGATAAAAGGATTTCTTACAGCCCATCTGAGTAAACCTGTTCTTGCTACAGATTAGACCTAAATACATAGGGATGTTTGAAACTAGAACAGAGGCTCAGGTTATCTGCCCATTTTAAATATAAACACTAAGCCCTTTGAGCCAAGCCTCAGCTGAGAAAGAAATTAAGGGTATATTGCCAGCTCTGGTCAGATAACTGAATTGCTGTTTTCTGTATTAGCAGCCATTTCAAAATGCTTCTCAAATGCAGCCTCACTTTTCAATTTCAAAAATGTGTATCCTGTAAAACTCTAGCAGAACAGGTGGCGAACACCTCCCCAAAACAAATAAAATTGGAGGCCTGTACTCCCACTATAGAGGTTTGCCTTCAGCCAAGAAAAAAAAAAAGCTATTACTAGCAGGAGTACCAGATTCTGTAACAGCTTTGTTCCCCATGCCATCTGTCTGGTGAACTTGCAAGATTCGTTTTTCTCACCGTGTACATGTATACATCCAAACTAGACCGTGTTGTTTCTCTGTGTCATATAATATACTGTATGCATAATTTTGTTTTTATTTATTTATTTTGTCATGTTTATATAGTGTATATTGGTGGTGGTGATCCTTTGAGAGTTATTCTATCTTCTAGCTAGTAGCTATTCATGTTTTGGCTTATTTCTTCTGTTGGACTTGCAAGCCAATTGTTTTAAAGATAGTTTCTCCTCTTTTTGCATAGCTATAGATATCAGGATGATGGTGGGCAATCATGACAATACCAGAACGATTGATGCCCATAAAAAGGGGAAAGTCTTCAGTTGTGTGGTTGTAATGGTATATTAAGTTTTTAAATCTTCCTGAAGTCATCCCTCTATGAATACATTGGTCCAGGGATGATAGATACAAATAAAATAAAATAAACTTTTTAAAATGAGATGATTTAAAATAGCAGCTTCAAAAAGGGACAAACAATAAGCAAAGTCAAATCCACAAGCTAAATAGCTGGACTTTGCAAACAGGAGAAATTAAGCCTGAAGACTTTCCTGAAATAACCCACTGTTCTGTTAGCATCTCCCTAGAGAAGCACATTGTTAGGGAAGATAGTCTACCTTCTCAGCACCACACTTTACAAATCTGGGTTACAAATCCTTGTCTCAGAGCCCATAGGTAGAACCATAGATGTAATTTGTGAGGCAATGTTGCCATGAGCTTTGTCAATATTAGGTCAAAACAGACTGACTAGGATTTGTTTCAGTGAGATGCTTTTTCTTATGGAGGTTCATCATTGCATAATCAAGAAAAGATGTGATAGAAGCCATATTCTTCAATAACTGATTTTGCTTCAATGTCAGAAGCATGGTGGAACAGTTTTGGTTATTCTTTGTACAGCATTCTCTGCCTAGAATTTCCAGAGCTGTAGACTTGGAACTTGATACTCTCTCATTTATGTGCTGCCTACTTGAATTGACTCTGAGAGGCAGAGACAAGCTGAAACATTGCTTAATGCATTGTAAGCCGCCCTGAGTCTCCGGAGAAGGGCGGCATATAAATCAAATTTAAAAAAAAACAATCAAAATTGTAAAAAAAAAAAAAAAAAAGATAGCTGAGCAATCAACAAGCAACAAACACAATGAAAGCAAAACCAACCTGATATCTAATCTCTTTTTCCTCTCTCTGTCTTTCCTCCTCTTGTAATCCCAAGTACTGGTCATAAAATAATTCTGCCTTCTGTAGCGAATCTAATCTGTGTCTTTCCTCCTGCCAATTTATCAATATTCCTTCTGGTATTAACCACCTGGAGCTCACTCCTTTTTTGATTCAGCTTTTTGTCAAAAACTGATACTCTTTTCTCAAATCTCAGCAATCAGATGAGCAATCAACAAACACCAAACACAATGAAAGCAAAACCAACCCATAAAAGCACACATTGCCTTTAGGTGCATCTAAAAGAAAGTGAATTGCAGCTCATTGGATATCTTGGAGGATGCTGTTCCAGAAAGCAGATGCCATGACAGAGAAGGCATGCCTCTTCAGTTCAAGCAAAAGCTATTGCTTGATAAATGGGACTCAAATCATGTGAATTCTGTTAGAATTTATAGCAGGGGTGTCAAATGGGATTTCTTAGAGGGCCAGATCAGCATTGTAGTTCTCTGCAGGCTGGCTGGGGGAGCGACAGGGAAATGGGGGAGTGGGAGATGGGATGGATGCCTTCTGCAGCACCCTGCTGGCCAAAATGGGGCACAAGGGACCATGTGCAGCACTGTCTGCCTCATTTTTTCCCTGCATGGCCTCCTGCAGTATTCTGCTGGCCAAAAATGAGCCAAAAATGGGCCATTTTTGGTCTCCCAGCCTCCAGCAGCACTCTGCTGGCCAAAAACAGGCCACACAGAGGCCTCCTAAGGCCCCCACAGCCTGTATTCAGCCGGCAGAGTACTGCAAGAGGCCATGGAGGCTGAAAACAGGCTGCAGGGGAGCACACGGCCCATTTTAGCTGGCAGGGGCACCACAGGCTGGTCCTTTGATATTTCCAGGCCAATCCCGTGGGCCAGATTTAAGCAGGCCTTGTGTCTGACACCCCTGTCTTACAGGATGGATAGGGGAGCACCCTAAGAATAGAAGATGCAATAAAGGCAAGATAAGCATGTTTTTCACAGCAAAAGACTGCGTATAGAAGCAATCCAATCTAAGGTCAGTGTAGTCTGGTTATTCCAGGTGGACACCAAGTTGAACTGTTCAATTATCCCCAACTCGGGGGAGGGGGGAAAGGGAGTCAACAAATTACTTCTGAAACTCAGCAGGCTTCTGAGCCAATAGGTCCTATATTACCAGCAAGTCAAAAGGCAATTAGAGAGTTACCTGACAATGACCAGAGAACTGTTGTTGATGTCCCTTATCTTTAAATTGCATTGCAGTTGTCTCAGGATATAAACTAGATCTAGCCAGTAGTGGGATCCAGCCAGTTCACACCACTTCGGTTGTTAACTTTCTGAGCAGTTTGGCAAACTGGTTGTTGGAAGAAATCATTAGGGCAGAGAACCAGTTGTTAAATTACTTGGATCCCACCACTGGATCTAGCATATGTGAATCAGGTCCAGGAGTGGGTTTCAAAACCTGTTGCTACCGGTTTGCTCATGGGCAGATATGCACTAATGCACGCGGGCCACTTCTGAGCATGTGCAGAAGTATCCAGGCAGGTAAGCAGAGCCTCCCACCACTGCCGCTACTGGTTCGCCCGACCTGGGGTGAACCAGTAGCAACCTAGCACTGATCAGGTCCCTAATGATCTGGGAAAGGTTCATAGTTGCAGTGGAGGTCATGAACTCCTAAACAGGATCTCACTCAAAGCCGACCCCCCCACCCCCCAGAATTAACAGTCCATTATCAACCAACTCCTTGACATAAAATAGGCTGCCACACAGATGGATCTAATAGCCACTAGCCTATCTTCCCCCTCAAACCCAGCAATTGTCTTACAATCTGCATGGTAACTCTGAAAGCTGTTAAAGCCTCTCAGGTGACAAATATCACACACCAGCATCCTAGGGAAATGGCTAGTACCACACTGAAACTCAGATTGAGTATTTAAGAAGGAAACAGTCTGTGTTTCCCAGCACCCTTTCAGTGTTTTCCAAGAAAGAATCCCCCAATGTTTCCAAGTGCCCTTTCAGAGTCAGTGCCATACAACTAGTAAGACAGATGAAAACAGTCTTCTATAAATTGATCTGGTGTTTAGCAACAACAGCTGGAGAGTAGGACAGCTGAGGACCTAGTGACCAAATATATTTACTGAGAGTTAGCAAATGAAATCAGTCTCAAAAATAAGTTTTATCTGCTCCATGAGTGATCTGCCTCCAGATTCTCATTGTTTCTCCCTCTGCTCATTACAAGTTCTTACTCCCCCTGCTATAACAAAACTCCCACAAACCTTGTCCTACTTTCCTACTTCCCAAGTCATATGCTCTATCTAGCATTCACTCAACTTCAAAATTAATCACGTATGCCTGGAAAACAACTGTGGCAAACCATTCCTTGGACAGTGCATGGATTTCACACCAGAATTCCATACACACACACACACACACACACACACAAGCACATTAACTGATTTTCTCTTTTATTACCTACCCTGAATATCAAGTAAGACATGTGTAGCCTGGACAGTTTGATGAATGACAAGAAGTCATTGTTTTCAGGAAATTCTTTTGGTCACTTTGGGATCAGCAATGATATTTGAAATGCAGGCATTCAGCCTACATCCCAATGTACTCAGTTAAATATTTATTGTGACACTGTGCTGGGATGCCAGATTTTGTCATGGCAAAATATGTAGCCTCAGCCAGAGAGCTAATATTTTTAGAAATCAGGAGTTGGATACTTTCTGTAGGTATTTTCTTATAATTATTATATTTATTTTTTGAAATCATAGAATTGGAATGGTCTTTGGAGGCATCTGGTCCATCTCTTTGCTGTTTACTATATAACTGAACAACATTTCGGCTGACTCCCAAAACTAATATAGAAGCAATAGATACTGGATCTTTCCTCAAGAATTTTAAGATGTCCTATTTATGTTCACAAATATATCTGGACATAAACCAGGTACTGAAAGTACCACCCTGGCTAAAGCTAAACTCAACACTGCCAAAGGAATAAAAGTAGTAATGTAATAATATTATACACATTGCCATGTAATAATGTAATAATATTATACACATTGCCATGTTTTCAAAAAAAATCACAATGGGGATAGTCATGTACAATACCTGTGCACGAAGAATAAACAAGTACAAGTTTATGCAAAATGAAACTTCAAAGTTTGTGCAAAATTCAAACTCAAAGCAAAGGTTTCATTCCAAAACTTTTATGCTGGCTATAGCTTAACAGAAACAAAAGTTGAAATATAGTTTGGACTGTCACAAAGAAGAGGAGATAAACCTATTTTCCAAAGAATCTGAAGGCAGGACAAGAAACAATCCATGGAAACTAATCAAGGAGAGAACCAACCTAGAACTAAGGAGAAATTCCCTGACAGTGAGAACAATTAATCAGTGGAACAACTTGCCTCCACAAATGGTGGGTGCTCCAACATTGGAGGTTTTTAAAGAAGGGATTTAAAGAAGAGATTTGTCTGAAATGGTACAGGAATTCCTGCTTGAGCAGAGGGTTGGACTAGAAGATCTTCAAGGTCCCTTCCAAGTTTCTTATTCTGTTTTTAGTCTCAGTGAAATCAAAACTTAAAATAGATACTTTGACGGAAGAAAACAGTGAGATTCAGAACAAGGGTCTTGGGCTGCAAAACTAAACTCTTATAGATCCGGTAGCCTTAACATAATCTTCCCTAAATATAAAGCAACCATTCACCCTAGTTTTATAGGTATTTTGACTGAAAGGAATGTGAGGACAGAGCCGCTAATTCTATATTTTTGATCTGATACACAAACCTTTCAGCAAATCACCTTCTTCAAAGAAGAAAGATATCTTGGCAACACATAGTCATTTCATTTCATTTCATTTCATTTCATTGTACATTAAATGGCGAGAGAAACATGTAACATCTACCACCAACCCAATATTTAAAGTTTATTTGAAGATTTACATTTATTTATTGGCAGGGAGGCAGGCAGGCAGGCAGTAATGTTGCTGTCAAGAAGAGAGCCCACATCCTGAGAAACACAAAAATTCCCGTCTGCCTGGCTGTCATTATTTGTATCTTAAATGCCAATTGCATTAACATCAGGAGTAATTGTGAATCCTTCATTCACCCTTGCTTTGCAAAATTCTTTTAAACTTGAAAAAAAAATGACAATAAACAGGCTAAACTAATAACTTTAGAGTTTTGTTTGCAAAATTCACTATCAACTACATGCATAGTATATAAAAGCGTGAATAGCATACATACTCCTATATTTAAGCCTAGCATGCAACCAGTGTGTCATATTTTGCATTTTTAATTGTGCTCTGAGGTCTCCATGACAAACCTGGTAAAACAGGGTGAAATACAGAGGGCAAAGATTAACACAAAAGTTAAAAACTCCAGAAGAGTCAATCAAACCAAAAACAAGCCATCACTATAATATTTGAGAGCTGAGTGGAGGATGTATGATGATTTCCTGAGTTACAGCTTATGTTCTTTTCCCTCTTGGTTGTGGAGCTTTCAGAGTGCCTTTGAAGATGACACAATCATGTATAAAAGCATCCTGAAACTCAACATTAAAAAAAATCAAATTATTGCACAGAACGGACATAAACAGCTGATTAACAAAATCAAAGTGCATTACTACTTTCTGCAGTTATGTCACTTGTATGTGAAATAAGCACAATTGCATATCTTTCAAATGCCACTTGTAATGGCCATGATGCTTTTCTTTTGAAAACTTCTGCTTTCCCCTTGGAATCTTCACAAAAGATTCCCAAGATTCCAGCTCACAGCAGTAATTTACTTTTTAGCTAGCCAGGAAGTGACACAATGAGTGACAAAGAATTGTCATCTATTTTCTTCTGGCTAGGTTCTGTGGTTTGCTAGCCAGTGAATTGCTTCCATCCTCCACATGTATGTTGTGAGTGCCAGACCCCTCCGTTTGACCAAGCCAGATGAAAGCTGAGAACCAGCAACATCAACCAACTCAGGCATGCATGAAGATAAGTAGGGCTGAAGCAGTGATGAGAGAGATCTACAGGAGCAAGAGTGAATGAATCTCAGTACAATTCATAAATTGCACTGAGTATATAAACTCACCTGGAGTCTTTTCCAGTATAAGCCTCACTCAGTGGAGTTGTTCAAGAACAGAAAGGTTCTTGCAATGTCTCTTCTACTCTTAACCTTCCCTTTCAGTTGCTAGGAGACTGAAAGGGACAGCTAGGGGAAAACACATGTCTTATCCAATGTGCCTCTCAGGAGCCAGGGACTCCTCTCAAAATGATTTGCTCTAATGAGATCAATGTGACTCAAGTGCAGCACTTACAGTATCCTTCACTATTGGCCGTTTCTGAGCAAATGAAAACATTGCTGCTATGGGGTTGGTTTAGAGAAAAGGTAAAGGGTTAGCCATTAATCCTCTTCCAGTAAGACAGGAAAGTTCAACAGGAAAGCACTCATTATAAGAAAAAGAAGTAACTCTACCATATCAGCAGTTAGGCATGATTAATAGCAATAACACTTAAGACTTACATACCACTTCATACTGCTTTACAGCACTCTCTAAGTAGTTTACAGAGTCAGCACATTGTCTCCAACAATCTGGGTCCTCATTTTACCAACCTTGGAAGGATGGAAGGCTGAGTCAACCTCAAGCCCCATTAGGATCAAACTCCTGGCAGTGGAAGGCAGAGTTAGCCTGCAATACTGCATTCACTGTGCCACCAGGGTTCTTACGATGCTGGTTATCCTCTCAGGATACTGGTTGGTGGACAAGAGACTGGACAACCAATTATGATCAGACTAGACCTGGGCCCTAGGTACCCAAAATGGGAATGGTCCTATCTCCTCATTTTTCTCTAACTCAGGCAGAAAAACCAGAACATATTGCACTGTTGGCCAAACCAACAAAAACTAGACCTCTTCTCCATGGCAAAGTGCCAAGCATTCTACCTTAAGTTGTGATAGGTGTGCTTTGGCCTGACAAAGAGAATCCTAAGATAAAAGTAAGATCCTGGATGCAGCTTAGTTTGATATTCTCCAACTGAGCAGCTATCCAACTATCCTCCAACAGTTTGAAGCAGGCACTCTTGGTCCTGGGAGGTACTGTCAGCATAGAAAATTAGTTCTTTGAACAATAGACACATGGAATTAAGTGGAATGGGGAAGTTGGTTCATGAGAGAATCCAGCTTCCTCCACCAGGCTAATCATCCAAAGTCATCATTTGCAGATTATCTAATGCCTTTGGAGCATCTGACAGCTACTTCAATGACTTCACAGACATCCTCAGCATAGATATTTTTAGAACAACCTGGCAATATAGGTTGCCAAGTTTTGCCAGAGGTGGGAAAGATCCCTGACTCATAGCAGTTGAAACAGAATTGAAAAGTTTAACACACTTTTATCTGGAATATCCATATTTCAGATCATATCTAAAACCACCCAGCTCTGTTTTGATCTATAGTATGGCCAGACCAAACATCTGAAAAATGCATGCTTTGGTTTGCGCAGAGGTCATTTGAACCCTGAAGTTTATGTCTGGAAGGTTTCAAACATCCCCACAACTTTGCTTTTTGAGCTCAACTCCAAGTGTGATTCAACCTTTTATTATTAGAAGTTCTCAAATCACATCAAACTAAAACAATTCCTTAGAACAGATCAACTGATCAAAAAAATTGCCAGGCACCCATTTTTTTAGAAGGGGTGGCACTGGGGGCAGGTGTGAAATAAGAAACATTATAAGGGAACAAAATCAAATTTGTAAAGGGGGGGGGAGATTAATATCAACCAACCAGAATGAACATGAGGATTGGTAAAGAATGCCTGTGTGGGAAAATTGCCTGTTCAGGGTCAGTGTGGGAGATCTTGCATTTGTGACAATTTTCACTTCTTCTCTTAGATCAGATCTGTATTTCTTCTTTGTTAATCTGTCAGGCAACAACACACTGTCTCATTACCAAAACTATGAGGAAGAAGGGTACCAATTTGAATTGCCAATGTTAATTTACATGCAGTGATGGACATTGGGAAAAGATTATAATAATTTAGATAGGAAATAATGCATCTCCCCATCAATGCAATTATGGCTGAATAAGCTGTGTACCTGCTCAGTTTGCTTTCTAGAACCAACTATTAGCTAGCAACTTCAAGCCCCTAACATCAAGCCTAAAACCAATAATGACCCATGGCACTTCTTCCAAGTGGAGTGCTCTATTGTTTCACATCTATAGACAAAATCTTGAAAGACTGAGAGCAATACTATCTGCATTAATAATATATTCTGAGAATTATTAAGGAGGGACCATCTTCACCCTATCTCACCCTGTCTCACACAAAACATCTGGGCTAAATTGTCTTTTACTCCTCTGGAATGCACCCCCTCCCTTTTGGGGATCCACCTTCTAACTAAATTCCATCACATCCAAGCTTGAAAGCTTAAGAAGAACTGGACTTATACTGGGTAGTTTTTCAATTTATTTTGTTCACATTTTAATACAAAACAATATAACTCATAATACTTGAACTAAAATGTGAATAAAAATGCAGCTGTCCTTTAAAGTTTTTGCAATTCTGTTAATGTGGCACTGGAATTTTCCAATTTAAAAAGATGTACAAAGATTTTTTGTATATTTGGGGAAATGATGTATAAAAAGCATGTTCTAGTGACAATTGCACAGAAAATTGTGTACATAAGTGAAAGTGTACATAAAATACATATGTTAGCACTAAGTAAAATTACCTACGAAATGAATGGGAGAATTATTCACAGCACTGTCCATGTGGGGAAACAAACAAGAATATAGAATTTGCATCAAGCTTATTTTTTTAAAAAAACCAGAACCTACAAATTGATGTAGAATTAGCATTTTTAACAAAATTAAAATTCCTGTCTTCCAAATTAAAAAACTGTCTTCCAAATATCAGCACAATCCACTGATGTATATCAATATTTTCAATATTTTGATTTCTTATTTTTATTGTATTGGGACACAATTTAAAACAACCTAATTAAAATCAGATTACAATTAAAACAGAGGATGGGCCCTGCTAGATGAAATAGGTGGGTTTTAAGGGCCCGATGAAAAATCCGGAAGTCCGGTATCCTGCGTATATCCGGCGGTAGGTCATTCCAGAGGGCAGGTGCCGCCACAGAGAAGGCTCTCCCCCTGGGGGTTGCCAGCTGACATTGTCTGGCTGACGGCACCCTAAGGAGGCCCTCTTTGTGTGAGTGTACTGGCCGGTGGGAAGCTATTGGCAGCAGAAGGTGGTCTCGCAAATACCAGGCCCTAAGCCATGGAGTGCTTTAAAGGTGGTCACCAACACCTTGAAGCGCACCTGGAAGACCACCAGGAGCCAGTGCAGGTCGCGCAGGAGAGGTATCACATGGGAGTGCCCCGTCACTCCCATAATCCCCCGCGCGGCTGCATTCTGGACCAGTTGGAACCTCCGGGCGCACCCCAAGGGGAGCCCCATGTAGAGAGCATTGCAGTTGTTTACTGAATAAAGCATTTGCTTTCTAAATTAACTATCACAATCATGCTTTTAATGGGTGATAATAGTATTTCCACCCACCATCATTTTTTTTTCTGGTACAGAAAAGGGCCACACACAGCATTTTTAATTGGTTGGCTTCACTATTCCTCTCTCTCTCTCTCTCTCTCTCTCTCTCTCTCTCTCTCTCTCTCTCTTGTACTTTTGTTGTCCATCAGGCTGCTGTGCTTTTAATGGTGCATAACAACCAGAAAATAAATGTCTCCCACAGGGAGATTAGTTTATAATAAATGCTTCATTTGCTGAAATTATATTTTTCAATGAAACTTTTATATGTACAAGGTGGTTTTCAAGACAACAACAACACACAATGACAATATAGTGCATACCTAATATAGTCATAGATAGCTCAAATTCTAGAAAATGATATGCCTCTTCAGCAACACAGACCTATGCACAATCCAAGACCCTAATCAATATATTTCCAGACAATTAGGAACATGCAGCTGGATATTTGGAGGCTAGGGAGAAAAAGAGGCAGAAGCCACAAGCATGCATTGTGATCCCCACACTTTGTAGCCCTTCACAAGCACAACTGAATGTCTGAAGAAGGTAATTGTTGCTACCAGACATAAATGAGGTCAGGAAGGTGAAAAAAGACCAAGAGGCTTTTAATCTATGAACATGTAGCAAAACTAGGATATCCTGCCATTTTATTTTGTCAACTCTTACCTTCCTAATTCCAAATTCTGCTTAGTTTTGATGCTTACAAACTTGGGAAAGTAAGCTCCGCTAATAATTTTACAGTATTATGCTCACTTTTTAAAATTAGCCCAATCAATTCATTCTCAATTAAATGCACAGCTTGCATGTGGGGGAATGTGGGACAGCTTGTTGAGTGATGGAATGACTACAAGCAGACAACCAAATTCAGAGAGCATGAAGGACTCCATAGATATGAGAGGTATAAATTCTGTACCGGATTTCCAAATCCATTCAGTAAAAGTCAGTTACTTTTAATGGTAACAATTATTAATTTAAAATAAATATTTAATGCCTACTGAGGTTTTTTGGTGTCTCTGGGAAATCCCCATCCTTGTTGGCCCTTATTGTGGGGACCCTGATAACAACAGTATGTAGGCTAATTTATTAAATTTGTACACCTCCTGACACCAGTGGTTCTGTATAGTTAGCCACTGTTTCTTTCTTGATACTTTTTGAATTTTCAGTCTAGCCTACAGCTCTGATATTCCCTCAAGGTCTCCCATTGTGCAGGCCTAACTCGGCTTCACTTGACTTCCCAATGCAGACAAATTCAGTCAGATATTATTCCCTGTGGAGTAGAGTTCATTGGACTTGTGAAATTCACAGTCTTCCAGATACAGATATAATGAAAATCATGTTCTGACTTCTGCCCAATCACATTCATATATGAATAGCAATTTTAATATAGGGTACTAGGTGTCACAGAGTGGATAAAAGACCAGTAGGGATTGTAAAGTAAGGAAAAAGAATCTATAGAAGACATGAGAGCAATTGTGTTTTCATAATTTTATTTCCTATAAAATATCTCTGTCACAAAACTTTTCTGAATGGATAATGAAGGCTTTAAGGCAGTGGTGAGTTCCAGTCTAAATGATATACTTTAATATACTGTATAAGACAACATGTAAACTATGTCATCTCAAGATTATACAGGTAGTCCTCGACTTACAACCACAATTGAGCCCAGAATTTATGTTGCCAAGTGAGAAATTTGTTAAGTGAGTTTTGCCTCATTTTATGACTTTTCTTGCCACATTTGTTAAGTGAATCACTGCAGTTGTTAAACTAGTAACATGGATGTTAAGTGAATCTGGCTTCCCCATTTATTTATTTTATTTATTTCATTACATTTTTATACCGCCCTTCTTCCAAAGGACTCAGGGCGGTGTACAGCCATAATAAAAACACTAACAACACAAAAATTAAAAACCATTAAAATAATTCAATCATTTGGCCATAATTAAAACCCTCAAAACGAAAAACTATTTTAAAAAGCAGTTAAAATCATTGTTCCGTCAGACCGGCGTGATGAAATAATAAGGTCTTCAGCGCACGACGGACGGTGCGGAGGTCGGGGATACCCATTGACTTTGCTTGTCAGAAGGTCGCAAAAGGTGATCACATGACCCCAGGATACTGCAACGGTCATAAATACGAGCCAGTTGCCAAGCACTTGAATCTTGATCATGTCATCATGGGGATGCTGCAATACTCATAAGTATGAAAAATAGTCACAAGTCACATTTTTCAGTAAAAGTCAGTAAACAAACTGTTGTATGTTGAGAACTACCTGTAATAGGTCATACCACCATACCCTATGCAAAACAGAAGGAAAACCAAGATTTCTTGTATGAAGTTAGTACAGATGTTTACCTCCTATTAGCATTTCTACAATCCTGGCCTCACTACCATTTTGTGCTTGAGTGATGTAAAAACTGAATTTACCTTTGATGTAGAATGCTTGCTTTACATTAGCAATTCAAAATTTGATGCTCCTTTTAGGGTGACTCAATTGTTCTAGTTTCCCTTGATTGCAATTGGTAGGCTGATGAATATAAAATCTACAGCTGTGACTATACATAAAACAAAAGTATCACAATTTATTTCTTTTGGAAAGGTTGGCATGGTCTCTGTCACCTTAGATTATTTACAATTTAATGCCACCTATGCATGATATAGTAACTCAGAAGCTCTCTTAAGAAGAAGGTCATGAAATGTTAACCCTTTATATCTGGCTTTTGAAACATTGGGAAGGATATCATAATATGCTGTATTTTTTTTTTTAATCTTGGTTTGTTTTCATGATTTCTTGAATGCAGACTTCATGCCATTGCTTCCTCAATTTTTTAAAAAAATGCAGTTTTTTTTTAAAAAAAAGAAAATTAAGACTTCAGGGCTTGTTGTTAGTACTTACTCCTAAGTAAAGTTGTATAGAAGATGCAGAAGTGAAACCTGCCCCTTTTTATTTGGAAATAAGTGCCATAGAGTTCACTGGCATTTGTTGCCAAATATAACTGCATAAGACTGCAATGTGGCTGGAGGCTTTTTCTCTGTCAGAAGAAAGGAGGGGGAACAAACTCCCTACTGACAGAGGAATTCAGGCATTAAATGTCTTGATTTGCAGAGCAGCTCTATTAAAAAGACTAAGCAGCATATAAGAGGAGGGGAAAAATCTCCCAACTTAGTTTTTAGATTAAAAAAAAATAGGGCATGGGCCAAACAAACTCATTTAAAATCACAGCAGGGCTGAAATTTAGGTTGGAGAGTTTTTTTCTAAAGAATATTTGTCCACTGAATTGAGCAATTCAATTTTTAATATTTGTCTGTTGAATGCAGCACTGAGCGCTCCTTTCACAGGCCTCCAATAGTATATTGCTTTTGTTTCATGAAGGCCTCTCTTGAGATGCATAAGTCCACTCTGTGCTGTAATTAGATGGGTTGCCTTATTATATGTTCTGTGCACAGAGAGAAGAGGGGAAAAAGACCTTGCAAACATACTTCAGCCTAGCTGTGAGGAGGCAAGGTTTAGAACCATCTGCTATGTTCAATGATCTATCCGCTCTCTACTATCCGCAGGGATGAGCAAAATTGCCTTGTCTACTCGTTGCCTAATTGTTGTTTGAGCACTTTCTCCCTTTTAAAAAAAGTGGCTTCTTTCCTGCATGAGTACACAAATTAAACTGATTTGCCACCGGCAATCAGAATAGTTTAACTTTCTCCAATCAGTGGCTTTCGAGTTATTTTAGATTAGATCTCCCACACGCTCACCAGGGGTGGGTTTAACTTAACTTGACTACCGGTACGTAATGGGATTGCGCGCACGCCAATCACTGATGATGACATCCGGGGCAGTGGGCGGGGCCTCATGCCAGTTTTACTACTGGTTCTTGTGAACCAATCCAAACCAGGGGCAATCCACCATTGATGCTCACCCAACAAGGTTTTAGAATACCTTGAGCTTAGCATTTCTTTGCAGACATTTCATTACCTTCTAGAGTAATTTCTTAAGCTTTATAAGCTAGCATTGAAGATATTACTTAGATGGATAATCAAATGCCTGTAAATGAAAAATCAAACTGAGAAGCATGTCACAACCCAACGCCAGAAACTTATCATAGATCGATTCACTTCTACCTTGGTTATCCTCCAGCTTGGGGAATCCAAAGGATCGTTTGTCAACAAATTAGAGTTTATATTTCACATTTCCCAAATGACCATCATGGTTGGGGATTATGAAAATGATATTTCATTGTGTCTTCATGACACAAAGAAAGGGGAGTCTGCTGTAGTTTGTGGAAATGAGGTATTAGCTGCCTGCTTCTGGAACTATTGCATATACAGGATTTCAAATCGGGAATCTGAACACATTTTAGGAAACTACCTGTGAACCTCTGTACAAAACTTGAAGCAGTTAACATAAAGGAGATACAAATATAATAAAAATATCACCCACAACTATATACATTTATTAGAGACATACCATAAGCAGTATAAACATTTTATATATTATTGGTGATATTAATAATTTATGATGTAATTTATAAAGTGTTATGTTTATTATTTAAATATTTATTATTGCCAGATGAAATATGAAGTAATTTATAAGTATATAAGTACATGTTATAAAAATAATCAATTCAACGGAACAAACTCATTCAGCATAGGAAAATCTCTTTAGATACATGGTTAAAGAAATTTGTTTGCTGCACATCTCCTGTCCATTGCCTTTTACTTTTCTGTCGTAAAGAGTCTCAGAATGGCACTTAAGTGGAAAGGATTTTGCAAGATTCTCTGCATTTGAGTAAGATTGCTAATTTAAGTTAAACAGGCAATCACAGGCATACAAAACATTTGCTCCTTACCTTTACCTCAAAATTAAGAGATTATTCTACAACTGAAGTTACCTTGCCAGGTGAGAAAGCCAAAAAGAGTAAAGGAAAATAGTTTTTTTTTCTCTTCCCACCTTTAGAAAGATGATACTAAGTTTTCTAGTAAAGCTTACTGTCAGGGGGCATGATTTGAGCAAATGGTGTAAGGATCCTCTTAAAGTTAAAGCAATTTCCAAAGCACCACTGCCTCTCTTTTTTCAGGCTTGAGCAGAGACCTCAAAATACTGTGTCTCAACCAAGCTGATAATCTGACTCACACATTAGCTCTATGACAGTGGCAGTATGAACTGAAGTTGGGGGATATTATCATCAGACTCTCGTTAAAGGTGGACCAGTCCCTGTTAGCCTTGGTGTTTTCCTTGGATGCCTTGTGATTGGTCTGACCCAGTGGTGGGATTCAACCAATTCGGGTTGGTTCGGGTGAACCAGTAGTTAAATTGCTGACTGGAGTCCATACGCGGCCTGTTTTTGCTCCCAGGAGGCTGCACGGAGGTCTCCTAGGCCGAAAACAGGACATGGAGGGGTGCGTCCCCCTCTGTGGCCCATTTTTGCTCCCAGGGTGGTGCAGGAGGCTGAGTGCTGCCTGTCACACCCCTTGGCCATGCCATTAGGGCAGAGAACCAGTTGTTAAATTATTTGAATCCCACCCCTAGTCTGACCAAATACCTGATGAGCTCCTGGTACACACTTAGACTGAGACCAGGTGATTGCACTCTTGAATCATATCCTTCCTACACAGTCTCTTTCTGCACATGGATTCTGGGAATCATTTGGAACTTCTAAAATGAGGAAATTTTAGAGCAGTGCTGGAGGAAGATGAAGAGCAAGTCTGACCAAGCCTTTATGGCAATGAAGTTGGCAAAAAGTATTTATTTCTCTATTCTTATTGTATCCCTGAATGGCAAAAAAATATGGCAAAACTATTCTGGGAGGCTGAATCCCTCATAGATAAGGAACAACCATGGGACTCTGTGCAGATCCATTGTGTAGATTCTTGTAAATTTCTGTCAGATAAAGTTGTTTGGATTATATTGTTGTAAGAAACATCCTTCTAGGTTCTGCTCCAAGTGGGGAAAAAGACACTGGAGACATGGAGACTGCTTGGAAAGATGGTTTAATGGTGGACAGGATCACATGGCTTGCGTTCCTGAACAGAAAAAGGAAGGGCAGATACAGGGAGTTTTCGGCTTTTATGCTCTCTCTGGCTTTGAACTTCCTGGGGCCCAGAAAGCGTATCCTGATTGGTTGTCAGACTCCCAGGGGGTGGGGGCCTTAGCTAGCCTTGCTGGCTGATGGTCACATGTATTTCCCAATTCACATGCTTCCCAGGTCACATGTGATGAGTTTCTGCTGCTATTGTGTAGAGGGCTAATCCTATCTTGTTGGATCTTTGGCAATTCCTATTATGGCTCTGCCTGAAGGAGGTAGATCTTTGTTATGTAGAATAGACTGGCCCAGGTCTTAATGGCCCATTGACAAAGGGTGGGGGCAGGAAGACGGGAGCTGCTTCAAAACATGCTTATCCATTTCTCAACCAGGGAAATATAATATTCTGCCTTTAATATTTCCTAAAAAATATTTCATTCTTCTAGGACAGGGGTGGGTGCTAACCTCCTACAATATGAACCTTTTGCAGATGGTTTTTGGGAAGTTATAGAACCAACAATTGATGCATTGTTGATGAACTTTGGTCAATCGTACTGCATTTCTGAATCAGCAAAAAATAAATATTTATAATATTTCATTGTTTGAATGTCTTCTAAATTAGAAAGGAAATTACAGCCTTGGAAGTTTTGGGTTTCATTTGATTTTCATTGGTAATGAAAGACTATCAACAACTGATCTAAATAATCCTTTTTTCTTTTGCTTAGGAAACAGTAATACAAACATTTATTTTTGAGAAATCCACTGAGTTTAATGAGATTTAGTTATAGCTAAACATATATAAGATTGGGCAGTATTCATTCATTTGCATTCTACCAAATATTAGTTTGTAAATTAGCAGAAAAAAGGTAAAACAACTTGTAATTTAATCAACAAAAACGTTTATTTGTTGTTTTAAAAACAGCCATCTTAGTCTTTTCTTTTCTTTTACAGTTTGTGCTAGAAACAAAATAGCATTTATATTAGAGTGCTCTTAATTCTTAATTCCACAATTTAAATGTGCCCTTATACTGACCTCCAATGATTAAGATTAAAAAGCCAGATACATCAACCAATTAAGCCTATACCTCTATATATTCTTATCTGAGGGTTAATATAGTTCACTAAAATGGGATTGAATTCCAAGTAAACACACCAAGGATTGGAATGCTCAAATGCAATCTTAAACTTAGTGGGGAGTATGTCCTGAAAGAAATAATCTTCCAAAGATTAATTGACCAACTAAACTGATTAAAGTTTGCAGCTCTCAGGTTTGTATCAATGGAGGTTAAATTAGGTACCCAATGTGCTTCCTTTTTAAAGCACTATTTACCATTTGCATTCCAAGAGAACTTGCCAACTATTTAAAAACCTGTATTAACCTGTATATCATAGCTGCAAATATCGGGGAGGTCATTAGATGACAGCAAAGAGATTTTTTAAAATCTCTTTGTTGCCTTCTCATTGTACCCAGATAAGATCCCCCTCCCCGCCATCATAGACTGAAGAATTCATTAATATACATGACTTTTTCAATTTTGAACATCTGTCTCTAGATACAGGGTATTAGTTCTGTTCACACATGGATCAATGAAAAACTGAACGATCTTAACTCCCCTTGCAGAACTAATTTAAATTCTCCATCATCTCTTATACTACAGCAAAATTATGTAACAGCTTTGTAATTCACCAGTTGCATTACAATATGGTGAGTAGAATCATCTCAGCATTTATTGAAATGTATACCTATGTAGCCACATAGGACCACCTATCCTACCCAGAAGTGGGTTCACATAATTTAACAACTGGTTCAGTGCAGAACCGAAAATGTGAGCACGTGCACGCATGTGTGCTTTGCTCATGCGCGCCTTCCGCACTTGTGCACGGCTTCATACACCCAGCAATTTCATGGGCGCGGCTTCTAGCACACCTTTTTGGATAGTGTTGGTGAGTAGAGCGGGTGAGGTGTGGAAATCAGCTGGACTGTTTGGATGGGGTGAGCGGGCCAGAGAGTGAGACATGTAGGACATGATAGTTTTTTTTTTAAAGCCTCTGATGATCCCGGGTGACTTGCCTGATTAGCAGAAGCTTTTTTTTATAAAGCCTCTGACAATCCCAGCTGATTTGCCTGATCGGCAGAGGCTTTTATTCCTTTTAAAAACATTTTTTCTATAACCATTTCTAGAAAAAATGCTTTTAAAAGCCTCTGATGATCCCAGCTGAGCCACACAATCATCAGAGGCTTTTTTTTTTAACTTTTAAAAGCATTTTTTTGGCCAAAGAGGTTGTAGAAAAAATGCTTTTAAAAATAAAAAAAAAGCCTCTGATGATTGCACGGCTCAGCTGGGCAATGTGGGGGAAGGAGGGCAGGGCAGGGATTTTTGTTCCGAACCACCTGCCTCCATCGCTACCGGATCGGGCGAACTGGTCCAAACCGGGAGCATGTCACCCCTGAATCAGATGGTTTGTGCCACAATGTACATTTCATATTTTGTCCCCCTTTGCTCCCTGCTACCCCCTGGATGCCTATAGTAAGAATATGGAGCTATGTATCAGAGAACTGGCTATAGTTGAAATTCTGTGAGTTGTGTTCCAGCTCGCAGAGCACAGGAAATTGAAATAAATGACAATCTTTTAATGAGACATTTGACTGAATCATTTGAGCTTTTTATATTTCTTTGTATGGGATGTTTATTGGTATTGTGATCCCATGGGTATTTTTTCACGGATCCTGGAATTACAGTTAGCCTTTCCCCATAATAAATACCTCAATAAAGAGATAAGGAAGAATCTATGTCTTATTTCACTGTGGAAGTGAGAAAGGAAACTTCTCCTAAATCAGCAAGATCATATCAAGGCTAGAAGAAGAAAACAACAATTTATATTTTCTTTCTTTCAAGTCCTGATTATATGTCAGGTGTTGTTTTTAGCAAGAACAATGTATTTAATTAATGTGTCTCCTAGTAATTTCATATCTGGTTATATTTAACCGGAGCCATCATTTAAATTGTCAATGAACAGCATTTGCAATTCATACAGATAGCAGCTTCAAACTGCTAATTATGTTAATGTAGAAAATTCTGTTTCTGAAAAGGTAGGACTCTTAATAAAAATCGTCTATCTCTCATCTAAGAGAAATCAACTTATTTCTTCCTATGATTTATACTGGGAAACCTTTCCTATCACTATCAAACATTTTTTTCAATCCTTTCACCGTCTATCTATCTATCTATCTATCTATCTATCTATCTATCTATCTATCTATCTATCTATCTATCTATCTATCTATCTATTTATCTATCATCTATCTATATTTGGGGAACAGAAGGCTTAGTCTCCTATTAAAGACATCAGTTATCCACCCATGCCACATCTTCCCAGTTTGTGCACAAATAAAGCTATTAATATTCTGTACCAGTTTCATAAAATAAGTAGCTTTTCTTTAATATTTCTCAGCAGGATAGTTTTTCATTATCACATTGACTTTATTTATTCGTATTCTCAAATACCTGCATAAATACAAAATAAGTATGATTAACTCTCCTTTGAGTTTAGCTCATCTCCTAGTGACTCTCTGGAGGGAGGAGTGGAAGGCATGCTTATCAAATTTGCAGATGATACTCAAGTTCACCAGCACTTTGTACAATAAAATATTCAGAAAAACTTATCCAGTTTTATCAATGGGGAAAACACAATAGGATGCTGCTCAATACAAATACAGAGAGATATAGGAGCCTGTGTAGCGTAGAGGACTAATGCCTCCTACTAAAGGCAGCAATTAACACCAGCTGCCTGTAATTTCTCTGAGTTCAATCCTAGCCAGGCTCAAGGTCGACTCAGCCTTCCATCCTTTCTAAGGTAGGTAAATTGAGGACCCAGTTTGTGGGGGCAATAAGCTGACTTTGTATAAAGATACAAAAGTATGAAGGCTATTGCTTAACGCATTGTAAGCCGCCCTGAGTCTCCGGAGAAGGGCGGCATATAAATCAAATAAAAAAAAAATATAGGTTGGGCACATTGATTGAGAGAAGAATCTAGGGGTTTAGTGGAATGCCAACTGAACGTAAGAAATGTATGTTGTACAAAATGTTGAAGGGCTGGTGCATTTTGAGCTTCATTAACACAGTGTTCCTATCACAGGAGATAATTATACTTGTGCTGATGATCACATATAGAAGTAGAGTAGGAGATGGGTTCAGAAGAGAGCTATCAAGTTGCTGGGGAGACTGGGAACCTATGAGGGACAGTTAAATAAACTGGGCATGTTTGGTTTTGCTAAAGACAAAAGACGATGGGAAATATGATAGCAGTCAATAAATAGCTAAAAGACAGTCACATGCAAGAGAGAATACTTCTGATACCTGTTAAAACTGAGAAAATAAAGTCTTAATTGACTGATTTTTTTTTTATTTTTATTTTGCAAAAGGAGATTCAGGCTGAACCAGGAAGAATTTATTGAATTTATAGTAATAGAAAGTCTGGCTATAATTATAGAAAGTCTGGCTATAATCACACTGGATTCCCTGCCCCTCTCCTTTCCCCATCCCTACCTTACTCCCTGTATTTTCAAATGAGAGCAAGATAGTCATCTGTTAGAATCCATAAATCACCTGCAGGAAGCAGAACATTAAACTAGATGGCCCTTTTATCTAAACAATCTATACTTTTATGATTTGATAGTAATCGATTTCTAGCTACCTTATCTATTGCATTCAGCTATTCCCATCTAAACCAATAAGACAAAAAAGAAAAATTAATGAGAAAGAATAAAAACAAACTTATTTTTTATGTTCTAAAGCTCTTAAAAACACACTTCAATCCTATAGAACCAATGTAATCAGTAACAGATATGTATTTATATTAATGCCAAAGGCTGCTTATTACAACTTCGGGCAGGAAGAGGCTTAAAAAGAAGTAAAAAATATTCACTACCTTTAAAGTGGCAGTTGCAGAATCCATAGCATAATACATTCAAAATAGTGGGTCTAATCTTCTAGTGGAACTGAGATGCTTCTCCAGCAGGAGCTGGGAAGTTCTTCCCTCATAAATATATCTATAAAATAAGAGCAGTTGGTGAAGGCCTGTTCCCTAAATCATTGTAGATTTTTAATCTATTTTTTTTTCCTTCTAGGATTGGCATCAAGAGGGAAAGGAAGAAAAGGAGAGAACTGTTGTCTAACAAATGGTTACAATTGCATATGGTACAAGGAAATTCCATTATCACATTAGCACTTCATGTTTTCTCCTCTATTTCTTTATATCCAACTTCTTATACCTGCCTTTAGGATGGTGTTTCTCAACCCTGCCAACTTTAAGACATGTGCACTTCAACTCCCAGAATTCACCAGCCAGCTACTTTAAGATGTGTGAACTTCAACTCCCAGAATTCACCAGTCCATAAATCTTAAAGTTAGCAAGATGGAGAAACACTGATTTAGGTAGATTCTCAACTCTCTGCATTACATTTTTATGGCACAAGGGAAGTGAAATCATGAGAAACGTTCATTAGATACCAAAGATAACGAAAGGCACATTTTCTTTTTTAATTACATTTATATTCTACCGTTGCACCAAAAGAAGGGTATTTAAGACATTTAAAAATAAACAAAGTTTTTAAAAACCTGAAGTAACAAATTAAACTGAATGCTAAACAATAAATTATAACATAATACAAGCAATATTAGAAGCTCAAAGAAAACAATTCAACACAATAGAGTAGTAATAAGTAATCAAAAAATCAATAAAAACAATGAAACGTAATGATAGCACTATTAAAACATTGATAGCATCTTCCCTCCCAAAGTCTGTTTTTTACACCACAGGCCACCTTAGATAAAAATGTTTTGGGGGCCTGTCAGCAAAATGTTCTAAGGAGGAGCTGTGGTGGCGCAGTGGTTAGAATGCAGTACTACAGGCTACTTCTGCTGACTGATGGCTGCCAGCTACCGGTTTTCCCCGGTTCTTGCGAACCGGTAGTGGAAATTTTGAGTAGTTCAGAGAACTGGTAAATACCACCTCTGCCTGGCCCCGCCGTCAATCTATTCGCTGCCTCCCGAGTCCCAGCTGATCAGCTAGAAGGAAAAAATCAGGGCTCACTGGACAAAGAAGAGAAAAACAAAACAAAACACCATTGCTTTAAATTGAGAAGCCAAGAAGCCTCCCAACTGATTGGCTAGAACCGATCTGCTCCTTGTAAAACGCTTGGTGGTGGTAGATTGGCAATTGAGGCTAAGCTGCCTGAAAGCGGTTTCTGATGCTCTCAGTAGTGGCAGAGTGGCAAAAAACTGTTTAAACTCTTGCCGCGGTGCTTCAAAGGACTGCCCTACAGCTGTTCAGTGGTAAAAGGCAGTGTGGTGGTAGACCAGTGCGCTCCAAAAACAAATGGGTAGACCAGTATGGCTCTGCAAGCAGTTAAAAGCCTGGTAGACCAGTACCTCTGCTAAATCGTAAAGAATTGTCACGTGACCATCAAACCACGCCCCCAAAATAAGCCATGACCACTGAACTGGTAGTAAAAAAAAATTTAGAGCCCACCCCTGAGTTCGGCAGTTCGATTCTCACGGCTCAAGGTTGACTCAGCCTTCCATCTTTCCGAGGTCAGTAAAATGAGGACCCAGATTGTTGGGGGTAATATGCTGACTCTGTAAAGTGCTTAAAGAGGGCTGTAAAGCACTATGAAGTGGTATATAAGTCTAAGTGCTATTGTTATTGCTGAAGAAAGGAGCTGGTCTGGCTGCCTTTGAAAAGTCTACTGAGTCCTCAACTCAGCCCTTTACATACATAGCAAAGCAGCTTCACTACCAAATCACGAAATACTTATAATGTTCCGCTGTAATTAAACAATGATCCACTATGGTAATTTTGAATTTGGAAAATTCACAGTAATCCATTCCATCTTATATCCTCTTCCTTCCTGTCAATATATATTTATTTTGAGGATGTATGAATTATTAACATTTACACAATTTATTAAGATTTACACACATTACAATTTACACATTTACAATTTATTTGCATATGCCATTGATCTTTGTTTGCATATACCATTGAATATACCATTGTTCACACAGAACAGCAAGCTTTTCTGTGTGAGCAGAAGAGCTTGCTGTTCACACTAACAGCAAGCTCTTCAGTGTGCAAGTTGACCACTGCTAAAAATGCTTTTTGTAGAGCTTAAAAATATTGAGATATCCATTATTGACCTAGTTTCAGGGATGAAATGCTCCCGGTTTGGACCGGATCGCCCGATCCGGTAGCGATGGCAGCGGGTGGTTCAGAGAACCAGTAACAAAAATCCCTTTGCACCCCCACCCACCATGCCCAGCTGAGGGGCACAAAGCTTTTTTTTTTTTACTTTTAAAGCATTTTTTCTACAACTTCCGCCGAAAAAATGCTTTTAAAAGTTAAGAAAAAGCCTCTGACCGTGCAGCTCAGCTGGGATTTCAGAGGCTTTTCAAAGCATTTTTTTCTGCAACCTTTTCCGGGGAAGAGGTAGTTAAAAATGCTTTGAAAAAGCTCTGACGATCAGGCACAACTGGGATTGTCAGTGCCTTTTCAGAGCATTTTTAACCACCTCTTCCCTAGAAGAGGTTGCAGAAAAAATGCTTGAAAAGTCTCTCTGACAATCCCAGCTGAGTTGCATGATCTTCAGAGAGACTTTTCAAAGCATTTTTTAAAACAATCAGGCAGCTATGTTCCTGATCAGCAGAGGCTTTTGAAAGCATGTTTTTGCATTTGCAGAAAAAATGCTTTGAACAGTTAAAATTAAAAAAAAAGCTGGCCCTGCCCACCCAGTCACATTACCCCCACCACCACCACCAAGCCATGCCCACAGAACCGGTAGTAACAAATTTTACATTTCACTCTGCCTAGTTTGCTTATTTTAATCATATAGTGAAGAAGATTTATATGAGCAAAAATAATGTTATTAAAGTGAACTACTTTGGAAGAGAGGAAACAGAATTATGCCCCAAGCTTTAATGACTCTGCTGCCATGACAATCAAAGAGCTTGATTTGACAAAACTTTTATCCACATGAGTTGTTTTTATTCACTTCTTAGTTTCCCTTCTCTTCTCTTTTAAATAGGTGCCATAAGTCACTGTGCCTCAGTGTTAAGGTCCGTCAACAAGAATTACATTTTAAAAAAGTGGAAGGAAGAATATGCTATGTTGTATATGGCTAAAACTTTATGAGATCTCATCTCCTACAGTGGTGCTTTTTTTGACTTTTCAATATTTTTGCATAAATATGACCAAAAAAAGGTCTGTTCTTTACACAAGTCCTAAAATTAGATAAACAGAACCCAGTTAAACACATTCATTAAAACTTATTAAAAACAACAACATATTTGTTGATTTATCAGGGAAAATTGTCAAAAGCTACATTTTTGTGTCCTGATGGACTTGAACATTGGGCGCTATCTAACAAAATGAAATTCAACAGTGAAAAAAGCAAGGTTCAGATGCTTCAAATGATTGAATATACATAATTGTTTTATTGTATAATGTAGTTTTTTTTTGTTGTGCTTCGTTATATATATTTTGTGCGTGTTTTAATTATTTGTTAATAAAGTTTATAAATTTTTATATATAAAAAAGCAAGGTTCTACATTTAGGCAAGAAAAACAAAATGAACAGGTATAGTACATGTGGTACCTCATTCAATAGTAGTAACTGTGAGAGGGATTTTGGAGTCCTAGTGGACAACCATTTAAATATGAGCCAGCAGTGTATTCCAGCTGCCAAAAAAGCCAACACAATCCTAGGCTGCATTAAAAGAGGGCTAGTTGCTGCTACCGCCACATGATGCTCATTTTGAATGTTGCATTTCCAGCCACTCTCACAATCTCTTTCTCCCTCCCCCACCCAGCAATAGCCGTTTACCTGCCTGCTTGGAAAGGAAAGGAAGGGAAGGAAAAGGAAGGAATAGAGGAGGAGGAATAGGAAGGGTGGAAGTAAGGAGGGAGGCAGCCCCACATACTCTTCTCAGCCAATGTTGCTCCCTATGTGCTCCCCTGATCTGCGTCATACACATGCACCTTCTCTGACCCCTGCAACATGTCATGTGCACTCCCACATACCCTCCATAGCCGTCCCCTTCTTTTGTGTCTTCCATGACCTTTGTGACTTTCCTTAGGTACCCCCATACACCCTTCTTAATCTATGCTCAACCCTCCCCCCCCCACTGTGCTGTCCCTGAACAGCAAGGTACCTCTTGTGCACTCCCAAGCACTCCCAGGTATCTTTCCCAATCTCTGCTTGCCAAGAAGAAAGCCCTCATTCACCTGTTCAGCATCTCTTAGGAAAATCCACACTTCCTTCTCAAACCATGCGACACCTACCACACAGCCCTGTATCCCTTTCCTAATTTATATCCCCCAAAAACCCTTTCTCATTCCCCCACCCAGCAGCAGATGCTTATCTGCCTTCTGGACTTGAACCTGATGCTTTTTTGCTGGCTTCCTTACTGATTTTCTCCCAGCAAACTTCCCACAATTAAAGTAAATGGGGAAGCTGACAGGAATTTTAGAGAAAAGCAGGAAGGCCAGAATGGCAGAAGGAAGGAAGGAAAACACAGAATAATAGGGAGAGAAGGAGAAAGGAAAGAATGAATGAAGGTGGAGGGAGACACAGTCTGAAGGAGTAAAAGAGGCAGGGAAGAAAGGCAGGAGGAGGGAAGAAAGAAAAAGAGGAAGGGGGATGGAACAGGAATGAACAGAAAGGGAGGGAGAGAGGAAGGAAGAGGAAGAAACAGTGAGGAAGAAATGATAGGAAGAAGGAAAAAAAGAAGTGTGGGTGGGAGGAAGAGAAGGGAAGGGAAGAGAAGGGAGGGAGGGAGGGAGGGAGGGAGGGAGGGAGGAAGGAAGGAAGGAAGGAAGGAAGGAAGGAAGGAAGGAAGGAAGGAAGGAAGATTTCTGATGCTTCCTGCCAGCTTCCCACAAGGAAACAATGGGAAATCTGGCAGGAAGTCAGAAATTGTTCCCATTACCACTGCTTTTTTGCCCACATGTGGTCATTCTGTTTCTCTATTAAGGAAATAACTCTTAACAATGACTCAATGAGACATGGATTGTCTAGTCCCGTGATGGCGAACCTATGGCACGTGTGCAGAGGTGGCACGCAGCACCCTCTCTGATGGCACGTGAGCCAACATGCCATTGTGCACACCTCCCGCCAGCCAGCTGCTTTTCGGGTCTCTGCCGCAAATGCGTGGTGCGAGGTGTGCGTGCGGGGGGGGGGCACACACACATGCAGAGGACAGGGTCATGTGTGGGGGCCGTGCACACAATGCATTTTGGGGCTTTGGGCACATGCATGCCCTTTGGGGACTCAGTCCGGAAAAGGTTAGCCATCACTGGTCTAGTCAATCTTATGGAGTTTTGATTTTAAAGAATATTGCCCTGAATGACATAAAAGGGGGCTACTTTTCAAGAGCTCCTTAGAGAGGCTTCAGTTCTTAAAGCATTCATCACATTTTATTTCTGAATATTCAGGTGTATGTATATCAAAATAGGTACAGTTTTTGATGGAGGAAATTGGGCTGCTGCTTTTATTGGAACTTACTATTAAGAGAAGTATCAGAAGTTAAGGAACAATAAGGAATGGAAAAGTGTCTGGAAAAGAGTATTGAAGTAATAAAGGACAGGGGGAGATAGGATAGGAGGCTGCAACCAGTCATTGTAGAGAAAGCAGGACAGAAAGCTGCCTGGTCTTACTTCCTTTCTAACCAAGGGAGTTAAGATAATAACCGAAATGGCTCTTCCAACCTATTCAATGCCAGATCAACCATAAACTGAGCCGTGGTGACACAGTGATTGGAATATACTATTGCAGCCTAATTCTGCCAAGTCCCAGCAGTTCAATTCTGACCAACTTAAGGTTGACTCAGCCTTCCATCCTTCTGAGGTTGGTAAAACGAAGATCCAGATTGTTAGGGGGCAATATGCTGACACTTAGAGAGGGTTGTAAATCATTATGGAATAGCATTTATTTGTTTATGGAATTTATATTGCCGCCTATTCGCACATGGAGACTCTAGGTGGTTTACTGAATATAAAACCTCATTTAAAACAATAAAACTAATAAAAAAAGAATCAAATAAATTAATAAAATAAAATAAAATAAAATCTTAAAACTGGAAGGCAAAGAGAGATGAGAGCCCTGGCATATAGAAATTCTACTTACTAGATGCTCTAATCAATAGATTAGATTAGATAAATTTCACTAACTAGATGCTCTAATCAATACATTTCAAAATTTTGAATGTGTGCTATTGTCCAGGAAATTCCTAGGTTTGAGAAGGTATATAGTTATCATATTGTCCACTCTGCTGGCTAGCTGTCTCCTGAGCTAGTTAGATTAATCTCACGGGTGGTATAAATTACCCATCTTCGCCTGGGGGATTTCAGTGTTCACACTCAGGTTGCTTTGTCAGAGCTGGCTCAGAATTTCCTGCCTACAGTGATTAATTATAGATCTACCCCAGCTGGTTCCTGGTATCAGCATGTAGTGGAACACACGCTGAGTTTAGTATTTTACCCAGATGGAATTGGTGAGCTGAAGACTGTGGAGCTGAATGAGACATTATTGAAATAGATTGGGTACTTGATATTATCAGCCTTAAATGCCCTTTTATTTCTGTTGGAGCCAGATCATCACTTTGGTTTACTAGGGAGCTGAGAGTGATATCTTTATGAGTTCTGTTGTGGATGGGAACTTTGGGGACTCCTCCCTAGTTGTTCTGCTCCTTGCTGGTTGTACCAGAAGATTTAGCTGGAGGACACTCAGTGCATTGACCAACTTGATATGTTGACATGAAACATGTAAATTGGTAAGATTATGTCAGGCTTATGTCTAAACCATTCAGTTCTGAAGTTAGGGAGGGAAAGATTCAACTTTAAATGGTTGCAAATTTATATTGGGCTATTAGACTTTCAGCAGATCTGCCGGGTTGCATAAATACCATATGGTAGCCCTGTCCAAATAACACATTTGCCTTACACCACCTGCTCTGCCTGCCTACCCAGAAACGAATTAGAGAGAAACAGCAACAGGAAAAGCCAGGCTCTCAGTTATAGAGCTCATTGCCATAGTCCTGGTAGACATTGAACACAGCTTCCTTCCTAACCCTGATTGGCTGCAGGGGCAACTAAATCACACCAGGCTTTGAAGTCAGTCCTCCTGCATGTGCTTATAACAGATAATGATGGTAAACGACAAAAACAATTCTTGGCAGAACCTCTTGCACCTGAGCTCTGAATATATTGACAGACGCTACAGCAAACATTGCTGTTCCTATTTGGGAGCACTGTTTGCATCCCTGGTGTCAGCTGTCTTGTTTTCCAGTCTTTGCCAGCCCTCCCAGCATGCAAGGAAAATACTCATACATGTGTTCCTTTTCTCTCCCTTCTTGGCAATCTTGTGAAGGGTTTGTTATGGAAAGGGATGTCTATCTCTTTTTCAGCCATCTTTCTCCTTCATTAAAAGGCTTGCTTTTCCTACAAGAAGGTTGGATGTATTTTTTTCTTCTGGGGACCCCATTTGTGAAGACTGGCCAAGTGGTGAGAGTTGGGAGGGAGTCTTCTCCCTTCTGTCATGTAATGCTGGAAAGATACTATATGGTGGAAACTGGAGGAGAAAGGGCATCCCTGGAAGGGTGGCAGCCAGAATGTGTGTGTGTGTAGCAGAGGTGGTATTCAGCAGGTTCTGACCAGTTTTGGAGAACCAGTAGCAGAAAGTTTGAGTAGTTCAGAGAACCGGTAAATACTGTTGTGACCCAGGCCCACAGAGTTGATATTAAATGCAAGCAGTTCCAAAAAACAAACAGATTTTATTAAAACAGCTGAGAATTAACTCATTCTCAACGTATTCTAAAAGAAATGAAAACCAAGTCCTTAAAACACCAGTCTTCAGTTTATCTCTGACCTTGGGATAATTAGGCAAACTGCCAAAGGTTTTTCTTAGCAACAGTTCAGGAACAGAAGAAATAACTACAGCCAAACAAGAAGCAATACTCTCAACGGTTGTTTTCCGGCAAAGAGGCCAAGAGCTGTTGTTGGTCTTTTAAGCCTTATGGGAGGGGCCAATCATCTCTCTGCTTTAGCTGCTCCTGCCTCCTGGCAGCTCTTCTCATACGTGAACTAGGAACAGGCTCCTCCTGTTCCTCTGCCTCTCTACTGTCACCTCTGGAGGCTCCGAAGTCCGCACTTCACTCCCTGATGGCCCTGGCCTCATCTCTGCCTCCGATGCAGAGCCCTCATCCGGGCATTCCACAGCCTCCAGGACTGGCTCATGTTCTTCCTCAGCATCATCGCTGTCCAACTCTGCTGCCACTCTGCAGGCTGCTGGCTGCCCACAACAAATACCATCTCTGACTGGCCCCGCCCCCATCTATTCTCTGCCTCCCAAGTCCCAGCTGATCAGGAGAAAATGGAGATTTTACAGTATCCGTATCCTGGAGCAGGGAGGGAATGGAGTATCCTTGCCCTGGAGTGGGGAGGGAATGGAGATTTTACAGTATCCTTCCGCCCTGCCATGCCCAGGAAGCCACACCCACCAAGCCATGCCATGCCCACCAAGCCACACCCACAGAACTGGTAGTAAAATTTTTGAATCCCACCACTGATGTGTAGGAATATACAAGAGATTTCCCGCCCCCCCTCCCCTTTTTAGACTTCCTTTTGAAGTCCTGAGTCCTAAAGCATGGATCAGTGCAGCTTTTCTAGAACAAAAATGTTTTACAGTACTGTTATGAAATCTGGTTCAAGGACTGTCTTTCCTGGAAAAAGATATGGGTTGGCTTAGCTTGTGGTCGTATGTGTTGTGGGAAATCTAGCCATTGTCTTAATATGCTATGCTCACCAGGCCACCATGTAGTATTTTTAAAGAGCATTTCATACAAGTACAACTGCTGCAATTTGTTAACCCAGACTCTACTTTCTGATTGAAGCTTTATATCTTCGCAATCTGTCTTTTATATAAGTCCAAGGTGTTCATGTCTCTTGTTCAATGTCATCTGTTCAGTTTTTTTCCTCCGTCCTTTGAGCAATCCAAAATTTAATTTTGCCAAATAAACTCTTTTCTGACCTTTTTCATAGGCTATGCTTTTTCAGCGTTTCAAGTGAGAGTAGAACTCAGGGTTTTCAAAAGGTTTCAACTTACTAAAGGAAGAATATATTTGAAGTTCAAGGTTGAACTGTGGGGTCTTTGGTGCTCTCTGAGCCTGGTTGTTTTTCTTGCAGATATTTCATTACCAAATTGGGTAAGATCAGTGCTAGTTTGGTAATGAAACGTCTGCGAGAAAAGAGCTCAGAGAGCCTCAAGGACACTGCGGTTTTAACTTACTGCCTTTCTATCTTGTGCTTACATTGTAGTTCCTCTTTAATATTAGTAAATAATACCAATGGCCAGGATGAATTTATCCTACATTATCTGAAGGCAAGCTCTTTGACAAAGGCTCTAACAATGGGAAAAGCAGAAGGAAAGAGAAGAAGGCTATCACCCAAAAGGTGGAGAGACTTTGTTACAGTGATGGTGAATGCACTTTTTGGAGACTTGAAAGACCAGATTGAGAAAAGAAAATCTATCTGTGTGGTTGGTAGGAGTTGAAAACAACTTGATGGTGCATAATCAATCAATCAATCAATCAATCAATTATACTGACTAACATGGATCCTCTGAATCAAGTTTAGGATTAAATTTGAAATTCCTTTAAAAAGTGGCAGAAATGAAATGCCTCTCAACACCCGTCCTTTAGTATTATCAGGGAAATGTGTTTATGAAATCTTTCACCTATGTCTTTTTAATTAAAGAATGATTCACACTTTAAAGAATAATTTTACTTTATTCAATCTTTAAACTTAAGATATGTTAACTGGATTTCACCTATATTTTTGTTTAATATTGATAGACATATAAGAATAATATTTTTTTAGTGAAGGAAGCCAGGGGAGGGAAGGGAGGGGAGGGAAGGGAAGGGAAGGGAAGGGAAGGGGGTGGGTGGGAGGGGGGAAAATGGGGGGGGGGGATGAAAAAATTGTATTGTAAAACTTTTTCAATAAAAAAAAAGAATGATTCACATATATATTTTCTTATGTAAAGTTATATTCTAATCATCCTTTTATCTGACTAATCTAGTCACCAATGTTTGCTAATTCAAAAATATACAAAGACCCAAAGTCATCTACCAAAGCATAAGATATGTTTCTTTATCAATAAGAAACCTTCAGTTTGACTCCAAACAAATTTACCTAACTTATGTGGGATTCAGCCTCTTTGTAGCTTTGTTTAACATTCTAGTACTAGGTAAGAAAAATCTTACACATTTCTCAGCTGTGAGAAAAAGGTGTAAAGTTCATATTTTACTACAGAACAGGCCGCAGTTACTTTTGCTCCATTGTGACTTTTTAAACATGTACCATACTGAACAGAGGAACATGTAGTGAAAATACAGCTTTTTCAGAAACTTTTGAAGACGCTATGTAATTTCAGTTTAAGAAACTTATGGTGCAATTGTGGAAATTGCTGGGAAAAAGCATCTGTGTGATTGATGGTTCACACGTTCCTTCTGTTGTGTAGTCATGGGTATGCATGAGATCAAAATGAGTGAGGATGGGGGTTAATTAGCCTTGAATTTTGAAAAATCCAATCATCCTCTCCTTCTCCACACCTACAGAGTCAAACATTTCGTTATATCTTGCTACCAAAATAATAAGTAACTTTATTATAGTTTTAGGCCAGTTTTTATCTATATTTTCCTATTCACAGGGCATTTGTGGGCATATTATTTATCAGAAGACTATTTTGAAAGCACCATGCTAGACTGACAGCAGACTTAAAAAAAAACATTCTGTGCCCCATTTTTCATTTATAGACTTAACTGAAATCAATGAGCAACTCATAAATAAATGCATAGGAGGGTCACAAACTCATCACCTGAAATCTCAAACTACTACAAAACACCACACTGAAACTATTTTAAAATCAGTGTCATAAACATTTGATTGATAATGGTAAACATTGATACCCATCAGTAGAATAATGGAAGGAAGAGCATTTTACACGTGTTTTAGAATTAAAATGGAAACAACAACAATACAACAGTTGGTGTATCCCAAACAGCATTCTATTTGAGGAAGGAACCAGGCCTTACCATGCAGTAGTGCATCAGGAGGAGAAAATCTGCCAGCATGCCACAGCGATTAAACTCAGCATAGAAACTAAATTCCCTTTGGAAGGCGTGAAGATTATCCAGCTCATCTTTCTCTGCCAAATGGGCAGGTTTTCTCTAGGCTTCAATCTTTCACCAGTAGTCAAAGCCTTAGCGTGCATCGTACTTCAGTCAGTGGGAGGAATATTTCCTCCAGCTTTGCAATGCCATTTCTCATCAGCCTGGAGAAGTTCTTCATTCCTCTGCTGGCATCAGAGAGACTCCAAGAGAAACAGATAAAGATGGAGAAGGGGGGAGGGGGGAGAAAAGGTAAGAGAGAAAAAAGATCTTAGTAATGTATATCGAGGCACTGTCAGCTCTCTGAAAAGGAAAGAGGCATTCTATTTTCATACTCCGAGCAATCCAATTTTATCCATTTTACCTGCAGAGAGGCAATTATTTTGTAATGAACAAACATTCACAATTCCCACTTGGCACACATTGTGCAAATACAATTCAGTTTTGTATCACCAATGAATATTCTCCCAGCCATCAACAAAGAAAAGGAAAGATACTTCTAAACTTGCCCTTGCTTAGGCAGTCAAAATTGTATATTGGTATTGGAAAGCAGCTGGTGAAAGAGGCATAATGCTCAGTAAAATCTTCCTTGAAAAAGAAAAAAGACTACAATTCATGTATCGCAACCACCCTAGATGAGGTTCTAATTCTGATTTCAAAAGGGTTAGGTGTCAAAAATAGGAGGGGGGGGAGAGGACATCTGGGATGGGTCTGGTGAATTCTTTGAGCTGCTCTCTTCCCATTACTAGTAACATTGACTTTCCCAGATCTTTCTGTAGAGCTTGTTAACCGATTGTGGTTGCTGAACAGTTAATTTCACCGAAACAGTTAATTTCGGAATACCACTGAGAGGAAGATGCCAAGTGTATAAGAGAGGCTTCTTTCTCTGATCTTCAACTGTAAAGATGTATTAATGTTAATGCCCTTTCTGCCTGGTGTCTGTATATCTCTGTGCCTGTCTTAAGAATAAAAGAATTTTGACATTCATATAACTTAATACATGCATACCCAATCCCCTTGCATCTAATTATTCCTGCAGTAGGCACAGCTAAGAAGCCCTTGTGAGGTTAGGCAAATAGTAAGGCTGCTGCCAATCAACTCAAGTTCTTCAGTATTCATCAGTTTCCATATAGTTGATTCTAATTTTACAGTTAGAACTCCATCCTTATAGATGTAGGTTTGGTATCTTGTGATTAACCTGCATTTTGAGGCTGCTTAACCAAACTAATTCTTCCTTTTTATTCTCTCAAGTTGTGAAATAACATTTTTTTTGTTCCAGTCCCAGATCCTGTAACTGTTTTTTCCTCTTTTATTGCACCAAGTGTCCAGTGCTTACTAGATACTTAATTCTCATTAATATATAACCTTCTCTTTCTGATGTCTAAATGAAACAAGGTTTAGAGGGGGAGAAAGAGGTTGCAGGGCTATAAAACTTGCCCACTGAAATCAACCCCTTCATCAGTCAAATTTTGAGACCCACCACTTGGGCTCATTGTAGGAGATTGGTACTGTGCAAGTGGGTGGGGACAATTTCAATAACCATGAAGCTGTTTGTTTCGATCCTAGCACTTCCTTTAATGTTCTCCAGTCTTGGTATCCATCCTGCAAATTCTAAATTAGCCAGCAACACAAGAATTTCAGAAAACATGTGCAGATGGATAGGTGGTGGTCGTGGTGGGGAACGTAGTATAAAATTTGCAAAGGCAAATACATAGTGTGCATTTAAGCATAGAAATGTGCATTCCCCTCTGTAACTCACTACAGCATTTGTTAATAGCAACCCATTATTTAAATGGTTAACTGGGTCAGGATTACAATTACAGGGGGAAGGTCTCAACCTCTAATGATTAAATTGTTCCTGTCATCAAAAATGGAGCCTGCTGTTCTCTGCAGAAATGGATTATTTAAAATGTTAAGAAATGTCCTCTTAAAAAAGTAAAGAAAAACTACTAATATTAGCTGTAGGTTGAATATACTTTGAAACTTTTAATTGTAGCTCATATTTCATTATGAAGCCATTTCCTTGATAAAAGATAATAGAAGAACTTACTTTTAGATAGAATAGGACCCATGCTTTATCTAAATGAGTATTGCCTAACATTACTGTGGTTGTTTAGAATTTCTGGTATAAAGCCTGTAGCTGAGGATGTATAGGGCTTTTTCTTTTCCCTTCCTCATTGCTTGTATAATTCACTGACACTTGACCTTTAGATTGCTTCCTGCTTGCAATTGTCCTTTTTTCTGTTCAACCATACTTTCATCTGGTGTATTTGGACTCTTGTGCCGTATTTGTATGGCAGACTAAGCTGAAAAGCTCAGTAATCAGCATCTCCCTCATTACATATGAATTTAGAATGTTCTGTGCCTTGCTGTGAACTTAAACTAACTCCTATCTGAGATTTATGGAAACTCAATGACATTGATACTTCAGTATCTTGTATCCTTCTAAATACAAGGGAGAAATAGAAAGTACATTCAGAGTTAAGTATTTACCCTTTGTTCCTTTTATCACTGTCTGTTCTTTGTCTAGCACAGGGGTGTCAAACTCGATTTCATTGAGGGCCGCATCAGAGTTGTGTTTGACCTCGGGGGGAGGGGGTGCTGTGGGAGGCATGGCCAGGGTGGGTGTGGCCAGCTCAACATCACTCACGTTGGTGCTTGTGGTGGCCTGAGCACTCTGCCAGTGCAAATGGGTTCCTGAACTCCGTTTTTTGCTGCAATGGCCTCTTGCAACCCTCTGCCAGTGAAAATGGAGCTTGGGAGGGCCACGTGCAGCCTTCCTGGGTTCTGTTTTCATTGGCAGAAGTTGCAGGAGGCCGTCACAGCCAAAAACAGAGCTTGGGAGCCCATTATCACTGGCAGAGGCACCACGGGCCGGTCCTTCACTGTTTCCAGAGTGGCCCCATGGGCCGGATCTAAGCACCCTGTGGGGCTGATCCAGCCCCTGGCCTTGAGTTTGACACCCCTGGTCTAGCAGATTGTAAATCCATGGTCACTTCTTTTTACCTTACTTCTTAAGCAAATACAGACTTGGATTTTCTTCCTGATAGGATGTAGTTACTTAGGCTCTGGACTTTGCCTATAATGTGTTCCCTCAAATAAATAACTTCTTATACTCTTAATCCTGCCTCAATAATTATTCATGAGATCATATTCCCATACTTTCAGGAACATTCCCATGTTGCAGAACACTTCAATCTCCAATAGTGTAAAGGTGACAATTCCTAGAACCCTGAAAAATAGTTTTATTTATTTATAATAATAAACAAGCTGATGTTTCCTTTGCCTCAAACAACTTTAAGTCACCGTTTGGACCAAATATTTGGAGGAGGAACATTTATTTTCCCACAATGCTTTGGAAGGTAATTAAAATGGCACCTGCAGGCTTTCCAGGGAAAAGACTGCAGTGCTGCTTTGTGACAGTGTTTTAATATTCTGGTTGCCAGGCAAGCCAACAGGTCTCACAATTTTAGGAACCAATCAAAGGAGGCATTTTGTCCAGGGTCCCCACTGACAAACTGGAGCCAATTCTATTGGGAAACACTAACAGTAAGCATCCTTTAGCCTTCCACTCAGAACTGATGTTTCAGCAAAATGTTTTCTGCATTTTCTATATTTCTGCTGTTCTATTTTAGCCGGAGTCTTATATGGTATGGGGGGGAGGGAGAGACTGGGAGAGGAATCCAGTTTTGTTTTCATCCACATATTGCAGTCTTAATTTCAATTCAAGATGTTTCTTTTTTTATAGATTGAATTTGACTGCCTACTTTGCAGTCCTTTATAAAAATAACTTCTCAGCTTACCCCCACACTCTGTATCCCTGACTCAGAATCTGTGCTTGTAAAAATACCACACGCTGCAGTATATAAAAGAGTATCTAAATACCTTCTCACAAATGTGACAATTTTTTTATTCAAAAACAGAGCTACAATCTGTCTCTAAGCTCAAGGCATCTCTTGGGGTTGAGACAGTGGAGATAAAATAAAGGGAAAACCCCTTTAGGAAATATTGGGTTCTCAGAAAAGGACAGGATATAAATGAAAATAATCAGTGGGATTTGTGAGTCGCTTTGTATTCGTGTCCCCAAAAAGGTGCTTTGAAGCACAGAAGAGTACAAATGTAGCACTTTTGCAATGTTTTGATACAACAGCATCATTTTTCAGAATCACATAAAACTTCTTAAAAGACATTGCTGTGTTTTAACATAGCTTTCAAAAATAGCTCCATATACAGTGTATGGGAATTATCTAATATTGCACGAAGAATTGAATTATCATCACTGTGCAGAATAAATATCTCCAGGCTATCTCTGTCTTTGAGTGTGGTTATAATTGAAGAGCCAGTCTCAAAAAATGGAAATGGTTTTATACCATGACTTTTAAAAGCAGACCAATCTTTATCTTCAAATTATGAATCAGATATTTCAGGAGAAAATATAGATTTATCCACAACCAAGCACATATAACAAAAATCATCTTCTAAAATTTTCCTTTATTCAGCCAGCCTTTTAATTCTAATCAGTTCAATTAACCATTTCCCCACCATCTGGACTATGTGGTTTAGATATTAGTCTCCATATTTCTACCAACATTTCAATGCCTTTTTAAAAGAAATTCCTCTGTGTAGTTAAATCAATTCTGATTTTTATAAATGACTTAGTGAATGGAGTAAAATTTGTGTTAAATTGGCACTAAACTAAGGAGGTTGTCTAACATCTTAGCAAATCAAAGCATAATTCAAAATGACATTGACAGACAGTTCAAATACCACAGGATGATGTTTAACTATAACAAATATAAAGAGCTATATCATGGCTAGGAAAATAAATGCACAGGTTCAGATTTGGCATGAATAATGTGAGAAGAATATAGACATCCCAGTGGACCATTAGCAGTATATGAACAAAATTTGGTACCGTGTTTCCCTGAAAATAAGACCCTGTCTTATATTTTTTTTGAACCCCAAAATAAGTGCTTGGCCTTATTTTCAGGGATGTCTTATTTTTGGAGGGCACATGGAGCAAGACGGAGCTCCTCTTGCCGTCTTGCCTGATTTCCAGCTCTGTCTCCCTAACCCTAACCAGAGTAAATGGTGAGGACTGGCTACGCATGCATTTAAATACTTCTGGGGAGGGCTTATTTTTGGGTGTGTGTTATTTTAGTGTATACACTCAAAAGCCCGATTGGGCTTATTATCAGGGGATGTCTTATTTTAGGGGAAACAGGGTACCTCAGTTGCAGTTGAAGAATTGTGTTCAGTTCTTGGGACCATGGTTTAAAAGGAAAAAAAAACCGAGCAGATTTAGAGAATTAGGATAATCAGAGGAGAAGTCCTATGAAGAATCATCAACAGAATTGTGCATGCTTAGTTAAAAAGAAGAGCAAAGCGGGAGATGATCTCAGTTTAATGATCTAAATGATTGCTCCAGGAAAGAGGAAAATTGTTTTTCTAGGGGAAAGGAACAATAGATTAAATTTAAAAGAAAGGCTGAACATTATTATTTTTTTCCTGACAATCATTTTGTTATGTGATGGATATCCTATTTAGAGGTTTTCAAATGGCGGCTGGGGATGATTTAGTAGATTCTTTTATTGAACAAAAGGATGGATTTGGCAACCTATATGATTGTTTCCCATTATAAGATTCTTCATTGCGTTATTGGTTATGTCCATGCCTCCTAGAAGTGACAACAGCAAATCATAAAAACATAGGCCAATTTTTCAAAATATTAATGAAAGACTTCTTGGCTTAACTGAGATTCACTCTTAACTGAACTTTGTAGAACAAGCAGAAAACTTGCTCCAGATGACTGATTTTATTGTAGTTGAGAATTAAGTAATAGGTTTTTTTTAAAAAAAATGTTAAAAAGAAAAGCAGCTAGATGAATCAAGGAAGAGAAATACTGTATTTAATGAGGAAAAAAATTTAGCCCATAATAATAAATTTGAGGACTTGAAAATAAAATATTTTTAAAATTAAACTGAAATGAGAGAGTCATATTTGTTCTTCACTGATGTAGTAATGGAACCAGATTTGCTGCCAGGTATGCATTCAGCTAAAATTTGCATTGAAACCATCTCTGATGAGCATTCCTGCCTATTTTCAAAAAGGATTGATCACAAAATACTTTACATTGATAAGTATATGAATTATACAAAGTGAGTGCTACTTCAGCAGAATAGATTTATGAGAAAAAAATCAAATGCAAGTCTGTAGTGAAAAAAAAAAAAGCTGAGAAAGGATTCCAGAAAAAGGAGAAGCAAAGAAGTTTGCAGATGATTATACCATAAAGTAGAAAGAGACTTCTCGATACTAGGCAATAAATAAATAAATAAATCCTGCATTTCCCCTATCAGATCTCTTTCCGTTTGATTAAAAAACCTTTGCTCTTGAAATTTTCTCTGTGAAATTTTCACAGTGGAGACTAATCTTGGACTTACTTCAATGCTTGGTGACTCATAGGTGGGTCTGTATGGTATGTCTTTCATTATATAATAATCTCTCCGCAATTTGCATCCTCCCCGCCTTCTCCTAATTCAGTGAAATCTTAAATAATTTTTTTTTTCTAAAGAAATTCCTCCTGGAATTTTTTTCCAGGCCGAGTACCGAAGGAAACCAGAGAAGCTATATAGTAGCAGAATAATGTGGAACTGCAATAGCATGGTAAAATAAGCTAAAATATTAGTAAAAGAAAAAGAATTTCTGATCTGCTTTGAAAATAAGGCCCCCCCAAAAGGGACTTTTCCAAAAAAAAAAGAAAGAAAGAAAACTTCTGAGAAATGGCAAAGCAGATTTTGGGCCCTCATTAGCTTTAGCACTTCAAATGGCTATAATTGCCAGCAAGAAAACACTAGTTAAAAATGTCACTATATCCATTATACTGTATTTCTGGGTGAAATACAATGTGAATAAATGATTAAAATATTCAACATTAATTAAAGCTGGACTGTAATGCCAATGGACAAGAATATTTCTTTCATTATCTTAACTCTTCTATAATTTTCTTATTAAAATCAAACCAATTAACAACCAACTCTGAGCAGGATAACTTTCCAAGAAGCTAGAAAGTTACCCCATAGTTTAAAAAGTACTGTCTGTAGGAAATGTTTATACCCTATGTACTTTTCAGCAAGTTAACATTGTAATGTCCTATACAGCTCAATGGCTGCTTTATTGGAAAAAAAAAATGAGTTCAGTCTCCCAAAAATATAGGAAAAAGGAGACTGGCTCTAAAGAGAACTTGGATAAACCAGTAATTTTTGAAGAAAGTTACTGATATACAGTATCATTTGTGAAATTCCACTCTCAAGCTATCTGTTGTACTATAATATAAACTATGAAAATATAATATATTATATTATAATGTAATATAAACTATGGAAAAAGCAAATAATTATATATGTTTTACTGCAATTGACAGAAGAGTAGATTGAACTGAAATATTTCCAAAGCAGTTCTGACCTATTTATTTTTTTTGACATTTACTGAACCGCCACATTTAAAATTGTTTCAGGCTGCTGCAGATAAGTTACTTGTAAAAGCACCTGAAATTTTGAGAGTTTTCTCTGCATATCTCCTTCAGCTCATCAACCAATCCAGGTTCTGCTGATTTGTATTTCATTCTATTTCTGCAGTGTTTCAACACATTGTCTGTACTACTTATGACTAAACCTGTTTCTGACCTGGAACGTTCCCTCAGTGGTGATCTAGGATGTTAAAGTACCATTAAAATTACATCTGGATATGTAGCTGGAACTGGGTTTGAACACTATTCTACTGCTTTGTGAGTCAGTGTGAGTAAAAATAGTGATAATGGTGAGGCCAGTTTTTTTTTAAATCAAGATTTTAATCAAGTTTTTAAAAACTAAAATAATCAGCAAAATAACGATCTTAGCAGTGTAGTTCATATTGTGTGAATCCATGGCTAATGTAAGAGATGCTTCCAATGTGAGTATCAAAATGAAGCCATCTCTTCCATTCTGCATACAAAAACTGATTTGACTGACAGTTGAATCTTGGTTCAACATTATCCCAGATATCTTCACTATCCTAATAAGGCAACGTCTTTGTAACTAAAAGACACAAGGAAAGCTGAATGTCATGCAGTTTTTTCCTCTAGCTGATTGCCTCCACTTGTTTATTGGTGAACTAGTCTTCCATGGCTGGATCTAATTCATTCCTACAAAATGGGAAAAGTCATTAAAAAATTAACATGATGCCTCTAGTTTCCTTTCGAGCAATAAATAGCAATTTTTAGTGACTGAGCTTCCATTTAGAACTGATGCATGGGGAAATAGATTAATCCCATTCCTCTGGCACCAAAAAACAATCTAGTTCAGGCCTTATATCCATATAACTGTACTTAATTTTTACTGAATAGCTGTTCTTTCCATGATGGACTATTCTGTAACAGTCAAGGGAAGCAGCCCCTCTGCTGTCAGATCTCCTACAACATCGCCCGGAAATGGGCTTCAGATCATATCCTAAAATTTGCCAGTGAGGTTTCAGAGTGGAGAGATGTGTCCTAATCTAATGATTCCTTAATCTGCCTAGCTAAAATCTACGGCACATTTGCAATCAGCTACCTAAAGCAGCAGCCAAAACAAAAAGTGTGCTCAAAAATTCCTTTCAGAAGTGATAGATGTCTCTATTTACATTTTATATAGCAGCCTCTTGGAAGCAAAACAAACAAAAGTGATATTTTTATCAGTTTAGTTTTAAAATGCTCATTTCCTTCATTGCCATTAGAGGTTTTCCAAGTCTTCTGCTATATCCCCTCTTTCCTGTCACATGCATAAAACTTTCCTTTACTAATGGTAGTCCACTTTATGGGCAGAAGAAAGGACTATGTTATAGGTCTGAAATGGAATCACAGCATTCACCCAAATGGTGGTATCATCATCACCATCATCATCATCATCATCATCATCACCATCATCATCATCATCATCACCATCATCATCATCCATTTATTTGTAACAAAAAGGACATGCAAAACTGCAGGAATAATCTAGTTGAATTTGCAGGATTACCAAATAGAAACATCCAAAGTGGCAAATCATCCCTAAATTTGACAGATGTATTTTCTTTGTTTCTGAAGTTCATGACAGCAGCAATAATCCTCCTGTCTATAATCATGTAAAGACATGACATGCAGGGTGTGAATTTCCTAAATCTCAAGTGATTATTTGCCTCAAATTCTTTTAAACTTAAGCCAGTTTACACTTTGAAAAGGTGAACATCTTCTAATAACTTCAGCAAATTAATAGTTATATTTGTTACATAAATGCCACATATTAAATTTGACCTTACCACATATACCTCAAGGAAAAAGCAAAGAGAAAATTATATCAGTTTACTAAAGGATAAAACAACATTATACTGAATTCATATTATAAGAGTCTGTTATCACTTTTTGTATTAGTAGGCATTATTGCTTTGATATTATAAAGAGGAAAATCTGCTTCCGTGCACTGCAATTTATACAGATGAAACGTTTTGTAAAGAATTAGGGCCATTTTTTCTGCATTGAATCAGCCTCCAAGAAAATAAAAAGGAAATTATGCTTCAAATTGAGAAATCAGTTTATATAGTGCCCCACCCCCATCCAAAATCAGAAATTACTGTAAAAACTAAGATTGTTAGATAAATATTTTGGATCCCTCCTTATAATCCTAATTAATATTACTTAGACTTTCAATGCAGATAATCTCCATACTTGGAATTATTTGACTAAACATTAGAAGTAGGGGTGGAAAACTGAATTTTAAAGATTTCTTTTAAAGCTCCCACTCTCATTAATAACATTAAATGGTTTGTCTTTTCTATGAAACTATTTTCATTTTCAGTTAAATTTTAAACCCTATTTTTAATAAACTCACATGTATTAATTCACTTAATAATGTTTGCAGAAAGAATGCTAAAGTTGTAAGCCAAAGCATACTGTGTATGCCAGTGTAAACATGCTCAGATCTGTGATGCAACTCCCTCAAGCACCATCTCTTGAAAACAAATAAGTATGTTCCACTGGTTGTTTATGGATTTACTTCCAAGGAAATGTGATTCGAGTTCAATATACATTAGAAAATTGAGAGGACTAAACAAATTTCATTTTCAGATTTTTTTAAAAATATAATTATTTATGTTATATTTTGATTAGTCCAACAGAATCTATTAGGAAAAAGAACTAATATCGAATAAATTCCTGCAGAACTCTCATATTGCAGTTTTTTATTGATAAAGAGCAACATTATATATTTCTTGTTTATTTGTTCTTTACAATCAAAGACACTCTTTCACTTCTAGATTCTTATTTCTCTGTATCATTCTAAATTCTTTTAAATATTTTATGTTTTAACATCTCACCTCTTTTCTTTGACTGCTCATGGGTTACTTTTGAACTGTAAACATGCATGAACAGAGGTGCTAAATTATTATCCAATGGAGAAAATGTAATATTGTGTCTGCTATTAATTAAGCATATAGCTAATCATAGATTTCAGTTATAATTTGCCTCTATTGGTAGGCTGGTGTTCAGATTTCATAAGATTTCATAACTAAAATATAAGCTAATTTTAAAAATATTGCTTTTTATAAGCAAATATAGTTTTCCGTTTTATAAACATACAGTTAATATTGATGTTCAACATTGCCTCTTACTTATTAGCCATTCCTCTGAAGTCAGTCTTAAAATGGTATATTAAGCCTATAGTAACTTTGTTTTATAATAATTTTATGACAAAAGGTATTGAATGAAAATTGAATTAAAATACAAATATTCTTTTTTATATTGAAAATAGCTCTCATAATCAAAACTACAGCATATACAACTTTTTAAAAGCAATATGTGTGTGTGTTTAATAAAATCCTCATTAACCAAAAAAAAAAAAATCTAATGTTTTTATTTAAAAGTATGAACCCTTAAAGTATGGACCCTTAGTCTTTCAGTAGTTTCAGAGATGAATCAAGTAGCACAGATTAAGTATAAACCCCATTCACAAACTTCATTTTAATCTGGGGCTTCTATTCCCCTTGTCAACTTTCAAAATAATGGAATGTTGAAATGAATGAAATTCTGATTTGTGTGAAAACCCAGTGAAGTAAAAGCTTTGGTATAACAAAGGTTGAGAAAGAAAATGAAAATATACATTTTGGAATCATGCAGCCCAGCCCATGTATTTTTTAGCTAAAAACAGGTACATCAAATAAGATTTATTTCAAAAGAGAAGAGTCTAATATCCTAGCATCCAAACTTACCCAACTTATACATACATACATACATACATACATACATACATACATACATACATACATACGTACATACCACTCTGGCAACAGTGATCTGTTCTGAAATAATTGCCAAAATAATTGCCAGTAATCTGTTCTGAAATAATTGCCAATAATTGTTATAATAGTGGATTGTTAAGAATTACTACCATGCCATTTTCCTCATGCAAATTAAAAGAAGCCTTAACACTCACCCATTCCACTAACAAAGCGTTTTAAAAGTTTAATCCATCAGAATGTTCAGGTTTTATCCTCTCCAGGATATCAGCTCTTCAAATTAATCTGATGTGGAAAGAATAACATTCTCTCCAGCTCTTATCCCACTTGGTTAGTGACAGCTCTTTATGGATATCAGCAGCCTTGCTGAAGTATTATTGTAATCCATCCAAGCTTCCCAAGATTGCTCAGGAGATTGAGTCTGAAATATACATCATCTTTCATTTTGGAAGCTGCTCGATGCTCTCCCTGCTGTATGCCTCGCTTCTGAGATGCTTGGATTATCTCAAACTGGAGGTAGCACAGACTTGGCTATTTATACAGCTTCTGCGTTGCCTGCCTGGAAAAAGAAGGAAGAGGAGCAAATGAATCTGAACTCTTCAGAGATGCAAAATGCTCTCACAGGCATGGGCATTTCCCAAATCAAACAGTTGGTATTCATCAAACTGGAAGGCAGCCCCTGGCTTTGAATAAGGCAAGAAAGCAGGCAAAGATACACATGGCTGTGTGGAGATTCAATTCAGAAAAACAAGAAAAAGGAACAAGTAGCAGCAGAAGAAACAGCGGGAGAGGTTGAGCATCTTGTGATTGCCTTGAATTACACTCCTTGGAGAGGGGGGGGATTTAAAACAAAACAAAACAATTGAAATACAGTCTTGTAGGGAAAAGAATTGGTGGAATCGGCTAAGGTTATACAACAACATGTTTTCATTTGGCTGATGTTTAAGCCTCACAGTTTCAGTGAAAAAAGAGCAAGATTAGTCTGTGAGTTATATCCTTTCTCAGTGTTTCAATACACACTGATATCTACAGGGCTTACCCTGAGATGAAATGATTAAAATAATTAGACTGGTAAACATCAAAGTTTAAATTCATGAGAAGACCTTTTGAAATATCAAATGAAAGGATAATTAATATTCTACGATTTCTGATAAAATGATGTAGTTTTCTTTCTCTCTCTCTTTGATAGAGATTGTTTGCACTACTGCCTTCTAATTGGTAGAGCTAACAACCTTTTTGGCCACAGGGCTGGCCTGGAAGGGCTACTGCAATCAAACTGGTTGCTAAGCCTTACTTCAACATTGGCCTCTGCAATATCAGAGGGCAGCAGTGGGGGAGAGAGGCCAGATTGAACATAGCGTTGCCCTTTATCAAAATTAAATGGAAGAGGGGCCTAGAGAGAAAGATATAGAGACTGCCCCCTCCCATCCTTTGGGATCCTTTACCCAAGACTATTATTTCATTCTGTGTAGAAGAGAGGAGGAGGAGGAGGAAGAAAGTAATCTGATCCTCATCAAGCACACAAAGTCTTGTGCCAATAGGATTCTACTGATCAGTGCTACATACTGTATGTACAAATTGGCTTTTCTAATTTTTGTATCTATGAAAATGATTGTGCTATTCAAACAGAATTTCAACATATTATAAGGTATGTTACCAAAGCAATGAACATAGCTGAAAAAATTATTTCTTAACCACTTACAGTTCATAATTTTCTTGTTGTTTTTATCTGATACAATTAACAAAATATTATGGGAGAAAATTTTTATCTGAGTACATTTTTATGACATGCATGAATAGAAAACCATATTGTACTGTCTTATCTGTTGCATAAATAATAAAATATTCAGGTAGACTGAAATTGATCAAGAAGTTCTAAATTCCACCATGTTAGCAGTTTATAATGCGTTAAGCTATTGCTTAACGCATTATAAGCCGCCCTGAGTCTTCAGAGAAGGGCAGCATATAAATCTAATTTTTTAAAAAAAAGTAGGAGGGGGAATTAAGGAGAGGGACTGTTAGTAGACATAATAGCATTCTTCCTGTCGGTCAAGGTCAGGGCAATCCAGCATCTGGAGAAGGAGTGGTCAAGGGGCTGGGTTCAGATGACTGGGGAGAAAGGGGATGGTTTTGGGGGTTTTGACTTACTGAGGGAAAACCTGGGCTTTTCAGATTTGGGTTTTCCCAGATGTGCCAGTTTGCCTATTCTAGTAAAGAGAACTTTGAAAAATGCTTGCTTCCATGTCTTTACTTGGAGTTGGGGTTTTTCTGGAACGGTTTCATATAGTTTTACTTATAGTTTTTTCTTTAACATCCACAAGTGCTTGGTGGATAGAGTATCGTCAGGGTCAATATATTTTACACACAATAATTATAATAGTAATATTGTTTAGATATTACATAATCATAATATTTCAACTTCTAGCCTTTCTGTATACATAGTAATTATAATGTATTTTTAGATTAAATAAATGTGATGTAAGGAGTTACAAGATCCCAAGGGAGAAGCATGAAAGATTTACCAAAAAGTCAGTAAGAGTTGAAATTCTAAAAAGGGCAAGAGATGTTGGATAGATATAGAATACTTCTTAATATGGTAGCTATTTTATTAAGAGTTAAGGGAAAAAAGGTAGAAGTTAGAAATTCGGAAAATAGTATTATGTGTACTAATAGCTTTCTGATTAGAAGTTACAAACCATGTTTGACTAGAATCTAGAAGTTAAGTGGGATGTAACTTTCCAAATAGCTTGTCCCCAGCATGTCAGAATCTGAGATTGATCCAGACTTTTTGATAGGTGTAGTCTCCTAAAAGAAATGGTGATTTTAGTTTATTTTATATGATGTTCTATTCCAGGGCCCAATCTACTAGTGACATCTTCCTGGCCAGAGTTTTTGCAGTGCTGTAAATAGTAACTTGGTTAACTTAAGTAAATATGACATTAAGTCAATTTTCTGGCTCCTGTTGTAATAATTTTGATATACAGTATTTGGATTCAAACTTTAATACAAGTTCCATGTCAATGGGTTGTTCTAACTCTTAACCTGCTACTTAACCTACTTAACCTGCTACTTATAATGGTTCCAATTACTTTTTAGACTGTTACTTTGTGAGCTGAAAGCACAACTGTTACTGAATTTACTTAATGAAGTTTTTCAAGGATTTGTCACCATTCTTTTCCATGATGGAGGAAAAGCCTGATTGACTTATCTTTTGACTCATGTTTCTGCACACTGAAATGAACATGGAAGAGCAGTTGGACCTCCTTCATAGCAAAGAGATATTGGTGACAAAAGAGTGGCTCTAAAATGAAGAAAACTGTCAGCTCCTCAGTTTTGTTGTTGTGATTTAATGTGAAACCTGACATTTGGATGTCTAGTCAAATGAGGATGTGCATATTCATGTAAAGGGAATTCCGATCTCTTCTTAATGAAACATCCTTTTGGAAACAAGAGGAAGCATGAGCTGAACTGCAGGTGATTTCTGATATATCTGGAGAAACCTCTTTAGATAGATGGTTTACAATTGCCCTCAGATGTTATTAGAGGGCCTTCATTTCTTGAATTTTTCTTAGTGGAACCACAGTAATTCAGTATCTCAATTCTAGTTTAGAAAGATTGTTATTAATAACTAAAAATTTAAATTCTTCAAATTAATACTATAATGTGTTCCTAACTCTTTGTAGGATGCCTTGTTCTTGGCATACCATTGCTTTTACTTTGGATAATTCCAATGTTAATCCTAATCTCTTTTCCAAATAAAGTGTTTCAGATAATTGGCTCTCCTGAGCAATAGATTCAATAGATCTATTGCTACAGATTTTTTTTCTGGGCTTGGTAACTAGAAGTTCAGCATTCCTTTGATGCAGCTTTGCCTGTCGATTTAAGAATTTGCTATTCCAGATAATGTATGAAAATATAAGAGTTGAAGATCAGTGTAAATGTAAACAGATTTGAGCCACCCCCATGAAATACATTAAGTTAACCCTAGAGAAAATTACCTATTGTCCAAAACAGTGGAGCTGTTCTTTCAGTTTTTGTCTTTTAAAGTCAAGTTAGAAAGAATTCTAGATATTATTGCTGATTTTTGAGGATGGAAAATGCTAGTAAACTGGCTCAAATAATACCTACATGGATCTATTTACTGAAATATTATTATGTACATGTCAACCGTCTTATGTTATAAGAGCCTGGTGGCGCAGTGGACTAAACTGCTGCTGTTAAAGTAGTACTTAGCTGCCAACTGCCTGCAATTACTGCGAGTTCAATTCTCACCAGGCTCAAGGTTGACTCAGCCTTCCATTCTTTCAAGGTAGGTAAAATGAGGACTCAGTTTGTGGGGGCAATAAACTAACTTTGTATAAAAAAGAACACCACTTGGGGGCCCCGAAAGCCCTACTAAGCAGGTATATACAAAAGTATGAAGGCTATTGCTTAATGTATTGTAAGCTGCCCTGAGTCTCCAGAGAAGGGCGGCATATATAAAATTGAACTAATAAATAAATAAATAAACAAACTCAGAATTATACCTCCTAAATTAATGTACCAATGTATACATTTGTGTTAAGTCTCTCTCTCTCTCTCTCTCTCTCTCTCTCTCTCTCTCTCACACACACACACACACACACACACACACACACACACACACACACAGAGATCACACTTTATTTGGCAACCTTAATAGGGCTACTTCATTGGAAATTATGATGATTCATCACTTCTACTAGCTGTTCTTCTTACCTGCTTCTTCACAAGAATTCCAGCATTCATAGTTCTTCTTATGTTATATATCTTCTTGTATTTGGCATTTGAAGACTTAAGGGTACAAGCTAAATTTGGAAATTTAGAAAGAAGTATTTTTTGTAGCATTTTTTGTTGCAATTAATGAGGAAATAAACTGCAGAAATCTTTATAGGTAGTCCTTGATTAATGACTGATCACTTAACAACTGTTCAAAGTACAATATTCTTGGAAAAGGTGGTTACACCATGCAAAGCACTTCCTACCATTGTAAAATGTCATGCTGTCCCTCCCTACGGTCACACGACAGCATTTCAGTGCTTGGCAACAGGCTGACATTTTGATTTGGTGGCAGTATCCTGCAGTCACACGACAGAATTCACAACACAGAATATGGAATACAGAATAGTGGAGTTGGAAGTGACCTTGGATGTCTTCTATTTCAACCCCCTACTCATTCTGGACAAATGACTGTCCCATCTCTTCTTAAAAATATCCAGTGATGGAGCATCTACAACTTCTGAAAACAGCCAATCCACTGACAAATTGTTCTCACTGTTACAAAATTTCTTCTTAGTTCTAGATTGGATCTCTCTTCGATAAGTTTCTATCTGTTATTTCTTGTCTTACCCCCTAGTACTTTGGAGAATAGGTTGTCCTCCTCTTCTTTGTGACAGCCTCTCAAATATTGGAAGACTGCTATCATACCATCCATAGTCCTTCTCTTCATTAGACTAGACACATCCAGTTCCTGCAACCATTCACTATGTGTTTTATCCTCCAGCCCTCTAATCATCTTTGTTGCTCTTCACTGCACTCTTCCAGAGTCTAAATGTATATATATTTATTTATATCACAGTAATCAAAATTAGATGCAGTATTCCAAGTGTGGTCTTACCAAAGTAACATATAGCAATACTAATATTTTACGTGATCCTGATACTATTCCTTTGGTAATGTAACCTAGCACTGCATTGGCAGTTGCAGCACACTGCAGCAAAATGCTAACTGCATTTTGGATTGGCTTAACAATCACATAGTTCGCTTAACAACCATGTCGTTCACTTAAAAGTGTGGCAACTTGCTTTGTGACCTGTAAAATTGAATCAGGTCACATGGCAACCTGCTTAACAATTGCCCTGATTTATGACCAAAATCCTGAGCTCAATTGTGGTCATACCTTGAGGACTACCTGTACTGGCATTCTTGGAGAAGACTAGAATATTGTCTGCTATAGGCAGAAGCCACATTGCAGTGTGAATCTCCACTCAGTTTTACATCCTATTACACTTTTCAGTGTGAATTTGAAGGTCTGTATTAAAACCACCATCACCTAAAAAACTAAAAGTAAAGAGGATTGTAACACTGTCACAATATCAGGAGATAGAATCCAAATATCCACAATATGACAAATTTGATTTTTTTTTTAAAAAAAAGTCACAATGTAAATTTAGATAATTCTCTTTCTGCCAATATCTGTGGAATTTGTAAAAAAGCCAGAAGATGAATCTTATAGAATTTTTACAAGAATATCTAAATCTCAACATTTAGTGCATAAAGCAGTTTGGTAACAGTAGTTTGTTCAGAGAGCAATTTTTCATGAATATGCTTAGAAAGCATTACTCCTGTGTTTGGAAAGCATTGAGCTATCAATTTGTTAGAAAGAATGGCTAGGACTGGAAGCTAGAGATGTTCTGCATGCATTTTAGGCATCCTCGGGGACTTTTGGAACAATTGTGTCACAGAGTTTGGCTAAATCAGCTCATTCCAACTCGAGAGATATAGCTTAAAAGTTCAGAAGCTCTTACAATGTGGAATAAATGAGAAGTGTTGTGAGTAATTTATTATTGAATATTTGCATAGTGTCAGGAAGAGAAAAGGTCAAGTGAAACAGGCCCGTGGCATTGCCAAGTGAGTCCCTTATTTATCAGGGAGAAAAATCTGTTAAGAGGTTGATTTCATGGTTGCAGAACTTCAGTGATATGTTTTATTTTCTCTGGTGAAAGTGGCAAATTAATGACAGATGGACAATATATAGAAGGAGATAGAAAGAGTAGTGGGGGCATCTCTGTTGATCACGCCTCCAGGTGGCCCCTGACCTTCGCTCTTTCCGCTGTGGCCTTAAAACATGGCTACTCCGTCTGGCCGGTTTGGGCTGAAGGGGTTTTAGAGGGGATTTTAATGGTTTTTATAGTTTATTGGGTATTTTTTAAAAATATAACTTCGTGTGTTATTGTTGTGAGCTGCCCTGAGTCCTTTTGGAGATAGGGCGGCATATAAGTTTAATAAATAAATAAATAAATATACTTGATATGAGCTTATTTTTCATTTCTGACCTGAATCTACAGATTCAGTTAAACTTTTTCAAAGGAGAAACCAGCACTCGCATGGCTAGGTGGCTCAGTGGCTCAGACACTGAGCTTGTTGATCAGAAAGGTCAGCAGTTTGGCGGTTCGAATCCCTAGTACAGGTCTCCTACGTGAGCATGGGGTTGGACTAGATTACCTCTAAGGTCCCTTCCAACTCTGTTACTGTTAACTGTTAACATAGCTGTATGTCTAAATATGCTCCTTTTCAAGCATTATGACAAACATAGAGACATAATGCTAGTGACTGGCTAGCAAACGAACCCAGTCCTACAGTATATCCACCTACAGCAAGATTGTGTGAACAATGAGAAAAATTAATAAGAACATTCTTTACACAAAGTACTCTAAAATGAGCTGCAGTGGCACAGTGGTTAGAATGCAGTTCTGCAGGCTACTTCTGCTGATCACTGCCTGCCAGCAGTTTGGCATTTCTGGTCTCACCAGCTCAAGGTTGACTCAGCCTTCCATCCTTCCGAGGTGGGTAAAACAAGGACCCAGATTGTTGGGGGCAATATGCTGACTCTGTAAATCACTTAGAGAAGGCTGTAAAGCACTGTGAAGTGGCATATAAGTCTAAGTGCTGTTGCTATTACTAAAAGAAGTTCTATATCAAACCTGACAGGTAGTCTCTTTACCATTAATAAAGAATGCTACGTGCAAAATGGCCACATTAAGGCTACTTAATTTAATTTAATTTACTTAATTAAACTTAATGCCTTATCCATCTTGCTAAAAAGTATTATTCAGAACTTTCAATTCATTTTTCCATGAGCTTATCTGATAAAGACCATGGCATATGGAGGATTATGACTAAGAATGTGAGAGGAGAGAAATAAGAATATGTTGTTGTAGCTATGAAAATAAGAGAAAAGAGGGACATAATATATTTGGTCTGATCTACTTAAGTGGATTTGCTAACTACATTCAGTGAATTGAAGGTGTAGATTTAATCATGAATACAGGTGCTAAGATGTGAGTCAGAAGGCAGAATTTGTATCATCTCAATTGTTGTGGGTATGTATGAAATATATGTAATTGATTATGGTAAGTGCATAACACACTAGTGAATAGCGATAAAAGAAAGATGAATCTTGGAAAACTGCCATCATTCTGAATGAATGTGATTCATGGAAAATACTAGGAGAACATGAACAGGTGGTAATAAATAAGAAGATAGTACAGAAAACGAATAAATAGTAATACTACTTACTCTAGAAATACAGGTTTTCAAAAATGTTTTGAGAATAATTGTTTATCTGTACAGTATAATGGCAAAAGAATGAGCATAACTTTAAAAAAATAATTGATTTGATTGTTTATGATATAAGACAAGGAAAACTGAAGAATATACGGGTAATAAGATATTCTGAATATAGAACAGACCACTTAAAAGTGGTGTCAGCAGTGAATTTTGTAAAAAATAAAAAAGGCATGGAAGAAAAAGAAAAACGAAAATCACAAGAATAAAATTGGAATGGCTACATCAATGCCTGAAGATTGGAAGAATGCCATTATTGTTTCCTTATATAAATGAAAAGGTAGTAGGAGTGAATGCTGAAAACTACATAGTAGTGACAACACTTTGGCTGAAAAGGTTTGAAATTAGATAATGAGCAAGATCTGGCTAGGATTATACAGCATTATACCAAGTAGAATATGTACAGACCAGATTCTTGCTGTTTAACGAGTCACTGTGAAGTGTGTGTATTTAAGAAGGTTTCTTTTTTTTAGTGTCTTTAATTAAAGACACTAAATACACTGTTGGAAGAAGGGATTAATTTAACTTGGTTACAGTATAATCAACTTCAATTGAGATGGAGGGAAGATCAAAAAACTGATTTAATGTTGTATGAAGAGGAATTGGTAAGACAGATAAAAGAGAAAGGCCCAATGCATATCAAGAGGGTTTATAACATTTTGCTAGAAAGAGATTCAGAAAATGAACTGGTTAAAGATTGTATGATAAAATGGGCACAAAACTTTGCAGAACCAGTTATGATGGAAACATGGGAAAAAAATATGGGTTCAGAAAGTTAAAATTTACACAGTCGCAGAATCTGAGGGAAAATTTCTATAAAATGTTTTATAGGTGGCATTTAGATCCTAAGAAATTGTCGTGCATGTATCCTAATGTTCAGCCAAAATGTTGGCGATGTGATTGCTTAGATGCTACATATTATCATATATGGTGGACTTGCAAGAAAGTGAAGGCTTTTTGGATTAAAATTTGGTGGGTTATGCAAAATGTTTTGAAGAAAAAACTCCAATTTTCTCCTCAGTTGTTTTTACTGGGCATAGTTAAGGATTCTTCATTGACTGAAACAAAATTGATATTATATATGGTTAAAGCAGCTAGGTTACTGATTGGTCAATATTGGAAAAAGGACGTTATGCCTACTATTGAAGAGTGGACTTTGAAGGTGGCCAGTTTTGCAGAAATGGCGAAGATATCAGCATATTTAAAAGACTGGACTCAAGAAACTTATGTGTGGGAATGGAAGAAATGGATAGATTATGTGCAGAATAAATATCAAACAAGGAAGTATCAGATAGCTTTTAGTTGAATGTTATGTAAAAATTTATAGTGTAGACGGGACAGAATGGTTGGGGGTATTGTATGATATGGTATGATTTGAATTTCACCTTGGGAAGTCATGGGGGGGAGGGGAGGCTTAGGGAGGGTTAGGGAGGGGAAGGGGGGGAAGTGGAAAAATTTGTGTTTGTAAAACTTTTTCAATAAAAAGAAAGAAGGTTTCTGACATGTTTATTGATTATGAACGAGGATCAGACGGCACATGTTATCTATTTAGGGCAGGAATGAAATCTACTTCCTTTCTCTACCAGTTCAGAAGTGCACGTGCACACGTGGACCCTCTACGCATGAGCAAATCTTTCTGCGCATGCGCAGAGGGTAAAAAACAGGTTACTTCTTGGTTAAAAACAAGAAGTAATGACGACCAGGTGGGTGGGTGGAGCCTCGCTCTGCCATCGCTACCGGTTCTCCGAACCACCCGCTGCCATCACTACCAGTTTGGCCAGACCAGTCCGAACCAGTAGCATTTCACCCCTGATTTAGGGAGAAAAAGGGGAAGATCAAAGTCATTGTAGGATGGACTTGGTGAGGACTCATCAAGTTGTATTATCATATTGCTCATTTAAATATTGTTTAAATACTGTTGTACTGTTGTATTGCTCATTTAAAATAAAAACCAACATGATTGGAGAGATATGCAATAAAGTATATACTTTTATTGGAATGCCCTATGGTGATCATTAGGCTTGTTGCCAAAAGACAGTGGGAAAGAGAGCCTGGAGTGAGACATTTCTACAGATTATATACATTTAGTGATTTACATTGGAAACAGAAAGATAAAAGAAGTAATACAATTACATTATGATCGTTTAGCTGAAATGCTTTGATAAACTAATAAAATAATTATTGTATTGTATTGTATTGTATTGTATTGTATTGTATTGTATTGTATTGTATTGTATTTTTTAAAAATATATTTATTTATTTGTTTGTTTGTTTAATTAATTAATTGATTGATTGGCTGGCCATCTTACCATAGGTAACTCTGGACGGCTTACAGTTACATATAAGTTAAAACATAAAAAGTTAAAATCAAATATTAAAACCAAAGACACATGGAAAGGGCGGAGGTGGAGATGGTATTATACCACATTTCATACTTGTAGGAGGATAAAATCCTTCCTGCTACTATCAACATGTACAATAAACATCACTGGTTATGTTGCAGTTTCCTTTAATATTATTTGACTCGATCTCCCCAGGAAGGACAGCTGTCTAACTTTTCTGTCTCCAGTCCAGGGTCACAATACTAGGGATCAAGCCATACATATATAACACTGACAATTAACTACAGAAAGGTTTGTTTCTGAATATATGCTTAATTATAATAAGTTTAAAGCAATATGAAAATTAAGTGAGGGGGTTCAGCTAAGAATCCTTGATCTTGATATAACAATAGGAACACTACAAAAAATGTCAGCGGTTATGTCTTATACTTTGGAAGAGCAATAAAAATCTTTTATATTTTCTCCTTTATGTTTTCTTTTGTATTCTCTATATGACTCTATTTGCAGCATGCTTATAGTATCTTGATCTGTTTCCTTCATTTGAACCCTTCTTACATTTTCCCCCCTGGAATTCTGGGATGGTCTTCACCTCAGTTTTTTCTTCTGTCTAGTAAAGTAAATTATGCCACTGAGACTATAATCTATTGTACAGTGTATCTGTCTTCTTGAAGAAAATCTGACTGAACTCTGATTGGTTTACTTCTGGTGAAACATATTTAAGATCAGAACAATTCTCCTTGTACCAGTGGGGGAAAAAAAGCACTGAGTTCCTTTGTTCATATCGAACACTTTTAGCAACAAAACTATCCCGGTTTCTACCCCAAAAAGTCAGATCAAGAGCAAACATAGCTCAAACATTAAAAATTCTCCATACTCCATACTCCATACTCCATACTCCATACTCCATACTCCTACCTAGAGCCTTGGTGGCGCAGCAGATTAAAGTGGTGTTAAGTGACACCAGCTGCCTGCAATTACTGCAAGTTTGAATCTCACCAGGCTCAAGGTTGACTCAGCCTTTCATCCTTTTGAGGGAGGTAAAATGAGGACCCAAATTGTGGGGGCAATAAGCTGACTTTGTATAAAAAAGAACACCTCTGGGGGTGGGGGGCCGAAAGCCCTACTAAGCAAGTATGTACAAAATTATGAAGGCTATTGCTTAATGCATTGTAAGCCACCCTGAGTCACTGGAGAAGGGCGGCATATAAATTGAACCAATAAATAAATAAATAATAGATGTCTGATTGTTTTTAATTTATGTTTTTGCATACTTGTGAGAAGCCTGTAGCATTTTCTTTCAGAAGCAGCCCCCAGGATTATTGCTTCAGTTAAATCTGTTTAAGCACCATTCAGATACCTTGAGCAGATGTGATTTTTATTAGCAAGATACCTTTTCTTTTGAATTCTTCTCTAATTTCATGCCTGGAAGAAAGAAGAAGAAAAAAACAACAACCCTGGACTCTTATATGAATATAAAATAGATATGAGAAAGTGGCTGAAACTTGATGTTAAAAGTGAATCTAATCTAACAGCTTTATTTTTTAGCATGTCTTGAACCAATGTTCAGAATTTTTCTGCTTGTTTAAACAAGTGGTAATTAAAGGCTAAATGAGCATAAAAGATGGGATTAGACCTTAACAGCTGTTGAACACTTCTAAAATAAGTGCACCAAATTTTCATTTAATTTTTTATTAAATATTATTTCATATTCATTTTGTGAAAAGCACTAAGCACCTATTTCTTAATGCCTTAAGTAAGGTGAATTGTGAGACCCAGATTCCTAAAAACTATACATTACAAGAGAATAACTATTAGTGTGTGTATGTGTGTATATGGAATTGAATTACTGACATGATTTTGCATGTATTTTAGCTAGGCAAAAAAGTTTCCTCATGGAGAAAGGGCGGCATATAAATCTGATAAAATAAATAAAATAAATATTGGTTTTGCCCTGAAGTTTCAAGATGAAAAAGAATGTTAAATTTTGGCCTAGAGGTAATCATTGTAAAAGTGGAATGAACAAGGCAAGAAAAGAAGAAAAGTAATAATACCGGAAGCTGTAAATGCCTGGTAAAGGTAAAGGTTTCTCCTGTCCAGTTGTGTCTGACTCTAGGGCGTGGCACTCATCTCCATTTCTTAGCTGAGGGAGCCAGTGTTGTCTACTCATGTTCATGCTTTTGAATTGCTAGGCGGGCAGCTCAAAAATTGACCTAAAAATTGCTAAATGGGCAGGAGCTGGGACAAGATTGGGAACTGACCCTGTTGCAAGGTGCCTAAATCTTTCCAGCTGACAAACTCGAAGACCCAGTGTCTTTAACCACAGGGCCATCACACCCCCTTAAAGGTCTTGTAAAGAGCTGGTTTGGTATAGTGGTTAAAATAGGAGATTGGACTAGAAAATTTCCAAGGTCTCTTCTAATCCTGTTATTATTATTTTTTAAAAAAATTGAATTATATGCCGCCCTTCTACGGAGACTCAGGGCGGCTTACAATGTGTTAAGCATTAGCCTCCATACTTTTGTATATTTATACAAAGTCAGCTTATTGCCCCCACAAACTGGGTCCTCATTTCACCTACCTTAGAAAGGATGGAAGGCTGAGTCAACCTTGAGCCTGGTGAGATTCGAACTTACAGTAATTGCAGACAGCTGGTGTTAATCACAATGCTTTTAGTCTGCTAAGCCACCAGGCCCTTGTTTTTATGTTCTACATAAAATATATTTTAAGTTTTGTCTGATAAAGGTTGCCATTTCCATGGTCAAAATGCTCCGGTGTATTCATTTCTATGTTTGGCTAAAAAAGTTTTTCTGTTTGTATGTTTATTTTATTATTTATTTATTAGTTCAATTTATATGCCACCCTTCTCTGGAGACTCATGGCGGCTTACAATGTGTTAAGCAATAGCCTTCATACTTTTGTATATACCTGCATAGTAGGGCTTTCGCCCACCCCCACTAAGCGGTGTTTTTTTTTATACAAAGTCAGCTTATTGCCCCCACAATCCAGGTTCTCATTTTACCTACCTCGAAAGAATGGAAGGCTGAGTCAACCTTGAGCCTGGTGAGATTCGAATTTGCATTAATTGCAGGCAGCTGGTGCTAATTAACAGCAATTTAGTCTGCTGCACCACCAAGGTTCTGTTGACCACATGGAACCAACCAAACTAGAATATTGGATTGTTTCCTCTGCAAGGATTGTCTTCAACATAAATATTTTTTTTAAAAAAGAAATCAGCCCATAGGCTTTTAAATTCTTCACTTTTTGTTCTTCTCACAGCACATAGGCTTGGGTTTTATAACAATTATCTCCACTTTTTCAGAGTAAATATCAAAAAGTAGATATTTGATCCATTTTCTCAGATATATTTTTGGAATTCTTGTTAAACTGGAGCCATTAGCATTAGTCTTCCCTACCCAATGGTAGGGCATAAAGGCTAGTCGTGCATAAAGCACAGAACATGATGACGTTAAAGGGTTTAGTTGCAAGTTCATTCTTAGCATTGGCTGTATCGTTGCTATGTAGAGGTCACTGTCCAATTTATCTCTTAATGCACATACAAGCCCTAGACTGCAGAGTGAGATTAACCAATGCAGCAGAAAAATACACAGTGATTCATCATAGCAACAAAGCAGGACAAATTTATCAGGGATTTCAGCTGGTTGAATCCTTTGTAAAATAACATGGAAACAAATTGTTTGGCCTGCTCTTTTTGTGATGAAGGAATGTGATGCAGATAAGAAGAAAGCCATAGTTCTCAGCCATTGCAATGTACACAAATTATTCTTTTGTGGCACAAGAAAATGTAATTTCTTTTTCATTTTGGGTGGGATTAGCTTTAGAGTTTCTATTATCTTTTCAAGTAGCTGTTTTTTGTGATAGGAAGCATATTTCACAAAATATTTTGTAAGGGAAAAAAAAGAAAGAAAGGAGAATAAGATCTCAATCAATTGGGAATAAATGGAAGGATTTTATCATGGGATTTGTTGAAGAAGCAACTATAAATTTGTCTAAATTTACATCATTCTTTGATATAGCTGCTAAAAAATCTGACCTTATCAGGATCTATTTGATAAATTCTCAGTTCTCCAAATATTTGGAATATAGTCTAGGACTGTGATGGCGAACCTATGGCATGCATGCCAGAGGTGGCATGCAGAGCCCTCTTTGTGGGCACACGCCATCACTAGCTGCTCTTCTGGTTTCTGGTGAGCATGTATGCACTGGCCAGCTGGTCTTCCCAGGTGACAGAGCAACAGAAAACAGCCTGCAAAACGGCCTGAAAAACAACCAAAAGCAGCCAAAAAACAGACATTTTTTTGGGCCATTTTCCAGGCTGTTTTTGGTTTCTGGCACTCCAGTGTGCGCACATGCACATACATTCCAGTTTGGGCACTTCCAGTGCCGAAAAGTTTCACCATCACTTGTCTAGGATGATAGTTTTAGAATTTTCTCTCTAAGGATACCTCCTTGCTGGTAAATTAAAGCTAAAAGATGCTTAAGTGGAAGTTTTCTTCACTGTTTTCAGAAATGTTAAAGATCAGCACATACAGTATTTAAGTTATAATACTGTAAGTATTATTAGACAAGAACATGATGGGCAACATACAGTGTAAAAACTGTAACAGCCATTATGTAGGATGGACAAGGAGAAGACTAACAGAATACAACCATGAACACCAATTAACAGTAAGAAGACATAATGAAATCTCCTTAGTCTTCCAACACATGGACAGACTCAACCAGTTTCAACTAGGAAACTGTTAGCCTCTTAGACTAAAGCAAACCCCAAAATGCTAGGGAAACCCTGGGAGTTTGGCATTCAGATAAATTAGCCATCAATAGACACATAGAGGTAAACCATAGTTGGACACCATTGAAAAGCAATAATAAAAAAGCTAAGAAGGAAACAAAAAGACCAGAATGCATCCTTTCCAGCAGCTAACACCCAGATAAACAGGGATTAATACCAGGCAAAGAATCAAGCAGAAAACAACACCCTAATCAACTAATAAAAAGAAAGCTACACCCTTATCAAAACTGGCAATGCAAATTACTGTATGTTATCAGGGAACAAAATTCACACCCACTCACGTGGATGATGTTATTTAGTTGAGTAGTGAAATGTCTGCAAAGAAACAACCGAGTTCAGAAAGCATCAAAAACTCCACAATTCAACCCTGAGTTAGGTACTTGCTCTTCTACAGGTATTTAGAAGCCAAGGGCTCAGTGTCACAAGGAAATAATAACCAACAATTTAATAGCCAGCCATCAACATTTTGTTGTTGTTAGCTACAAAGTCATGTCCAACCCATCGTGACCCCATGGACAACTTTCCTCCAGGCCTTCCTGACCTCCCCCAGAGTCCATTCAAGCTCACGCTGACTGCTTCAGTGATTCCATCCAGCCACCTCATTCTCTGAACAGCACCTTAATTAACAACTAAACATTACACACAACCAGGCATTATATAAGTACAATGTGTAGAACAGCCCACTGCACATATTCTGGAGAGAGAGAGGTTATCTGATAAGCTTGGAAGAATAAACCTTTTCAGATTGGATCCTGCAATGTTATCCTGAGAAACATATACATATTTGTCTCCATTCATGACATTCTGTTGCTGACTTATTTCATATAATATTTAAGGAGGTTAAACAAGGATTTTATGTGATTACTGTAGTAAATGTCTATGGAGATTCTCGGTCACTCAGGTCATGGTTGTCCCAAAGGTGCTTTTTCAAGAGGCAACTGGACTTTCTGGTTTTTCTTTGAAGACATTTTGCTTCTCATCTATTCTTTGAAGACACTTCGCTTCTTCAGCTTCTTGGATGAGAAGTGGAATGTCTTCAAAGAAAAACCAGTTGCCTCTTGAAAAAGCACCTTTGGGATTACCTGTAGTACAAAATAGAATGATACTGATAATTTCTCAGATATATATTTCTATTGAATAAATTAGATTGATTTGATCATCCTCTTGGGTTAGTAAAAGCAGTTAACTTTATATTCGTGTTTCATGAATTGTGCAAACCATTTATCTCTGTCCACTAATTCCATAACATCTGATCTCTCAGGTACTTTGTCTAAGTTGTATACATCCACAAAAGCCATAAGCAATTTGGCTTCTACTTAGATTAGAAATGGCCTTCTTCCTCTTGATTCCATCAAAATCTCTCAGATATTCTGAAAATGCCCTTTAAATTATTCATCTACCAACAAATTTTAATATTATTATTTGAGTGACATACAGTCACTAAAACATCTAAAATAGGGCAAACAGAGGGTTCATGCAATACATTTACTGTACTGATACAGGGATTCATGCTGGAGGGCACAATTATTATTCAGTATTTTATGCAGTAAATGGGTTCCATAAAATTGATTGGGCAGGCAATATTTGCTAGGTAATGAATTCTATGTCACTTTTTTCATCTAGCAATAACATTAGGTGTCCTACTGCTTTGTTTCAGTGCACGGAAGCATTTGGATCACCTAGTCTGTGCTCAGAACTTCAGCAGCCCCAAACTTAATTAGTATTTGCATGGAAGACCTTCAGCAACAGCTATAGGATCTCTTCCTTCCTTCCTTCCTTCCTTCCTTCCTTCCTTCCTTCCTTCCTTCCTTCCTTCCTTCCTTCCTTCCTTCCATTTCTATCAAGAAATCTACATGGATGAGTCCATCAAGCCAATAGGACTTTGATTCAGTGAGGACTTCTATTCAGTTCCTTAAGACTTACTTCCATACAGAAATTTCCATAAGGTTTCCACATATGTAACTTGATTCATAAATCTTCAGTTATTTGGTACAACCCCCCACCGCCCAATAATTAGCTAACAACAGAATCTTCACAGACCCAACATGGTTAGATAAACATTTTGCTTACATGGAAAACCAGCTATTACAAAATGGTTTTATTTTTCCTAGCCACTTATAATGGTCTTCCTCCCCCCCCCCAACCTGTTTCTGGAGTACACCACCATCATTTTAAACAATGGTATTGACTGTGCTACATCTCTTTGCTTTCTGTTTTTCCAGTTGCAGGACTAATGGATGGTATCTTGAGGTACTTGGGGAAAAGTACTACTGTTCACCTCACCCCATTCCTAAGAGGTCTGTGAGGGGCTTGCATAAGTGCAGCAGCGTGCCTACCGTCCCTATGTTTCCTAATGTTTCCTTTTATTTGTATCCATTTCATGTATTTATAAGTATGTATTTATATTTATGTATCTGTCATAAAATGCATGCTTGACAAAATACAAATAAATAAATAAAAGATAAATAACAAGCAAAGTTCAAGATATTCTGCCAGGAAGATAGAAAATATTAAAAAAATTTAAAAATGGATTTCAGTATTGTGAGTGATTCAATGCAGCAACAGGTATACAAGTTAGAGATGCCTGGAACAGCCTAAAATTATCCATACTGGTGTCACAAGTAGTATTAGATAATCTCTGAAGATTTTTTAAAATAAAAATCTTTTAAAAATATAAAATCCACTTGTCTTTTCATACCTAATTTTTATAATTTAGAGACTTTTCCTTATTTAGTACAAGAACTATGAAAATATACCTTCAGGAAACACAGGGCTGCAGATTTGATTGATTACTAAAAAGCTTTTAAAAAATCCATTCCCATATTGCTGCCAAGACACCTACGTGAGCATGTCAATGAAGTCAGCAGTAGCCAAGCCAATTTGAATGGCACTTTACTGTAGGTTACCTTGTATGTTACACAGAGAGCGAGGCAGAGTTAGAGCTAAAAGTGACAAAACCTGATGCATAATTCCATCATTTTGAATATAGATTAAGAGATGCTAGGAAAATCTGCATTGCTGCTTATTCATGCTGCAATTAACTATGTCTTGGCAGTTCATTCTATTTTATTTTCAGATGAATTCATAATGGATTTCTTTTAAATCTGCATTAATAGGAATGCATCACTGAACTATTCACAATCGAGAAAATAGGAGCAAAAGATAAATCCTGCCAGATCCAAGTAATGGTTTATCTAATTTGATATTCTATTTCCCTAAGCAACAAACCCCAAAACACTAATAATTCATAGGCTGTGAAACATGGAGCCTTCATAAAGTTGTAATGACTGAAACCCATATATAATTTTGCACTCCTCTGTAACCTTTTAAAATAGTCTTGACGGCATGTTTGTTTTTTAAGCTATCAATACACCTTGAAAATTTTTATCAGTTGAGTGTATATGAATTATTTTATCTATCAGAAAAATATTTCGTATTTTTTATGGAAAATAATTTGCTTTCAAAAAAAAATTTCAAAAGAAGAGAAAATGTCAATGACATTCTCCTAGATAAAATGCATTAATATAATAAGATAATGGCCAAAAGGTTTGTGCAAATATTCTACCATTCAGTTATATCTTCTGCAGCCTTCCTGTCTTTGCTTATATCAATTAAATATATGAAGTTGTGGCTAGTTTCAACAAAGAAGTAAAGGACCAGGTAAGATCAGATTGAGCTGTTAAAATAACAATGCACAGGTGTACATATACTAGATAATATACCATATTTTTTGGAGTATAAGACACATTCCCTCCCCACCCCAAAAAGGGGCTGAAAATTTGGGTGCATCTTATACTCCAAATGTAGCTTTTTTGAAGCTTTTTTTTTCAGCCCTAAAGAGGCGCTAGCAAGTGAAGCGATCTCCGTGCTTTGCCTGCTCCCTCTGACTCTCAGCTGTGCTTTAGAAGCTGTTTTTCAGCCCTAACGAGGCACTAGCGAGTGAAGCGATCTTCCGAGCTTCACCTGTTTTCTCATTGCTTCTCTCTCCAAAGATCAGCTGTGCTTTACTGTTTTTTATCCCCAAGCAGGAGATAAAAAGCATGCATGTGTGCTCAAAACCAGCAAATTAAAGCTCTGAAGCTGACTAGACTAAGGACACTAGCCAGATGAATACCTGGTAGGCATTTTTTTTCCTATTTTCCTCCCCAAAAACTAAGCTGCATCTTATACTCCGGTGCCTCTTATTCTTCAAAAAATACGGTATATATACACACACCAGACAACCCGTTTCCCATTGGGTCAACCTTTCAAGATATTTCCTTACCAAATTTCTCAATGCCTTCAGCTATGACAGGACTTTCAAATTATTGCCTTCACTGGAAAAGTTAGGATATATTCAGAGATCTCAAAAGAAGTTTTTTTTTAAATACAAAAAAAAAAGCTTCTTTCAACAAGAAAAAAAAAGAAAAAAGTCAAGGAAATGATTGGTCTATTAATGGGAGAAAATGGCAAGAAGATGATGAGGAGCAGGGAGAAAACAAAACTGCTTAACTCATTTCAAGTAATGCTTAGAATTGATTCAAAGGAAATGCCAATTTCTGGAAAAATGATCAATAACCTTAGATATTTTGATGATACCACTTATTGCTAGAAGTGAGTTTTAACAAAATTGTAGAAGGTGAAACAAAAGAGTTCAAAAGCTTTGTTCAATGCTCTATTTATTTTATTATCAGTGGGCAATGCTAACCCAATGAAAATATGTGAATAAAAAGTCTAAATGATAACAGATTTTATTTTCCTAGATTCAAACATTCATAGGGATGGTGACTGTAATCATGAAATCATGAAGAGATGTTTGCTACTTGGGAGAAATACTGTGACAAATCTAGAAAGAATATTAACATGCAGAAACATCACACTGGCTACTAAAGTATGTATTATAAAACCCATGCAATTGTCAGTTGTAGTCTGTGATTGAGCTCTGGTGGCACAGTGGTTAGAATGCAGCACTGCAGGTTAATTCTAATGACTGCTGGACTGCATGCAATTTGGCAGTTCGAATCTCACCAGGTTTAAGGTTGACTCAGCCTTCCATCCTTTCGAGGTCGGTAAAATGTGGACCCAGATTTTGGGGGCAATATGCTGAGTCTGTAAACTGCTTAGAGAAGGCTGTAAAGCACTGTGAAGTGGTATATAAATCTAAGTGCTATCACTACTGTGACATCAGGATCATCAGAAATGCTGAATGAAAAATTGCTGCTTTGAGTGGAGATGTTGAATACAATTATTGATTGTACACTGGTGTGCAAGAAGAAATATTTCAATAATAAAATAAAACCAACTGCTCCCTAGAAAGTAACATAATGAAGCTAAAAGTTGGATTTCAGTTGTCATGTGTAGAAAATGTAATGCATTTGGAAGAGAGGTCAACTAAAGATAAGGTGAGTAGATGCTATCATTGATATCTCAACCATGAGTTTACTAGAATTCAGACAGGTAATGACTGATAGATAATCCTTGCAAAATAATTTTTATCAGGTCAGAAACAATAAAAGCAAGTAAACAAGTGAATAACATCCAAATACGGAATATAATTGAAGTGGTATTTTGAGTTTTAAGAAAAGCAGATTTTAATTAACTCTGAGCAGTGATAATTACAATTCATGAAAGAAGAAGCTAATTAAAAAAGGAGCTAAAGAGGAGTGGGCATTCCTAAAAATGGCGATAGTAGAAGCCACAATGGGCAAATGGTTCCAATAAAGATAAAAATGGAACACTGAGAAGAAGCACAAAAAATTACAGAAGATATTAAAAAGCAAACGGTCACATTTGTGATCTTTGTAAGAGAGAGAGAGAGAGAGAGAGAGAGAGAGAGAGAGAGAGAGAGAGAGAGAGAGAGGGAGGGAGAGAGGGAGAGAGAGATTGAGTCAGAAAAGCTACAATTTGGAGGTTAGAGAAAGAGAGTCAGAGAGAGAGATCTACTTTCTCCTCAATGCCACATGCTGTCCCTTTTAAAGTGAGAAAAAGAGGGAAATATAAATTCACTGACTGAGTTTCTGGATAGAAATGAAACATCTCAAGGGCCAACCAACTGTAAAAATCAATCAATCAATCAATCAATCAATCAATCAATCAATCAATCAATCAAGCTTATTTGGCAATGCTGAGCTTAAATAACCAACCCATGGACTTAGGTTTTGCCTCCCAAACCAGAGGGATTTGCCAAGAAGTAGACAGTGATCTCAGAAGTGATTTGCTGTAAACTTTTGTTAATTAATTCTTGCGTTATTTAATTGTTTAGAATATTAGCAATAACAAATGGAAACTGTTGCTTATCAATCAATCTGAATAGAGCGGGAAGGGACTTTGGAGGTCTTCTAATCGAACCCCCTGCTCAAGCCGGAGACCCTATACCATTTCAGATAGGTGGCTGTCCAGACTTTTCTTTAAAACCTCCAGTAACTTTTGCTAAAAACATGAAACGAGGCACCATGCTATACAGTTGATTCGGACTTTCTGAATTGTGCTTCATGTTTTTAACATCTTGATGTGTTACTTTATCTCTGAAGTACTGTTAATGCTGCTTTTTAAATAGTTTTGAAAGGTTGGTAATCCTAACCTTTCAAAATGACTTAAAAAGCAGCATTAACAGTACTTCAGAGATAAAGTAACACATCAAGATGTTAAAAACATGAAGCACAATTGAGTTGCAAAAATTTGGATGACCACTAGATGACAGAAAAGAATTAAAAGGGTCATTGCTATTAATACTTTTATCCAAGAACCACTGGAAATGTTGATTTGATAGTCTTATGAAGTTATACTCAATTGTCTCGACAAAACATCCTAAACAAATGCTAATATAAATGTCTGTGATGTTTGTCTGCTTTCAATCAGGAACTCAGCAAAAATGTAATCCACTCCAATTAATTATGTAGTACTTCTTCAGCTATTACTCTAGTACAGCGATGGCAAACCTATGGCAAGAATGCCCGAAGTGGCACATGGAGTCCTGTCACCTGACACATGTGGCGTTGCCCGTTCCTCTTCTGTGTTTTTGGCGCACATGCTTATATGACGATCAGTTGGCCTTTTTGCATGTAGCAGTGCCAGAAACTGCTACATGTGCGCCCTGGGCAGCTCCTCTTTTAGGTTGTGGCCCAGTCGGTGTCGAAAAGGTTCTCCATCACTGCTCTAGTACATGCTAACTGCCTAAATTAAGATTGAATTTCCAGTATTTGAAGGATTGTTTCTAAGCATCCTTCACTAATAGTTTAATAGTACTTCTAACTCCCTTCCTATCAAACCAACACATAATATCCCTGCCAGGAACCAAGTTGTAAGATGATTTTTGGTTAAATTAGAGAATGTGGTTCTAGACAAGCATCTTAAATATCTAATACCACCACTATATCAAGGTAGCATAATGCATGTTAGATAGAAAAGATTCACTTACAGATGACATTACAATGAATAAGGAAGTGAGACAAAGCTACATCCTGAGACCTATGTTATTTAACATTTCAGGGATCTGGAGAGTACACTACTTCAGGTTGAGGGCCATTGTCCATCATTAGTTAGCAGGAATTTTGTGTCTTATTACATGTGGATGATGCTTTCTTTTTTCATGTATTAGACTAGTGTTAAATCACTGTTTTGAGGCATTAGTTAAGTATTGCCTAGAAAATCAATTACAAATTAATTATGATAAAAATAAGATTTTGGTTTTAATGGGAATTTAATAACAAGAAGCAGTAGGACACTAAAAGAACAACAAAAACAACCACAAAATACTTGCTATACACAAGTACACTTGAGAAAGCAATACTGTTTCACAAGTATCATGCAATGGACCCTTAGTCAATTCTCATTCTTGGATCTGGTGCCATTTCAAACCACTTCCCTACTTCAGTAGGGAACCTCAAACAGGGTAGCTTTGCATTTATGTTTCTGTTGAGTAATTGAGTATTGCCACCATAATTGAGTCCATCTTCTTCTCCTGTTCTCTTTCCTTCCACCTTCTCTCTTTCCCTAGGTCTTTGCATAATGTATCTGAAGTATCCCTAGGTCTTTGCATAATGTATCTGAAGTAAGGGGTCTATCAAACTGGCTAAGGTGAGTTGTCTCATTCCACCTCCATTTTCCAGAAAAAAAAATTGCTAGATAGAATTCTCATTCTGGCCTCCAATCCTCACCACAATGTCACCTCCCCTCCCTCAGAGGTATGTAATTCTCCATGAATCCTTACCAGAAACTCAGGAAGGGCAGTGTTTCTCAAGCATAACAACTTTAAAATGTGTTGGCTTTAACCTTTAACCAGGTAGCTAGGGAATTCTAGGAGTTAAAGTCCATACACGTCAAGGTTGAGGTACACCGAGCTAAGGTACCATTATAGGAGCTGATTCTATTATTTTATTATCTATTCTATTATTATTATAGTTTTTGTTTGTCTTGATTTCTTTTTTTTTTTTTTGGAATTTGATGTTCATCACACAGACGCCATCAGAATTTATAAGAGGATATATGCTTTTTTAACTAAATAATTACCATAGCATAACCATTTCACTCCCTTTTGATAGTCAAAAGTCAGGTGAGATGTGTCAATCATTTTTTTAAAAACTATCTTAAAAAATATAATTGCCAGGGATGGACAAAGAGGATCAGAACATTTCTCAGATGAGCACTGATGTGTCTGAAACTGCTTCCAAGCCGCATCAAAATAAATATGTATATACCTTTATAAAATGGTCTTCGATAGTCTTTATTTGATACTGAATCTGCTGGACAGGATGATTCAGCTAGAAGATCCGAATTCCTCCACTGTCATCACTATTAGCTCTAGAAAGAGCTAAGTAGGAATGAACTTTGCTTTCCCCTTCAGGCTTTTAATTGCTGGTGCTGCTATTTCCTGAGATGGCAGCTTCTATGACCTATAAAGATGGAAGGATGATGAACACTGAATTCAGAAATGAACAAATACAATCTTTTGCCCAGAGCACAGGTCAGAACTGCAGAAATGAGTGGGACAAAAAATCCCCCCGCCAAAAAAAAGCTTACTTGTGCTTCATATTCCTGAGACGTAGTCACGTGACAAGTGCTCTGTCAATGCTGAATACCTAAAGGCAGATGGCAGATACATTTGATACACTGCAGAGATGTTGCTGGGAGCTTTCACTTCATTATTCATAAGAGAAACTGGATGTTATAACTTGGTTTAGATTGAGACTCATGATTTGGTTTTCTGGAAGGTGAATGAACTGTACAAAGACCGACCTTAGGGAATCTCTGTTTTAGAGTTCTAAAGACTCAGTTGCTGGGCCTCTCTTCATGGGCAAGGAGAACATGTAGGATAGGGTTACTGAAAATGTTTAGCATAACAAATACCAGGTTTTTCTCTTTTTCTGTTTTGTGGGATTGAGTATAGGGTCATGGTGACAAATTTAAAAGTAAGGAAGTCATCGTCCTTTTTTCAGTCCATCTAAAGCTATAACTAAATACAGATATTAGAATATCAGCAACTCTTTGCTTTGACTACTTTCTGGCTTGACAAAAACTTTGAAAGAAACCCAAATGTTTGCGTGCTGTTTGCCTAAGAAAGGTTGTTCTATTTTGGAATTACAGTAGTGCTAAATAGGTACTTTAATGGAATGGGACAACTTGCCTCAGCCAATTTACCATAGCCAACTTGCCACAGGGACTATGAAATTGCTCATTTGCACTCCAGACAGTTATTCCTCATGAAACAGTGCAGGAATGGAGGTTTTTACAATTGGCTCAGAAAGTTTGGATTTCAACCGAATTTACAACTATAATGTTGTAAAGAAAGATTTATTGGGCCTCAGGATAAATTTCTACTTGGTGAATTATCATATTTTCTGGATTCAACGGAATATAGAAGGAAAAAATATATAAAGCTTTTATAAAAGATAAAAATTTATAAACATTTTCTAGGAAAATATTGGGATCAATTATATATTTTGATCCAAAAAAATTTGAAAGTGACTATACAATTGAAACCAGAGGTTTTTCTTTTGGGTTTAATGGAGAAATGGAAACAAATGGAAACATGTTATGGAACATTGCTTTTACTGTATATGTGATATGATTGTTATATGCCCAAAGGTGGAAGGATCTCCAAATGAAAAAAAGAAATGGATGGTGAAACTGATGGAATTGATGGAGATGGCAAAACTGACGGGTTGATTAAATAAAAGACTGAATAAATTTGTACTTGGTAACCATTTTGGATTTTTTTGTGTATGTAAGAAACTGAAAGAACTGAAATGTTGATTTTGGGATTTGATGCTTAGAAGTACATGGGATTATGGAAATAATGTAGACAAATGTTAGAGTTTGACGTATTTTTTAAATTGATATCTGTGTCAAAGAAAGTTGGAAGTCATTCTTTTTCTATTTTCTTTATTTTTTCCTTTTCTTTTTCTTTCTCCAATCTTTTCTTTCTCATCTGTTTATCTTTTACTCTTGTTTTTGAAAATCAATAATGTTTTTAAAAAAAACCACAGGAAAACAATGATGTAGATGCTCTGAAGAATGAAAAGTCACAAAACAGAACTTGCTTTTTAAAAAAAACATTCTTCCTGTGCTTCTATTCTAAATTGACATGTGTCCTTCTAAATTAAGCCCTACTGGGGAAACGTTTCAAGCAGATGTTTAGATATATTTTAAAAAGTGTATCTTGGATGCAAACTGAATGTGTTATGAAGATGAGAATGAAATATGCAGACCCACAAGGCCTGAGAAGAGTTGTCAATTTCTGCACGCTGAGGAATTTCCATATAGGTGGAAATTTTCCTTCCAAAATTCACTTCATTTAGTATGGTCCTGAATTCCATGATAGTTTTTCTCCTAGTCCATTTGAAATATGCCACATGAAAGGGTTTCAAAAAATGTACAAGATGATGTACAATAAATAACAAATGAACCAATGCTAAATTCATTGAACTTGCTTCAACTTTACCATTATTCAGAAGTCATTTAGATCTATTACATCCTCTTCATTGCTGCCACTGTCATCAGCTATTTAGTGGATAATTCATTTGAGTGGTTGTGCATGCATTTACGCATGCAAATCATACTGAAGTATCTACCCACATCAGTAAACCCAGACAAATGTTAGTGGGTTAAAAGACAAACAGAAATCTGTCACAATAAACTGTCCCTGTATTCACTATTAAAAACTGCTTGCGATTACAGTATTCTAGAGCAGGGGTCCCCAACCCCCAGACTGTGGATTGGCACCGGTCCACAGCATGCCAGAAACCGGGCCACCCAAACAACAAAGCCCCATCTGCGAAATGCAGGCAGCATGCAAATCCATGCACCCTATGGTCCACAGAAAAATCTTTCTCCACAGAACTGGTCCCTGGTGCCCAAAAGGTTGGGGGCCACTCTTCTAGAGCCATAAACGTATGTTAAAAAATGAAAAATTTCTCCAACAGGTAGTCTTAGAAAAAGCACTTCTAAAAAAGAAGTACTTCTCTCTAGTCTATCACATTCTGGACCAGCTGGAGGCTCCAGCTGGTCCAGAATGTGGCTGCGCGGGTGGTTATGGGTGCAACTCATTGTGCCCATGTGACACCTCTCCTGCGCGAGCTGCACTGGCTCCCTGTGGTCTTCCGGGTGCGATTCAAGGTAGCGCTCCATGGCATTGGACCTGGGTACCTTCGAGACCGACTTCTGCCACCAGTAGCCTCCCACCGGCCAGTTTGCTCCCACAGAGAGGGTCTTCTCAGGGTGCCGTTGGCCAAGTTATGCCAGCTGGCAACACCTAGGGGGAGACCCTTCTCTGTGGGAGCCCCTGCCCTTTGGAATGAACTGCCCCTGGAAATCCGTAAGATTTCTGACGTCCGTGTATTTCGCTGTGCCCTAAAAACCTTGTTGTTCCGCTAGACTGGGCTATCAATATAATGATTTTAATTGGATGCTTTAAATTTAGGGTTTTTAAATTTAGGGGTTCTTATATATTTTTAAGCCGATATTATTTAATAATTTTAAATCTTAATTTATTTCTGTCTTGTGCTTTTAATAGGCTGTGCACCGCCCTGAGCCCTTCGGGAGAAGGGCGGTATAGAAATAAAATTATTATTATTATTATTATTATTATTATTATTAGTAGTAGTAGTAGTAGTAGTAATTTATGTAATTGTAGCAGTTTTATTATCTTTTGGAGAAGCGCGACTAAGGTACCACCTGCCCCTTCCAGTTCTCTTCGTAAAATCAGGAAGGGGCAGGTAATTCTCCTTGTAGAGAAAATGGGTGGAAGAAGATTGTGGTCCCCCTCCCCCCAATCATGAAATGATTTGAGTACATTGTTCCTTTGGAAGCACCTTAGAATTAATTACATTTGTGTACAACTTTATGAGGGGAATGTTAAGATTCTAACATGTGAGGAGTGCCACACGTGCTTGATTTGATTAAATGGTGTTTGATGTTATGGAATGGGTCAATGAGAAATAAAGTATGATTTGGATTGGTATGGAAATAGCCACTGACAGTGGGAAATATAGTGAGAAACAAAAAAAAAGTTAAGATAATATCTGTGCCTTGTGATAGAAGCCCTTTTCTTTTTTTAAAAAAACCCCACGCATCATAATTGTGATACATAATCACACCCACCATCTTGATTGTTTTTACAATTGCCATGGACACCCATATTTATTTATCATACTTAGCAACTGTCCATCTCCCTCACTGAGCAACATTGACTGTTGTGTAGGGTGAATGAACAAATGTCTTATAAATTTGTCTTTGAGCCAAAATTGCTACCAAAATTTAGTGTCCATATTAAAGAAAAATAATGGGGTGATAACTTGCACTTTCCATGTACCTTTTGCTTCAAAATTATAGAGATGAAAATACTCTTATAGGAGAAGGATGCTTATGTTCCCCTCGTGTGCATGCTGGAGAAGTGCTTGATCCTTTAGAAAGAAGCTAAGAAGCAATTTTAAAAACAATCCTGCTCTTTATTCAAAAGAGCTCTTTAAGAATCAAGAAACTGACGGAGGAAGAACAGATAAAATATGAAAGTCAAGTGACATTCAAGTATTAAATGGTAATAACCAAAATCCCAAAGCTAATCAATGCAAAGGAACAGATCTGAGATGAGTCTATAAACAAGGGAAGGATGGGCTTTTCATAGAGGAGATGCTTTTTGAGCCTTTTGAGCTGGGATGGAAATGTTACCCTTATAGGCAGTGACTTCTGAGTAATTCTTCCATTGTGAAGAAGAGAAGAGACAAAATAATCTCTTTTATCATATCTACTCCTCTTACCATATTATTCACATATCAGAGAATATCTGATAAATGAAATAGCACTCTCTGCTCTCCTATAATTCTCCCTTCACTATATCACAGATAGCAGTTGATATCATCTATAACAGGGGTGAAATGTAAAATTTTTACTACTGGTTCTGTGGGCGTGGCTTGTTGGGGGGTAATGTGACTGGGTGGGCGTGGCCAACTTTTTTTTTTAACTTTTCAAAGCATTTTTTCTGCAAATGCAAAAAAATGCTTTGAAAAGCCTCTGCCAATCAGGAACAAGCTGGGATCGTCAGAGCCTTTTCAAAGCATTTTTTAACCACCTCTTCCGCTGAAGAGGTTGTAGAAAAAATGCTTTAAAGTCTCTCTGATGATCCCAGCTGAGCTGCACGATCATCAGAGGCTTTTTTTTAACTTTTAAAAACATTTTTTCGGCAAAAGAAGTTGAGAAAAAATGCTTTTAAAAGTAAAAAAAAAAGTCTCTCATGATCGTGCAGCTCAGCTGGGCATGGTGAAGGGGGGTGGAGGGCAGGGATTTTTGCTACCGGTTCTCCAAACCACCAGCCGCCATCACTACCGGATCAGGTGATCCAGTCCGAACTGGGAGCGTTTCACCCCTGATCTACAATGGTTATTATGTTCATATAATACTTTTAACCAAGTCAGTTAAACTAGCTTAGTACCTGCAGTCACAAAACATACTAAGCTAAATTAAGTCTAACTCTGATTTGTTTTAGGAATAGTTAGTATGCTATGTGACTCCAGCCTTTCAATTAATTTATATTTCATTGAATTGTGTTGATCCTAAAACTGGGTCAGTTTACTAGGCAAGTTAAGCATTCGGTGGGGGCGGGGAGTGTCACCTCAGTTATCTTCTCTCACAAATACATTAGCACAATACATGAATCCATAAATCTAAAAGCAGTTGCTTACATTTGGCAAAAAGAATTTTTAAAAAGGAAAACTTTTTTATTAGCTAAGGCATCCTAAGTTTTCATATCAAAGTGAGATTGACAACCAGATTTGTCCTAATGATAATATTTCACCACCAAAAAACTTTTTCCTGAAACAATTTCCTAGTAACTTATTTCATTCCTTCTGTTGAGTAGTTGCATAATGCTTTGTTTTCAAGTTCCTACCAGTCCACAGCATACCGTTATTGTTCCCCATTATAAATCCTGAAACCTAAAAGTCTTAGCTGTCAGTTAAAATATGTTACAGATACTGTTTTAAGTGGCAGTATTAGACTTTATCACACTGTATTAATCATAATCATCATAATCATAAGTTTATTTGTCAAGCATATATAAGATAACAGGTAAAAGTATAAACATAATTTGAATACATGAAAAGAGTAAGTAAAAAGGAATATTAGGATAGGGGCGGTAGGCACGCTGATGCACTTATGCACGCCCCTTACAGACCTCTTAGGAATGGGGTGAGGTAAACAGTAGACAGTTTAAGGTTAAAGTTTTGCGGGTTTGGGGAAGAAACTACAGAGTCAGGTAGTGCATTTCAGGCATTGACCATTCTGTTACTGAAGTCATATTTTCTGCAATCGACTTTGGAACAGTTTACCTTGTATCTATTATTTGCTCATGTATTGTTGTGGTTGAAGCCGAAGTAGTCGTTGACAGGAAGGACATTGTGGCAGATAATTTTACGTACTATGCTTAGGTCAGACTGAAGTCGGTCTAAGCCCAAAATTTGGAGTCTGGTGGCATAAGGTATTTTATTGCTGTTAGAGGAATGGAGGACTCTTCTTGTAAAATATCTCTGGACTCTCTCAATTGTATTAATGTCCAATATGCAGTGTGGGTTCTGGACAGATGAGCTGTATTCAAGAATTGGTCTAGCAAATGTTTTCTATGCTCTAGTTAGTAGTACAACATTACCAGAGAAGAAGCTAGGCAAGATTAGGTTAACAACTCTTAATGCCTTTTTTGGCAATGTTGTTACAATGGGCTCTGGCACTTAGTTCTTTAGAAATGAGTACTCCAAGGTCCTTGACAGGGTGAGGTCCATTGATTTTACAGAAGATAATGTTGAAAAGGCACTATGCAATCTAAAACCATCTCTATCTATTGGACTGATGGACTATGTGCATACTTCTTAAAAAAGCCTTCCACTGCAATTGCAGAACCTCTAAGCATAATTTTTGAAAAATCTTTCAGTACCAGTACCTTGCCCTACCAATGGTCACAAGCCAAGGTCATCCCTATCTTCAAAAAGGGAGACCCTAGCCTAGTTGAAAATTACAGATCAATCTCTTTATATTGCGTCACCTACAAAGTCATGGAATCAATCATTAACCAATCTATTATCCTCCACCTAGAGACAAACAACCTACTTTCTAACAAAAAATTTGATTTCAGAAAAAAATTATCCTGTAATCTACAACTACTACATAGCAAAAACATATGGACTACACATCTCGACTAGGGCAAAGCAATAGACGCAGTTTATGTAGACTTCTGTAAAGCTTTATTGATAAACATCTTTTGTAATGAGCTATGGCACTGCAGGGTATACATGAAACAACCCTGAAAATAGAAAGTTATGTATGTTAGGCACCATGGATAAAATCTGGGCAAGGAAGGTGAGAAGAAAGAGAGAAGTTACATGCTGCAAAGTTCATTAACGCCAACTTTTTATTAATGTAATTAAATGGGGGAAAAGGATAGCTGTATTTATAATGGAAGGAAGGGATGTTACGATCCATTTTAAGGACATGGCCACCTTCCTTGTGGGTGCATTATGGATGTGACTGAGAATGATCTGTATGAGACTTTCCATCAAGTCAGTTGATTACAAAAAACTTATAGCCACTGGAACTTTGTTTACACAATGCAACTGTTTAAGTAAATCTCTTGGCTCTCAGGGTAAGTATTTAACGTCCACAATTTAGGAATACATAATCACTGATGTCCCAGTCAAAGGACAATGCTTCTTTTTAGACTATTATTTATTTATTTATTTATTTATTTATTTATTTATTTATTTTATTGGTTCAATTTATATGCCACCCTTCTCCGGAGACTCAGGGCAGCTTACAATGTGTTAAGCAATAGCCTTCATACTTTTCGTATATACCTGCTTAGTAGGGCTTTTTATACAAAGTCAGCTTATTGCCCCCACAATCTGGGTCCTCATTTTACCTTCCTCGGAAGCATAGAAGGCTGAGTCAACCTTGAGCCTGGTGAGATTTGAACTGCAGTAATTGCAGTTCAAATTTAACAGCACTTTAGTCCGCTGCTCCACCAAGGCTCCTTGTGCCACACAGGGATGGGTTCTACTTACTTTTACTACCAGTTTGCATTGCTTGCGTCCACTTCTGTGCATGTGCAGAAGCTTCTACACAGATCACCTATGATGACGTATGGGTCAGTGGGAAGAGCCTCCTGTTGGCTTTACTACTGGTTCTTGTGAACCAGTCCGAACCGGGGGCAACCCATCACTGGTGCCACAGAGGAGGGTAGCATTTCGATGTGTGCATATATTTGTGTGTGATTTATAAAATGGGAGATAAAAGAACATAGAGGCCCAATTGAGGTTGATGCCACTTCAGACAGAGACACAGGATGTGCAAATATTCATCCCTTTCTGATGTTCATCACAACCAGCTTCCTGTATGTCCATGAAGGGAGTAAAATAAAATGTAGTTTGGCACCAAAGTTGCCAAGAACAAAGCTACCGTATGCTTTCTTTCCATTTCAGAAGCTGAAGAGAAAAGTTAATCTGCCACCAATGCTCTTATACCACAAAGCTGAGCAGAGGAGGGCATCAATTAAAGAAATGTGTCAGGTCAGGCCAGGCCAGGCTAGAGTTATAATTAATTCCCCCTAGTATCCTTCACCAGCCTCTTTGACTTAGTTACATGTGTCATGCAAAACAGTATTTTTTCAATAGCTAGCAGCAATGCTGAGGTCTCAAGCAGAGAGGTCTTTGGATCACCTGCCATCTGAACCCTGAGAAAGAAGAAGCTTGTTAAGCTTGTTAAGTTATTAAGGGATGATTCCAACAGGATATCCAAAAGCAGGAGTTACAGGTTCTCATCCAGCACTTACCTTTGCTACCGGATAGGAAATGTGAGCTGCGCTCGTGCTGAGCCTTCTGCACATGCACAGAGGGTCAAAAATGGGATGTTATGACATCCTGGCAGGTGGGCGGAGCCTCCCACCACCAACCCTGCCTCCTCGCTCGAGCCAGATAGATCTGGCCGATTTCATCGCTGTTCTCAACACCTTTGATTTAAAGAATTTTGAAGAATCTGAGCAGGTTAGAGGCTATACCAATGCCTGGGACTCCTGTATGATATTCTTTGAGTTTTATTGTGATGCCAAAATTATATACACAGGAAAAGTATCCCATTCAGTAATACGAATGATGATGTCCACTTTCACTTGCTGTATTGCTGCTTCTGCTCATTCAATTTTTGATCATTTCACAATCTCCATCATTGTCTCTGCATTTTTTGACTAAAGAAGATAAAGCACAGAGGCCCAAAGTCTCAGAATAAATGCAAGGATATTTGAATTTCTGGAAAAAAACAACACTGAGATTCACCTTTCCTACTCACCCCTCATTCTAATGTCACAAGTTAACTATAATTTCTTGGCAGGTTCTGTTTACCATCATTTCTGCAAAAGCATCTGATTCACTATTACCTTTCAGCAAATACTAGTATCTACATTGTTTATTTTTACCATGGTGCTTCGGCTCCGATAGACATTGAAAATAAAAATTTACTGATTTTGATTCCCTTGAAAAATATTAGGAAGACTTTGAAAGCATGAAACGATTGTAGTATTTTGTACTATATTCAAGGCTGGGCTGCTGGGGGTTTGCAGGGGTTTGGGAGAATCGCTAGCTAAAATTCTGTGCAGTTCAGGGAACCCCCAAATCCCATTCCTGGCTGGCCCCGCCCCTCCCAAGAGTCCCCATGGAGCCCATTTTGGATGCAGATAAGTGCAAGGCATGTGCAGAGGCTTGGGAAGGGTGAAAAACGGGTCTACCAGACCCTGGGGAAGCTGTTTTTGCCCTCCCAGAGTCTCAAGCAAAACCTCCAGAGCCCAGGGAAGGCAAACACCCCCCCTCCATGGTGCAGGAGGCCAACTAGGCCACGCCCACCATGGCCACGCCCACCCAGCAACCGGGCAGAGAACCCCTTGCTAAAATTTTTGAAGCCCACCCCAACTATATTATAAACAGACTTTGTTCACCCTTAAGAAACCCCTGCAAAGTGAGTTCCTTATCACTTAACTCACTTACATTTTGTTCTAGTTAATAAATACTTGTGGCATTGGCCTGCAATTATTGACTAGCAAATTAAGAGGGTACCTCTTATCTTAATTTGTAGCTTATTAGACTCTAAATCACACACAGAACCTTTGTCAAGTTTAATATATTTCCACATCTCAACTGAAGCGGCAATCAGTAAAGTGCCACCCACCATAACCAATTTGTTTGTTGAAAATATGATTTCCTAGTGTAACTGTGCTACCATCTGAGATGAAGAACGGATCCTTTCATTTGATGAAATGCGTTCCTCAGCAGTTCATTTATTTATTTAAAAAATCTATACGCGGCTCATTTGTATTTCTCTGGAATAATCAGAAGTATTTATCATGCTTTCCCACCAATGTTTGTTTTCCACTGGGATGGGCTAATAACTGAGAAAAGATTATTTATATTGCTAAAAGCAGTATGGTGACAGAAAAAAGCTACTCTGCTTAATGTTTAGCTAGACTAGAGCAGTTGATGTCTGGAAGCATCCCATGAAAGAATGGCTATGGTATATAACAGATTATGACTGTAAGGTAACACAAATATTGCAGTTGCTGCAAATATTGCCAGTATATTCCTGGGTCTAACTCAGAGAATTGGTTATCATCCATAAAGTTCTATATAGTATTGCATTGGGATACATCATGGACCACCTTGCCAATTATATTTTTCCCATCTAGTCCAAGTTTCTAGAGAAGGCTTACTCTGACTCCTCCCTTTTATAAAAGGTCAAGAAGATTAATGCTTCTTAGTAATGAGCCTGGATAGCTCAGCAGACTAAGCATTGTAATTAAAACCCAGCTGTCTGCAATTACTCTAGTTCGAATCTCCCCAGGCTCAAGGTTGACTCAGCCTTCCACCCTTTCTAAGGTAGGTAAATTGAGGACCCAATTTGTGGGGGCAATAAGCTGACTTTGTATAAATATACAAAAGTATGAAGGCTATTGCTTAACGCATTGTAAGCCGCCCTGAGTCTTCGGAGAAGGGTGGCATATAAATCAAATTCTTTAAAAAAAGTAATAGTCTTTGTTTTATGGACCCCCAAAAGTGTAATTAGACCTACCATCCTTAAGTTCAAAATCCTTAATCAAAGTTACTTTAGTACTCTTCCCCCCCTCTCCCACGAGGTTTTGCATTTTTATAACTATATTTAGAATCAATGATTTTAATGTATGAAGATACACATCATTTGGATTGGTCATGAACACTGGCCAGCGTTCCTCCAGTTTGGGGTATACTGTCATATAAATAAAAGAAGCCATTCTGCAGTTATTAATCTAGACTAACTTTTATGCATAGTGGTTTACAAATTCCAAATGAAAAAGCTGTAAATATGGCAGCTGGAGAAATTTGGATTCCTTTTCAGTTAGAACTTTGTAATACCTACCCTTGGCAGAAAAAAGTGCTTTCAAACATTTCCTATAGCCAGCTAAGAGTCTTTCTGTTTTTGTTTTTGGATTTTTTCCCAGTCTTTCTTGCAAAAACTCTTCTAGCTTAGAAATATTTCAAGGTGTCTTTGTATGCACTATATATGTGAGATCTCCCCACTGATTCTCAATAATATTCAAGCCTGGAAACTCTGAAGGCCATTCCAAAATCTTTTATCTATTTTATCTATTTTTTTTCTGAAATTCATAGTGGATTTTGGAGATACGTTTCGGATTGTTGTCTTGCTGATATTATATAACCAACCTGTTTTCAGCTTTGTTTTCTTCACTGATTGTGGGACACTAGCTCTTAGGATAGGTTGATATTTAATTCCGTCTTTCCTTTCACCCATATATTCCCTGTGCCACTGCAATCTCCAAATATAATAGCACAACCTTCATGCTTTACTTCTTGACAAGATATTCTTTTCTTCAAATATTTCATTTTTTTAAAAAAAAATCCAGATATATCTTGTGTGTTCTGAATAGCTTTGATTTTCTTTGATACCTCCAAAGCACTTCATTCCAAAATGATTTTATTTTGCATATTTCAAATGATGTATTTGTGATGAGAACAGTGGGGGAAAAGTATTTCCTTCTCATACCTCTCTCATGCAGATCATTGTGCTTTTTGTGGACCTGAGACAATTACTCGAGTGGTGTCATATATTTTTTTTTCATTTGCAGTAATCTGTTGTCCTGTTTTACAGATCTGATCACTTTTTCTACAGCCATAGCCGAGATTTTCTTGCTTTTCCAGATCTTCTTTTTATGTAATAGACTAGGAAGTGAAAAATTTTCTAACCAGTTAGGTGACCTTGGGTCTCAAAGCCCAACTTACTTCACACTGTAGGGAAAATGTAAGGAAGGAGTGCTATGTATGACATACTTAGTTTTACAAGAAAGGGAGGTTACAAATTCACTGTTTATCTCTCTCTTTCTCTCTCACATTCATACATTTATCTTGCCTTGATTTCAACAATTTTAAGTAATTGTTCTTCACTGACCAATTTTAAGATGTCCAATCAAATTGTATATTACAACAAGTGCCTAAATAAACAGTAACTAGCACATTCTATTTATGGGGGGAAATTATACATCACTCTATACTTTCTTCACAATTTTTCATTATTGAAACTGATAGGTAAAACTATTTAGAACATTGTTGTAGACTTGTAGGAGATGACCAGGCTGAGGCTGAGGAAGGAGTCAAACCATCATCAGTCATATTGTACACGTACCTAGAAGATATTATCTTATGCATCTTTTTTTCTGAATTTGCTTTTTTGGCAAATGGTTTTCTCTTATACCTTACAAAAACAAAGATACACATTTTGCATGAATTTTTAACCTGAGAATTTTTAATACATGTACATCTAATCATTTACAAGTTTCAGTTCATATTTGACTTGGGCAATATGATTTCTAGGAAAAAAATAAGGAAAAGGAATGTCTTTTAAATATTTAAGTTAAATTATTTTTACAAGGAACAGCAAGCAGGTCTCTTCAGAGCTTGGTAAATATTAGCTGACAATAATATTTTTACAATTACCAAATGTCTTATTGTTGTTTGACTATTGCAGAGCTTCTTTAAAATATTATATAGTTTAATTCTATTATGGACAAGATTGCTGAACTCAAAGCATTCTCTTTCCTGTTCCAAGGCCTTGCTCACACATTCCCCTCTACTGGAGGTGGAAGAGAATTAAGCCAGGGGTGAAATGTAAAATTTGTTACTACCGGTTCTGTGAGCGTGGCTTGGTGGGGAGGGGGGATAATGTGACTGAGTGGGCATGGCCAACTTTTTTTTAAAAAAAACTTTTCAAAGCATTTTTTCTAATGCTTTGAAAAGCCTCTGCCGATCAGGCAACTCAGCTGGGATCATCAGAGAGGCTTTTTAAAAAATGCTTTGAAAAGCCTCTGATGATCCTAGCTGAGCTGTGCAATCATCAGAGGCTTTTTTTTTTTACTTTTAAAAGCATTTTTTCGTCAGAAGAGGTTGTAGAAAAAATGCTTTTAAAAAGTTTTTTTTAAAAAAAGCCTCTGATGATCATGTGGCTCAGCTGGGCATGGTGGGAGAGGCGCAGGGATTTTTGCTGCCGGTTCTCCGAACCATCTGCCGCCATCGCTACCGGATCGGGTGATCATGTCCGAACCGGGAGCATTTCACTTCTGAATTAAGCCCTATTCTCTCTTCTAATCTGCTAGCTTGGAAGATGAGCAAGTGAGTGAAACCAAAATGGACAGTTTTCCTATTCCTTGTAGAAATGTGTTTTAGTGAAACCAAGGGAGTTCTGCGTATGGTTTGATGCTCTCCAGACAGGTTGGACTATAATTTCTATCAACACCAGACATTTTGCACAAATCTAAATCCTTGAGAATGAAGGAGTATATTCTGCATGGCATTAATAGAACTGCATTGCTTTTATGAGGGGGGCAGAGGGCAGATCTATCGATGCTACTCTGAGATATAAAAATTTAAGAGTGATCTAAAATAGGGTAAGAAAAGATTTTTTTAAACGAAGGAAGGAAGGAACGAAAAGAAACCTTTCTGAGGATTTCAGGAAAATCTGAAGACATGGAGCGAATGTTCATGAGTTCAGTTGCCTCATAAGTTTAATCACATGGTCTAATACTGTATCTTCAATGTGGAGTTACTCTTCTCAGATATGATCCAGGCTATTGCAAATGGTAACAATGAGCAAGAAACATGCCAAACTTTTTGAGGTCTGAGAACCTCCCTCTGAAAAGTTCTATGATTTTAAAAATCCTTCCTCATCTTTCACCTTGAACTCCAATCATTCTTGATTATTAGAGTCCTTCCCACTTAACTTCTCCTTGTTCCTGGTAGGTCATTGCTCTTCCTTTTGCTTTTCTAGGAGAAGAAAACTGCATTAAAATGTTTTAGTATGCATTGCTAGTCTTGTCATTTTATAGATTCAGCTCAAGACTTAAAACTAGTTGGTAACATTAAACCTCTGAGTCATAAGGTGTTTGGACCCTGCTGAATCACTCCTCTTCCTTCCTTCCTAGCAGTAGAGTGAAATTTAAAACTGATATATAATATTCCCAAAGCAACAAAAACTATTAAGAGTGCCTTGCAGATTTAACAGAAACTTTTTTTTGTAACATAAAGGTAAAAGTGCACTTTTGGGACAGTGCCCTCTGCTAAATGAATCCCAGTGGGGAATTAATACAGCAGAAGCAGATTTTTTTAAAAAAAAAAAAATAAACATGCTTAAATAGAAAAAAATCCTGTCACCTAGTTATACTACTTTGCTATTTCCACTTAGCTAAGATAGGTTTTAACCTATTATAATATTTTAAGAACATTTTACTGAACAACAAAAATACCCTTCTGTCTTCAATTTAGCCATAAATTTAATTTAGAACCAAAGAATGTTATATTAAAGAATTATTAACAAATGTTTCTGTATCTGACCAAATCTTTCCCTTACAAAAATCTCCAACATAGACTATGATTACTGTGCAAAAGAGCCAAAATGTCATTTCCCTTTTGAACAGTGTCTTGACAAACATCCAATCTGCTGTTATTTGCCCCTGACGTACTATTGGCAAACCCCTAACTTTTCAATGAATAGACTGTGCAACCAACAAGTAATGGGTTGCAACAAGAGCCACAACATATATTGATAGCACTGTTACATTTAATTGGAAAAAAAATATCAATAAAAACTCAAGTTACAAAGAAATAAAACAAGTGTGGAGAAAAGCAAAGATAAATACAAATATGAAGTAAAATAGCATTGTAGTTTCTTGGTAGAGTAGTTGCTCTGCATATAAAAGATGCCAGCAAAAAAATGGGAAAAGAACTCTAGTGACCCAGGCCCAAGTAGTTAGTATTAAATGCAAACAGTTTGAAAACAAACAGACTTTATTAGAACAGAATTCTAATATTAGAATTAACTCATTCTCAGCGTAGTCCAAACTAAATTAAAGCAAATTCTTCAAAACACCATTCCTCAGTTTATCACCGACCTTGGGATAATTAGGCAAACTGCCAAAGGCTTTTCTTGGCAACAGTTCAGGAACAGAAGAAATAGCTACAGCCAAACAAAAAGCAATTCTCTCAATAGTTGTTTTCCGTCAAAGAGGCCAAGAGCCGTTGCTGGTCTTTTAAGCCTTATGGGAGGGGCCAATCATCTCTTGGCACTACTCCCAAGTCATCCTCTCTGCTTTATCTGCTCCTGCCTTCTGGCAGCTCTTCTCATATGTGCACTAGGAACAGGCTCTCCTGTCAGCCTCTGGAGGCTCCAAAGGCTGCACATCGCGCCCCGATGGCCCTGGCCCCATCTCTGCCTCCATTGCAGAGCCCTCATCTGGGCCTTCCTTAGCCTCATCACTGACTGACTTTGCTGCTAGCTCCACAGGCTGCTGGCGAACCACAACAAGAACATGCCTGAAACACTATGGACACAGAGAACAATTCCCAACTCAAATAAAACTACGTTGGCTATAATAGACAAATAATCAGCTAAATGTTCCTATAAGTATTTAGATTTAGGAAGGGCTGTAATGCACTGAGACATGTGCATGTCTCTGAGTTAGTGTTGACTCCTGGTGAATGGCTGGAGAAGTTCCTGTGATTTTCTTGGCAAGATTTTGGAAGTGATTTGCCAATGTTTCTTTCTTAGGACACAGAGAGAGTTACTGGCCCAAGGTCATCTAGCTGATTTATTGCCTACAGTGGGACTCACCATTTCTAGCTTGATGCCCTAAGAAAATCAACAAGCAGTCTCCTTTGGGAAAGTTTTTGACCTAAATAAAATAGCTACCAGGTTCAATCCACGCACCCCTAGGCAAAGTTGAAAAAGAGAGGCTGTCATTATTAAGCAGAAAGAGCTAATGGACTAAATAGTATCATAAGACAAGTTGATTATTCTATTTATTGTTCAAGGTTACAGGATCACATTCTTGGAAGAAAGTGTTCCTTGGAAGTGTTGTTGATGTAATTAATTCCACAAGGGTTGCTTACTAAGAAACAAGATTCTTTCCAGATAAGAATAAGAAGGAGGCTGTGAAATTATGGAATTATGGAAGATACATTTCTTGACATTATTGAAGAAAGAAAAAAGGCACATCAAGCTAAGTAAGAAGATTCCTGCATCACTGCAAAGCAGTCATTGCATTGATCCCTATGGTGAATTAAGTGGATGTATATGACCAAAATTTCCTTCAGATTATATATCTAGAGAAGAATAAAGAACAGAGAGGAGGAATTTGGCAATAGGTTCTGTATCCCACACTCATGTTTTTCATTCTTCTAAAGAAAGTCTATACTAATGCATACTATTTTGTCAACATAATTGCAGTGCATATTTCTTCAGATTCCCTGCACATGAACTCTTAAAAATATAAGATAACTGCTTCTGGATCAGACAAAAAAAATCATCTAATGCTCAATTAGTTGAGTATTGGAAAAATCCATTAAAAAAACCAATAGTATGTTAGGCATCTCCTATTATCTTCTACTTCTCATTATTTCTGACAATGCTACCTGTATATTGAGGTATGAACCAATGGTCTAAATTAATGTAAGCATCTTATTTTGAAATTTATCAGTGTCCTATAAATAAGCAACCAGATCCCCAACCAGATATTCATATTATATAGAAAGTTGCAATTCTGGTTTCAGTCAAGAAACAAAATATTATAGAAACGATTTTGATCACACAAGTGGGAATTGTGTATTTGTTTATTTAAATAGTAACTGTGTAGATGGGAGGGAGATCCAGATCAAAAATCCATATTTACTATTTACTGCTGTTAAAAATTTCATTTCTGATGCATCTGTGGGTGGAAATTATAAGAATAGTTTGCAATGAGACAAAGCATTTAAACAGACCCTATCAGACGACCTGGCGCTCTTATCTATTTATTACTTGTACATACATAATGCCCAAACAGACTCAAAGAGATTTTTTAAGAGTGATAAAATAAATGGTGATACCAGGGAATTAATCTTGAACCTTCTAACATGCAACACAAGAGTTCCACCACTGAGACAGAAGAAGAAAAACTTTTATTTTTTCAGGGATAAGAAATATATCCAATAGAATGAACAGCACTACTGGATACAAGCCACAAATGGCCATCAATTTGCAGTAAATGAACTGGTTGTGTGATGTGTTGTGATTCCAGAAAACTGCAAAAAATCAAGGCTTCTCCAGATAGCCATATGCATAGCCAAATGCTCACTGCATTTTTAAATAGTTTGCAATGGTTGATTTGAATAAAATAAATAAAATATTTGAAAAACAATTACAGTAAACTTACTGTAATTGTTTTTCTTGCAATATAGTAAGACTGATCAACTCTGTCCATGTGTGTTCACTTATTTATTTTATCTACTAGCTGATAATCCAGCATTGCCCAGGTATTTATTTATCCCAATCCTGTATTAGACAGGAAAAGCAATTTTACCCTGAATTAGTTAAAAATGTTTTCCCTGTACCCCCAGAAAGGTCAAGTAAAATGATACCACCTTGTTGTTTTGCTAGCTGATCCATGGTCATTTGGTATGCTTTTTTCTGATCTTGATTTAGAAGTGGCTTCTTGACCACGATATATGCACTAAGCTGTTCGATTTTTGTAGTTCTTTTCTTGTATGCAATCTGCATGAAGTACATCATGTGGGTCTCATAGTGGGGCAGGCAGGCCGAGTTGCATTAATGTTTTATTGATCATCAAAGCTTTATTTGAATTATGGACCAAATGTAATTTCTAATGTTGGATTTTCCCCTTTACCAGAAGGAGCCCCGTTGTGGAGTACTGTGAAGCCGTTACCATGGCAATTCCAACGTGCTGTACAGTAGAAGCCATTTTAAGACAGTCCAGTAGAAGCCATTTTAAGGCACAACAGGCTGTATCTTAACAGAGTAGATTGTAATATTTATACTTGTGAGTGAAAAATAAAATATGCTGTACTATGAAAATGCAAGCAGTTTTAAAACATAGAATTGACTGGTGCTAGGGGACAGGGAGAAAAACTGTGTATTTCACATTTAAGCAACAAATTTATTTACTAATTTCCATTAGTAAAGCTATTACATGAGTACACTTCGCTGGAGCAAGTCAGATTGAGCTGTATGGGAGTTTTCAGTGCATTAACATGCATAGGAGGGAATTTTATGTTATTCAAATAAAGATACACAAACAAGGTAAACCAACTGATGTTCAAAATAATCAGAACCAAGAAAACTGAAGTTATTCTTTAATTAATTAAAGTTGCAGGCTGCCTCAGTCACAACGTGATTTACAATAATTAAAATAAAATACCATAAAACCAAAAACCAAAAGAAAAAAATAGTTAAAACAAAGCATCACCATATATTGTACAAACATTTTCATTACATAAGCTTTAAAATTTATTATACAACCATATCAAGCGCTTTGAATACTCTAGATACTAGTAAATTTCACCTTCAATCCCATTATTCAGTTTTTAGTGGCCTTTGCTCAAGTGACTACGACTGGATTTATACTGAAAATACTTTTTGCGGATTAGAGAAATTGGATTTTAATTATGCCTCAGGAAGAGGAAGAGATTAAACATAAACTCTAAAAAAGAAGAGATATGTGCCAATTTCTAAATTGATTGTTTTCAAATCTAAAACTGCGTGAGCCGGCAACTTGGAGTGCCATGGACAAAATAGGTTGTTACATTTACCTCAGCAGTTTAAAGAAAGATGGGATGAAAGATGGGATGCTTAAGAAAACTTTTTTCATGGTGATTTGTTATATTTTTCCTTGCAAAAGTTGTAAAATGCTAATTATTCTAGAATTAATTTTGATTTGATTTGTATATTTCTTAATTAGGATCCTACACCAGACCAGATGGCTGTCTTCATTAAATCATGATATATTCCACTCAGATAGAAGCAGCTGGATTTTTGGATTTACTGTAATTTATTTTAAACATGTCAGAGAAGAATTGAGAAATAATTAATAACATTTGCATGAATATCTGGATTACGATCAGAATGTTTTTTTTTCTTTCTTTCTCAATTAATTTAGGAAAAAGAGAGCTGAGGTGGCCAGTGGTTAGAGTGCTGAACTGCAGCTATTTCAGCTGACTGCTAGTTCAGCAGATCAGCAGATCAAATCTCACCAGCTCAAGGTTGACTCAGCCTTCCATCCTTCCAAGGTAGGTAAAATGAGGACCGAGATTGTTGAGGGCAATATGCTATTTAGTATACTGTTGATTGTTATAAGCCGCCTAGAGTCCTCGGAGAGTGGGCAGCATAGAAATATGATTAATAATAATAATAAAAAGAAATGAATTAAAAAAAATCAGGTGCTCGGCTCTAGAGTAAAAGATAATAATACTAATGGAAATGATTTGGTTGCTTAGAAGATGAGTATGAGTCAACAACATGATGCCAAAGCAAAAAAGGCAAACACAAAGAATTGTGTATTTTAATAAATTAAACAAAATTAGATCAGAATGCAAATCTGTCTGAACTCAAGTTGTTTATTCAAAAGAGAAGATTTCAATGTTTTATAAAGGACAGCTACCCCCAAATCAGCTAAACATATTCTACTGATAGCAGTAGGTTAAATTGGTATGCATTCCAAATTGCACAATGTTTCATGCAATATTTTCTCTAGAAGAGTAATGGCTAACCTTTTCCAGACTTAGTGCCCAAAGCACACATGCCCGAACCCCCAAAATGCAATGCACACGCGGCCCTCCACACATGCCTCACCGCCCGCACATGCGAGTGCCCCCACCATGCATGTGCAGCAGAGACCCAAATACTAGCTGGCTGGTGGAAGATGCATGCCCAAGCGCAGTGGATGTGAACTGTGGTGATGGCTCACATGCCTACCGAGAGGCTGCTGTGTGCCACCTCTGGCATGGATGCCATAGGCTTGCCGTTACAGTTCTAGAACTCTTGCCTAGTTCTACCATGCTGCTGGAGAGGAGTAGAAAAACAGAGCATTCTTCAGTGATAGAGGTGCTGTTTTGCATGGCAAGTAGTGCCAGGCATCTCCGATTTGTAATCCCAGAAAGCTAGTAATAGATACAACTGAAAATACTGAAGCCGAATATCAGGAACCTGAATATCTGCATTGTACAGTGTGAATTTTTGAATTAATACAACAGCAACCAAGCCAAAACATTTTGTTTATTCTTCCATTCTTCTTTACGAAAGAGGAATTGTATCCCTATCTCAGTACAGGTGAACAAACTATCTATTGTTTCACCCTTTATGTTTATGTATTCTTCCCTTAGGTTAGTCGGATTGGAAAGAAGAATCATGGGGGAGTGAACAGTCAAACAAATGGATATGTCTTTTCTAGTTGATTACATTTGCTGCACATTTGCAATGGAAGAGCCTTTATATTTATTGTTGCAATCTTAATGGAACATGAGACAGTAGGGGAAGTCACTTAATCAAGGCCACCCTGGAAGCTTAGCAGCATAGCAAGGATAGGTGTCCAAATGTGTTAAATGCAAACACACACATAAACACACACACAAACACATACACACACACACACACACACACACACACACACACTTAGACTTACCACTCTAAACAGTTTTACAGGATCAGCCTATTGTCCCCAACAATCTGGGGCCTCATTTTACTGACCTCAGAAGGATGGAAGGCTGAGTCAACCTGGAATGGTTGAGAACTTCTGCTGGCAGTTGGCAGAAGTAGCCTGCAGTACTGCATTCTAACCACTGCGCCATCTTGAATAATTTGAGGATTTATTTTTTTTCAATTTCATGAATGGATCTCAGTCTGAGCTTGCTGTTAGATTCTTCCATAAAAGAATATTCTTTTATTTCATAGCGTGACATGCATACACATATACCCACACAATATTGATCACACACACCTTTCTGCCTTTAAGAAAAAAAAATGTTGCACAAGATTCAAAAGAGATCAATTTTACTTGGCAACCCAAAAGGTTAGAAGGTGGCAAATTCTTCAAACTTTACTAAAAGCTTTAGGTTTAGTTTTGGATTGTTTGTTTGTTTCTTATTTAATGCAGCAAGATATTTTCTGTACATCCTTTCTAAAAGCTCTATGCTGAGCAATTTGGAAGCTGTTCATTCATTTCATCATCCCTGCTATCTCTGGCTTAGAAGTGGTATTTCAAAAACTATTGAAGTGAAACTGTTCAAGCTATCTCGCTGAAATTTGGCAGGGTTGATATCCCCTAAAGGGTATATACCACATTGGAAAATGGCTATGAGTAATTTCTAGTTTATTTTTGCATCCTGCACACTCTCAGGTCAGTCCCTATATCCAGATCAGAACATGGGTAGACATAATTGAATTCAGTTGGCAAAAGCAGCTTAATGTTTATGATCAGCCAAACGTCAAAACAGTTAACGAGCAAAACAAGACAAAAAACAAGTGAAAAAAAGAATAATAAACTACAAAGTGGGGGGGAGGAGATGTGGAGAATAAATTCAGAATTGTGCAGACCAGCTAGAAACAATGTTGTGAATAATTAGCATGGGCAGTCACAAGATATTTCCATCTCTAACTATTTCAGATATATAATAGCAGCAGAAAAGAGATGGAAAGTAGAAATCTCTTCTTTTGGATTAAAAACAGGAACAATTTGGTGAATGAAGATGACATATCCAACATAGCTATCCCTGCTATTTCATCTTATTTGACAGCAAATGAAGTAAAGGCATATATTTTGATGCTTCCAGAATTAAATATTGAATAAATTTAAATTGAATTACACTTTCTTCAGATCTTTAGTGTCAGTCTTTGGTTGAATCCTTTCATCTCTGATCTCGTCTTTGATCTCGTCTTTGAACTTAATCTTGGTTGATTTGTAACCCTATATATGGTCCGCTTCTCTGACTGGGACAGGAAAATTATCTTGCCTTTTGAAGAACATATTATTTAGCTAAAGCATAAAATCTATAATCTTTAAATCAATAATTCCTTTTTTTCCATTCATATCAATTCTGGGCCGAGTTATTTCTAAGCTCAGTGAGTTTCAGACAAAAGGGGCAGGGGTTCCCATAGTAAAATATTTGTGTAGTTTTTTTGAAGGTAAAGAATAAAACATATTACAGCTAATAACAATAATAAATTTAAATCATCATTTTAAATTTTAAATGCTGCTGAAGTGCTCAATTCACACTGCTTTCTTTGATACTTTCTTGTTTTGAACACTTCCCGTGTCAATTGATTAGAGTACAGGTGGGGATTTGTTTTTGGGGTTTTTTGTAATACAGTATCAGGAGAGTCTTAAAGTTTCTTCCTATTTTTCTTCTAGTAAATATGTGCGTGTAGCTTGAAAACCATGAAAGTTGTGTTTGTTCAAATCAATCAATCAAACTGTAGGGAGAAAGACAGAGCTAAATAGCAAGTAAAAGGTAAAATGGGGAAGAGACTTATGGTCAACAACTTTCTATCTATCAAAAGCCACAGCAGCAGAAGAGAAATGCAAAATCAAACAGTAGGTCTAGTTTCTAACTCTATCTGCACCCTAGAGGAAGCAGTTTGGTGAATGGGGACAAGATATCCATCACTATATACATAGTATATAGTAGAGGGGGTGTGCATAAGTGCACTAACATGCCTATTGTTCCTGTCATTGCATTTTTTTTCTTTTATTCTTGTTCTTGTTTTTGTTTGACAAATTCTAATACATACATACATACATACATACATACATACATACATACATACTGGTGGTGAGTTGCTCCTGGTTTGGTCCGGTTCTATAGAACCAGTAGTAAAACTGGCAGGAGGCTCCACCCACCCACCACAATGTCATCATGGGTGATCTGTGCATGCGCAGAAGCCTGCATGCTCCCGCAGCAAACTGGTAGTAAAGGTAAGAGGAACCCACCCCTGATACATACATTTAATAGGTTCAGTGAATGAATGCAGTTAATACTAAAAAAAAAAATCCCACTTGACTACTTTTCTTTCTTTTTTTTCTCAGTGGACCAATTTTGGCACTAGTGTGTTATAGAATCTATTACTCACGTAGAACACTGCTGCTTTGTTGTTTGTCTTCCATAATCAAGAAGAATTTCTACGGTCTTCTTCAACTTCTAAACAGCTATGAAGGTCCATTTTTCATGATTGAGAAGTCCTTCGTGTATGAACAGTTACTTTTCAATTGTTACTCTTTAATTTCATTTTTTTCTCAGATACCTAACCTTCTCTTTCTGTAAGGAAATGAAATCTCTGTTGGTGATTCTATCATTTTGTTTTGGGAATGGTTCTTCTTTCTTCTTTCCCCAAAGAAAAGCAAATCAAATCCACTTGGGATCATCTAAACCAGGGGTCTCCAACCTTAGCAACTTTAAGACTTGAGGACAGGGGTGAAATCCAGCAGGTTCTGACAGGTCTGGAGAACCAGTAGCAGAAATTTTGAGTGGTTCGGAGAACCGGCAAATACCACCTCTGGCTGGCCCTAGAGAGGGGTGGGAATGGAGATTTTGCAGTATCCTTCCCTTGCCACGCCCACCAACCCACACCATGTCCACCAAGCCACGCCCACAAAACCAGTAGTAAAAATAATTGGATTTCACCACTGCTTGTGGACTTTAAAAGCTGGCTGAGGAATTCTGGGAGTTAAAGTCCACAAGCCTTAAAGTTGCCAAGGTTGGAGACCCCTGATCTAAACTCTATATATGGTTCCATGATTTTAAAGGTGTAACACAGTTGGGGGAAAGGATCAGTACCTCTACAATATTTATTACACCAACAGTTAATTCCCCTCCCCGCCTGTTTTTTTCTTCCACTATATGAGCTTTGTGTAAATTAACCATGCACGAACTGTCAATCATCCAACAGTTCAATGGAACACAGGGACTATCACAAATGGAAAATGCCTAATTTAAAATGTGCTAGCTAAGGTCTTGTTGCACCTCTGCTGCTTTGGGAATGCAATTGCTTCAAATTAGTTTCCAGAGAAGCCCTGCAATAAAGCAGGAGTCATCACGTTTACAGCTTCGCTTTGCTGAAGCTTTGTGCTTACTGCAATGTTTACAAAGTGTGCCTTGTGGTTTTATTGAACCCCTGAACCATAAACTGGCAGGAATTTCCTCCATTTCTCATTGTTAAGGCTTAGTAAGAATTGGGAAGTATTTCTTTTCTCAGGAAATCCCATGTTCCTTTGGATTCCCTCTCACCTGCTTTTCCTTCAGATGTCACCTAATGGAACCTTGCAACTTTGCTGAACATTTTCTGGAGCCTGCTGTATGTGCATAATATAATATGGTGCGTAAGTGCACCAGTGGTGGATTTCACATTTTTTTACTACCGTGTGGGCGTGGCTTGGTGGGCATGGCACAGGAAGAATACTGTAAAATCTCCATTCCCACCCAACTCTGGGGAAAGGATACTGTAAAATCTCCATTCCCCCCACAACCCAGAGGAAAGTTACTGCAAAAACCCCATTTCCTCCTGATCAGTTGGGACTTGGGAGGCAGAGAATAGATGGGTGTGGGGCCAGTCAGAATTTTTACTACCGGTTTTCCGAACTACTCAAAATTTCCCCTACCGAAACCTGCTGAAACCCACCTCTGAAGTGCACCAGTGTGCCTACCGTCCCTGTCCTAATATTCTTTTTTACTCTTACTCTTTTCATGTATTCAAATTATGTTTATACTTTTACCTGTTATCTTATATATGCTTGATAAATAAATAAATAAACAAACGAACAAACAAATAAAATAAAATGTTTTGAAAATTCTGGAAACGGTTTTAGAAGACTGCTCTGGAAAACTCTATTTTAGCCTCATCGTGCAAGACAATCATGAAGAGCTGCAGTTATCAGGCTGTGCAATAGATTGGTTCTTCTTAGTCAGCAATCCCTTTCTCCTGAGGAAAAAGAGCCAGGAAAAGGCATTAACAGAACAATCAGATTGAAAGAGCAATCTTTTCTGTAATTAATAACATAGGTGGAAGAATCTTCACTGGTAGTGGAACAAAGCCTTCCAAAAAAATCTTCTGTCCTGTCCACTTAATAAAGGTTCAGGAAACCTTTATATCTGGTCATCAAAATTATAAACAATAACAATAATTGTAAATTACTATATCCCATAACGGATGCACAAAATGTAACTTTTACATGTTTCATTCCCCCAAACTAATTTGCAGTCCAAGGTTCTGTAGTTGATGTGCAATGGGTATACACAGACTATGAAATCTGTTGGTACATGTGAAAAGTTTGCTTTATTTTGGAGTAATGAAGAAGAAAATTCGTTCAAATCAGGTCCAAATTTCAATGTTAGTTTATAAATCTGAATCTTTGTATCTAGTACTACCAAATCTCGACGGTGGAAATCCAAAGGAAATCCAAAGGATCACTAGATAGCTAACTTAATGATAGATACATAGATAACATTTCTCATGAACATTAATTTATTTTGAATTCATGTGATGTATTTCGATCTGAATTTTCAAGTTGAGGATTTCTTATTTCAATGTGAATCTGGTTTTTTTTTTAACTCTGATTTTTCTGATCCTCCATCTCTTGAAAATTCTGTTTTGTCTACCATGGTTTTTATCTAAAACAACCATAATTCCTTTCTGTACTATTTTCTTTTGTGGTCAGGAATACATTTAGCTCTCAACTGTTCTTCAGTTCTGGGAAGTTTCTTCCCTGAGGTGAGCCTACTTTTCTTTGCCCTCTTATAAGACCCATAATTTATCCCAAACAGCAGTTCTAAAGGAAAAAAGGCAAAAGTTTTCCCCCTTACCAATTAAGCAATAAAAACCATAAAAAATAAGTATAGGTTAACCATAACCTGTTCGTGGCATATGAATATAAATTTATTATATCACCGTATCAACCAGAAAAGTCTCAACTTCAAAATAGATAAAATAAATCTGTACCAAGTACTTTCAAAATCAGTTAAGTTCAAAGATCTTTAAGCACGTTTTTGAAGGTCATCCAAATATTTTATTATATACCATATACTCCACAAAAATTGCAAAGGAATTAACAAATAGAGGAATGAAATGAAAGGACAAAAATTAACAAAATAATAATTTAAAAATGTTTTCATGCATCAGATTGAATCACTCATGGGACTCTGCTGAGACTTTTTCTCCTAGAATTTTTCTTCATTTCTCTATTTATAAATGCTTAGGCCTATTCCTATTATATTTGTGAGACGTCTCTTCAGCTACACAAGTTCAACCATTTTCACAATTCAAATATCTGAAGTAGATGGAGAGCCGTCAAGAGGACAGGGCAATTTCCTAAACCTAATCATTTGGATGATACCTTTGAGGTAAAATCAAGCCATACTTCTCCATGAGAGAAGGAGAGGAATAATACATTGAATTTTCCACAACAGCATTTAAAACTTTCAGGTGGAGGGCAAGCTAGATAGCTAGATAAGATAAGATAAGATAAGATAAGATAAGATAAGATAAGATAAGATAAGATAAGATAAGATAAGATAAGATAAGATAAGATAAGATAAGATAAGATAAATAGAATTCTTTATCTGCCAATTGTGATTGGACACACAAGGAATTTGTCTTTAGTGCATATGCTCTCAGTGTACATAAAAAGACAAGATATATTCGTCAAGAATCATAAGGTACAACACTTAATGATAGTCATAGGGTACAAATAAGCAATTAGGAAACAATCAATATCAATATAAATCGTAGGGATTACAATCATGCAGTCATAAGTGGGAGGAGATGAGTGATAAGAACGATGAGAAGATTAAAATTAAAATATTGGTAAAAATATAAATCTGGACGAATGGGATACGATTTGGAAAAAAAACCTTAAAATGACCGGAGCAGTGACTTACAAAGAGAATCACTATAAGATGTTTTATAGGTGGCACATGGCCCCTGCAAGGATAGCGAAGATATACCCCAATTTGAGAGCAAATTGTTGGAAATATGACCATCAACAGGGCACCTTCTACCACTGTTGGTGGACATGTAACTATGCACAAAAATATTGGAAGACGTTATCAAAGTGGATTATGGAAATTATAGGAGAGGATTTCGAACTCGACCCCAAAGCATTTCTCCTGGGAATCTTAAAAACAGGGTATGTTAAAGAGAAAAAGTATCTAATTATTCACATAGTAACTGCCGCAAGGATTTCCTTTGCCCAGTACTGGAAGGAAAAACAGCTACCTCCAGAAGAACTTGTTATAAAGAAAATATTGGAATGTGCAGAAATGAATAAATTGTCCCTAGAAATCAACGACAGAACAGATTCGGAGTATTACGGTGTGTGGGGTATGTGGTACGAGTGGTTGGAGAGAAGGAAAAAAACGAGATAGTATATATATATTACTCTGTATTATTATGTGTAATAATCATTAAGATAAAATCTAGCACTATTACGTCCACTTATTTACTTATAAGAAGTAATAGTATATGTATATGTATGACAAGATAAAAGTTTATGTATCTATTTATGCACCATGGAACCGAAAATGTTTCTTATTGTACTGTTGATTTGTATAAATAAAATTTTTTTTTAAAAAAGAGAGAAGATTAAAATTAACAGTAATGCAGCCTTGGTGAATAGTTTGACAGTGTTGAGGGAATTATTTGTTTAGCAGATTGATGGTGCTCTGGAAAAAACTGTTCTTGTGTCTAATTGTTCTGGTGTGCATTGCTCTATGGCGTCGTTCTGAAGATAGGAGTTGAAACAGTTTATGTCCAGGATATGAGGGGTCTGTAAATATTTTCACAGCCCTCTTTTTGACTCGTGAGGTATACAGGTCCTCAGTGGAAGGCAGGTTGGTAGCAATTGTTTTTTCTGCAGTTCTAATTATCCTCTGAAGTCTGTGTCTGTCTTGTTGGGTTGCAGAACTAAACCAGACAGTTATAGAGGTGCAGATGACAGACTCAATAATTCCTCTGTAGAACTGGATCAGCAGCTCCTTGGGTAGTTTGAGCTCTTCCTGAGCTTTCCTCAGAAAGAACATTCTTTGTTGTGCTTTTTTGATGATGTTTTTGATGTTAGCTGTCCATTTTAGGTCTTGAGATATGATAGAAACTAAAAATTTGAAGGTCTCTACTGTTGATACTGTGTTGTCTAGAGGTGGTAGTATGGTAGGGTTTCTACTAAAGTCTACCACCATTTCTACAGTTTTGTGTGTGTTCAATTCCAGATTGTTCTGGTCGCACCACAAGGCTAGTTGCTCAACCTTCCTTCTGTATGCGGATTCATCATTGTCTTGAATGAGACCAAACACTATTGTATCATCGACAAACTTCAGTAGTTTAACATTGGTATATAGAGAGAAGAGAAGTAGAAAGAGAGCACACAGCCCTGGGGGGGCTCCTGTGCTAATCGTACAGATATCTGATGTGATTCTGCTTAGCTTCACCTGCTGCTTCCTGTCTGTTAGGAAGCTTGTGATCAACTTACAAGTGTGTTCAGGTACCGCTAGCTGGTTTAGCTTAGTTAGAAGAATGTCTGGAATGATAGAATAGATATAATTATTTTGCAGCATACTTCTGCTTACACCAAATTGCTGATGTTCCTTGTTAAATAAAGGGACAATATAATTCAATTCCTTTGCCAAGGAATTTCCATCATCTATGGATAGAAAGGCAGAGAGGCATGAGGGGATAGTGGGGTGTAAAGGTCCTCCCTTTCTCTACACATGTAAGCTCCACTCATTACCAGACCTCTGAGATGTCAACTCCCCCCCCCCCCGCCCACAAAACATATGAACTGCTTAAAGTGCCCTTGTAAGAAAACATTCACAGCAAGCTGAATTGACCCTGAGTAACAACAGGAAAAGGACTCAGTCAGGAACTTGTCACCCAGCAAACTAAATTATTTTCTATTCATTGACCGTATCTCAAAAAGAGTAGGACTAGCATGCTGATCTAGTAGGAAGGGACAAACAATAAGAAGGTCACACAAATTGGCCGCCACAGGAGGCAGATGAAATATCTAGCAAGTTTCTCAGGTGATATGTCTCCAAGAGCAAAAATGATCCTTGGTGCTGCATGTAGTACACAAACCAACCCTTGCAAGCAAATTTTAGCTTACAAATGCAGTGAGATTTATTTATTTATTTATTTATTGGTTCGATTTTTATGCTGCCCTTCTCCGGAGACTCAGGGCGGCTTACAATGCATTAAGCAATAGCCTTCATACTTTTATATATACCTGTTTAGTAGGGCTTTTGTCCCCCATCCCCACGCCGGCCCAAGCGGTGTTCTTTTTTATACAAAGTCATCTTATCCGCAATCCGGGTCCTCATTTTACCTACCTTGGAAGGATGGAAGGCTAAGTCAACCTTGAGCCTGGTGAGATTTCAACTCATGGTAATTGCAGGCAGCTGGCAGCTAAGTGCTACTTTAACAGCATTTTAGTCCGCTGCACCATCAAGGCTCCTTCCATATGGAAGGTTGCTTCCATATTGAGCTCTCCAATGTTAAAAGTGGCTTCTCCCTGGCAAAGGAATTGAATTATGTTGCCTCCTTATCAATACAATAAGAATATTGTATTGTATAAGAATATTAATAGGGCCTGGTGTTTCAGCAGATTAAAGCATTGTGATTAACACCAGCTGTCTGCAATTACTGTAAGTTCACATCTCACCAGGCTCAAGGACGAGTCAGCCTTCCATCCTTTCTAAGGTAGGTAAAATGAGGACCCAGTTTGTGGGGACAATAAGCTGACTTTGTATAAATATACAAAAGTATGAAGGCTATTGCTTAATGCATTGTAAGCCGCCCTGAGTCTTCGGAGAAGGGTGGCATATAAATCAAATTAAAAAAAAAATATCAGCAGTTTGGTGCAATGTGCTCATAGGTTAGAGCTTCCTTCCCAGTGACAGAATTCTGGCTTCAAGTACCGTTGAGCAGAAGATAGAAGGGGTAGAACTTGGGATCTAATTGACTCTTAGATGGGCAGAGCACAGGAAGGCTGATGGGAAATCTGTAGTCTCCATTATAGTTCATCCTATTCCTTAAATACAGGATTCCTTGTAAGCCCTCATTTCTTCTTTGCATAACTAACAAATAATACAAGAGAACGACTGGCAACAACTTACAATGTGTTCTTAAAATGGTTTGTGGCTAGTTTTATAGAGTAAATTGCACACGCACACACATGCACACACAAAGAGATTTGGAACATTTATTGTAATACTTTTACTCAAACTTTCCCAAACTTGCCTCTTCCATATATACTTTCAAATTCATAGAATTCTTATCTAACATGGTTAATAATCATAATTTTGTAATTGTGTTCATTGTGTATCAGAAGAGTTTATAGGAGCTTCTCAGTAATAGTAGTAATACGGTATGTAGCCTAAAGCATTTGACAGTGGAATTAATTATATGCCATCTTTGCCCTTTCTTATTGATGGATCTGCTTGTTTTCCAGGTGGGATTTTCTTAAATACTTGATCCAGCACTGTGGTATCATAAAACAGAGACATACTGGGAAATGAGAACACCAAGTGTCTCATTTTTCATTCCCCACTTTGGCAAGTTAGCACCAGACATGTTGTGAATTTAACAATTCTACCTGCCACCAAAGAAAGCTTAGGTGGTAGGGGGTGGAAGTTTGAGCAAGAGCACAATAGCCTAAGCCAGCAAAAACTCAGCTGCTGAGGGACCAGCTTGTAAGGTCTCAGCACTTGCATGAAAATTACTTGCAACATTGAGCTGAAAAAGTTCATTCCACAACAGGAAGCATCAGTTCCCAAATAAGACATGATCACATATGGCTAAAATTATTCACAGATGTAGCATGTAAGCCTTCTCTTTTTAATGATTGCAAATAAAACGATGCCAAGTGATGGTACTATGCAAAAGAGACTTCTAAAAATACATCTAAATCTACCTTCTAAAAATACCTGGATGTACAGTACTTGATTAAACCAGGACTCTTCGCTACCTTTATTTAGCTGTGTTATTTTTAACCTTTCTTATGAGTAGGGATCAAAATGACTAAGACTGACATGGGATTTCAAGCATCCAGCTTATTTCTGTAGAGTGGAATGATCTGGGACTAAATCTCACTCCAATCCTTTTGTTCACCTTGACTAGCAGTAGCTCTGAAAGAGCTCAGGCTTTTCCTACCCTGATACCTATACTCCCCCTTATTTGAAAGGGAAGATGGAATGTAGGATCCAAAAAGAACATTAAAGAACTTTGCATTTTCTAAACTATCCAGAGTTGCTATTGAGGAAAAAGTGCTCCAATCTTTAACAAAAACATAAAATAATGGGATGAAACTCATGAACAGAATACATGCTTTTCACCTGGAATGGCCCAAGTTCAATCTTGAAGGCCTCAAGGTAGCACTCAGAAAACTCTTTCTGAAATCCCAGGGAATGATTGCCATGTCAATGTTGAGTCTGACTGAGAGTATTTCTAGGTCCCGCAACTAGTAATAGCATCTAGCCAACTTTGGCTGAGGTTGAAAAGGCTAAACAGGATCCAACTTGGTTAATATTTGATGAGAGCACCAGGAAATTATGGCAAAGATAGATACTCTCGCACTTATTTAATTACTTATTCACTTATTCAATTACTTATACTCCACTTTCACCAAGGGAGGTATAAGTATCCTATCTCTTATTACACAACTTTTCTACCTTATACTTTAATTATCTACCAAGAGAAAACATCATAACGGCACTTCTCCCATTGAATGTTTCTTGATTGAAAAGAGTAGGCAGACAAGGAAAGTTAAGACTGATGGAATATGAATAACAGAAAACAGCAGCTTCCTTTTCCTTCAAAAGTGGAGTAAAGCCCTCAAGAGTATTTCAAAATAAATTCTTAAGCATTCTGAAAATAAAGGAAAGGGAAAAAAATGACTCTTGGAGAAGAGGAAAACAGATTTCAGGACATTATTGTGAAAAGGATCAAAAGAAAATCAAAATAGTGCATTCTGAAAGATAATGAAAAGAACAAGCAGAACCTGACTCAATGCACTTCATTATATGATCATAGATTTGGAAAGGAGAAATCTTGGTAATGAGGATAGTTTAGTGCTAAACCAAAATATATAATCCAGATTTTGATGGGATCTCTTTTATAGGTGAAGGCAATGTCCTGAAAATTGTATAATTCTACAAAATATGTCAAAATGAATGAAATGTTGGGAGAGTAGAGGTCTCTATAAAATATAATTTCAAATGTGTGTGTGTGTGTGTGTGTGTGTGTGTAAGAGAGAAAGAGAGAGAGAGAGAGAGAGAGAGAATCTTAAAATTCTTTCTACATTTTATACTGTCTCATCCATTGTCAGCCTGCAATAAATTCCTTCCTTCAGAACCAATATAGCCTTTAATAGCTATCAAAATAAATCAATATAAAGCACAGTTTAATCATATAACTTCTATTCACTTATTTACCATTTTACATAACAGATTTAGCGTGTTACTTGGAATTCAGAGCCATCACCTGCATTTTCTTTTAACTATATAAATTTTAGTTGCTCAGAATTACAGACTAGAAACTGGAATCCCTAAGTCTGGGTCAGTAGTAAATAAACGCCAGAAAAAGTAATTCTGTATTATCTCCTAACTGTTAGATTCTATTTTTAAAGGGGAAGCGCTCTTGAATTACTTTTTTCAAAGAAGATAAGAACATGTGAATTTTTGATGGGTGGATTGTGTTCTACTTTTACAAGGTGGAAATAGCAGGTGTGAGTGAATGTCCTGTGGTTCACTGTATAGACTTCTTGGCTCCTCACCTTTCAATTAAATCCTAAGAATGGCACTATGTAGTGATGCAGTGCCTAAATATCACTGTAGCCCTGTAGAAGATCACCAAAACTCAAAGAATCTGCCATCGGGCTATTAAAATCTTAAAGATTTTGTTGAAATTTCACAAGATATTACAATGTTGAGATATTTAAAAGATTTCTTGGAGGAGGACTTCCAGCAAATATCTGGATAGGTATGGATGCCACACAGCCAACCACTAAATTGTGATTAAAAGGAGCTTTGGCTTAATTCTGTATGGATGCTTACAGATGGGACAGAAAAAGGAGAGAGAGAAAATGGACATTGTCAAAGATGTTGAGCACAAACCAGTATTGCAAAAATATAACACATCTATACAAATATCCCAACTCATACTTTTCAAACTTGAAAAGTTTTTCAAACTTGAATGCTGAGTCCAATCCTGTGCTCCTAATATGCATTCTGTAAAACTACACAAAACCATAGTTACTAGGTATAAAGCAATTTAGAATGACCCTAATCTCATTTTTGATTAAAGTCTAATAGCATAAGAGCAGCATAAAAGATACAGAGAAACCCAGAGAAAGGTATGAAATAGACAAAAATTATCTTGAATCAACAAGTTGCTTTAGAAACATGACAAATACTTTCACAAATAATTACACAGATATTTTACCCAAGCTACAGTCTTCTTTTCAATATTTTGATTGAACTTTTAAGAATGCGATATCTAAAATAAGTCTACCTTGGAGCTTATTAAATTACTTGCATTTCAGTGCCAAAACATCCCAAGAGAAAACTAAACTTGGAATAAGCATTGCTCAATTTATTAAATTATCTGTTTCATTTATTAATTAATTTATCTACTTATATTTAATAAGACTTCCTAGAGGAATGGCATTTAAAAAATAGCACAGAAGGATTCAATGAAAATTGGACACACGTATGTGCAAACTTTATTGGAATTCCATCAAGCATATACTGGGATCATTGATAGAAATTAGAAAGCCATGTGCAAAGTATTAATGTCTGTATCACCAGAGACAATATTAGTTTCAGAAACAGCCATCTGAAATTAAAAGCATCCCAAAAACACATAATTTACTAGATGACAGTAAAGGGAACAGAATGCGGAGGGAATGTGGTTTCTAAGACATGTTATTTTCTATACTGAAGTCTCTTATCATCCATTTTGCAAGATCTTTTCTATATATTTTACACTGGAATTTTACAGTGGGTTGCTAAAATATTTATAACCCTGGGTAGTGTGAGACAGATTAGTATTTTTATGAGAATGTGCTAAAATTCACAGATTTTAATGAAAGCATTCAAAAATTATTTTTTTTCCCCCTAAAGACAGAAAGACCTTGACATTTTAAACAAGTGGAAATAAAAAAAAATAAAATGACCCCCTTCTAGCAGAAGGACTAGGGGAGACATGAGAGCAGTGTTCCAATATCTCAGGGGATGCCACAAAGAAGAGGGAGTCAAACTATTCTTCAAAGCACCTGAGGGTAGAACAAGAACCAATGGGTGGAAACTAATCAAGGAGAGAAGCAACTTAGAACTAAGGAGAAATTTCTTGACAGTTAGAACAATTAATCAGTGGAACAACTTGCCTCCAGAAGTTGTGAATGTGTCAACACTGGAAATTTTTAGGAAGATGTTGGATAACCATTTGTCTGAAGTGGTGTAGGGTTTTCTGCCTGGGCAGGGGGTTGGACTAGAAGACCTCCAAGGTCCCTTCCAACTCTGTTATTCTATTTCTATTTCTAGCAGAGGAGCATGAAACTTTAGTATACCGGGGATCAAGATTGCATTTATTTAGGGGTCTATCTGAGATGCTGAACCTTGTTTATTCATCTATTTTTTCTTCCATCCCTTCTCTTCCTGACCGGCCTTTTCATGGATACAGGGCAAGCAAAAAAATATATGGTTTGCTTAGTGTTCAGGATTTCATCTAGTAAATCATTTTATTTTGTTTTATATTTGTTGTACCAACATTCAAAAATTTATTCATACACAGACAAAAATTAAATTGTAATTCTTTTAAAATGTGGAGGGAAAGTGAACCAACAGATCTGTTTATCTGTGGTTAACAGTACGGATTTAGCACAAGAGATGATGGTAATCATTTAGATCTGATGGGTTTACAGCAGGATACATCTGTATCATAGTAAATAGCTCTGTGGATGGAGTTAATGATCACTAGTGGCCGTAGCTGCAGGAAATTCTGGCAGTTATAGGCCAATATATTTGGATAGTGTCAGATTGGAATATGCTGCCGAAAATCAGGACTTCTAGGGAAAAATGAGAACTGAAGAGAGTTCTTCTGAGAGCAGAGCAGACAAAGACAGTGGAATGAAGTGCCAATGAGCAAACTGTTTTTTCATACTTTCTCTCTGACAAGGAGAGAGACAAGGTTCACTCAGAGGTGGCTCCTGGGATTTCGGCAGGGTTCTGGTGATCCTCTAGCCAAGGATCTCTGGGGTTTGGTGAACCCCTAAATGCCACTCCTGGCTGGCCATACACACCCCTCCCCTCCCCTCCCAGGAGTCTCCATGCAGCCCGTTCATCATTCCAGGTAAGTTCAAGGGCCACATGGAAGGTTTGGAAAGGCAAAAAACTGGCCTACCAGAGGTTCCGGAAGTCTGGAAATGGACCTGTTTCTGGCCTCCAGACCCTGGGGAAAACAGTTTTTGCCCTCCTGGAGGCTCAAAGAAACCCTCCGGAGCCTGGGGAGGGTGAAAAACACCCCCCCCTGCCCTGGTGCAGGTGGCCAAATAAGCCACACCCACCATGGCCATGCCCACCCAGCAACAGAGCAGTGAACCCGTTGCTAAAGGATCTGAAGCAGGGGTGAAATCCAGCAGGATAGAACAGGTTCTGGAGAACCGGTAGCAGAAATTTTGAGTAGTTCGGAGAACCGGCAAATGCCACCTCTGGCTGGCCCCAGAGTGGGGTAGGAATGGAGATTTTGCAATATAGTTCCCCTGCCATGCCCACCAAGCCACGCCCACAGAACCGGTAGGGAAAAAAGTTTGGATTTCACCCTGATCTGAAGTCCACCCCTGGGTTCACCCACACGTGGTCCTGTTCAGGAGATTTCAATAGAATGATCTCCAGTGGATTTAGAGCTCTGGGAGGTGAGGGGAAACCATCCTTGCCAAACCATCCTTGGCACCGTTATGGGCACATATTTCCTCTAATCACTTTTTGGAATGTTTATTAGTTAAGTTTTACAGGTATTAGGAACCTTTGGAATGACAAGTTTTACTAAGTCTCCTTCCATCCTTTACAAAAGAAATTTTAAATACATGTTTAAGGCCTTCAAATTTTTATTTCTTTGGAAAAAACAGCAAAAGGGGGATTAGAACATTAATTTTGGAAAGTTATAAATGGGCTAGTGGTCCAGATGGATTTGAAATAAGGTTTTGAAATGAATGATAAGAATCTTTAAGAACTTTCTAGTTAGAAAATGCTGCTGTTTTGGATTCAACCATGAACTGAAAACAAGGAAGATTGGAAGGACATTTGGAAGGTTGGATACTAGAGAAAAGCTGAAGGAACTAAAGATTACAGTTAAAGTAGAACAGCGCAGACATTTGACTTACTAATACGAATGGAGAAAACTACTTTGGGATATATGTGAACAATGGACCCAGAAACTCCTATTAGGGACAGTGTACAAGAAAAAAAATGTTATAATGTGTGTGTGCTTGAGTTCGTATGTATGAATGAATGAATGAAACTGCAGATATCTTAATAATTAAGAGAGATAACCAAAAAAGTGAACTGGACAACTTTTTATATTAGATTTACAAAAAGACTTGCTTGTTAATTTTTTAAAGTATTGTGTAAGAATGTAAAAAGAAAAAATGAAAAGAAATCAAGTTGAAGGGATAGTAAAAAATAAAAAAGGAAAAAAAAGTTGGTTTATTTGATCAACATTAAAATAGATATATTATTTCTGGTAATCCTTAATGGACTTTTACTAACTAGGACTGAACAACAAGTTTGTATGAATTTGTTTGTAGGTAAGAGATGAGAAATCGGAAGAAGAGATCACTTGTATTTTAATAAAAGGTGATAAGTTACCAAAATTGTTAATTCTTATTAGGATGAACAAGTATGTATTTCTTTTGGGTTTTTTAATAAAATATATCATTTTATTTCATTTCTATTGTCTTTCTATATTTTTTTTACACTTTTTTCTTCTTTTATTTTTCTTTGTATTAGATTTTTTAATCTTTTTAAATGTAAAGTTGAATAAAATGACAATGAAAAAAGAAGGCTGCTAAGAACCATGCTGTGGCCCTTGGTGGATATATTATAATGACATTAATAAACAGATTTTCAGAATATCTGGAGGCTCTGGGAGAGCCACAAATATCCCTTATTTCCTTTTTCCACCCACACATAGCCTGTATTAGTATACCAAACAACATGCAACATTGATGAACGCCAGCCACAGCTCTGAGGTCTGTGGAGGATCATTTGCTTAGGTGCTTTCCTCCGTGTCTGTGTTTACAGCTGGTGCATTTTTTAAAAGGTCAGCCTGTGTTTGGGAGATCCCACTGGGACTCCTGTTGTAATTACACAGAACATCAAGAATCCACACACTGATAGCATGTGCTGAATTCCAAGTGAAAGGTGATAATAAAAGACAAACTCTTAAGGGACTATATTGACTTGTAGCTGGCCGATATATCAAGGTAGCAGCACCATCAGGACTGGACTGCTAGGTGTAAATATGCACCTCCATAACACAAAGACCATAGCACCAACATGCTTTTGTGTTGTTGTTGTGTGTTTTTTTTAAAAAAAGATGAAGATTCAGAGATCCCCTTAATTTCTTCCTACTTCCTGCCCTAGACAAACTCTAGGGAAATTAAAAAACAAATAAAGGTGCCAAACAGTTGTTTTTTTTTTTTTTAAAGCAGAGGCAAAGTGAGGGTGACATGTCACACAGAGTAGGCTTGCCTGAAATAGCCCTGTTTCAAAATAGGCAGTTTGAGCTCGAGCAATGGGAGATCTGATTTAAGGGAGGGAGTGGGGGGGAAGCAAGCATCTACTGGGAAGCATTAAAATTTGGGAAGATGGGGATGAAAATAACAGGGATAGTAAACAAGATTAAATCTGCCATGTTTCATTTGGATACAGTACGTTGAAGGGTTTCCATACAAATAATGTTGGCAATACTCATTCTGTACCTTTTTTTAAGGCAGAGACAAGAGGAATGGGAAACGATGTACAGAGGTCCTTTGGGTTTAAGGAAGAGCCTGTTGTGTAATTCATCTGCGGACCTGGAGAAGGTGCTGCAGATCCAGTCTGCAAATGCTGATTCTAGCACAATGGGGGCACTGAAAGTGCAAATACCTTAAACTATCTAGTGACAAAAGTGTTGTACTCCATCATAAAAATAAACACTTCCAAGTATGAAATAAAAGTAGGATATAAATGTAACCACAAATAGTAATAATTTTAGAATTGAAACAAGCACTTGTCATGTAACACTCCAGACTTAACAACTGTCAATATGAAAGGGGGAAAAGTCTGGATAGTGGACATGGCAGTACCTGGAGACAGCAGAATACAGGTAGTCCTCAATTTACGAACACAATTCAGCTCCAAATTTATGTTTGCTAAGTGTGAAATTTGTTACCTAAATTTTGCCCCATTTTATGACTTCTCTTGCCACATTTGTTAAGTGAATCACTGCAGTTGTTAAATTAACAACGCGGTTGTTAAGTGAATTTGGCTTCCCCGCTGACTTTGCTTGTCAGAAGGTTGCAAAAGGTGACCACAGGACACTGCAACTGTCATAAATGTGAGTCAATTGTCAAGCATCCAAATGAAAATCACGTAATCATGGGGAAGTTGCAATGGTCACAAGTGTGAAAAATGGTCATAAGTCACTTTTTTCAGCACTGTTGTAACTTTGAATGGTCACTAAATGAACTGTTGGAAGTTGACGATTACCTGTAGAAAAAAAGAACTGGAAAAAATCACAACATACAAAAACCTGAAAATAGAAGTAGAACAACTGTGGCAAAAGAAAGTGAAAATAGTACCAATAATGATAAGCGCCTTGGGGGCACCGCCAAAAAATCTTGAGGGCAATCCTAATCCCTGAACACTACCAGCATTGACAAAATCACTATCCATCGATTGCAAAAGGCAGCTTTATTTGGAACACCTTATTCTTGAGACAATACCTTTAACACCATTGAACAACATCTGCCTATCTAGGTCCTTGGGAACAAAAGGGAAATAAAAATGCCAAATCCAATCTAAACATCTGACTATCTATGCAATGAATCATAATAATGATAATAAGGTTCTTGGAAGAACTTGATGCAACATCGGCTAAAGAACTGGCAGTTGTGATTTCACATTTTTGTGTATATAAGTACTACTACTATTACTATTACTACTACTACTACTACTACTACCACTACTACTATTTCCCCCAAAATAAGACATCTTCTGATAATAAGCCCAATTGGGCTTTTGAGTGCATGGCAATAAGGCCAAGCGCTTATTTCAGGGTTCAAAAAAATATAAGGCAGGGTCTTATTTTTGGGAAAATATGGTACTACTCTACTACTTACTTGACTACTTGTTTTTCTGCAATGCCCTTTGCTTATTGTTGAGAAAATTGAACATGCCATAATCATTCAAAAGTTCAACATTTGACTTAAGAGTGTTATTGGATTGATCAGCCTAAGACCCACATACAAAGATTTGACCGGTATTGTCAAAATAGCACAGAAATACAGCATACTTTAAGCACAAGGGAAAACAAAATTAAAGCTTATGACTGGTCACATTATAGAAGCCAAGAGTTGAAAAAAACAAATGAAGCCCAAAATAATATTAAACTCGTCAACCAAAAGAGTTTTGACAGGTTCGGTGTTGAATGAGGTGATCAGACTCATTGGACAATTATTCATATCAACATCAACAAGCTTGTCACATTCCTCTGTCAGGATTTTCTTGGTGTAGAAGTGAAGTTGCAACATTGTACATTGTCTACAACAATCTCAAAAGCAAAGAAAAGCCACCAAGTTGCAAAATGCTACAAAAGAGATCCATGTTCAAAGCAGCCGACTTTTCATGGGAAGTAGTGTGTAAACAAAGAACAATTTAGCCTATGTCCCCTCTTTGTCTATCGCTCTGCCTGCTCTGTTCAATATTGCTAGTCTTACACTATTTCCTTCATACATTTTCCTCTTTATATGCTTTACGGGTTCTTGGACTCTTTAATCCTACCAGATGGTGGATTTTGCCTACTCTTATAATGAATTTCTTGTAACTAAATCTCCCTTCTTAGTTGCAGGAGAACTAACCAGTGGTGGTATTCAGCTGGTTCTATCCGGTTCGTGCGAACCTATAGTGGCAGCTACAGGAGGCTCCGCCCACCCACCAGGATGTAATCATTTATCCATGTTTTTGATGCTCTGTGCATGCATGGAAAGCCCTGTGCATGGAGGTGGCGGGTGCAAGCAAAGCGAGTGCGCAAGCATGCTCCCATTTGCGAACCGGTAGTGAAGGTAAGTGAATACCACCCTTGGAACTAACCCTTGTTCAGGATATGAGTAACCAAATCCTGGATAAGCCTGAAACCAGAAGATAGACCTTGATTGTGTTGTTGCAATAACCTCACTGCAAATTATCTGCCGCATCCCTAGCAAAAGATATTTGTCCTCACTCCATCAGGTTGCTGATGAGGAGGAGATGAGATGGACAAAAAGTGAGAAAAGATCTAAGAGTGAGAAAAAGAAAAGCATAAACAAAGGAAGAATATCTAGGCTCTGTTTTTGATTCTGGCTCATCAACTGCCTAATGAGTGACCTTACGCACAGTCACTCATGCCCTCGTCACCTCCCGTCTAGACTACTGTAATGGTCTCTACATGGGGCTCCCCTTGAAGAGCACTTGGAGGCTCCAATTGATTCAGAATGCGGCTGCGCAGGTGATTATGGGTGCAACTCAACGCACCCATGTAATACCTTTCCTGCGTGAGCTTCACTGGCTCCCAGTGGTCTTCCGGGTGCGATTCAAGGTGTTGGTCATAACCTTTAAAGTGCTCCATGGCTTAGGACCTGGGTATTTACGAGATCGCCTTCTGCCACCGATAGCCTTCCACCGGCCAGTACGCTCTCACAGAGAGGGACTCCTCAAGGTGCCATTGGTCAAATTATGTTGACTGGCGACCCCTGGGGGAGAGCCTTCTCTGTGAGGGCTCCCGCCCCATGGAATGAATTGCCCCCGGAGATACGTAGGATCCCTGATCTCTGTACCTTTCACCGTGCCCTCTAGACCCTACTATTCCAACAGGCTGGGCTGATCAATTAAGTGAATTTTAATTGGGTATTTTAATTTTGGGGTTTTTAACAAAACTGGGCCAAACTATTTAATATTTTTAAACTTTTTAAAAAAATTATGGTGTATTGTGTTTTTACCTTGGCTGTACACCGCCCTGAGTCCTACGGGAGAAGGGCGGTATAAATACATACATACATACATACATACATACATACATACATACATACATACATAAAATGGCCTAATAACATGATCCCTGAGGAAAATAGCCTTTGAAGGAACAGGTTTTCTTATCCCTAGTTTATACAATCCCGACAGCCACCTTCATTTTTCATCTACAGTGGAAAGGAAAAGCATCTAACAATTCAGCTATATTTATTTAAACTATAGGGATAGAAAATCCCCATATTACAAATTCACATTTAGTTGTTACTTCTGCTGAAACCAGTTAGTAGTCTCTTCAGTGGCCTTGGAGATGATAAAATATATCTATGTTTTGCAGATAGACTTAATGCAGTCAGACATGCATGAAATCTTCAAGGAGTAGTTTCAAATCCCCCTAAAACAAAAAAAATTCACGCATACCATATCAGTTCAACCCTTTGTTCTTCTTTAGCAAAAACCAGCCTCCAACCCTTATAAGCCCATTATTACTGCAAAGAAAATCTGCATGACATAATTTGCTACACTTTATTTATTCATTTATTTAAGAACTAGGTTATATAAACAACTATGGAAGTTATTGTAGTTAAAATGTAACAGTATTATTTTCAGAGTGGAACGCTGTGGCTCAGTAGCTAAGATGCTGGGCTTGTTGATTGAAAGGTCAGCAGTTCAGTGGTTCAAATCCCTAATGCCGCGTAAGAGGGTGAGCTCCCATTACTTGTCCCAGCTTCTGCTAACGTAGCAGTTTGAAAGCACGTAAAAAATGCAACTAGAAAAATAGGGACCACCTTTGGTGGGAAGGTAACAGCGTTCGGTGTGCCTTTGATGTTTAGTCATTCCGGCCACATGACCACGGAGATGTCTTCGGACAGCTCTGGCTCTTCAGCTTTGAAACGGAGATGAGCACCGTCCCCTAGAATCGGGAACAACTAGCACATATGTGCGAGGGGAACCTTTACCTTTACCTATTATTTTCAGACAGACCCAGCCTTAAATCAACTGAATATAAAATCACTTCCCAATTCCCTAAAATGTTTAAACATTTAGATTTCAGGCTAACATGTGAATCAAGAATACCGACTCTTTCTAAATGTTCCCCCACAGTTTTTGACTAACTATTTTTAGAGAAAAAAACTAGACAACCCATTCATCACTGGGTCATAGTTTCAGAGATATTTTGCTACCTAAACACAGAAATGAACATAGGAAGGCAAAGAAAACAGTGGGAGTGGGAGCAAATTGCAACTTCCTGCTCGCTTTCCCATTGAGTTTCCTTGTAGAAAACTAGCAGGGAGATCAGAAACCATCCTTCCTTCCTTCCTTCCTTCCTTCCTTCCTTCCTTCCTTCCTTCCTTCCTTCCTTCTTCCTTCCTTCCTTCTTCCTTCCATAATTCCTCATTTACTTTACTTGTGGGAAGCTTGTAGGAAGAAAGTCCGTGAGGAAGCTGGCAGGAAGTTCAAGTTCAAGGCCAGCATGCAGGTAAGTAACTGCTGCGATGTGAGGAAGGGAGAGAGAACATGTTTGGACAATAAAGAGGAAACCCATCAAATTTGCAAATGACACCAAGCGGCAGGAATAGCTAATATTCCAGAAGATAGGCTCAAGATAAGGACCCAGATTGTTGGGGGCAATATGCTGACTCTGTAAACCACTTAGAGAGGGCTGTAAAGCACTGTGGAGTGGTATATAAGTCTAAGTGCTATTGCTATTGCTATCTTGACAGTGTTGAACATTGGACTCTATCTAACAAAGTGAAATTCAATGAAGAGAAAAAAGCAAGGTTTTACATTTAGGCAAAAAAACCCAAAAACCCAAATGCACAGGTATAGAATACATGGTACCTGGCTCAATAATAATAACAGTGAGAGGGATCGTGGAGTCCTAGTGGACACCATTTAAGTTTGAGCCAGCAGTATGTTCCAGCTGCCAAAAAGCCAACACAGTCCTAGGCTGCTTTAAAAGAAGGCTAGAATCAAGATCACATGAAGTGTTAATACCACTTTATAATGCCTTGGTAAGGCCACACTTAGAATATTGCATCTAGTTTTGGTCACCATGATATAAAAGAGATGTTGAGACTCTAGAAAGAGTGCAGAGAAGAGCAACAAAGATGATTAAGGGACTGAATGCTAAAATATATGAGAACAGTTGCAGGAGTAGGGAATAGGTAGACCACAAAGTAGGTAGACCACAGCTTACTTTTTGGTAAACTAGAAAAATGTGAGATAGACAGCATTACCACCAGATGGGTTTGTAACTGGTGACAAAACATACTCAACAAGTAGTCCTTAATGGTACTACATCTACGTGGAGGGAAATAAGCTTGTGGGGTACCACAAGGTTCAATCTTAGGCCCAGTACTCTTCAACATCTTCATAAATGATTTAGATGATGGAGTAGGAGAACTCATCAGATTTGCAGATGACACTAAGCTGGGAGGAATAGCCAATAGCCAAGTAGACAAGCTCAAAATCCAAAAAGATCTTGACAGACTTGAACAATGGGCCCTATTCAACAACAGGGAGCCTGTGTAGCGTAGAGGGCTAATGCCTCCTACTAAAGGCAGCAATTAACACCAGCTGCCTGTAATTTCTCTGAGTTCAATCCTAGCCAGGCTCAAGGTCGACTCAGCCTTCCATCCCTTCTAAGGTGGGTAAATTGAGGACCCAGTTTGTGGGGGCAATAAGCTGACTTTGTATAAATATAAATATACAAAAGTATGAAGGCTATTGCTTAACGCATTGTAAGCCGCCCTGAGTCTCCGGAGAAGGGCGGCATATAAATCAAATAATAAATAAATAAATAAATAAATAAACATGAAATTTAATGTGGAGGAAAGCAAGGTTTTACACCTAGGCAAAAAAAACCAAACGTACAAGTACAGATTAGGCAAAACCTGGCTCAAAAACATTAACTGTTAGAGGGACTTAGTGGGTGATCACTTAAAGATGAGTAAGCAGTATGCAGCAGCAGCCAAAAAAGGTAATGCAATACTTGTTTGTATAAACAGAGACATAGACTCAAAATCATATGAAGTATTAGTATTGCTTTATAAATTCTTAGTAAGACCACACCTGAAATACTGTATCCAGTTTTGGTCACCACAGTACAAAAAAAATGTTGAGACTTTGGAAAAAGTGCAAAGAAGAAGAAACTATGATGATTATAAGCCTGGAGACAAAAACATATGAAGAATGGTTGCAGGAATTGGATATGGCCAGTCTAGAGAAAAGAAGGACCAGGGGTTGGTTATTCATGCATCATCAAAACAGACTTGCAGTACACTAATAAACAATTACATTCCAAAGTGAAGCATCATTAGTTTCATTGGAACTTTTTCTAGATATGTGAACTTAGGCCTCATTTTTTTCAAACACTTTATCCTCACTATACTTTTTGGGTCATTTATCTCTTAAGGAAGAATGACAAGACTGGGGGTAACAGCTGATTACAATTCTGTAAATCTCCCAGAATATCTGTAATAGGTTTGTGAAGAACATGGAAATGAACCAATAGATGGGGAGATGTTGGTTTTCAGGATTCAGTAAGGGATATAGGGTAAGAAGAGCTGAACTAAACAGAAAGTATCTTGCTGATCGTAGCAGAGATGGGAAAACAGCTTTCACAAAAGCTTGAGGTTGCCTTGCAAATTAATCCCTTGGAACCACTTTTCTCTTTCTGATAAAGGAATTCCAACATAAATTTGTCCTTCTGTGCACTTGGCAAAGCTAAAGGGAAAGGTCAGCACAAGTTGCACACAACCTACAATAGGTTTTCTTCAGTTTGGCCCTGTTAATCAATAAAAGTCTTGTGGCTTGACAAATTGCTTAGGAAAATCACAGATCTTGATTTGATCTGTAGTATTTTAAAATAATAAGCATGCAAGGAACCAATTATCTACCTCCCCCCTCAAACTCCAGACAAATCTGGTGCCCAGAATGTATAAGCGTGATGTTCCTTGAACGGGTGGAAAACCTGAGATCCACCAGTAACTTCTCCACTCTATCTGTCCTTGTGCTCTATTCATTTATATGAATAATTATTGCCACTGAAATATCCACAACGGAGGAATGGCTGCTGAAGGTAACAGAATTAGCAGAGATGGCAAACTAACTTGTTTGATTACAGAAAGGTCAATAACTACATTGATTAGTGAATGGAAAACTCTTATGGATTTTTTTTTTCTGGAAAAAGGGAAAAAATGAATGCAATTTATGGGTTTGATGATTAGAAAAAATAGGCTATAGAAAGAAAGAAAATATCTTGTAACTTTAAAGAGAGATGTCTATGGAGATTCTCAATCATCATAGTTGTTCCAAAGATGCTTTTCAAAAGGCAACTGGACTTTCTTGTTTCTTTTTTCTTGAAAACCAATCATCTCCTGAAAGAGAGAAAATAAAATACAGATGTATTTATAATTTCTGTTAAGAAGACTGAAAGCTGCTTTTATGGTTGCTAAAGGTAAAAATAGAAGTATCCTTTTACATTTCCCCAACCACTGTCAGAGCTGTTTCAGGCACCAACCTATGAGGTACCAAAATTAAAAAGAGTTGCAAATACACAATATGAGTATAAAATCTGGTAATCCTTTTTTTAAAAAAAATTAGATTTATATGCCGCCCTTCTCCGGAAACTCAGGGCAGCTTACAATGCATTAAGCAATAGCATTCATATTTTTGTATATTTATACAATGTCAGCTTATTGCCCACACGAACTGGGTCCTCAATTTACCTACCTTAGAAAGGATGGAAGGCTGAATCAACCTTGAGCCTGGTGAGATTCGAACTTACAGTAATTGCAAGCAGCTGAATATTAATAACAGGCTTTAATCTGCTGCGCCACCAGGCTCCTTCCTTGTTACTTTAGAGCAGGGGTGTCAAACTGGCAGCCTGCAGGCCGGATGCATGACACACAGGCCACACCCACCCAGCTCTGCAAAGGGAAAACATGTCGTGAAACTTCACGTGACGGCAACATGACACTGCAAATTTGACACCCTTGCTTTAGAGTTTTGGAAGACACTTACCCACAAAGTTGATTGAGTTGTAATTAACAACACACCATCCAAACATTACATATAACAAAGAATAATTATTACTGTTATGGATGTTGGGAAGATGATACTATTCTCAACCTGTGGTCTGCGGACCCCTGGGTTGTATGTGTAATGTCTTCACAGGGGATCTGAGAAGGCTTGAATAAATGCTATGATTTAAATCTTAGGCTATGTCTTGGTGGTCTGTGGTCCATGGCCACAAAAGGGTATTTTAAAGGAGGTCTGAGGTGAAAAAAAAAAGGTTGAGAACCACCGACTTAAGACATTTCCACATGGCTATTGCAATTCTGTCTCCCTCCCTCTCCCCTCCCCCCCACTTTGAGCAGGGGTGGGCTTCAAAAATTTTAGCAAGGGGTTCTCTACCCAGTTGCTGGGTGGGTGTGGCTATGGTGGGTGTGGCCTAGTTGGCTTCTTGCACTTCTGGGAGGGCGAAAACACCCTCCCAATGCTCCAGAGACACTCTGGAGGCTGGAAACAGGCCTATTTCCAGCCTTCCTGAACTTCCAGTAGGCCCATTTTTCATCCTCACCGAGCCTCCATGCATGCCCTGCACTTACCTGCATTCAAAACAAGCTGCATGGAGACTCCTGGGAGAGGAGGGGAGGGGAGGGATGGGCAGGGCCAGCCAGGAGTGGGATTTGAGGTTCTCCAAACTTCACAGAATCTTAGCTAGAGGTTCTCCTGAATCCCTGAAAACCCCTAGCAGCCCACTCCTGACTTTGAGTCGCATACCACTTGCAGAAGAGAAAAATCTGAAATATCTAGCGGAAATATACTGCTCTGGGTAGGCTAGTATAAGTATGTTCACTTACTCTATCCTAAGTGGAAATTCCATTTAACCAAGTGTCAATTTTAGCAACCCAGAATGTAGAAAATATGACTCACCCTTCTACAAAACATATACTGATACGGGCAGGGTAAAAAAGAAGTGGGTGTGGGAATGACTTCCAACTTCCTGCCAGTTTTCCCATTATCTTTCCTTGTAGGAAGTTGCCAGGGAATGTTGGAAATGGCAATCATGTGGCTGAGCAGAGTAGTAGCATGGCAATACTGAAATGGCCATAACTTTACCAATGGGAGTCCTGAATTTTGGATACATTCTGTAAATTAGCCCATTTGAAGTACGTTGATTTGATGTATAATGCACTGTTTCACCCAAATGATGGTTGCAAACAAAAGATTTTTTTTTTTTTTTTTTGTAATATATATATTGCTCAAACCTGGCTCCACCCCCACCCATCCCAAGCACTGTGTCCATTTCTGGTCATACAATGTTAAGGATATTTAGGTAACCAGAACAGTTTAAAAAGTTTAATCTACCATTATGAGGTAAAGCAAAAAGACATGAAAAATACTAAGTATGCATAGTTCTGCAGCTCTAATAAAATAGCCCTGATGTTTTATGGGGTTGGAGAAACATTTTAACAACTTTAGATTGGTGATGAAGAAGCAGTCTCAAGTTCTGCAAACGGATGGTCTTAAATTTTAGGACATATAGTGATAATTTAGTGCATTATTCTATTCAATGGAAGAAAAACAAGAAGTTTATGAAGCAGCAATTTGGTTTAATAAAGGAAAGATGAAGCAGGAGCTCAGACAGTGGCAATAAGGAAGTGACCCACTGTTCACAGTGTTCGGTTATAAGACTGGAAGTGAAAGTTTTTTGCCACAATAAAGAAAGGCAGACTTTTGGAGGCCCGTGCCAAAGCAAGACAGAAAGTTATTAGATGTTCTTTGGGAACAATGAGGTATGGGAAGGAAGGAAGGAAGGAAGGAAGGAAGGAAGGAAGGAAGGAAGGAAGGAAGGCAGGCAGGCAGGCAGGCAGGCAGGCAGGCAGGAAGGAAGGAAGGAAGGTTCAGTAAGGTAATTGTGCTAGTTAATAACTTTTATCCTGGGCTGAACAAAAATGTTGCCCAAAATTGATGATTCTGAAAAGGTTTTCCAGACTCCTTTTAATCAACAACAGAGGTTCCAAGGAAGAGAAATTAGTCACTGAAAAACATATGCCTCGTGCTCTGACCAACAATGGAATGGCCCAGGAAGAATTCATGGTCCTAACTACATTATCTTGTACAGATACCCTTTTTGCTACATCTGTCAAAGTTTACCAAGATCCAGCAATCAATGTTCAAAATTAGTTCAAATGGAAGAGATGAGGGCTAATGTCTGCACAATCTTACTTTGCAAAATTCACTCTTTTTAGTATCATTTTTATTCCCCAGAACTATTGAAGACAGGGTCATGGAAAAGGTTGTAGAGAGCACCTGGCATTCTTTAAACTGAAGGTTTTTTTCCCCAAATAGAAAAGCTAGCCAGATCCCTTCTATTGCATAAGGATATCAGTTTTAACATATAAGGAAGCTGTTCCCTTATAACCTTATGAACCTTTTATTGAATAAACCATGAAATAAATGGGTGGGGGAGGAGTTGCAATTTAACTGTCACTTAAAAACTTTCATATTTTTAATAACACCATAGTTTGTGTCAGGAAAGCAAACATTTGGAATGAAGAGAGGACTTTTTTTAGTTAAGCTCAAAAGAAAAGGAAAATAAAAAATTCATTTACTAGCTGCTTGATAAAAAAAATAATAGATAACAGAAAAGGTAGAACTACTCAACTTCCTTCTTGGTTCAGTCTAATAACAACAGCAAAACAAGTTCCATCAGGAAATTATGAAAATCAGGATGTAGGATGAAATAAAATCAGGGCATACTATTTTCTCTAAAGAAATTTCAGTTTTCAAGAACAGATGAACTGCATCTAGGATATTGAGGTAACTAATTGATAGTCTGGCTAAAACTTTATATATTTTTCTTAGATGACTCTTGAGAATCTACAAAGTGCCGTATGAGTGGAGGAGAGCAAATGTCCTCAGAAAAGAAAAGAAAAAGGAAGATCCAGAAATTATAGATCAGTCAGTCTGAGAGCTATACCTGGGAAGCTCATTGATTATATTATAAAAATATCATTTAAAAGAACCTTGAAAATAGTTTAATACTTAGTAGAAGTCAGCATGGAAGTGCCTAAAACAAATTTTGCCAAATGTCTTTCTTTCTTTCTTTCTTTCTTTCTTTCTTTCTTTCTTTCTTTCTTTCTTTCTTTCTTTCTTCCTTCCTTCCTTCCTTCCTTCCTTCCTTCCTTCCTTCCTTCCTTCCTTCCTTCCTTCTGATAACTGTCTATCTTATTTAAGTGTTGTAGACATAGTTTACTTTGTTGAGTGAAGCTTTTGAGAAAGTAGCCCATACAGTGCAGATTAGAAAGTTAATTACAATTACAATAATACAAACAATACCAATAATACAAACTGAATAATACTCAAAGACAAACAACAACAATTTTTCTAATATTGAAGAGAGGTATTGAAACTGGTGCCCCAAGGTTTGGTCAATATTTTCATTTATGAATCAAATGAAAATGAGGAATGAATGTTTATTGAATGTAGAGGTGAAATAAAATTAAGTAGGATGATTAACATTCTTGAAGACCCAAATAAAATTTAAAATGATTTTGATGGCATAGAGATATGAACTGAAAATAATAGAATGAAATCTAATACCAAAAAAAAATAATAATAAATACAGAGGTTTTCACCTAGAAAACAAAAAACTAATATAGGGTATTTGGTTATATTACGGTATTTGTGAAAAATGTTGTGGAATTGCATTTGGTTCCAGATGAAATATGGGTCAGCACTATGATGAGGCTACAGAAAAAGCAAATGCAATTTTAGATTGCATCAGTGGAAGTACAATATCCAGATTACAAGAAGCAATGATTCCTCTTTATTCTGCATTTATACATAACCCAACTCAGTTAGGGTGTAGATTGCTGGGCTTCATATTTAGATTTGCTGGTAACTAGATATGTAAGGATATGCTTACCTTTGAGAAAAGGTGACTTAGAGTAGACATGATTGTACTTTGTAAATCCCTGAAACATTGTCAATAGAAAAAGGTTAAGGCCTGTTTTCTATTCCAGACTGCAGGACATGGAGCAACACATTTAAGTTACAGGAAGAAGACTGTTTCTAATTTAATGTGTTTTGGACAGTAAGAGAAGTCTATCAGTGGAATCAGTTTTCCAGAGTGGCTTAATTGAATGTGTTCAAGCATAGGCTATACAATCATTTGTCTAAGGGGTGTCAAACTGGCAGCCTATGGGGCAGATGAGTCATACGCAGGCCACAGCCACCCCAGCTCCATGAAGCAGGAAACATTGTGATACATCATGTGACAGCAATCTGATGCCACGAGTTGGACACCTCTGGTCTAAGGGGTGAGGTGAGGTGAGGTGAGGCTAGGCTCTGCACATCCTCCTCCCACAAAGGGTAGGCACCAGCAGCCAAATTAAGTTCAGCCTATTGGTTCAGTCCTCCACAACAATCCTAGTTTCTCATGTAGCCCCTTGGGAAAATTAATTGCCCACCCTTTGTCTATGGGAAGACAATTCTATTCAGCAGTGACTTCAGATGAGCCTCAGAAGTAATTTTTGTGAGACTTCTGGGAGGATATATGATGAATTGAACACATCTTTGGGAAAGCAGAGCCAATGACAGTGGCAAAAACCAAGGAACTGGTGACATCAGTCAAGTGACTTGCAAGATTGATGTTGAATTTCCTGGGTAAACCAGATAGGAAGATGGCCTAAATGTAATCTATTGTAAGATACATTAATAGAATCTTGCAAATCTGAAAGTACAAACTCAACTGCTTGCTCCATTAGGGTGGGTCCTTCCTTAGTTTCTTTCTCTGGCTGTTAAGTGACTTCAGCCTCCTATTCCTCTTGTCTAATTGTTTCCTAAGCAGCATCTTTTCTCCTCTTTCCTCAAGTTCCCTCATACATTCTATTATAAATACTGACTACTACTATAAGATTTTGGAATTATCTATAACAATTATGTAACTTCTCATGGAAAACAGATTTATTCTGGCTCTTTAGCTGTGGTTAGCCAACACAAAGATAAGCTACTTTACGGTTTTAGAAACTGAACATTGAAAGGGACTAAAGGTTCTAACCAGAACAATAACAACAACAGCAAAAGCTGCTGTTTTTGATGTCAGTTAATACTGCAACTTTTAAAAAACGACACATGTTATAAAATCAGAAACATGAAATGGCATCTTTGAAGAATGGTCAGAAATTAGTAACTACAGTACAATCTCAGTGGGAAATGGGCATTTAAGAAATATGAAATATAAATACATACATGCAAACATACTATTGGAAATTATGCATTGTTTTATGGTTAGTCTAAAAGATGTTAATGGGGGAAATGACAGATATGGAACACATTTTATCTGACAAGACAGAGAAAATACCAAAAATGGAATTACTAATGACAGGAGAATGATTTGAAAAAAGATGCTTTGCTGGATAAACAAAAAAAAATACTTTGAGGTTTTACATATTAAAGGGGAAATGCAAATTATAAATGAAGAAAATGGGGAAAATCTCAATATTTTCTTGCTTTAGTTAATTTTATGTCCTTCTTGAAATAGAAATAATTCCAGTGTTAGTTTGGTGATATTTTTTAGTTGTCATAGCCAATGATTTATCTCTAAAAGTTATAGAGTTACACAGGAAGTAACATCTCAAATCTAGAAAGCTAAAATTCTGAAGTGTGAAGATTGGCTCTGATTACATACATATACATATACATATACATATACATATACATATACATATACATATACATATACACATACACATACACATACACATACACATACACACACACATACATACTGTAGAAGATAGATAAATAGAGATAGAGAGATAGATAGAGAAATATAGTATATATTACAAGTAGTATATATGAGAACACAGTTTTCTAGTTTCAGAATCTTTTAAGCACTTAAAAGCACATCGAACTTCTGATTGGAAATTCTGGAGTACTGATGATATGGTGTCCAGCTAGTCATTTCTAGATCCAAAACCACTTCTGACCGTTAGTGCCAAATGCAAAGAATATCCTCGCTGACTTTTTAAAAATATTCTTTTTCCTGTTAAAGGTCTGGCTATTCTTTCAGGGTTGGGGCTGGCAGTCAGATGACCTAAAAATTGCATGTGTACATGTATTTATAAATAAATATCCTCAGAAATACTTCATATCTGTTTGTTACACATAATGTCATTCAAAATAGAACTTTGAATAAATCAAAGCCTGTCACTTAAATTACCCAAAGAATTGGGGATAGAACTAACCATTCAAATATATTGGCCCATTCTAGGTGTACTTCCTAGCCTGTATTCTAAAATCTTATGTTTGTAGAAGGTATTTTGATCCTTCTCCTGGCCTATCATTAGTAATTAGTAATATTCATCTCAAAGACATAATGAAAGCCATACAGGGGTGGGTTCTACTTACCTTTACTACCAGTTTGCAATGGGGCTGCACTTGTGCGCTCTTCTGCACATGCGCAGAAGCATTTTGGTGACACCGCGGTTGGTGGGTGGGGCCTCCCACCGGTTTTACTACCAGTTCTATAGAACTAGTGCGAACCGGGGGCAACCCACGACTGAAGCCATATATTAAAGCTCAATGCACCTTGAGGTGCACCCAGAGGCTCCAACTGGTCCAGAATGTGGCCGCGCGGGGAATTATGGGAGCAACGTGGCGCTCCCATGTGACACCTCTCCTGCGTGAGCTGCACTGGCTCCCGGTGGTCTTCCGGGTGTGCTTCAAGGTGTTGGTGACCACCTTTAAAGTGCTCCATGGCTTAGGACCTGGGTACTTGTGGGACCGCCTTCTGCCGCCAATAGCCTCCCACTGGCCAGTACGCTCGCACAGAGAGGGCCTCCTCCAGGTGCCGTTGGCCAGACAGTGTCGGCTGGTGACCCCCAGGGGGAGAGCCTTCTCTGTGGCGGTGCCCGCCCTCTGGAATGACTTACCCCCAGAGATACGCAGGATTCCAGATCTCCAGACCTTTCGTCGGGCCCTTAAAACCCATTTATTCCATCTAGCTGGGTTAGCTTGATCCCATCCTCTGTTTTAAATTTGAAATTGATTTTAAATTGGGTTGTTTTAATTATTGGCCGAATAATATTTAATAATTTTTAATTGTTTTTAACTTTTGTATACCATGTTTTATTTTAGCTGTTCACTGCCCTGAGTCCGCAAGGAGAAGGGCGGTTTACAAATTGAAATAATAATAATAATAATAATAATAATAATAATAATAATAATAATAATGCATTTCATTTCAAATGATCCTACTTCAGGGGCATTGAATTAGTCACTTCAAATGATAGGATAACTTGTGCAGCTTACTTATACCCAGTGGAAACATAATAAATTTTTTAAAGCACCTTCCTTGGGAATTATAGATATATATTATTTTATCATCATCACATCAATCTGAATATTTAGTTTCTGGCTGGTATTGCCTCTTCAGCCTGACAGCCGCTATCCAAAATCTCAGTCTTTCTCGTTACTGGTCTGGGTTTTTTTTTAAACTCGTTCCAATATTCAGCCCTGTATTTTCAGTTTATAAAGTATTTAATTTACCTCTGAGCTGTATGTTCCCCTGATAATCCTAATTCATTGTTCTTTATGTACTGTTGAGAATTCCTCTTTTTTATTTCTTCTGCATTCCCAGTACTTATGCAGAGAACATAAAGATGGCTTGTTTACTTCTTTTTCTTGGAATCGCTGAGTTGAGGAGCTTCATCTAACTATTGAAGCCTATCCTTAAGAGTTCTATTATGTAGACTTAATTGATCTAATACAGAGAATCTATTTTTAAATGTTATATGCTTACTTGTCTGTACATCATCCTGGCAGCTATGTCATTATTTAAATTGCCTTAGATGAATGGTTGGTTTTAAGTCATTGAAAATCGACTCCACTACGTAACACCAGGTTATTTTAGAGGAGGGAGAAAAGATTTCTCTTCTTTAGTATCCTTTATTATTTTATCAAATGTGAACATGAAACTGGACAAGGACACCAAATTTCCAAGGACCCCAAAATCAGGCTTGAGTTTATCAATCATAAAGGCATCTCCACCAAAAGTTAGAAGGAACATAGGGGTGGGGGATTGGGAGAGAGAAAGAAATAGAAGTCTTGCCTTTCAGGCAGGGTTTTACAAGAGTTCATCATTCTATTTATAACTCAGCGTGCCATGTTAGATTATCTCACACTTCAGGAGATGTGTATTGCAGATGCCACAAAATGCATTAGAAACACTGGGGTTATCTCCAAAACAACTATCTCTGAACCTCAGATTTCTGCAGCATTTTGCGGATACATTATTTAACCAGCAAGCTGTGTAAGATCCTCTGGCAACGATCAGTTTGCAGCCTGGGTGGCTGTCCAAATGTGAGATCAATATTGTTTTCACCCAGCCATATTAACAACTTTGAAGACTCCTTGTCAAGGAATAAAAATACCCAAACAGCTGATCCTCATGGTCATAGCACCATAGAAGAATTCTGCCAAGCCAGCTCTTCTATATATAAACAAAATGGAACTTTTATCTGAAGGGCAAAGGATGATGTGGTTTCAATAGATTGAAACCACATCAATAGAATCAAGGACTCCACTCATGTTGGGGTTTTAAGCTTTACAACCACCACAAAGGAACCCAGAAAATTTTGACTCAGGCTTACCCAACCTGGTAACTTCCATATCTGTTTTGACATGGTAACTGAAAATTGTGGAATTGTGCAGCTCCTACAGGATCACATGCTGGGAATTCTGCTCTGCCATTTCCCAATAACTATGAAGTGTTATTTTATAAAGTTATAGTTTGCAAGAGCGTTCTAATCGTTCCTGCATCATTTCTTGAGTGTTTTCTCGTTTTCACTTATACCCACCTCTATAGTGGTGTGTATTCTAAGTTCTAGTGTTTAAATCAGTGGAGAAATCTGAACCGGTTTACTACCGATTTGCTGGCTACGCATGTGCACCATCCGTCAAACATGCACTGCATGTTCACGTGCAGTGCGCATATGCACAGTGCACACCATGCACCAAATGTGAGGTGCGCGTGCACACACAGTGTATGCCAAAAGGAGGCATGGGGTAAGTAGAACAGTGCACGGGGGGGTGATCAGCTGTGGCATGGAATCTTCGGAGCCATTTTTAAAACTTTTTAAAAGCATTTTTTACAACATATTCGCCTGAATAGATTTTAAACGATGCTTTTAAAAGTTTTTTTAAAAAGGCTCTGATGATCGTGTACCACATCGGAGCCTCTTTTTTTACTTTTTAAAAGCATTTTTAAAAAATGCCTAAAAGTAAAAAAAAAAAATCCGAAGATTAGCTGAGCGATGCGCGATCTTTGGGACTTTTTTTTTTTTTACTTTTTAAAGCATTTTTAACTACCTGTTCTGGAGAACCAATAGTAAAAAAATGCTTTAAAAAGTATAAAAAAGAAAGTTCCAACAATCATGCATCGCTCACCTGATCGTCAGAACTTTTTTTTTTACTATCGGTTTGGTGAACCAGTAGCCTTTTTTACTACCGGTTCGGGCGAACCAGACCGAACCGGGAGCATTTCACCCCTGGCTTAAATCCTAAAAACCATGAAAAAACTGTTTCTCACTGGGCATTTTCAGATGGGGAAGGATGGGCAACCAGGGATACTTCAGATTGATAGAAAACTAAAGGCGAATATTTGTAGCTCAGGGTTGAAATGAGGGTCCTCGGTGCTCTCTGAGCTTGGTAGCACTGATGATATTACCTATGAAACATCTGCAAGAAGACAAGCAAGTTCAGAGAGCACCAAGGACCCCTGTTAGAAAAATACAGTAGCACCCTACGCTACCTCCAACAATAAAGTGAGTTCAAAATACCACTAGAGAAATTCAAAAGGAATTCTAAAGTAACCCGAGATCAAATGTTTAAAAAATGGCAAACCCAGATATTAGCATAGGATTCCCCCACCCCCAACATTAAAGATAAGCTCAAGGACTTTCTTTCTCAGTAGAATGCCTGAGGGAGTGAGATCCACTCTCAGAACAATCTTCTGTATGCCACACATCACAACCATTTACATGTTTTCATGACTCACCCTCACGTATCTCATAATCAACCACCCAAATAATGAACCTCAGTGAATGCATTGAAAATTGCCATTCTAATAATAAATATAATGCTTCTGTAATTAAAAAGAAGATGGAACGATATGTTTATTAACCCTTTGACATCTGGAAACCCTGTCTGGGACAGCCTTTTGCAAAATATATGATCAGTGGTATAAAAATAAAGAAATGTCCAAAGGACACAAGAGAATTTTTCTTTTCATCTATGAAATGCTAGAGGAGATGTGGCACAGAGAGTTAACATGAGGAAATTATATAATTTCTTTTTCCTTCCTTCATTTGTGTTTTTATGGTGTTTTTCTCTCTCTCTCTCTCTCTCTCTCTCACACACACACACACACACACACACACACACCACACACACACACACACACACACACACACACACACACGGTTACAATGCATAATATATAACTTCTTTTAGGTTTCTATGAATTCTCAATGATTGCAGAGTATTTAAACTGCACAAATTTCCCATAATAGTTTGCTTGGCAAATTTAATGCCTGAAGCATTGTAATAACAACATTTTAAAATAGGAACTCCTGAAAAATTAATCAGACTGTTGATTATTCTTTCACACAGCCACTGTTTAACTTTTTTTTTTCTTTCGCCTTCAAAAGTTCTTAACTTCAACTGTTATGCATGGGTAGCTTCAGCTATCCATCCACTCACTAAACAATTCATACTTCAATGAAGCCTCTGCATTTTTGGCTCAGTTTTATTCTTCAGAGACAATTTCATTATTTCACTTCTTATTATCATTTGTGCGCATTTTTTGTTCATTTTATTTTATTGTTTCCTTCCTCCGAAACACGTTTTATTTGTTATTCTCAAGAATGCCTTGCAAGATATATAGGTAGGCAAGACTAGTGAAGAATTTTCTAGTTAGTTAGATACTTAAAAGTTCATTTCCCTGGTCTAGGTCTAATGCTCTGCCCAATCTATATAATTTTAATTTTAGCAAGAACCTAGATCTCTCTTTTGAATTATTTTGGCTGCTGTTCAAAATGATGTTACTTGATTAAATTTCTGACAAGGAGTTCAACCTCAATCAGAAAGGATTGAGGTTGATGAAGGAGGCTAAGGAGTCTTCATTTGGCAACTCTTCATTTGTTGCAGTTTTCCCCAGCAATGGGGGCAGATGTTCCATCAGATAAAGGCAGAATGGTGGGGAAGAACGGAAGCTTGAGGATGATAAAAACATGGTGGCCAATACCTTTTTATTTTGAATGAGTCCAAATCTCCAGGACCAGATGGTTTACATTCCCTAGGTTACTGAAGGCATTTCAAAGGGGTTAAAGGTAAAGGTATCCCTTGCACATATGTGCTAGTCGTTCCTGACTCTAGGGGGCGGTGCTCATCTCTGTTTCAAAGCCAAAGAGCCAGCACTGTCCGAAGATGTCTCCGTGGTCATGTGGCCAGCATGACTAAACCCCAAAGGCACACAAAAGGCTATTACCTTCCCACCAAAGATGGTCCCTATTTTTCTACTTGCATTTTTTAATGTGCTTTCGAACTGCTAGGTTGGCAGAAGCTGGGACAAGTAACGGGAGCTCACCCCGTTGCCAAATGTGGCAGTAGGGATTCGAACCTCTGAACTGCCGACCTTTTGATTGATAAGCTCAGTGTCTTAGGCACTGAGCCACCATGTCCCTTCAAGGGGGTTAGGCTGATATTTTAAATATAATTTTTGAAAACTCCTGGAGACAGGGTGAAGTGCCAAATGACTGAAAGAGAATGAAGATTGCTTCTATTTTCAAAAAGAGAAAAATGAATGCCTGGGCACTATAGGCCACTATACATGGGAAAATTCTATAGCAGAACATCAAACACCTTGAAAAAGTTGTAATGATTGCCAAGATCTATCAAGTACAAGTCCTGTCATATGAACCTTATTTTATTTTTACTGGGTAACTTACTTATGTTTTTAAGACATTGGTCTGTAGTTTGTCCTTTTATATACCATTTTGAAGATTGTGGAAATTTAGTAAACATAATATATTTTGAGCTCAGCAAATTATTTGACATATTACACCTTGACATAGTACTTAGGCAGCTAGTTAATTGTAAGCTAGATGATAATTGAGTGCAGGCTTATATATAGCTTTAAAAGCTGATTGAAAAAGGAAATTAGGAAATATGGTTTTGCATAATGAGAAGGAATAATTCCATGTCATTCCACCTTAGTGTAACCCCTCCTTGACCCCAGTTCTGAGCACCATACTGGAATATGTTCTAGTAGAGGTGTAACTCCTATTTTAACACAGAAGGTGTCCAGGGTTTAAGATGTTGGCTCCACTAGGATGTTGGCTCCTCCTCTAAAGTAGAGAGGCTCCTCTCTAGTTTATTTGCAATTTTACTTTTTTTAAAAAAGCTGGTGCCTAATTTGTAATAAGCAAGAGAGACAATTTCATTCCTCCCTCCAAAACATCCAATAAACTCTATCAAACCTTGACTTGTACATAGAGAAAAAAAGTTTCATTACTTGCAATAAAGAAACAGTAGCCTTATACAAATGTTACATGCCTGCATGAACTCCTTTAAATATTAAAGTTTATTTGGGATGAATCCTCTTGCCTTGCAAAGAACCTTGCTGGGAGTTAGCAATTCTTCCATTCTCTCTTCCACTTGCCAGGCAAATATATTTTAAAGGTACAGTGCTTATTTAAACAAATGCATTCTTTTCCCTCAGTTGGCAAATGCCCAAAGCAAGATAGTGATTTTCCCTCTCTTCTCCACCTGCTCCTGAATTCACTGTCTTCCATCTATCCCTCTGAATATGTTTCTTTCCTTGCTTGGTACAAATCTTGGTCCTTCTCCTTTAAATCCATTTAATCCCCTCACTTCTGATATTACCAGTTTCTCTCTCCTCCATTGGCCAAGCATTGCCACAATCCAAAGTTGGTATTCCTTTGAAGACACATTCCTTGCTGCCTTTCCCCCTGTTAGCTAATGGGGAAACCCTCAGAAGGGTAGACTGTTGCAAGGGGGAAAGCTCCATGCTTCCTTCTTTTGATGTCTTGCTTATTTTTTCTTGCTGGTTGTTTAGTAGTTTTTTAAAAAACTCAGCTTTATTACATATTTCTTATCTCTCAGGATGCTGATTTTTTTTAAACCCTCCCTCCCTTTTTTTTCTCATGCTTCTTGGTATGACACCATACCAAATTTCTTCTGCTTCCCTCCTTCCCCTTACCCCATAACACCTCCCTCTTGCATCTGATTCTATAACTCATGTTTATATGTTTCCTAATAATTTTGAGTTGTGCTTTTTGCTGTTCTATTTCTAGGGCCAAGCTCTCACTGTGTGAGGGTCCCTCATTTTATTTTATTTTACTGGCTCCGAGCTGTCAAGCAGTATACACTTTATCATCCCCTTAAACTTCCCCTCAGTGTGCTCTCTTAAGAGGTTCCTATTCCCCCACCTGCTATTCTGAAATCTTGATTACCAAATCAGCTCCTTGACAATCAGGTTTTAACTCCCTTACCTCTCTTGGCAAACTCCTTTCAGTTTGTATCAAACTTTCACTCCAATGTAATCATCCTAGACAGCACTTGGTTAGGAATGATTTCATTTGGATTTGTGTACTGAGCAGATGGTTGGGATCAGCAGCTTGCACCATCTTTTTTAACTCTATGATTCAGAGGTCGGTTTCAGCAGGTTCTGATCAGTTCTGGAGAACCAGTAGAGGAAAATTTTGAGTAGTTTGGAGAACCGGTAAATAGCACCTCTGACTGGCCCGACCCCCACCTATTCTCTGCCTCCTGAGTCCCAGCTGATCAGGAGGAAATGGGAATTTTACCTTCCCCTGGAGTAACCTTCCCTTAGAGTTTACAGTATCCTTGCCCTGCCATGCCCACCAAGCCATGTCCACCAAGCCACACCCACAGAACTGGTAGTAAAACTTTTTGAAACCAACCACTGCTATGATTCCTTATCTGTTGATGAATCTGCTTTTGTGCACTGTTTCTAATTGAATACTGATATAGAGGTGTGGTATGGGCTGCAGAATAGTTTTACCATTTCTTGTTTTGTACAAGAAATCTAGTTACCCAAGAAGTAATATTGATTCTATCTTCTGGAGCCTTTAAACAACACATTGTTTTACCAGCTCTGTTCCTGAATAATCCCAACTTTTTTTTCCGGTGCCATGTCATGGATTACTTTTCAGTATACAATAAATTCAGTAAGTGGCAGCCATGACCTTCAGTGTGGTTTTGTGAGGTTTAATTTCTGACCAGCTTCCTAATGTACATGAGCAAAGCAAACCACCCAACTCTAGAAGAATATTGTTTCTATGTTAAATGTTAATATATACCTCTGTTTTCTCACTAGTCCTTGGGTATCTATCATTACATAACATTACAATGGGTAACTTAATTAATGAAGAAAAAACAAAATCATCACCAGTGCTAGAAAGTTATATACTTTGAAGATATGCTAGAGTAGATTTGAGAATGCTGAGGTATTAGCAAGCATCATCCTGTGCTGAAGTCTCAGCCACGGAAAATATAACACCATCCGGAGTGTCAAAAGCAATAGCAGTATTGTAACTGAAGAGGTCAAAAAGGACTTGTCATTGTGAACAGCTTGAATTATGTACACCAGGTTGAGAAACAACTTTTCAAAAGCATGATGATCTGACCAACAATCTTAAATAATTCTGAGAAATACCTGAAGGAACTCTGTAACCTGGTTCAAGATTTTCTGTCAGATGGGCAAATCAATTTGTTAGTCATGACTGGTTATTTTCTGAACATGTCACTTTGGATGACAACAGTTTGAGAAAATAGGTTATAGTCCACTTTAGATGCCATAGTACATGTGTTAGTTTTTTTAAGGTACCATGTTCTCTACTTGACATAGATTGCATTGTAAATAAATAACCTGATATATTTTGAATAAAGAGTAACTGTCAGCCCTCCCAGCTGAACCAGAAAGAAAACATGACTGGACAAACTAATTCTATGTTATTGTAAGGCTCTGAAAGAAATCTGAAAGTACAAATTTCCCACCACCACATTTAATTGTTTGATTCATTAGGTGAGTCCTTCCAAATTTTCTCTCTCTGACCCGTAAGCCACTGGGGGCACATGCCTCTCTTGTCTCTCTTGTTTCATAAGCAGCATCACTTCCCCACATTCCTCAAAGTCATTCACACGTTCCATTATAGTAACCCATTTTACTCAGTGTTTATAAAGCAACGAACTTCAAGCTTCAACCTCATAAAGGGACTTGAGACACAAGTGTATGTGTGTGTGTATCTATATCTATAATTCCATTCATTCTCTTTTACCGAGGATAAAGTATGGTACTCTGTTTCAGGATGTTCTACTTTTAGATTACATTTAACAGGTAATATTTTTCTAAGCTCCATCCTTCTCGAAATATATTTTCAGTTCCTCATCTGCTTAACTGGAACTATATTCTAAATACATTGTTTTTTAAAAGCTGTCTTCTAAATTTACGCACTCCTCTATTCTAAAGTAATTTGACCAGGAATTATAAAGACCAAGGGACCAGGGGTGGATTCAACTTACCTTTACTACTGGTTTGCAATGGGGCCGCGCATGCGCAGGGGCAAAGTGAATGTGCACCCATGCTCTTCTGCGCAAGCGCAGAAGTTTCTGCACATGCGCAGAAGCATTTTCATGATGTCAGGGTCAGTGGGCGGAGCCTCCAGCCAATTTTACTACTGGTTCTATAGAACCAGTGTGAACCGGGGCAACCCACCACTGCAAGGGGCTTTGTACCATCATCAGGTCAGAGGTACAAAGTAATCTCATCTTCAGATTTTAGACATCCTGTTGTTGACCTTGTTATTTTGACCTAGACAGGAGAAAAACAAACTAGAAAACAAAGTCAAAAGTTATATGAAAATTTCATTAGCCACATTCAAATTTTCAGTTGCAAGTGAACTGAAAAGTGTTTTAAGCAGAGATGGGAAATACTTATGCCAGAGCACAACTCAGTCTGCTGACATTTGTTAGACCTTTATGTGCCATTTGATGAAGCTGTCATATCATTAGAAGGAATGTGGCTGAATTTTTGGCATTTCTATCCATCTTTCTCCTTTCTCCTTCTCATCCTTTTTATTTTGGGGAGGTGAGTGGAAGAGGTTTTAATGGAAGGAATGGGAGGCCTATCAGAAACAAGACATTCCCCTTTTCATGCTTAAAATCTCCCAAATCAATACCTCTATCTGTTAAAAACACACTGCCAACATTTGACCATTTTCCCTGTAGGTTTTGGGAGCATGAGCTTGGGGATTTATCTTCCTATTTATCTACCATGCTACAGTTTAATCAGAGTTGTTGTTACTATTTTGCATTCATATTTTTCATTACACTATAGAAAAAAATGCAGAAATAGTGGTAGGAATTATACAGATTTATGGCGGGGGGATGGGAGAGATAGAAGATCAAATTGTTCATTTAATAGTTCTGGACACAGGCAATCCAGTGCAGTTTTTTTTCCTATTTCAGTCAGCAATTACCTAAGACCTTATCTCATTTATATGGTAATATCTTGTCTCATGTCAACTCAGGAAAGAGCTAGCAAGCTAAGCAAAGCTGCCTTCTCTGACAGCCCCCTTGAATGTTCTGGCTGGCTGAAAACCTATGCTATTTTTTGATGTAGAAGTCTAGATAGGTTGATGCTCTTCCCAAAGCACCCATTAGGCTTGCCAATGAGGCATGCTCAGTGATACTGTGAGACACATAATAAGCTCCGGAATCTATTACTTCTATAAATTTGACTTAACTCTGTGTAACTTTCTGCTTTCTGAACTCAAAAACTTAATTTGAAAGAATAATTGCCCAGATCCTGCCCTGTGCTGTGATAATGTGCTTTATTTGAAACCTTCACCATCTTTACCTAGCAACTGTGTAATTTATATTTGGCTTTCCAAAACTCTTTTTATCAAAAGCTCTCATCTGACATCTATAATAAATTAAGTTTGCTTCTTTTTCATCCGACTCATCACTGTCTCCCAGCAGAAGTCAGAATTTCAACCATCTCCAGTAGAATAAAAAGATACAGAAATTTAAGTTTAAGTAGCAAACTGAAGAAGTGCTATCAACGTCCTTGGAAGCCCTCATCTGACATTTTTCATATCATTATTTAAGAGAATAATGGGATATGAGGTCAATTTCACGAGGGTTAAGAATATGCTAGCTTCTAAAGTAATTACTTATCCAAATAAATTCCACAACTTTTTATGGGCCAGGGCCACACTTGTTCTTTGAATCAATTAATTAAAATATTTCATATAGTGCAGTCATGTATTTAATGGTTGTATGTGCCTGTCATATTAAAGGAATAAGAGCACATCACCTATATTCTAAACTGAGCTACAAGATAGAAGAGTTCAGAGCTTTTCAAAATCAATCCTTCCCACTGCCATATTCTGGTTAGACCATCCAAAAGGTCAACATGGTGAAAACTACTGTGTTTTCCCAAAAATAGGACCCTGTCTTATATTTTTTGAACCCTGAAATAAGCACTTGGCCTTATTGCCATGTGCTCAAAAGCCCGATTGGGCTTATTATCAGGGGATGTCTTATTTTACGGAAAACAGGGTATAAAAAGTTGCAGAGAAGACTAGCAGAACCAAAAGATTCATATTTATTTCTCAGTATGGATAACCAAATAATGTTACTGAAATGTTTCTGTCCCAGCATGAGGCCTAAAAACGGATTCAAATAAGCAGTTAAACCTTTTCCTCCAGTAAAATATGGAATTTATTTATCTGTTTATAAAATGTATTGGCTGCTCATCTTACCACAGGGTAACTGTGGGTGGGATTCCTATTTCATGTTTAAGTATCTTCTCAAATATAAACTATTGAACTTTAAACCACTGGAGGCACAACTGACTAATAATGTTCCAAAACAGTGGGAGAGATAAAATAAAAATTGCTATCGATAATCCATTTCATCCAGGATCTGAAGGTGCCATGCAACCATCTTTTTAGAAAGGGAAGGTGAGAAATTGAACAAAAATTGTCCCAGTAGGGGATATCTAGGGGTAGTTTTTGAAGAAGGAGGTGGAATAGCACCTCCTTAAAAGGTCCTACAGATCCTTCCCCCAATGAATTTATCATTGCCTGAATGCACCTGGTGATCACCATCCTGGAGGCTTATACCAGCCAGAAGGGAGAGGGATTTAATTGGCAGAAAGCCGTACTGATAGCACTAAGGACTTTACCAAGTCCAGGAGGATTAACTGTTCATAGATAACTGTTCCTAAGACTGTTATCCAGGCATCTCCTGGACCTGTGGCAATTGTTTGATAAGGAGAAAGAGGCCATGGCCACAGAGCTTTAGCTAAGTTTGGCTGGTGTACCATTTACAGCCTCTGTTGATACCATCATGGCCAGTTCAGACTCTGAACATGAAGAGGATCATCAGCAGTTGCCTAGCAACCAGGAGAGGCAACTATGGCTGTCCTCAGAAGACAAGGTGAAACTAATAACTCCTCTCAATGCAATGGTCTACTGCAAGGAGACGAGGACTAAATAAAGATAAGGACTCAGCAAGACTATTGGCCAGAAAAAATCCCTGCCTCTTCAAGGGAACAAATCCAGGCCACATTACCCCATTATAGGAACCAGGACACACTGTTGTCAACTACACATGTAGTCTAAGTATTCACAGGTATGTGTTAGATCGGCGCAGGAATGAAGACGGGACCAGCGGAGTTCATGTAACACTTTTATTAACAGGAACAGAACTGGAGCGGCGCTGCCGGAGCTCTCCTTATATTCGCTCCGGCAGCCGCACCGCCCCCTTGACAGGGATTCAAAACTCCCGCCGGAGGATGCTTCAGCCAATCCCCAGCGGATGTCCTTATAAGGACATAACACTCCTCCCCCCTAGGTCTTAAGCTGTCCATCAACAATAAAGTCACGTAAGTAGGCGGGCCGATTGCGTAGTCTACTAGACCTGCGCAGTCCATTCGTTGGCTGACAGCCCTCCTGGTCGGAGGGTGCTTCTGCGGCTCCTGTCGCCATCTCGGGAGCTGGGCTGGATCTGGCCGTCGAAGGTGCGGGCGGTGCTCCCGTACCTCCAGCCAGGTCGCTGACCTCCGCCTGCGGGCGACGCTGGTCTTCTCCATCGCTGCTCCGATCGTTGGATCTCCGCTGTTCGACCGGTCCGGAACTCCTGAGCCACGGTAAGCCCTGGGGGCTCCCTTCGGTCCTCACCGGGTCGGGGTTGGACGGGTCCGGTCGTGGGTGCCGGTTCGGCGGCGGCGTCTGGGTCGGCCCCTTGGGTTCGGTTCCCTCCCGGGGCTGCTGGTGGGTTGGTTTGGCGTTGGTTCCTCCTCGCCGATGGGTCGCAGGCCTCCTCCGCAGGGGTGGTGTAGTCCCTCTCTGCTGGGCTGGCGCTGCTGGGTTGGTCGCGGGGTCTCGCCCTCGGCAGGGTGGCGCTGTCCTACCTCGCGGGGGTGGCGTTGCTGGGTCGGCTGAGGACTCTCGCGGCCTTCTCTGCAGGGGTGGCGTAGGCCTTCTCTGCGGGGTTGGTGTGTTTCTTCCGGTCGCCGCCTCTCGCCGCCTGGGTGTCGGTCGTCTCGGTCGTCTCGGCTCGGTTGGCGCTGGCCTCCTCTGCTGGGGTGGCGGAGGCCCTCCTCGCAGGGTTGGTTTTCGTTGTGGTTAGGGTGTTGTTGGGGAGACCCCTGTAGTGATGCCTGGAGGTCTCCCTCGTCGGTGAATCGGTGGCCGCCCTTGCGGGGGTGCTGTTGGTCTCCCCCGCTCGGTCGGCCCCGGTCTACTTGCCCTTTCTTTGGGTACTGTCTGTTGTCGGACTGGAGCGGTCCGACCTTGCAGGGGTGTTGTTGGGTGTCGTGGGCGTCTGGGCTTCGGTCCCCATGGCTGCCTTCGTTAGTGGCTGGGTCTCGGACCTCGGGGTGTTGATCCTGGTCCACCCCTGGGTGCTTCGGGTTTCCCTTCGGACATTGTCCCCGGTCTACTGGCTGAGCTCCGTCTCTGGCTGCTGCGGAACCCGGGGCGTCCACTCTCCCGGGGTGTTGTAGGCCTCCCTCGTAGGGTTGTGGTAGGCCTACCTCTTCGGGGGCGGGCAGGCCTACCTCTTCGGGGTGTGGTAGGTCTACCTCGCCAGACTGTTGTTCGTCCACTCCCCTCCACCTTTTGCGGAGCTGGTCGATGTGACGTCTCACGACCTATCCATCTTCCAGCTCTACCCGATAGGACTTCGGGCCGGTTGTGCTGTGAATCCTTCCTTTCAGCCATTTTGGTGAGCCGTGGAAGTTCAACGCATAGACGGGGTCTTCCACGGCGAAGCTGCGGAGCTGGCGGCTGGCGGTTGCGGGCACCTCCGAGTGGTACTGGGGGTGCAGCCTGTCGAGGGGTGAGCGGAGTCTCCTGCCCATCAACAGCTCCGATGGGCACTTTTTGGTGGTTGCGTGCGGCGTTATGTGTTGGGTGAGGAGGAAAGTGTCTATGCGCTCCTGCCAGTCACCCGGTGCCATCTTGGTGAGCGCCTCCTTGGTTAGCCTCACCATCCTCTCGGCTTGGCCGTTTCCGGCCGGTCTGTACGGCGCCGAGAGGGCATGGCGGATGCCCAGTCCTGCTAGGAACGCCTCCATGGGCACGGACGTAAGTTGGGGACCGTTGTCGGAAACCAACACGTCTGGGAGTCCATGCGTAGCGAAGAGGCGGCGGAGGGCGCGAATGGTGGCTTCCGATGTGGTTGATGCCATGGGAACCACCTCGAGCCACTTGGAGAATGCATCAACCACGATGAGGAGGTGGCGCCCCTGCATCGGACCCGCGAAGTCGATGTGGATCCGAGACCAGGGGCTGCTGGGCATCTCCCAGGGGGTGGGCTCCGCTTGGGGGGGTGCTGGTCGGACTTCCTGACACTGGCTACATCCGGCGACCCATTGCTCAATGTCCTTGTCCAGTGATGGCCACCAGATGTAGCTTCGTGCCAGGGCCTTCATGCGGACGATGCCCGGGTGCCCCTTGTGTAGCGTCTCGAGCGTCTTCCGTTGGAGCGCGGTGGGGATCAGCACCCTGTCTCCCCATAGCAGGCAGCCTTTCATCGTGGACAGCTCCTTCTGCTTGCGGCTGAAGGGGCTGTATTCTTCTCCGCTAGGCTGCGCCGGCCATCCCCGCAGGATCCAAGATTGCACTTGTCGGAGTGTGGGGTCTCTCCTGGTGTGCGTGGCCACGTCTGCAGATGTGACTGGGCAGCTGCTGTCGTGGTCGATGTGCAGGAGCTCGAGGGTGGGGGCGGGATCCTCCACGGCGTCTGTGGACGGGCATCTGCTGAGCGCGTCCGCGTTGGCGATGGCCTTTCCGGGTTGGTGAATGAGGGTGTAGGCATAGCCGGCGAGGAAGATGGCCCAGCGTGTCATTCGCGGCGACATGAATGTGGGTGTTTGCTTGTCGCCGGCGAGGAGGCCCAGGAGCGGCTTGTGGTCCGTGACTATGGTGAAGCTTCTTCCGTAGAGGTATTCGTGGAAGCGCTTCACCCCTGCGACGATTGCCAATGCTTCTTTGTCCAGCTGGCTGTAGTTACGTTCAGCGCTGGACATGGTCTTCGAGAAGAAGGCGATGGGGGCTTCTGTGCCATTGGGCAGTTCGTGGCTCAGGACTGCCCCCACCCCGTATGGTGATGCGTCGCAGGTTAGCCGGATGGGTAGCGTCTCGTTGTATTGTATGAGGACGCTGTTGGATGTCAATAGTCCTTTAATGGCCCGGAATGCCGTTTCCTCTTTGTCACCCCACTTCCAGGAAACCGCTTTCCCCAGCAGGCGATGAAGCGGCTCAGCAACTGTGGCTTTCTGTTGGAGGAATATTGCATAAAAGTTAAGCAATCCAAGGAATGCCTGAAGCTCCGCTTTATTTCTGGGGCTGGGAGCTTCATGGATGGCTTTAACTTTTGATTTGGTGGGGTGTATGCCCTTTCTATCGATGAGATAGCCCAGGAACTCGACTTCCTGGACCCCGATGATGCACTTATCCCGTCTCACTCTCAAGCCCTTCTCCCTGAACCGCTGCAGGACGAGCCTCAGCCGTTCAAGAAGTTGCGCTTTCGAGTCTCCGGAGATGAGCACGTCATCGAAGTAAGGCACTACCCCTGGAACGCCTTGGAGAAGGCGTTCCATCATTGATTGAAAAATCCCCGGGGCGGCACTGACTCCGAATTGGAGACGGTTGCACTTAAAGGCCCCCCTGTGTGTGACAATGGTTTGAGCCTCCGCCGTTTTAGAATCTACTGGCAGTTGCTGGTAAGCCTGGGCCAGGTCCAGTTTTGCGAAAATCGTGCCCTTGCCTAGTGAGTGCAGGAGGTGCTGCACCACTGGCACAGGGTATGCGCTCTGCTGCAACGCCTTATTTATCATCACCTTATAATCAGCGGAGATGCGCACCGATCCATCCTGCTTCATTGGGGTCACAATGGGAGTTTCCCATGAAGCATGATCGATCGGTTCCAGAACGCCTTGGGCGATCAGCTTATCTAGCTGCTCGTCTACTTTAGGCCTCAAGGCGAAAGGAACCCGGCGGGGCTTGAGCCGAATGGGGGTTACACCCTGATCCAGATTAAAGGAGATGGGTTTCCCTACGTACTTCCCCAGCTTACCATCGAAGACTTCGCTGAATTCTTCGATGATGGCGTCGAGTTCATCTACCCTAACCTGGTGGATGCCTCCGATGGAAAGCCCCAGCGGCTGGAACCATTCAATGCCCAGCAGGTTCGGGCGGCTGTTCCTCACGATTGTGACTGGCAGCTGGCCCTCGAAGTCCTTGAATGAGATGTGGAGGGTGGTCCTGCCCAGGACGTCGATTGGATTCCCGCTGAAATCCACCAGTCTGGACTGCAGGGGTTTGAGCTGGCTTTTGGAGATTTGCGGCTTGAATTTCTTCAGCTGTTGCCAGTCGATGATGGTGAAAACGGACCCGGTGTCCACCTCCATGGTGCAGGGCGAGCCCTCGGCCAGCAGCGTCACGTTGAATTTGGTGGCGCTGTTGTTGCTGGTGTGTGCTATGGTGGTCTGATTCACCGCGCCACGCCGGGATTCTTCATAGCCGTCGCCTCTGGGTTGGTGCGAGGACCGTTTGGATGTCCTCTGATTGTCGCGCCGATTCTCTCGGTTCCGTGGTCTGGGTGGTTCAGGGGCTGGATCGGAGGCTCGGCATGCCACTGCAATGTGCCCCCTCTGCAGGCATCGGCGGCAGGTTGCGTCCCGCCATTTGCAGGATGTCCTGGGGTGGTCGCCTCTGCAACTGCCGCATCATTCCCCGCGTCGGCCATTTTGCGGGTTTTCCCGCCGATATGGCTGAGAGACCTTGTGGACGGCCATCTCGCCGTCCGAGTCCGATGGTGTGGCGGATTCTTCAGACGATTCGGGGATCGACTGGTGGATCTTGTGGATCCCCTTCGCCTTTTGCATTTCCGTGGCCGCGTGCTCCGAGGATTCGGCAGCAGTGGCCTCCTCAAGCACATCTTTGAGCAGGATGCGTTTCCTACTCAGGAATTTTTTCTGGAGGCCCGCATCCCTCATGCCAAAGACAATGCGGTCTCTCAGCGCATTATCTACGTGGTCAAACTCGCAGTTGGCTGCGATTTGACGGAGTGCGGCAACAAAGTCTTTGATGGATTCCCCTTCGCGTTGGTTCCTCTGATGGAAAGTGAACCGGTTCGCTATGGGGGTGCCCGTGGGCGCGTAATGCTCTTGCAGAGCTGCTTGCAGGTCTGTCCAGGACATCTCCTCGATGTCCTGAGGTGCGACGAGGTTCACCGCCATCTCCAGGACCTCGGATCCACAGTGGGCGAGGAAGAGGGCCCTCTTCCTTTCGTCGTCGAGATTGCTGTGGCCGTTTCCGCGGAGAAATTGGCGGAACCGAATCATGTATGAGCTCCATTTCTCCCGTCCGGGATTGAATGGAGCGATGGACGAGAAGAGCGCTTGCTGGGTTGCCATCGTGCAGGATGGCGGCGAAACTCTTCCGTGGTGCTGGCGATCGTGCCACGCGGTCGATTCCTCTTAGTCCTTCGTCGCCAGTGTTAGATCGGCGCAGGAATGAAGACGGGACCAGCGGAGTTCATGTAACACTTTTATTAACAGGAACAGAACTGGAGCGGCGCTGCCGGAGCTCTCCTTATATTCGCTCCGGCAGCCGCACCGCCCCCTTGACAGGGATTCAAAACTCCCGCCGGAGGATGCTTCAGCCAATCCCCGGCGGATGTCCTTATAAGGACATAACAGTATGGATCATTGGTCATATTTTACATTGCATTGCATTGCCTAATAGTTTTAGGGGGCAATTTAAAGTGCTGGTCTTAACCTACAAAGTCCTTTATGGCTTGGAGTATCACATCTCCTCATTAAAGTCAGATATTCCACATTGATCCTATCAGGATAAGTTGTCTCCCATTTTCAGGAGGTCAGGGGAGCAGCTGCCCAAGAGTGCTGGTTTTTGATGGTGGAGTTAGCCCTCTGGAATGGCTTGCCATTGGCGATTCATTTGCCCTCAAATTGTTGACCTTCCAGGAAAAGCAGAAGACTAAGATTTTCTAAATGATTTTAGAAGCTTAATGCCATTTACTGTGCTAGATTTTATTGCCTTTGTCTATGTTATTTTATGTCATTGTATTTCTTTGTCTTCTGAGCCTCTGAGATTATTGTGATTGCAGCAACATACAAATTGAATGAATAAAATAATAATTCATCTTTATCCAGGACTAAAATGAAACTGTGACATAATGTAATTGCAGAGCATAATTGCGAACAGGAAATCTGAAGTCTTCTGATCCAGGGGTGGGTTCTACTTACCTCTACAACTGATCTGCAGTGGGACCGTGCGCACTTGCACTTCTGCATATGCGCAGATCACCCATGATGATGTCATGGCGGGTGGGCAGAGACTCCCACCGGTTTTACTACTGGTTCTATAGAACCAGACCGAACCGGGAGCAACCCACCATTGTTCTGATCCTAAGAGCTCCCTAAATGAGAACAGATGAATGTGTCTTTCAGGTTCACAGGCATTTCCATTGGCTTCCATACTTATGAATTCAAATGACACAAAAAGGTGTCCGTTTTGAATGATTTTTCTCAAGAATATTAAGCAATTCTCCGCATTTAATGAGTAAGAAGAAAAAAACTTTCTCCAAGCAGATTTAATTCTTGGAGATAATGGACACATCAATGGTTTTTTTTAAGCAATTATATGGAAATGGATTATGACTATCTCTTTCTTTTTTTAAAATTAAATCTTTATTAAATATTGACATTAAGATTAACACAAAATAAACATTGAAAAACAATATAAATGGTGAAATGTAGAAACACATAAACACAAGACTAAAATGAAACGACAAACATGACTAACCGAGAGTTAAGCTCACTCTCCAATTAATAATAACTAGTGTCATCCAAACCAAACATTTCAATAGAGTCAATTTCCACTAACTATACAAAAGAGTTAGCATGACTATCTCTTTCTGAGAGGATTTTCAACTTCCATTCCAGCCTACAGCTCTGGGATTTTCTGGAACTCACCTATACATGTGTTAATCTGATTTGATCCTGTTTAGCTTTTTCAAGGTAAACCAATTGCTTAATTACTAGGTCTATATCTGTGATGGTGAACCTATGGCACATGTGCCAGAGGTGGCATGCAGAGCCCTTTCTCTGGGTATGTGTGCAGTTGCCAGCTACTCTTCTGGTTCTGCCAGCTGATCTTTGTGAATGCTGGAGCCCCGGCAACCTGGTCTTCGTGTTTCCGGTGCTCTGGCACATGAGAAGACCAGCTGAGCGCCAACCAGCTGGTCTTTGAGTTTCCAGGGCTGTGGCACGTGCTCCAGTTTGGCCACTCAGTGCCGATAAGGTTCTATAGACCATCACTGGTCTATATGATCACGCTTCCTCAGTTCTCTGGAATTACATCACTCAAGAGGTCCATGAAACAGAGAAAAAAACAAAGGAAATGTTTGAGGGGAAAAGTTTTATAGTAATGGAATTCTTTAATTACCCTCATTTTTGACTAGGTAAATGCATATTATAGCAATAATTTTAATTTAGAAAAAATACCAAAAAAATTTAGTAGAAAAATATGATAGTATTGTAATTGGCAGCTTCCAGTAACAAGTTAAAAATGCAAATTACAGCAGGTGGTCAGTAAAACATTATTGGAAACTCCTAAGAGAATGAAATTCCTGGCATTGGTGATCGCTTGAGTTGTAGTACAAAGTGTGTGGAATGTTTTTGCCTTCCTTTATATTTATTTATATATCTGTTGAAAGCTATGAAAACTAGGCAAAGCTTCCAAGTCCAGAGACGCCAGGCTGAAAATGGAGGTTATCAAAGAAAAATACAAAGAGATTGTCTAGCAGTTACAGTAGGACAATGTTGCAGTCCAAAGAAGTGGTGGTCTTGCCATCTGTGAATTAATGTGAGAAAAAGATTCCTTTCCACTGGATATTAAAACAAATCATTGCTCTATGCAAAACAATGACTACATCTTTTTTTTAAAAAAAACTTATTAGTTTCTGAATATGGCTTTCAGTAATATTCTTTCTCTGTATGTGTGTCTCTCTCTCTCTGTCTGTTTCTCTCTCTTTCTCTCCTCCCATATGCACATATTTCCCACCCAACAATAGGGGGACCAATGGAATTTTTTTCACTATTTGTTGTATACTAATTCATCTAACAGTAAAATTTCCTTCTTCAAATTAATCTTAACTTTTTATGAACTTCATGGAAACTACCATTTTCTTGGCAATAATCCAAAATGCCATTATAATCTTCTAGATTGGATTTTTAAATTTGGTTTTTGTAATTGCTTGATCTGTCTTATTGGTGATCTCTAAAACAAAAAAATAACTAAATCCAGCCCTGCTTAACTTTTTGAGCTCAACTAAAGTAGATTAGGAGCTGCCATCTAAACAAGCAATTCATCTAGAGACTAATTATTATTTATACCTAGTCCTTTCCAATAATAACACCATTAAGTCATTCATTCATTCATTCATGCAAATGGCTGTGGGAAAAGCTGAGACCTTACTTAAATCCATCATTTAAGTAGGGTCCAAGCCATGGCAACTCCATAAAACCCACACTAGCTACTGAAGCACTCAGTAAATGAGATCAGCTTCATATGTCTAGACCAGGACTGTCAAACTCATGGCCCACAACACGCCCAGTTTAGCGAAGGGAGGAAAAGTTGCAATACATCACGTGACAATGCCGTGATGATGTGAGTTTGACACTCCTGTTCTAAACTTTTTAAAATGGGGTTGTACCTAATCAGTCAAAAATAACTAATGCATATTGCAAACAAGCATAATGGCAATCATTAAATAATTATTAAACAATTACCATTAAACAGTTACTAAACTTTAGAAAATTATTCCCTATTGGTTAATAGGGTCAATGTTAACTTTCAAATGATGTAGAAATAATACAATATTTAGTGTATGATGAGAACATGAGAGAAGAGAAGTAAACATATGCACACAATCCATATAATTGTATACAAAACTTCTATGGGGTTATTTTCTTTTTGATAGATAAATTGATTGGGAAATTGTGAGGAAATTACTTTAATGGAAATGTTGTTTCACAAACTAAATTTCATGAAAATGTTAATTATAAAAGATAATCTCTTGATATGCAGTTTATTTTCAATAAGTACTTTCATTTTTGAAACAACCAGCCAGGGGATCAAATTAGTTTTGGAAGGATGCTCTAATTACTCATGAACAAACACTGTTTTGGAAATGAAACCTTGCTTATAGAATAATTGAAATAATTGATTTCTATTTGTAATCTTTTAAAGATGTTTATGTGTTAGGATTTTAATGTTTTAATGCTGGAAACTGGCAGGAGTCTTTTTTTTTTTAATTTGATTTATATGCCGTCTTTCTCCGGAGACTCAGGGCGGCTTACAATGCAATGCAATAGCCTTCATACTTTTGTATATTTATACAAAGTTAGCTTATTGTCCCCACAAACTGGGTCCTCAATTTACCTACCTTAGAAAGGATGGAAGGCTGAGTCGACCTTGAGCCTGGCTAGGATTGAACTCACAGAAATTACAGGCAGCTGGTGCTACAAGATGGGTAGTAAACAAACAAACAAACAAACAAATAAATAAATAACAAAACTGTATAATTAATTGGAGTACTATGTTTTATTATCTCAAATTCTTAATTTAAAATAGAAGGAAGAAATACAGTTAGTTGAAGAATAATTAACCCTTAACTGATCCTTAGCTATTACTATTCCAAAATAAATAGACATTTCTCCTGTGTCATTATCCCAAAGTGTTTTGAAACTCCTCACTAATGAATACATGAATGCAACAGCAAAGATGAGAACAGATCCCAAGCTGCTTTGGACATATTGAAATAATCCCATAGTTTCTGGATCCGGATTTACAAAATTAAGATGAGTTTTGTGTGATAAAAATGGTTTTGATCCAACAAAATAACTTCATTGGAGTAATTTTGGCACTTTAGACTGAGATTGTATTTCAGTTGGATCTAAAATGGCACTTCATTTCATTTCATTCACTTAGTAGCATGCCCCTCTCCATAACCTACTGTACGTTCCCATCAAATTGCCATTTTTATTATGAAATTATTAAGTACATGAGTAGCATCCACTTGTGTTAATTTTATTAATTTTAATTAAGTTTGAATTATACTAAATCAATGTCCTAATTCCTTGCATTATTTTAAATGTATACTATTCAGCATTTCAAATACTGTGCATACCTAATATCACCGACTGCAACAGAATAATCAGTAAATCACAAAATTACCACGTTTTCTTGGAAGCGAATAACATACTGAAGTGTATACTTCTGTGTTTGAGAGCTTGCTACACTTAAGACAAGGGCAATCTTTAATGTCTGTATTTTAAAGTAAAGCTGTCCTATTTATGCTATGGTTTTTGAACAATTTGCATTAGAGAATTATTTATTCTTTTATTTATTTATTTATTGTATACCACCCTACTCCCAGATGGGATTCAGGTGTTCCTAGGTAATGTTTTTCCTGTCATAGCAATTTCTTGTGTATGACCAGCATGGATAAATATCACGCAGGAAAGGATTCTCACACCTCTTCAGACCATTAGGCAGAAGGAAGCAGCTGATTTGAGCAGTTCCTTGGAATTATGAAACAGAAGCAGACTATTAGTTATTTAACTATTACTACATACTAACTGCAAGGAAGCTCAGTTAAAATCCTGCATTTTCTGCTTCAGATGTAAACAAATAATAATTTAACCAGCTTTAAATGATACGCTTTGCCTATATGACTCAAGCAGCAAAATATTATAGATTGTCATGCCCCCGTCAGAGTCTGAATCTGCGGAGGAAGATGAGCTGGAACAAGAGCCAACAGAGACTGAGAGGGCTGCTCTGTTGTCCTTGGAGGAAACTGGAGAAGGGTAGAGTCAGTCCGGGCAAGGCTTTTCAGGATCAGAACAACTTGCTGACAGGGAGGAGCAGGAGAGCCAGAGCTCAGGCAAAGAGCAAGGACCACCGCCTCCTGATCCTAGAGCACAAAGAGAAGAGAGAAGGCGAGACCAACGCAGACTGAGCAACTACGAGGGAGGAGAGTGCCCCGCTCCCCTTCACAAGGCACACCTGGGGACTGAGATGTAAGGAGATGCTGGTGGGAGGGGCATTTGTCAGGAACAAGTGTTGAATCTGTGGAGCCTCGTGTACACTTGCCAATGCCAAGAGATTACTGTGCTCTGTCTTATGGGGCTTGCCCGGTTTGCCTGCTTCACTGAACTTCTTGCTCTGGTGACTGTTTGGAAAACCTGGCTTACTGGACTGCTGGCCCTGGTTACTTATTGGCTAAACCTGGCTTACTAGACTGTTGGTCCTGGTTTCTGTTTGGCTAACCTGGCTTACTGAACTACTTGCAGCCAGAAGCTACTGAAGTTGAATGTGAGAGCTTTGCTCCAAGACTTGTAGTAAATGTGGGGACGTTTGGGGCAGTGGTGGGTTTCAACAATGTTTACTACTGGTTCTGTGGGTATGGCTTGGTAGGCGTGGCTTGGCGGGCATGGCACGGGAAGGATATTGTAAGATCTCCATTCCCACCCCACTGCAGGGAAAAGTTACTGCAAAATCCCCATTTCCTCCTGATCAGCTGGGACTTGGGAGGCAGAGAATAGATGGGGGCAGGGCCAGTCAGAATTTTTACTACTGGTTCTCCAAACTATTCAAAATTTCCACTACTGGTTCTCCAGAACTGATCAGAACCTGCTGAAACCCACCTCTGGTTTGGGGGCAAAGTTGGAGCAATAAAGGGAAGTTAGACCTGTTCTCTGGCTGTGTTGCTTTCTTGCCACACCCTGGGTCATCACATAGATACACCTGCAGATTCACAGCTGCTGTGGCTCCAATGTTATATAGGTACAAAGAAGTTATACAATTTAAAAATGTTCTTGAGAAATACAGTTGACCCTAGTGCTAAGTCTTGAAATGGTCATGAATATCATCTAAGTTGTGGAGCATCCAACTAACATTTTTCTTTTCTACAACTAACATTTAATTTTCATTTGCTTTTATGTTCCTGATATGTTTGAGGAAAAACTAAAAAACAAAAACTTTCAGGACAAAAACAGATGATATATTTTAAAAAATAAAGTGAATCTCTGTAGCAATGGACATCCTTAACTAGACGATGCTTTATTTTCAAATATGAAGAATATGCTACTGGTAAGTAATATTCAATGGGGATAGAGCCTGATTTTTTCCATGTCAATTTACTCCTCTATTGATTATTATTCTCTGGAAGATGATTTGGGGCGTTAGGATCTAGATTTCAGTTCTGGGATCCAACTTTTGTTATGCCACTGGTCCTGATCAGATTTAGTTCAACCCAATTCATACTCTTCTCTGTATCCCTTACTTCTGTAAAGAGAAAAAAAAGTCATTATCTTTAGCAAAGGGAAAGGAACTTATTCTCTCCATCTCCGCTGATGAATATATTGGCAGAAGAGACCCCCAATGGGTTCTGCTTCTGTGCCAGTGGGTGATGGGTTGTGTTCCTTGTAAGGGCAGCCAGAGCTGCAGTGTTTTACAGAGTTTAAGCCCACAAGTCCTAGCAGACTGTCAGCATTAACTAAATAAGCCCTGAGTGTGAACTGAGGTGGCATTAAGAGTAACAACTTGTCTTCCTAAAAGGAGTTGTTTACCTAACTACAATATATTCCATCCCCATTACTAGTGGAGATTGCTGATGTCAAGCTACTCAGGTGTCACATGTTAGCAGCCTGCCTTTCTTTTAGACATTAATCCCCACTTTGGGATCTGCCACTGAATACTCCAAACTGTCATTCTTGGAAGGACGTTGGTTGTGTAATCAGTCAGAGGGAATCATTAAACAGAAGACAACAGAAGTAAACTTTAAATGAGATGCTAAATGAAGGGAAGGGAAGGAATCCATCAAAGTGTCAGGGTTAATGTTTTCATAAAATCAACCAGGGGATTTAGAACTATTAAACTAAACAAAGAAACAAACTTTTAAATTGTTCACACAAAGTTTTACCCTAGATAATCAGGAAGTAGCCTGCTGGGTTACATTCTCAAAGACTTAGATGCTCTATCAAGCGGCAACAATTTTATATCAGGTAGCCATTTGATGTAATGCAGATTCAGAAACACAAAGTGATGTGAATCTGTGCCCTGCTTTGCTTACTAATGTGGCATGCAATTGTCCCATAAGAAAAGAAAATAGAGAAAGCTGGAAGAATGGAATAATCTGTTTATTGCTGAAATGGAGATGACCACAAAAGGACGTGATATGTGAATTGTACTAAAGCATGACCTAAAAATACAGAAATGTCAAGAGTGTGTGAATCTTTCTCAAACAGGTCATTGAAAATTTATAGTATTCTGCATTCTGTGACATACAAAAACTTCCCTTCTCACCCCTATGTGTCTTCCTTAGTCTCAGATCCTCTACCAGAGACTTAAGTGTTTGAAGGTTCTGTGCGGTAGCTGTTTTTAGCACTCTATTCTTCTGGGAAGAAAGCTCTAATAATTTTCCTGAGATCTGTTGGAGCCATCTCCCCAGCTTTGGAGTCACAGCCCCAAGGGCTATATGATATAGCTGTATATATGAAGAAGAATCACAGCATTAACATCCCAGCTTCCCATAAGATATCTAGAATTTCCTGAAGAAAACTAAATTACCTTTCTCCTTTTCTTCTCTCTTCCCATCAAGTCTGTTTTCTGAATACATTAATGTTCGCCTCTTCTTTTTCCCATCTTCCTGGAAGGAAGAAGAAAGAAAAATGTGGCTTTTTTTCTTTCGATCTACCACACTTAGGCCTGCCCATACAAGTCGTCCTTGACTTATGACCACAATTGAACCCAAAATGTATGTTGCTAAGTGAGAAATTTTTAAAGTGAGTTTTGCCCTATTTAATGACCTTTCTTGCCACATTTGTTGAATGAATCACTGCAGCTGTTAAATTAGTAACATGGTTGTTAAGTGAATCTGGTTTCCCCATTGACTTTGCTTGTCAGAAGGTCACAAAAGAGGCCTGGGGACATTAAAACTGTCATACATCTGAATCAGTTGTCAAGCATCCAAAAGAAAATCACATGACCACGGGGATGCTGCAATGGTGTGAAAAGTATTATAAGTCACTTTTTTCAATGCCATTGTAACTTTGAATGGTCAATAAACAAACTGCTACAAGTCGAGGACTACCTGTATTTCAAAGGCTTTGCCAGAAAGTTGCCTTTCATCAGCTGCAAGTGTCAGCCACGGAGCTGCATTCACAGCTATCTTTTTTCAGGCCTTGAATTGCTACCTCAGAGCAAGCCCACCACTATTGTAAGTAGTTCCATCTTTTTATGCGTTTTCTTACCATTCCTTTTTAATATGGAAGGCAATCAATCTTCAGTTCTTTCACAAAGGGGGATGGGAGCAGTGAAACTGTCTTAAAAATTAGTGAGAAGGAGTCAAGATATATGCGTGTTGTGTTTTTCATTATACAGTTATTTCTCTAGCAGGTTGAAACATTCCCAGCTTCCCATGTTTCCGATAAACCCTCAGGGGAGAAATGAAATAATGCTTCCCATAGGTTTGTTGCATCATTAAGCCTGAATAACCACCAAGCAATGGTGAGGATGTATGACAGATAACAAAAGAAACATCAGAATTCTCCTGCTGTAAATCAAACTGAAAATCCCTTCCAAAAGAAGTTGTAAGAAAATTCCAAAAGAATCAGAGATGCAAAATCAGGAGCCTCATTTGTAAAAGAAGAAATATCTGGGGATGGTAGATTTCATTGGTCTTAAACTAAACTTATAGAAATCTTACATCAGATCTGGACTAACTACTTCATCTGCCTTCAAAACTGGCTGGCATGTATTTCTGGAGAGTAGAAATAAACATAACCTCCTCAATCTGAAAGTAGCCTCCATGCATGCCCATTTGCCCACGTGTCTCAGTTCAAACCTTATTTTCTAAAACTGACTTTTGTTGAAGACAGTATGAACTGGATGAAAACAGCTTAAGTGGTGATGGAGATATACCCAACTCTGGAGTTCAAATTAGCCATCTTTCAGTCCTAAAAATCCTCTTCTAACATGTTTAAAATTGTTAGAAGAATTATCTGAGCTAGGTAAAAAAAACCATGGAGCATGCTGCTAGGAGCAGAGATTGGTTTATTCAACTGCATAACATGGAATATAGCAACAATAAGAAATTTCCAAAAAGAAAATCACCAAAATAGAACATAGAATAACAGAGTCAAACCATGTAGGACTTCTAGTTTACCCCCACTACTGAACCAGGAGATTCTATACCATTCCAGGTGAACGACTGTCCATCTTCTTCTTCAATATCTCCAGTGAAAGAGACGTACAACTTTTCCTTCGCTAGATCTGTCTCTCTCTCTCTCTCTCTCTTTCTATCTATCTATGCACCTCTCTATCTCTCGATCACTATAACTATATCAATCACTAGAAGCTTAAAGTCAAAAGTATGCTATGTTTAATAGCTGTTAGTATGTCATTTGTGCAGATTTATCTCTTATGATTCATTATGTTTTCTGATGTGGTAAGTGATAATTCTGACTGAAAGGGGGGGTTCTGGGCAGTGGTGAAATGCAAATTTTTTAACTACTGGTTCTGTGGGCATGGATTGGTGGGCGTGGTGTGGTGTGGCTTAGAGGATATGGCTTGGTGGACGTGGCAGGGGAAGGATACTGCAAAATCCCCATTTCTACCCTACTTTGGGGCCAGCCAGAGGTGGTATTTGCCGGTTCTCTGAACTGCTCAAAATTTCCACTACTGGTTCTCCAGAATTTGACAGAACCTGCTGGATTTCACCCCTGGTTGGTGGGGGGGGGGGAGCACAAACAGTTCCACCTATAGACAAAGTTACACCCTTCCACACATATAATTTGATACACCGCAAATGGTTCATTTAGGGACTGAGTTGCCTTTTTTAACTGGTTTATTTGAAACAAGAGCAACATTTTTGCAATGTTAGGGCTTTCAGACAATTTGTATTTCTACCAACTTTGTTCTAAGATCTCCCAGTTGTTAGGAGTAGGCAGGCCTCTGGTCACCCAACACTAGAGTTCAACTATATTAAGAAAGAAATACAGAAAACCTTATCAACAAATCCAGTCTTAATCCTTCTTGTCAGTTCCATAATAATGTAAAAAAACTGTCCCTGTTTATCAGGTCCATTAGTCAGTGAACTTACCTTAATTCTTCTAGTTAGTTGTACAGTCCCTATAAGAATTGCCTGGTTTGAGTTTTCCCTCTTATATAAGAAGTGGATCACAGTACCTGTGTATTTTAATACAGCCATATCTGGTATTACTGAATTGCTTTCAGTGCATTTATCAACTGATTTATATATGTTCTGCTCTGAAATATTCTCAGGCAAAAATGTCAAACTGAGGGGTCCTTAATTCCCTGGGGCCTCCTTCTAAAGATAAGAACAACACCCTTCATTTTTTCAGTGAGCCAGCACTTCACCCATTTTCCATTATTCTGCAAAAACTCAACTTCATATCCCACTTGCCATGGTATAAAAATGCTGTGATAATCATTTTTAAAAGACATATCCTCTTGATCTTGTCTCCGGTCATCCCCATCTCATTGTGGAGGGAGCTGAAGTTATACTTTGTTGTTCCATTGTTAAAGCCATATTTTCCCTCTTTCCCACAATTCTTGTCATATGAAGAGTCTACAGTGCTTTGATAACAAAGCTGATATATATACGGTCAGGATTAGGGATCTGTCCAGATCCTCTTGGCTACTCCTTTCATTAGCTAGGACTATTTTTCTCTTTTGGATTGCAAAACAGATTGGACACTCAGCTTGAACAACCTTTTCGTTATTATGTCATGGAAATACCAAACTTCTGGAAAACTGACATTTTCTGAGCCATGTATTAAATCTGTAGAAGAGCACCTCTTGCCTGCCCTGTGAATGGCAGTAAAGCTTAGCCACAGAGGCAGCATGAATTTAATCAACATACTTTTCAGTCAATTATACGATTGGGGCAATCTTTGTAAGGTATTCATAAGAAAGCATCCTTTGCACAATGCATAAGGGTTCACTATAATCCCTACAGTTGTGTCAGATTTTGTTGCAGAAATGAAATCCAGAAAGCACACACAAGTAACTGAATCAGCAGGATCACTTCTCTTTATATATAATAACACATGAAATCAATATACAACACCAATGGCAGATTCTCCAATGTGGTAATAGTTATAAGCAAAACATAGGCAGAGGAGAGCACAGTAGAGATGAGTTTCAGTTTTGGTCAGCAAATTAGTTTTGCTCCTTTTTTCACAGACTCAGAACTGAGCCACACCTAGCCACCAAAACTGTTTTAGTTTCCAAACAGTTCCCATTGGCTGACCTGTTACTATGCCTATCCAAACAATCCCCATTGGCTGACTTAGTTGCTATGCCTATTCATTGGCTGACCTTGTTACCATGCCTTCCCAGTCATGAACTCTCATACACACTGACAAGTTGTCTGAGATGCAAGCCACATAGGCCTGATGATCTGAACTCATTCAATTTAAATTAGAAACACATAACCTCTTTTTGGAGAAGAGTGGGATACATACTGTAGGAGCCAAGCTGCTTTTCTTTTTCATTTGTTTGCATGTTTAGGGATTAAAGACTGCGAAATGTCTTTAGATTGTATCTGCTTCTTTATGGATTTCTTCACTGTATATCATTCTGCAAGCTTTTCCTAGTGGACGTTCTTTGATCAGCATAAAATCATTGGAAAACAAATAAGTCTCTAAAAAACTCTGGATGGCTTTTGCCTCCAATTGTATTCAGAACAACCCTGATTTAACTAAGTCATGTGAAATACAGAAGGGGCAAGATAAGGATATCCTTGGTCCCGTTTGCTTTTTTATTTCAGAGTTTAAAAATACAAAAAGAGACTTATAAATTGAGGGCATTTGATGATGATTTATCTTTGAGTTTTCAAGAGCCAAATAATGGCACTGAATACTTAATGAAGAAACTGAAGAACTTTGGTGCATTAGCCAGTTTTAAAATTCATAAACCAAAAGACAAAGACGTTGATTGAAATATGACTACAGAAGAAGAAGAGGCTTTGATGAAAATGTCTAGTTTCAAAATTGAGAAGAAGGTTAAATATCTTAAATATGAACTACGGTATATAATGTTTCAAAATGACTACATTAAGACCTAGAATGATATTAAAAAGGATTTGTCAAAGAGGGATAAATTACAATTGTCATTAATAGTAGAATTTCAATGGTTACGAAGAATGTTTACCTAGGAAGTGATTTTTATTTCAAATAATAGAGATATTGACATCAGATGTACCTTCAAACCATGGCAAAAAGATATTTCTAAGTTTGTATGGTAAGGAGAAAAAAAACAAGAATTAAATATAAATTGTTGCAAGATGTCAAAGAAAGAGGAAGGTTAGCATTACCTGATTTAAAGTTGTATTTTACAACTTGCTGTTTAGCATGAACAAAAGATGGGGTGATTTGAAAAACAAGAGGTTGTTAGAATTGGACGAATATGATTTGAGTTTTGGGTGGCATGCCTATATATGGTATGACAAATTCAATGTTAATAGAGATTTCCAAAATCATTTTGTTAGGCATGACATATGGAAGGTCTGGGATGGATATAAACCAGATTGACTCCCCAAACTCCCTTATGGTTACCACCCCAAGAAAATTTTCGCAGAACTAAGTTTGTCAACTAGACAAACTTAGTTGACTTAGGCTGATTTATCTGACCTTTTTTTAAAGGAGAATCTAAATTGAAAACAAGGAAAGAACAGGAAAATGAGAGTTTTATTTATCAATGGTTCACATATTCAGATGTCAGAAAGATTTAAATTGGATAAGAAGAATTTTGATTTTACAAATGAGAAAATTGACTTTGATCTAGATTTATGAAATCTCTTTTACTGAAAATGAATATGCAAGATGAATATGTTAAAATACTGAACATTAAATATTAATGATTTAATGGGCAAAAACTTGTGGATCTAATATAATGCTGGACCAGTGGGAAAATATGTGGAATAAGAGATTACATTGTACAATGTACATATACATTGAACAATAATTTGGAAGAGAATATTTGCAAGATGATATATTATTGGTATTTAATGCCTTATAAACTGTCAAAGATGAATAATAATATGTCAAATATATACAGGAAATATAATCAGTCTGAAGGCACCTGTGGTGGACATGTTGTTGTTGTTGTTGTTATGCAACGCGAGGTCCGTTGTCAATAAGGCCCCCCTCATATGTGACCTTCTCCAAGAGGGGTGTGTGGACCTGGCTGGCATTACTGAGACCTGGTTGGGCCACGAGGGGGGGGTTCCCCTCGTGGAGATGTGCCCACCAGGTTTCCTTGCATTCCACCAGCCGAGAGCTCAGGGGAGGGGTGGGGGAGTAGCGGTCATTATTAAGGAAGGTCTGAGTCCGAGGGAGACCACTGTACCGCAGATAGCCGGGTGTGAGTCCATCTTCGTGAGGTGGGGTCGTGGTGGGCAGATGGGTCTGTTAGTCACGTACCTGGCTCCCTGCCACGTGGTAACGACCCTGCCCGAGCTTCTCAATGTTGTAGCCGAAGTGGCGGTTGATACCCCTAGGCTTATGGTCATGAGGGATTTCAACCTGCCATCTATCGGTGAAACATCTGAGTTAGCCCGGGAATTCATGGCTTCCATGACGGCCATGGACCTGACCCAGGTAATTCAGGGCCCGACCCACGTTGGTGGACACACCCTGGATCTAGTTTTTGTCTCTGGTCAGTGGTTGAGTGGTCTAGATATTGGGGATATAGTTATGGAGCCCTTGTCATGGACTGACCACTCGCTCCTTCGACTCGACTTTCAGACCGCTGCACCTCACCGCAGGGAGGCAGAACCGACTAGGTGGTTCCGCCCCAGGCGCCTGATGGATCCTGATAGGTTCCAGACGGAGCTTGGGCCATTTCCTGAGACACTGACACACGACTCGGCTGAGGATCTGGTGGCTGCCTGGAATAGGGCAGCCGGTGGGGCCTTGGACCGTGTTGTGCCTTCGCGGCCTCTGACCCGGTGCCGAACTCACTTATCTCCTTGGTTTACCGAGGAGCTGAGGGAGATGAAACGCCGGAGAAGACGCCTAGAGAGCGGTTGGAGGGCCAGTCGCTCTGAATCTGACTTGACACTAGTAAGAGCTCACATTAAGACTTACTTAGTGGCGATAAAAGCGGCAAAATCTAACTATTTTGCCGCCCTTATCGCATCATCAGATAATCGCCCAGCCGCCCTGTTTAGGGTGACCCGCTCCCTCCTTCATTCGGGAGCACGGGAGGATCCCTTGCAGGGTCGTGCTGAGGATTTTGTTCAATATCTGGATGACAAAATAACTCAGATTCGGGATGACTTGGCCGCCGACTGGGTTAGTTCGGGCGAGGTGACTGAGGCAGGTCTTGAGAGTGTTATCTGGGCTGAGTTCGATCCTGTGGCTCCCGAGGACGTGGACAGGACCTTGGGGAGACTGAATGCAACCACATGTTTATTGGACCCGTGTCCCTCCTGGTTGGTGCTGGCCTCCCGGGAGGTTACACGAGGCTGGCTCCAGGAGATCATAAATGCTTCTTTGCGTGAGGGTGCCCTACCGGCCGCCTTGAAGGAGGCGGTGGTGAGGCCCCTCCTCAAGAAGCCCTCCCTGGACCCGGCTATTTTGGCTAATTACCGTCCAGTCTCCAACCTTCCCTTTTTAGCGAAGGTTGTTGAGAGTGTGGTTGCATGGCAGCTCCCTCGGTACCTGGATGAAGCTGTCTATTTAGACCCGCTCCAGTCTGGCTTCAGGCCTGGATACAGCACTGAAACGGCATTGGTCGCGTTGGTGGATGATCTCTGGCGGGCCCGGGGTAGGGGTTATTCCTCTATCCTGGTGTTATTAGACCTCTCAGCGGCTTTTGATACCATCGACCATGGTATCATGTTGCGCCGATTGGAGGGACTGGGGGTGGGAGGCACCGTTTTACGGTGGTTCTCCTCCTACCTCTCCGACCGGTCGCAATCTGTGTTGACAGGGGGGCAGCGGTCGACCCCGAGGCGCCTAGTGTGTGGGGTGCCGCAGGGATCGGTCCTCTCGCCCCTCCTGTTCAACATTTATGTAAAGCCGCTGGGTGAGATCATCCGTGGTTTTGGGGTGGAGTTCCATCAGTACGCTGATGATACGTAGCTGTACATTTCCACCCCAGACCACCCCAACGATGCCGTGGAAGTGATGTCCCAGTGCCTTGAAGCCGTGCGGGCCTGGATGGGGAGAAACAGGCTTCGACTCAACCCCTCCAAGACCGAGTGGCTGTGGCTGCCGGCGTCCCGATATAGCCAGCTGACACCATCACTGGTTATTGGGGGCGAATCATTGGCCCCTACGGAAAGGGTGCGCAACTTGGGCGTCCTCCTGGACCCACGGCTGTCTTTGGAAGATCACACGACAGCTGTGGCCAGGGGAGCTTTCTATCAGGTTCGCCTGATACGCCAGTTGCGGCCCTTTCTAGATCGGGACTCCCTACGCACAGTCACTCAGGCACTCGTCACCTCTCGCCTGGACTACTGCAATGCTCTCTACATGGGGCTCCCCTTGGGATGCACCCGGAGGCTCCAACTAGTGCAGAATGCGGCCGCGCGGGGGATTATGGGAGCGATGGGACGCTCCCATGTGACACCTCTCCTGCGCGAGCTGCATTGGCTACCTGTGGACTTCCGGGTGCGTTTCAAGGTGTTGGTGACCACCTTTAAAGCGCTCCATGGCTTAGGACCAGGGTACTTACGGGACCGCCTTCTGCTGCCAATAGCCTCCCACCGGCCGGTGCGTTCTCACAGAGAGGGTCTCCTCAGGGTGCCGTCAGCCAGACAATGCCGGCTGGCGACCCCCAGGGGGAGGGCCTTCTCTGTGGCAGCCCCTACCCTCTGGAACAATCTTCCTCCAAAACTGAGAACAATTGCTGACCTCCGGACTTTTCGTCGGGCCCTGAAAACTCATCTCTTTCAGCTTGCTGGTCTAGCCTGACCCCGCTGAATTTTTAAGATCTGTATTATAGGGTTGGGTATTTTAAATATTTAATGGTTAATGGTTTTAATTTTTAGCCAAAGTTATATGCTTTTTTTAAAGAAATTGTTTAACTTTTGTGTACTATTTTTATTTGGCTGTTCACCGCCCTGAGTCCGCAAGGAGAAGGGCGGTATACAAATCTAAACAAATAAATAAATAAATAAATAAATGTAAGAAACCTAGGAGTTATTTTAAAGTAAGTGTATAGCTGAAATCAGATGCTTTTCTTCTAGTGTGATGGATAAGTAATTGGAAAACACAGGACTTTTTACATATGATAACAGCAATGAAACCTTTATATGCATCCAGATGAAAGGATCCATTGATCTCCACAACAAAAGGATGGTGAAATTAATGAAATTGGCCAAGATGGAAAAATAGAGTATTTTGATTAAAGGAAAGACTGTCTACCTTTGTTTCTATGTGGAAACCACTTCCGGATTTTTACTTGAGACCAAAAGAAATGCTGTACTAATTTTGGGATTTGATGATTAGAATTGTTTATCATTATAGAACTACTCTGTATTATTGAATCTCAGGTCAAAAGGTAAACATATTTTAAATTGGTAACTGCATCGAAGAAAGTTGGAAGTTATCTCTCTCCCTTTCACTTGTGCCTCCCTATTTTTTCATGTATTATTATTATTATTAATTAATTAAATGATGAAATTTAATAAACTATATTTTTTTTAAAAAAAAGAACAACCAAATAATAATTAAGAAACAGTAGAGCAGGAATTTGGTATTAGATGTGCATGTTCTTATAGAAAGCTGGATTTCTTATGCCAGAAATATGGTTGGACTATTATTTGCTACCATAATACTTTTTAAAATACTCAGTATTCACGAAATGACATTTTTAGAAAGTAAATAAAAATATTTCCTGTCCTTACTGGGATATTATATGCAAGTTGAACTCTCTACCAAACGGAAATAACAGAGTTACTAATACCTTGAAAATTAATGAAAGATAATCTTTGCAGACATCAAAAACATCAACACGCTATGATAATAATAATAATAATAACTTTATTGTCATTGTACGTGTATACACAGTATACCCATAAAACAAAATTCACTTAACACCCAAAGACCAGGTCCAACACACATAACAATCCCCAAATACACCCCCACCCACCACAAATTCCCCACCCCTAAACCACCCAAACATCCATACAATAGACCAAGTAATGCTGTCCAACAGCTCACTGATGGTGGCCCTTTAGTTCATTGTTGAGTGCAATTATAGCTCTGGGATAAAAACTATTCAGAAAACATGTGTTCTGAGTTTTAATTGTTTTATATTTTCTGCCGGAAGGCAACAGTCCAAAAAGATTGTAAATGGGAAGAGTTTCTGAGAATGCTATGCAACTTCTTCAAACAGAGAGATTCGAAGATGTCGTCCAGGGCTGGTAGCTGGAGCTGGATATTATTCTGGGTAGTTTGAATGATTCTCTATAGAGCTTTTCTGTCCGCTACAGAGCTGCTCCCATAATAAGTGATGGGAGCGTGGGAGCAGCACTGATCTCACATTTGGTGTGAATGCCATTATTATGATCTGGAGAGGCCATGCAGTTTACACAGTAATAATGTCCAATAAGATCAAGAATGTGGCAACCTGCAAACACTGGAAAGTCCACACAACTGACTTGCTTTTCTGGTTCAGCTAATTAAATAACGTAAGCTGGAAGAAAGTCAAGTTTTATGTTGTCAGAGTTGGAGCATATCTGGAACAGTGACTTTTCCATTGAACACTTTTTACATATGGCAGATAGGAACAGGGCCTTAGTCAAGGCGATTAAAAAGCTGACATTTTTGTTCTATAAACTGTATAGGTTTTATCCAAACACAGCCAAACCAACTCCATTTTCTCTATCAGTTTCCCTTTTCTCAATTTTCCCCAAGCTATGTCTTTTAGAAATATTAACAATATTTTTATCTGACTGTTAGTAATACTTTCATATAAGGTGTTATATAAAATTATAATAAATACATGGGTAGATTAATAAGGGCATACAGCATTGTTTTATCCTCTTCAACTACAATAGTGAAGCAGATGGGTTTGTTCATAAGAGCAGATATTTAATTACCATAGGTGACACAGTTTGTTTGTTTTTTTAAACATAGCAAGTGGATCAAAGAAAGGAAGATTGATTCCCCTTTCTATGCAAAATTTATATTTCCAGAATGGCTACTTGCCCCTGAAAGAGCCATTATCTATCTTTTACCCAATGTAATAACTTTTGCAAGAGTTAGGGAGAATGTAGGCAGATAGATATAGAATTTAATTGATTTTACAGTCCTTTCAAACAAAATCCATTACTGGTTTCCTAAGCTCTCTTCATTTGCAGCAATCAGATTTAGATGGAAGTCATCTAAAGTTGATCAAAATGCTTATGTATTGTTTAAGATGTTGAGGATGATTGATATTTGATAGTTCACTATAAAATTCTATTTGTAGATTCCGGAGTTTATAATATTTTCATTTCAATATGGATTTATTAGGATTTTTAGATCATTGTTCTGTAAAATTGCCAATGTTCAGGAAAGTGATTAAAAATCCCATGAATATTTACAATTAAAAATAAATAAACAACTCTATCACCATATCCATTTAACAGAACAAGTGGTGCCTTTTCTGTTCTCTTGAATGTATCTTCACCTGGTCCAAAAATGCTAAGCAGTTTATACTAGGAAAGGTGCCCTAGAAAGGGCAATCTAGAAATTGGATGCCATGATTAAAAAGAACTATTTTCTGCTCACCATCCACCTAAATTCAGATGGTTGGAAGACTATGGTAAACACTCTTTTGTCTGAGGTGCTAATGTATAGAAGAGGCATCTTTGAGTACCCAGCTCCCATGTTAGAATAGTTTAAGGCATCTTCTACTCAGAAGCTGGCAAACAAAGAAATAATTTCACTAAACATAGCTTACTTCATTTCTGTGGATATCTTAAACTAATTTACAGGAACCTGGATGAAGAAACAGCATTAGTGGGGACTTGCTTGAATCAGTCAGTGAAGAAGATTTCTGTGTCAGATGTACTAAAGTGCACTTGATAAAAATGTATTAGTCATGCTTGTCTTGGACATAATGAAAAATCATATGGCAACTTTCAAATAATTTCCCATTAGATTTCCTGTGAGCACAGCTATTCAATCTGATCAAAGACTCAGTCATTGGGTGTGGACTCATTGTGTTAGATGGAGAGAGCCAGTTCTACATCTGCAGGCTCCCTAAATGCCCTCTTTGGTTTTGGGGAGCATGTGAATCTTTCTAATGTTCTCCAAAGCTCCAAGTGATGAACTGAGTCAAACTATGACCAAGCATACACGATGTAAGATTTACCTTGAGGCTGATTATGAATACCCTAATGCATTCAGTCACGGCAATTGCATGGAAGTGAAGTAGACAAAGAAAGCTTCATTTGTGGCTTCCATTGCATCCACGTGTAGCAATCCAGTACAAATCTTAAAAGTAGCCAGACTAAGAAAATGCATTGCTATGATAGTATTCATAACCTGAGAAAGTGAACAAGATGCTGCTGAAAGTCCAGCGTTAATTAAAGCTAATTGAGGGAAATTAATTGCTGCATCCAGACACTACTGAGTACACCTTTATCTGATGGAGTACTTCCACTGATACAGTGGTGAAATTCACATTTTTTTACTACTGGTTGTGTGGGCATGGTTTGTTGGGAGAAGGATACTGCAAAATCTCCATTCCCTCCTCACTCTAGGGGAAGGTTACTGCAAGATTCCCATTCCCTCCCCACTCCTGGGGGAAGGATATTGCAAAGTCTCCATTCCCTTCCCACTCGAGAGGAAGGATACTGCAAAATCCCAATTCCCTCCCCACTCTGGGGCCAGCCAGAGGTAGTATTTGCCGGTTCTCCAAACTACTCAAAATTTCCGCTCCCGGTTCTCCAGAACCTGTCAGAACCTGCTGGATTTCACCCCTGCACTGGTATTAATGGAGGCAATGATTTAGCAATCTCTGCATCCCTAAATTCAGCTGATTTTGCTAATTATTTCCTAATCAGTAATACAGTCCTACCAAATCCTAAAGACAATTGAGAAGCTTCATTCAGTTGCAGATATTCTTTGAGGAGCCTAATTATCTCGGTTCCTTCCAAGAATCATAGTTATTCTTTTGTCACCTCATTAATAAGCTGCATGCAAGAATTTTGCTCCATATCTATGAGAATTTCTTCAACAATTGTTCTCCCTTAGGGAGAAAATGAGAATGGCTGTGAAAAATACAGAACATTTTAAGACCCATTGTCCCTTATTGTCCCATTATGAATCCTAAGGTTGCCTAACCAAAAAATCTATGGTTTAGATTTATGAGCTATGGATCACGACATATTGTTCCCACTCCTGCTAAACACTAATTACATTAAATTGCTATTTGTGGAGCCTTCTGAGATTAGCTTGGGTTCCTCTATCAGGCAAAGATATTCCTCTTTTCCCTACTTTAACATATTTTTTTTTCTGAATATCAAAACTGGTGGAGCCCAACCACAATCATAATAGCGGAGTCATTTCAGCAGAACCCATACTATAATGATAAAATCTGAGAATCAGACTACTAGGGAATATATATATGTGTGTATATGTATGTATGTGTGTGTGTGTGTGTGTGTGTGTGTGTGTGTGTGTATACATACATACATACATACATACATACATACATACATACATACATCCCCTCTGGCTATGATTACATCTATAAATCTCAAACTCATTGACAATACCTTCACAACATGGAAAAAAATATATATGTTATGTATTTTTGAATAAAATTTAAAAATAGATCTAAAGAAACCCCAAATAGTCAAATCCCTGTTGGTATCCTTTGCATCAATTTTGCTGCCATAGAGAAATCAGGAAACATGAGATGGTGAATTTCAGCACAGAAACTTTACCCAGTTATACAAAGCAACTGCAAGGGGGTAAGACTGGTAGCTGTAAAAAAGTATCTTCAGTTGCTCTAAACCTTTATTAGCAAACAATTGGCTCTAAAAATGACAAAAACACTCTTGTATAGGTGAACTGATCTTGAGAAATAAAGTTCAATCTTCTAAATGAGAATAATACTGATTGTTGCTTAAGGAAGACTCTTCATTTCTGAGTTAAATTTCTATTCCATTTCTTCTTTTGTGTAGTTTGCTCTATGTGGAGAGCAACAGGGCATGGCTAATACATAGTATATGTCTATCAGCCCCATAGTCTCATTTGATAGGCTAGGAGCACAAGTCCAAATATCTGCTATCTCATAAAAACTCCAAGAGTTCATGCAAGGCCAACGAAATCAGCCAGGTTTCAGTGTGTTTACATAATATCTCACAAGATTTTCAGCACGATCAGACAAGATTTTATGAGATATTACATAATTTCAAGGTTTTGGAGGGATTATTATTTTCTATTCCACAGAATGTTGGAACAAACCAATGTAAGGAGGTTGAATATATCTGCTTTTACTATTAATACTGCTCCTGTCTTGTGTAATTGCCGGCTTAACTCTAAACCGCTTTAAGGAAATCCTGCGAGGACTGAAGAGACCTTCCTGTCCAGCCTATTAGCTCTCAAAATTCTCTCCCAGCATAAGAAAGGGTCTAGGACAACTCGCCGCAGCCAATTCAACATGGCCAACTTGCCACAGGCAACTTGCTGGAGGTCAACTTGCTGTGGCTAACTCGCCATGGAACAATTCGACCCTGTATTAATCGTTTCGGTCGGTTACATTTATTATTGGTGACCACATTTTCAGTGAAATTATTAACTCTTGTATTTCTGCATTGAGTGTCTTTATTTTATTATTATTGGCCACAGTTATGTCAAAATTAATTTAACTTTTCATTGACTTGTCCTGCTGCATGGTGTCCCGCAGCGAGTTGGCTGTGGCAAGTTGACCCTGGTGAATTATTCTGCAGCAAGTTGGCTGCAATGAGTTGACCATGGTGAGTTGTCCCTTTTCAGCAAAGGAACACCAATTCCAACAGTTGGGACTACATCCCTAAATTAGAAAAAGCTCATTGAAGAAGATGGAGCCAGAGTTTTACTTACTTTGAGGCTGGTTTTGCTTTTTTCCATAGGACAGGTATCCAATTGTTTGATGTCTGTACATGAAGGCTTTGATCTTGCACTGCTTGTAGCTAACTTCTTTTCTTTAACATAAAACAACCTTGGTATTCTCATTAGTTCAAATAACTTTTCATAACTCAGCCCCCTCTTTCCTCACTCCCTTCCCCTCTGTCACAAAGTTTATTCAACATCAAAGAGGAAAATCTTTTCATCTTTCTTCAAGGAGTCAGGTCAATACCAAGAATTCTTTATTAAGGTAAGACGTTGCTTTGGTATGAAAAGCAACAGGAGGTAAGATACATTGTTCCCACAAGGGCAGTATACCCCTATATTCTCTTTAGCCCACGCTAAATGGGCAAATTGTCAATGGCCAAAGCTCTGCATAATATCTGTGAGGAGATGAGTCAAAAAGTAGGTGGAAACATATTATACATGCAGGCAAGATATTTTCCTAATTTTTTTTTAAAAAGATTGTTTCCTTCCTTCCTTCCTTCCTTCCTTCCTTCCTTCCATCCAACCATCCATCCATCCATCCATCCATTCATTCATTTATCCTCTGTGATACGCATTTTAGGGCTTGTATTATAGCTTTCATGCACAGAACTTGTTCAAATGGCAAGAAGTTCCAAGGGACATTTATTTAGATTGAATTTATGAGATTTTTATATTATTGTACATTATTTGAGTTTCTTTACAGAAATATACAGATTTCTTTCTCTCTTGCAAATCAGTTCAGACTGGGAAGTGCCATGTATTAGTTCTCTTGCCTCCTCTTCCCAACTTGGAGGGCAAAAAGATTCATGAGTCATCTGCAATCCATTAATAGCCATCTTGGATAATTTTGCAATAGATTTTCACAGAATATTTTCAATCATGCAACCTGATCAGCTCTTTCCTATCCATATTCCCAATCTTGAATTTATATTTTTCCCTTCACATGTCTATGACAGAATTTAGTGACCCAGCAGATCTTAATAGTAAAAATTTTAATAGTAAAATAGTAAAACTGATAATTATCCTTTACAAAAGGCACAAGCAAAATTTAAATAGGGAAGTGGTTGGGGTTTTTTTGTTGTTGTTGTTATTATATTTATATGTAAAATCCTCAGAAGTTGTAGTGAACTCTTTATTCATTTTTCTTTCTTTCTTTCCTCCAAAATACGATGCAAAGTGAAGGATGTGCTTCCACAACAGAGAGGTTAGCTATTTCTCTGTAGTTCCTACTTTTATATATAACTGAACAAATGTCTGCATTGCTGGTGACCCAGTTTGAGTTATCGAGCCAAGACTAATTTCTACAGCCTGAAAGTTACCTCAAAGATGCACAAAAACACTAACCTCTTTAGCAGCAAGTGTGATGCTGCACAAGGGGAGAATATTGATCAGATTGAGATAAAAATGAGGAACGGGGAAAAAAAGAAGTTTATGAGAAAAGGGAGGTTATCGCTTTGAGAATGAGAAACCTAATTCAAGTATTAATGGAGACAATGAGAAAAAACATGTGACAATAAAGTAAAATAGTTTGCTATTAATTAAAAAAAATTTTAGTGTGAATCATATGTATTTGAAGATGCAGCCAAATTTATATATAATGGCTTATACTATTGATGTGATTATAAATAGATTACTTGTAAATTAATCAATGTTAGGAATTGATAAGTACCAGAACAAAAGTTTATAATGGTGTCAAAGAACGGTTAAATGTTTGGTAGTCCTTGTATATTTTAAAGAATATAATAGTAATATCTTCATACTTTGAAGATAACCTTCAAGGGATGCCTTTGTTCCTTATCACATATTGGTTGAAATTCAGAATTATTTTCAATATGCACTTGCTTTGAAACAACAGCCAGTATCCAACCTTTGTAATCCTGAAATACTTATTCTTGCCTATTTGGGTGCAGGAGACTGGCAGCTCATTGTAACCATCTAGCTTTAGGATTAAATGATTTTGTATCATAATAGACAAGTTACTGTTTTGAGATCTTTGCCATGTTCTCTTTTGTAAGAAAAATCCATTTTTTGGCCTGTGGAGTCCCTGATGCTCTCTGAGCTTAGTTGTTTTCCTGCAGAGAATTCATTATCAACATCTTCAGTGCTAGAGGGGAGTGCAGTTTGCTTTCTGTTCATATACTTTGGCTTCCCAGTCAAAGTTGGTGGGGGGCATTGTTTTGTCCTTTGTGGTTCCTTGATTGGACAGTTGTTTACTGCTTTCTTATTTCTTTTGAGTTGGTAGTTCCTTGATTAGGGTATTGTTTATGATTTGTTTGTCTGGTGTTATTCCTGGTGTTAAATCCCTGCTTATCTCAGTGTGATTGCTGATGAAGAGTTTTGTTGTTCTGATCCTTTTGTTTTCTTTTTAACTTTTATTGTCTCTTCTGAATGGTGTGCAAATGTGTGTAATCTCTATGTACTTATTAATGGCTGATTTGTCTCAGAGTTAAGGTTCCAGGAATTCCCTAGCATTTTTGGATTTAGTTTGGTCTAAGATGCTCACAGTTTTCCAGTTGAAACTATGGTTAAGTCTATTCATGTATTGTGAAATGAAGGAGCTTTGCACTATGTCTTCTAACTGTCATTTGGTGTTCATGGGTACACTCTGCTTGTCTTCTGCCTTTCCCACATAGTGGCTGTTACAGTCCTTACACTATATGTTTTAAATGATTTCTGATTCTTTTTTCTTCTTCTTCTTCTAGGAGTACTGGGACTTTGGGCTTACATAAGTCTTTGGAGAGCATTAATTGGTTTGTGTGCTACAGTGATGCTGTGTGAGTTTAATAGTCTTGGTTGTTTCTGAATTGTTTTTGACATATAGAAATGTTATCTTTTCCATAATTTGAATTGGTTGTGTTGTAGTGAGTTGATGGTCAGGCGTTTTTTGATAAAGTTGTTTGAGTACCCATTTTGTTGGAAGATGTTGTATAGATTGTCTGTTTTTTTTCTTCTGGTGTTCTGGGTTGCTGCACTGTGTTTGCAGTTGAATTATTACTTTGGTAGTGGAGCATAATGTGGGTAGTTTTTACAATATTGTGTTTTTAAGTTGAACCATTTGTTCTGTTGATGAGAATATCCAGGAAGAATAATATGTTATTTCTTTTCCCTTGTAAATGTTATTCCTTTGAAGATGTTGATGGTTTCATGATCTTTCCTAGCTGTTTCTTCTTCTTTTTCTTCTTCTTCTTCTTCTTTTATGACACAGGTGTCCACTACATGCTGAATCCATAATTTTGGTTGTGTTTTCTGGCTTTCAGAAGAGTTCTCAGATGAGCCCTTTCCAGTTCTATGATTATAAAGAAGTGCCAAGGACATAAACATTGTTTTACTACATCACAAGCCAAACTTTCCCTAATCATTAAATTGTAATTCAGAGTTCAGAAGCAGGGCATTCTTTGTATTTGTGATTCATTGTTATCTGAAGTGTTTATGGCGTTTTCATATCGTTTCCCCCCAGATAAGACATTCCCTGATAATAAGCCCAATTGGGCTTTTGAGCGCATGGCAATATGGCCAAGTGCTTATTTCAGGATTCAAAAAAATATAAGATAGGGTCTTATTTTCGGGGAAACATGGTAGAAAGAGTCCAATATTCAAAAAAGGCCAAATAGCCAGTGATAGACCAGTCCTGCAAATATTTCAAAATCAGAACTTTTTTTCTTCAAGTTTAGGTTAGGGTTAGGTAACACTGTATTGTGTTATAAGAATGCCAGTGTACCAGTGTGATGTAAAGATATAAATTAACTTTTGTTTCAGCTGCATTGACTCCTAGAGCTTTTCAGCCAAACTTTAATGCATAAACAAGTGGAGTAAATAGATAGAAATGGATTAAATTTGAGCCTATATTCGTTCCATAGACTACCAAAGGAATACTGACAGGAGAATCTTAATATATAGCAGGAACAAAGGCTATTTAATCTCATGAGCCAATCTAAATGTAAGTAGAGTGGAACTTTGAGCTCTACTCTTCTAATCAGGCAAATAAATCAGTTCTGAGAAACCAATTACCATATAGCTATATAACCGCAGGGATGATAATCTGAGTTCCCAGGAAGTAAACCCCTGGGATTTGATGTTAGGATGCTTTAGGAAAGGGCATTAGGCATTAATGAAACTATAGAATGGTTTGGAGAAGTCCAAATTTTGGTAGAAAGTCACAATATACTGATGGGACAAATAAAATCCAGAAAAAAGGAGCAAGAGTAAAATTGCAAATGCAGTTCATTTGGGAGGACCAATTATAAATGACCAAATTTACTGTAGACATTTTTAATGGAAAAGATTGGAATATAAGCCAATCTTTATACACCAGTGAGAAATACTGGGATCTTAGTTCAGCAACATCTACACCAGAATTAAGTTGGGGACTGTGGCATGGCTGGCTAAGGAATTCTGAGAGTTGAAGACTACAAGTCATAAAAGGGCCATAGTTCCCTACCCCTGATATAGACAATAAAGCTCGGATATTCCTAGTTTTATATCATAATATTAAGGCCCTTGATGTTGACAATCATGATGATTCAGTTGCACTACAAAATATGGACCAAAACATTGAGTATCTTGGGAAGGGCAGTGGAAGCAATGAAGTGAAAGACAGTAGGGTGGCAGAGTGCCAGATGGCAGGGGTGGTTGAGGGCAATGTGGATGTGGCAATGCAGGGCCAAACAGAGGGTGCCACAGAAATGAAAGGCAGGGCAGTCAAAGGGGCAGAGATGGGGAGGAGATAGATGGGTGAGGGGAACTGAAGCATACCCTTTAGTTGTAAATGTGTGCAAACTGCCAAGCACCCAAATTTGGTCAGGTAACCAGGGGAATGCTGCTATGGTCATAACTTTGAAGATTAGGCATAAGTATCATTCGTTCAGTTTCATCATAACTATGAATGGTCACTGAATGAATGGTGGTTAAGCAACTTACGCACGTATAATATGAAACAGACCTCCTGCTTTAACATCTCCCTTCACTAAGTGATACTAATGCAGCTGATTACCAGTATTAGCTTTCATGGCTTTTTCCCTTTACTGCTCCCTGTTCTTACTGGTGGGAATCACTGTGTGTCTGGCCACAGTGTGTGGACTGAATGTGGATGTACAAGAAAAATGCATAGCTTTAAAGCCTGATGACAATTAGCTGAAAACTAAACTTGGGATCCTATTTCAACCATCTCACCAGGGGTCCCCAATCCCCAGTCCGTGGACCGACAGCGGTACACAGGATACCAGAAACTGGTTTGCCCAAACAAACATAGTCCTATCTGCAAGATACAGGCAGCACATGAAACCACGCCCCTTCCGGTCTGCAGAAAAAACTCTCTCCACAGAACCGGTCCTTGGTGCCCAAAAGGTTGGGGGCCACTGATCTTGACCTCTTGCTTTAAAAATAATGTATGGATTCAAGTAATAGGAAAGGGATACAGAGCTATACTCTTCCTTATTCTGGGTGAGATCTCATTGGCTGAGATTCTCCATATCTAGCCTATGTATTTACAGATAAATTGATTTATGAAAATAAATTATTCTTATTGATAAAATGTTCAACTATAAACATATTAGTTTCTCCCAACGCTTTCTATTTAAATACCGAAGCACATAGACAAATCTGAACAGATGTACCGTATCTAATAGACAAATACAGATAGTCCTGAATTTACAACCATTCGGTTAATGATTGTTTGAAGTTACAATGGCACTAAAAAAAGTGATTTATGACCATTTTCCACACTTAAAACTGTTACAACACACCCACGGTCACATGATCAGATTTTGGATGTTTGGCAAGTGGCATGTATTTATGTTGTCTTGGAGTCATGTGTCCCTGTTTTACTGTCCCCATTATCTGTATTTACTTTCTTTGTTCATCTTTATGTTCATACTTACTTGCTACCTTGTACATGTTTGACAAACAAACAAACAAACAATAAACAAACAAACAAACAAATAAATATTTTGCAACCCTCTGACAAGCAAAGTCAATGGGGGAGCCAGATTCACTTAACAATCACATTACTAAATTAACAACTGCAGTGATTCACTTAACAACTGTCACAGGAAAGGTCATAAAATGGGACAAAATTTACTTAACTGTTTCGCTTAGCAATGGAAATTTTGGGCTCAGTTGTGGTTCTAAGTGAAGGCTACCGGCACACAAATTTACTAGCTCTGCTTGAGAAAACCCTTTCACTTCTATACAGCAATTTTATACCTGTTTAAAACTAATCTCATTATTTCTGGCTCAGCTCTGGTGCATTTGAAAACAACAATAAAGCTTACTACAGCGGCTCTGTGCTGCTTATGAGCAATCTGTTTTCTCATCTTATCTATCAGCATTTCAAGGTTTTCATAGGGAGGGTGGTATGATGTCCATTTATTTTCAGTCATAAGAGTATTGGGACCTTTTGCAGAATGCCATGGCACAGAGGCTTAATGACACTGGATGTGCTGAGCAATTGCCAGAACTCAGGTGGAAGTTCAGTTCCATGGAACAGGGTGAGCTCCTGTCTCTTGTCTCCAGCTCCTGCTCACCTAACAATTCAAAAGCTTTGTTTGTGAGTAGATAGACAAGTAGAGGGGTGAGTTCTACTTACCTTTACTATCGGTTCGCAGCGGGGCATGCACAGAAGGATTTTGATGACATCCGGGTCAGTGGGCAGAGCCTCCCATTGGTTTTACTACCGGTTCTATAGAACCGGTGCAAACCAGGGGCAACCCACCACTGGACAGGTACCACCATTTACTGGTGGGAAAGTGCTGTCTGCTTTCTGCATGGGAAACTGGAACTGGCTCTGAATCTGCCCGCGGAGATTCAGCAGAGGAACAGCGGAGGAACAGTGGAGGAAAGTCCCATATGAGCCGACTTCTTCTGAAAACGCTGCAGGACAAGCTGGTGAAGCTAGTTCGCTCTCTCGTGGTACATCAGTGCATCAAATGGACTAACAACTGTTGGCTGCCAGAACTTCTACATGTGCATAGCTTTGTAGCCTCCTTGACCTTGTATGCCATATGATTGATTGATAAATAAATAAAAAAATAAAAAAATAAAAAAATAAATAAATAACCTTTTTCATACATACGTGTTATATTTTTTTTATATCTAGAGATCAGACTGAGCCAATATATAGTTTAATAAATGAATATGAAGACCTAATTGGGGTCCAGTAGAGTTCTATGTAAACATGTATACTTTACTTTTCCTCAAATAACATCTGGCAACAACTGAGGCTAGGCAATGTTAGCAGGTACCTGGCTCAACAACAGTGACTGTGAGAACAATCTAGCTGTCCTGGTGGATCACCGTTTAAGTATGGGTGAGCAATGTGCAGCAGCTATCAGAAAAAAAGCCAACACAGTTCTAGGCTGCATCAACAGGTGACAGCATCAAAATCACAGGAAGCGATAGTACTGCTTTGTACTGCAGTAGTGAGTTCACATTTGGTAGGAGGCTAATGCCTCCTACTAAGGCAGCATTTAACATCCAGCTGCCTGCAATTACTGTGAGTTCAGTTCTCACCAGGCCCAAGGTCGACTCAGCCTTCCATCCTTTCTAAGGTGGGTAAATTGAGGACCCAGTTTGTGGGGGCAATAAGCTGACTTTGTACAAATATACAAAAATATGAAGGCTATTGCTTAACACATTGTAAGCCGCCCTGAGTCTCCGGAGAAGGGCGGCATATAAATCAATTTTTTTAAAAAAAATTGCATCCTGTTCTGGTCACCAAAGATGCTGAGGCCCTAGAAAGAGTGCAGAGAAGAGCAACAAAGATGATAAGGGGTTTGGAGGCTAAATCATACAATGAACGGCTAAGAGAACTAGGTAAGTTTAGCCTAATGAAGAGAAGGCTCAGGGGAGACATGATAGCAGCCTTCCAATACTTGAAGGGCTGTCACAGGAAAGAGGGTGTCAATTTATTCTCCATAGCACCCAGGACAGGACAAGAAGCCCTGGGTGGAAGCTAGTCAGAGTAGGTTCAACCTGGAAATAAGGAAGAATTATGACAGTGTGAATGATTAATCAATGGAACAGCTTGTCTCCCAGAACTGTGAGTGCTCCATCACTGAAGGTTTTCAAAAAAAGTTTGAACAACCAGTTTTCCAGGATAATATAAGGACTTCTGTCTTTGGCTGGGAGTTGAAGACCTCTAAGTTCCTTGCCAGTTCTATGATTCTCTGCCATTTAATGGTCTCCAGCCTTTTCAGGCCAGATACAGTAGTCCTAATCATATTATTGTAAGGAAATATTGGAGTACGTCTAGCTGGAATCCTTCAGGTCATTCTCTTCGATCAGGCTTTAGCTGAGCAGAAAATGGACACAAGCCTGCTAACTATATCTAGAGACAGACCTTTAAAGTCCAAAAGGACAAATAAAGCTTACTAAGGAAGTTATCAGCTCTAACACAAAGCTGCCTCTCAGCAATTTCTCTCCTCATGGTAGGATAAAGAAGATGAAAGATGCCACTTTATCCTTCTAATAGGAAGACAAGTGAAGGGGAAATCTAAAAATATCAGTTTTGTAATATGGGAAAGAAAAACAAAATTCCTGGCTTGTATTTCTACTCTTGTGGTTCCTACTGGATAAAAGATGCAAAGAGTTGATGTTTCTTGAGCTGTGGTTCCCACAATGTTAGCTTTCAAGTGGCAGGCCATAGGGAGGAGAACACAGTGGCTTTTCTTAACAGTTGTGCAAGGCAGACTTAAGGTTTACTTGGAGATAATGCCTACGGAATTTTTCTTTATCGAAATATGTTTATTTATTTATTTATTTATTTATTCAACTTGTATGCCGCTTTTCTTCAAAGACTCAAGGCGGCTTACAATGCATTTAAAAACCATATATATAGAAACATTAAAAATTAAAACATTAAAAACAATTAAAACCCATTCACACCATTCATGGCCGGATCTCACCAGATCGCAACAGCGAGATCAACGGCCCCAGGCCTGCCGGAAAAGCCAGGTCTTCACCGCTTTTTGGAAGGCCAATAGGGTGGGGATGGTCTGGATCTCAGGAGGTAACTGGTTCTAGAGAACCAGGGCAGCCACAGAGAAGGCCCTCCCCCATGGGCCCACCAGCCGGCACTGTTTAGCTGATGGAACCTGGAAGAGATCAACTCTGTGGGATCTTACCGGTTGCTGGGAGCTATACGATAGAAGGCGGTCTCGAAAATACCCTGGCCCTGAGCCATAAAGGGCTTTAAAGGTAATAATCTAAGGTTTTCCTTTTCTGTGTTGCCATTGAAACTTGTTTTTGTAGATGATAGAGCAATTGGCCTCTGCATAGATTTGGCATTGCTTTGGCTAGTATAATGCTAAAAATAGTTCAGAGAAAAACACACTGTTCCCTATTCAAATGCACACAACAACACAGTTTCTCCAAGACAATAACTAGGCATTCCTTTTTCAGCTTAGTAGCACCATCTACTGTTGGTCATCGAGCATTTTGATTTTAAAAAAAAATAAGATTACTGTATAATGAAAAACATAAACATTGGATCATGTATGTTCCATTGTACAAAGATACAAACAGTACAACCCTGCTTTGTAATATGGAAGCGAAATGTGTGTATGTCAGGAAAAGCATAAAAATAATGAATATGGACAAGATTGAGCAGGTATGGAATAGAACTGAATAGAAATAGGAGTGATCTTTATGAAAGAAGCCTTCTGAGCAGTCTGTTCATGACAGAGAGGATTGAATGAAAATTGTCTCATACAACAAATATATGAAAGAAGTGTGAAAGAAGGCACAGGAAGAAGAAAAGCAAAAAAATGCATGTTTGGATGGAGTTCATATGACCCTCAAAAAGAGTCAAGTGAGAAGCTTAAAGTGCAGAGGGCAGTGTCTGAATTCCTGTTTGGATCTAGTATAAGCAATGATGATTTTCAAGGATAGAAAAGCATGGAGAGGTATATGTGAATGGTGTGATGCAAACTGGTTCCAGTTAGACTTCCTTTTATCTTATCTTCATATGCTTTTATATGCTTGCTACTTTCTATCCCTTTTCAACACTGCCATAATGTTGCTTATTCCAAAAGAGATTAGCATGCTAGGGATGGGTATTTATCTATAGTATGTATCCATGTAGCAATAGAAGTAATACTTAGATGTATACATCTAAGCATTTTTCACAGCCCTCACTAAGCGGTTTACCGAGTCAATGTATTGCCTCCAACAATCTGAGTCCTCATTTTACTGACCTCGGAAGGATGGAAAGCCAAGTTAACCTTGAGCCAGTGAGAATCAAACTGCCGAACTGCTGGTTGGCAGTCAGCAGAATTAGCCTGCAATAATGCATTCTAACCACTGCACCACAAGTCTTAAAGTTGCCAATGTTGGAGACCCCTGCTCCAAAGCATCTGAAAGCAGGACAAGAAGTAATGGGTGGAAGACTGTTAAAGAGAGATCCAACCTAACACTGAGAAGAAATTTCCTGACAGTGAGAACAAATAATCCGTGAAAGTGGCCGCCAGGGGGAGCTGCAATCCAGGACAAGCTCTCTTCTGGAAAGAGAAACAGAACAGAGACATTGGTTGGCTGTTGAATGCTAGGAATTAGAAGCATCTGCAAAACTATCCATTCTTTTATGTTTGTCTGTAGAACTATTTGTTCTTTTATGTTTTTGTTCACAGTTTCCAATACCACTTGATAGCAACTCCTCTGCCTAATATGCAGACAAAACATAGAATTGTAAAATATAAACTGTAAACCTGTGTAGCGTAGGGGGCTAATGCCTCCTACTAAAGGCAGCAATTAACACCAGCTGCCTGTAATTTCTCTGAGTTCAATCCTAGCCAGGCTCAAGGTCGACTCAGCCTTCCATCCTTTCTAAGGTGGGTAAATTGAGGACCCAGTTTGTGGGGGCAATAAGCTGACTTTGTATAAATATACAAAAGTATGAAGGCTATTGCTTAACGCATTGTAAGCCGCCCTGAGTCTCCGGAGAAGGGCGGCATATAAATCAAATTTAAAAAATAAATAAATAAAAATAAACAGATACAATGGAATACAAACCTAAAGGCATGGGAAAAGATCATCAGAATGAAATCAACAAAAGCAGTGTTCAAGATCTAAAGCAGGGGTGAAATGCTCCTGATTCAGACTGGATCGTCTGATCCGGTAGCGATGGAGGCGGGTGGTTCGGAGAACCGGTAGCAAAAATCCCTGCTCCCCCCCCCCCATACCCATCTGAGCCGCACAATCATCAGAGGCTTTTTTTTTTTACTTTTAAAAGCATTTTTCTACAACCTCTTCAGCCAAAAAAATGCTTTTAAAAGTTAAAAAAAAGCCTCTGATGATCATGCCGCTCAGCTGGGATCATCAAAGGCTTTTAAAAGCATTTCAGAGGTTGTAGAAAAAATGCTTTTAAAAGCCTCTAATGTTCCCAGCTGAGTTGCCTGATTGGCAGAGGCTTTTTTTCTTTTAAATGCCTCTGACGATCCAAGCTGAGTTGCCTGATCGTCAGCGGCATTTAAAAGAAAAAAAGCCTCTGCCGATCAAGCAACTCAGCTGGGATCATCAGAGCCTTTTGAAAGCATTTTTTTACAACCTCTTCACTGAAGAGGTTATAGAAAAAATGATTTTAAAAGTAAAAAAAAAATTGGCCACGCCCACCCAGTCACATTCCCCCCACCAAGCCACATCCACAGAACCGGTAGTAACAAATTTTAGATTTCACCACTGGTCTAAAGTATGCTAAGACATGTTTTATTAGAATTAATTCTTGCATGTATTTGCACAAATTCTGGTTTCTTTAGTGAACAAGAGTTTCTCCAGACTAACAATTTGTCTTGGTTTTACTTTAAGTCTAATTATAGTAGTACATAGCATTTGAATGCCCTCAACATCCTACATGCAAATCCCACACTAAGTTTTAAATCTTAGTTTGTCTTGGCTGATCTTTCCAAGATGTATTTCCTTCCTTCCTCCATCCAATTATTAACTGAAAGAAACGTTGTTATTAACAAAATAATATACAGTAATCAAAATAACAGAAGTCCCCACAAAAAGAAGACATAAAAGACTTGGAAAATTATTTCAAAAACAAACACACCTAAGAATTTTTACCAGTTTTCTCAAAGGTCCTTGTTTGTTCCTGTACCACAAAATACTAATTCAGATACTGACAAGCCACACAGCCTCATCATTTCCATCCAGCATCTGAAAATAGGATGCTATACTTCTAGCAGCTGTTGTTTCATAAGTATTTGTTACGAGCAATTATGACATCTTGACATTATCATAGAAATGAAGTTAGCAATAAGTGGTTTGGTGACCAGTCTCATTCTGGGACTAGTTTCATTGCAATGGTTAATAAAAAAAATATTAACTTCAAATCCTATTAATTCTTTGAGTGTGAGTCAGTGGTGGGTTGCCCATAGTTCAGACCAGTTCTATAGAACCAGTAGTAAAACTGTTGGGAGGCTCTGCCCACTGACCATCAGGAAGCTCCGCCCACTGACCCATCAGGAAGCTTCTGTGCATGCACAGAAGAACGTGGGCGCAGCCCCATTGTGAACTGATAGTAAAGGTAAGTAGAACCCAACCCTGGTGTGAGTGCTTGTGAATGTATTACCTTAACATTTATCATTAGTAGTGAATCTCCCTCATAATTTTCAGTTTTAGATTTGAAACTGTAGGCTGAATTCCCACCTATTGTACAGAAAGGAGAGTGAGTGAGGAAGAGAGAACAAGAGGAAGGAAGAGTGAGGGAGTGAATGTTCTATTTCAACAGAATGTCTTGTTGAAATAATGAAAATCTACAAGATTTGGTATAAAGTCTTATTAAACCAATACAAATTATATCTGAATGTAAATAAAAAAGCATAATAGAAAGTGCCTATTTTAAAGGCTACTGTCCTGCTTCTAAAAATTACACTGTACCCAAACAACTCTTAACATTTGTCTGCCAGCTATTGTTCAGTCATTTTCACTACTCTCTTGGGCATCTTATCACAGGAAATGCATGAAATTGTTCCAGAGATGCCTGCCAGTGGAAGATGAAAACACATCCACCAGCAGGCCCACAAAGATATAACAAAGAATGCAAAATATACTGCAGTTTTTCAATCCTTCCCTTAATTGTAACCCTAACGCATGAAATCTGGTGAGGCTCTAAATAATTGGTTAAGTTCTGTCTCACTTATCATTTCACTTATAAATTGGTCAGTAGTGTGATTACTCAGTTGAATAATGAAACCTATTAAAATTAAATCTGATGTGCAAATGTATTTGTTTATTTCATTAACTAGTTGCTAGCCCACACAGCTCCAAAACAAGACTGGACAGCTTTACAAAAATAAAAGAATAAGACTGCGTATATACAGCAATATACATAAAACAACAACCCCTCTGAGGGAACAGAGTCATCCTTCAGGGTCCCCCTCCAACTTAACGAGACCCACCCAGTCATCCTAACCAAAGACCCAAGCCTTTGAGGAAAACTTAAAGAGGCAGGCAAAGTGTGTGTAGGGGGGGGGTACAAATCTCCAAGGGAAGCTGTTGCAAGAGCAGATGCAGTGATCAAGAGATTCTACTGCCTGGATCCTCTAATGTGACATTCATTGAAGCAAGTTCACCTTGTTGAAGCATACAGGATGGGCGGGCAGGCAGGCAGCAAGAGAGAGAGAGAGAGAGCAGTCCTCTAAATGGCGATGTCCTATGTTGTACATGCTGCATAGCAGTGGTGGGTTTCAAAAATTTTTACTACCGGTTCTGTGGACGTGGCTTGGTGGGTGTGGCAGGGGAAGGATACAGTAAAAACTCCATTCCCACCCCACTCCTGGGGAAGGTTACTGCAAAATCCCCATTTCTCCCAATCAGCTGGGACTCGGGAGGCAGAGAATAGATGGGGGGGGGGCCAGTCAGAGGTGGTAATTACCTTTTCTCCGAACTACTCAAAATTTCCACTACCGGTTCTCCAGAACTGGTCAGAACCTGCTGAATACCACCTCTGCTGCATAGATGACATGCTATGTCGTACACGTTGCATAGGTAACAAATGCACCTGAAGCTATCTCCAGAAGCCAGTCAGTTTAGCTCAGGTAGCGGGAGTGTTATGTAGACATAGCAAGGCTTACCCAACACTGTTCATGCCAAGTGTTCAAAGCCTTTTTATCCTCCCTGCTTTCACTAAGGATTCTGGCAGGTAGAGAAATGTAATTATTTATACAGAGATCTAGACGGGTCTCACCCTGATGACATCCAAGAAGGTATGTAAAGATCTAGCTTTTAGGGTTATATGTTGTTTTTGAGTTGCTTTCTTGTCTTTTGTACTTTTTTAAAAAAAAATCTTTTTTTTTTAATTGTAAGCAGTCCAGAATCATTGAGGTAATGCAATGTACAAATTGTATACAAGGCAAAGGTTTACCTTTTCCAATAGTGTCTGACTTTAAAGGGCATTGCTCATCTCCGTTTCTTAGTCAAGGAAGCCAGCATTGTCCGAAGACACTTCTGGGATCATGTGGCCAGCATGATTATACCCCGAGGCCAGGGATGGGTTCTAAATTTTTTTACTACAGGTTCTGTGGGCATGGCTTGATGGTCATGTGACAATTCTTTAGGATTTAGAAGAGGTACTGGTCTACCAGGCTTTTAACTGCTTGCAGAGCTGTACCGGTCTACCCATTTATTTTTGCAGGCCCTAGTCTACTCATTTATTTTTGCAGGCACCGGTCTACTCATTTGTTTTTGGAGGCACCGGTCTACCACCAAACTGCCTTTTACCACTGATCAACTGTAGAGAGGCCCTTTGAAACCCCGCAGCAAGAGTTTAAACAGTTTTTCCTTATAGCCCATCAGCTGGGACTCAGGAAGCAGCAATAGATTGGGGGTGGGGCCAAATAAAAGGTAAGAATAATGTGGGGGGCGGGGGGGTGGGGGGCAGAACCGGTTTGGTGATGTCATATCGTCACCGCTACCGGATCAGTGGAACCAGGCGGAATGCACCACTGCCCGAGGCATTCAAAATGCTGTTACCTTCCCACCGAAGTGGTGCCTATTTATTTACTTGCATTTGCATGCTTTCGAACTGCTAGGTGGGCAGGAACTGAGGCAAGCTCACTCATTGCACAGCGCCCATCTCTCAGACCTGGGCTTAGAGTCTTTAGCCACTGAGCCAGCATGCCCCATACAAATTGTATGCATAAACAAACAATCAAAAATTAGAAATAAATTGAAGGCAAGGCTATAAAATGGCCAGTCTTTGAAATTCAGGAACCTCCCTAGATAACTAAGTCACTGCCTCTCAGCATATTTTGCAACCCTACTGTTAAAATTAAAATTAGCTTGGGACACCTGAAACAAAGTGAAACAAGTGGGATCAAGGTTGAATTTAGCACAGCCACTGTGTGCTTCTTTAAAGGATATGGGTTATGGAACTGTATGTCGGAGGGCAGTGGGGCATTTTATTTATGTGTGCTGCTCCATTTGTAACTATCAAGCTATTTAAGGGACAGGCAGCTGCTACATGGGATTAAAATTGGCTGATAGTAGACAGAGGGGAGTCCTATAGAAAGTCAGATGGTGTCTGTCATTTATTGCTTGTGACACATTTCCTAGGACAGTGTTTATCAACCCTGGCAACTTTAAAATGCATGGACTTCAACTCCCAGAACGGAAGTGACTGGGGAAATCTGGGAGTTGAAGTCTTACATTTTAAAGTTGCCAGGGTTGAGAAAAACAATCAGCCATAGAGTCTGCATCTCATGCTTGTTTCCAATTAGGCAAATTAGATGCTATTTAACTCCCTCTACTGAAATCAGTGGGATTTACAGTGCCAAATCTTCCTTGAAGCTGTCCCTTTTAACCATTTCCTTTCTTGAGCTGTCTCCTTTTACAAATTCCTTGGAACTGCTTCATCCAATATTCTTTATCATATAATGCTAGAAACAGCAGAGGGACCAGCAAAAGAGATAATTTGCTTATATCATAGACTGTATGCATTTTCTTTCAACCATGAATGAGGCAAAATCCTGAATACCAAATCCATTTTTCAAAGTGACATGAAGAGCTTAAACATAACAAAAGCACGGGGTACCCCAATGTTGAGAAGCCTACTGAAGCATTGCTTGAAAACTTTATTATGGGCCTGGTGGCATGCAATAACTTGGGTTTTACATCAACAGTCACACAGTGATTTAGCATTAATAACTGTATTAATTGAATTGTGTAGATTGCTTTGAATACATAACTTTAGCTGCTTCTCTTCCTAAGATTCTGGAACAGCGTGGGTTACAAATATTAGTTAAAGTCATTGCTTCCTTAATCACGCCTTCAATCAGAGTGAAGCTAGATGAAAAAGACAAAAAGAAAACCTCTTCACAAATACCCTTTCTTCTTGTTCACCCCATCATGAGACAAAGAAGAAACATGGATCATGAAAACAATGACAATTTAATTTGAATAACTGATTTGACAATATAGTGTTTGCTGCATGAGAGAACCAAGGTACAGTCCTATAGTACCTATACTGCGCCAGTCAGCCAGATGGTATTTTGATTCAGAGATGGGAATCCAAAATAACTTCAGAAAAAGATACTTTGGTGCATTTGCAACTGTTAGCAACTCTTAACCCAAACACATCTTTTCCAGGTTGTGCAGTCCTAGCTACAAATGTAGCTGTTTTAAGTGGCTGTCAGCAGATGCCAGCTAGACAAACACCCCATATGCTCTGAAATACTTTTAAATTCAGACCCTCATTCTTTCATAATTCTTAGCAGACATGAATGGGATTGCAATCTATTCTATAAATTTACCCTAATTTTCTTCCCTTGTAATTGCTATGTGCTGCCTTAGGAAGAAACTGTTCTTTAAGGTTGTTGAGAATCGTGAACACACTCTTAAATAGCTTAGCAAGTAAACTAAGTTATCCAGAACTGCAGGAACCATTTATTACTCATTACTGAGTCCTGTACAATAAACGTGAACATTTTTCAAAAAATGATTTTATTATTTGACACAATAAAAACAAAAGAAACTATACACAAAATTATAAAACAAGAAAACAAAGTAAAACTTGGAAAAAAGAAACAATGAATTTATGCTTATAAATGGTGGTCATATCTCATTGTAAAATCATAGCTAAACTATATTAATAAGAAATTCATTTCTCTGTTGTTAATGATACCAATATTGTAAAGCATTGAGTAGTTGGAGCCATATGTTTAACCTTCAACCAATGCTGAAGAAGTGTTTTTGTTAAAAGCAGAGCAGAGAGAATCTGTTTTCTTCCAGCAGATGACAATGTCCACGTGACAGAGATATCACTCAAAAGGATATGAATCTCTGAGAATATTACATCAGTTAATATTATATAGAAATACAGAAGTTATGGCGAAAAAAGACCTAATGGTCCATTGAGTCTGCCTTTGAGTTGATTTCTTTTTTGGGTTTTTTTTAATTTACACATTTTTAATTATTATGTTTATGTTTTATTAATGTTTATGTTCTATTTTTTGTTGGATGATGGACATTTGTTTTATCCTAAGCATGTTGAAACTCAGTTACTGATAATTGACCAACTATCTCTGCTGGAAGTTGGTTCCAATCTTCTATTATTCTTTCCACGAATATAAATAAATCTGGAATTTTAATAACACCTATTTGCTGAGTCACATAATGCTACTTATACCATAGTTTATTATAAAGTTTAATTTCTTTTGACAAAGTTGCATTAACAGTTTGTAAATGTTTTTGACTTTCTTAGAAAAGTGCGGCCTTTTGCTTTTATTATTTGTGTGTGTGTGTGTGTGTGTGTGTGTGAGAGAGAGAGAGAGAGAGAGAGAGAGAGAGAGAGAGAGAGAGAGAGGGAGGGAGGGAGGGACTGGCCCAAGGTCATCTATTTGGCTTTCACCAGCCTAGTCTTCTGGTTTCTATCTTGGTGCCTTAGTACTTTAGTAGTAGTAGTAGTAATAGTACAGGGATGGGTTTCAAAAATTTTTGCTACTGGTTCCATGGGTGTGGCTTGGTGTGTGTGTGGCATAGCTTGGTGGGCATGGCAGGGGAAGGATACTATTAAATCTCCATTCCCTCCCCAAGCCAGGGGAAGGTTACTGCAAAATCCCCATTTCCTCCCCATCAGCTGAGACTTGCCAGGCAGAGTCAGGACCAGTCAGAATTTTTACTACCAGTTCTCAGAATTACTCAAAATTTCTGCTACCGGTTCTCCAGAACTGGTCAGAACCTGCTGAAACCCACCTCTGTAGTAGTAGTAGTAGTAATAGTAACTACTACTAATACTACATGATACTAGTTAGCCTTTAAGTGAATTGCTGAAAATATGGCAATTTTTGAATGTCTCTCACGTTTCTTGCAAAGAATTCCCCTCTAATATAGCAACAGCAACCGCACCAAAGTGATTCCCCCCTCAGGCGTTTGGAGAGTCCAACTGGGTCTTGTGACCGCCATGCTTTCCGCCACCATTCCGAGTGGCCGTCTCCCTTTTCATCATATAGGCTTCTTTATGCGGTCATCGCGGGCACATTCTGCCCACTGACCGAAATAGGTTTCCAACGGCGCGGGGAGATGGGAGCGGCGAGAGTCGCCCCATACAAACCCTTTCCCCGGCGCGGTCAGGCGAAGTGGAAAAAACGCGCTAACGCGACCCCAAAGCCGGCAAGCCCGCACCGCCTTCCCTCTGCTGAGGGAAACTTGATCTGGCCGAGAGCGACGGACCGTAACGGGAGTAGAAAACGACGTCGCGGCCACGGCAGAGACGGAGAGAAACGCGCGGCCGCCAGGAAATGCTGGCAGGCGTCCGAGACCCGTTCAGATGACAGTAAACAATCTTTTAATAGGAGGGTGGAAAGGGAGGCTGGGACTCCTGTGAAAGGCTCGGCCGTTGCGTCAGCTCCGTTCGGTCGCTAAGCGGTTCGCCACTCGGTTACATAAGCGTGCCGCTTTTGCAAGCGCGCCTGGTCTCGCCTGCCCAGGCGGGTGGGGGGAACGAAAGAGCGGAGAAAACCCGCCCGCCCGTCCGCCTCCCGAGAATCGCAACTAGCGGATCTCAGGCAAGGGCGCGCAAAGCGACGGTCGCGATCCTCCCTCTCGGGTCCCGGCCCTCCCTTCCCCCCCCCCCCCCGCTCCTCCCCGAGATCATTTCTGCGCAGCGCTCTGCGGCGAAAAGATGAGTCAAGCGGCGCTTCGCCCGCAGCAGGAAGAGGGCGAGAGACGGGGAAGGCCGAGAGGGAGGAGTCGCTGCCAGCGCCATTGATTCAAACGCGCCGCAGCTCCGGGTCCTGGAGCCCTCCAGCTGCAGGGCGGTCTTGGCGGAGGGGCTCTTTGGAGGCGCTTCTTTGGGGAGGTGAGCTGAACTCCAGCCTCAGAGGAGGGAGCGGGGGGTGGAGGAGGATGTGGGGAGGGAGCCGGCGGAGCAGGTGGCTTGCGTCAGCTTGTCTGTCACTTTCGCTTTGAATCGGAATCTGAAGTAGAGCTGCAAGGGACCTTGGAGGTCTTCTAGTCGAGCCCCCTGCATAAGTAGGGGACCCTCTAGCGTTTCAGACTGCTGTGCTTAAAAGCCTCCAGGGATGGAGCGCCCACGACTTCGGAAGGCAAAACTGTTCCGCTGGTTAATGGTCCAGCTGCCAACCTGGTAATCTCTCCCCAGCTGCGGTGAGTGATGGGGCTGCTTTTATTGGCGGAGGGAAAGCAAACTTGGCTTCCTCTCGCAGAGTCGCTCGCCCGCGGGGGAGAGGAAAATCGCCCGTGGAAGCGCGAGTGTGGTCCGGCGCGCGTGGCGTCGGGCTGAAATGTAAGGGAAGGCAAGGGGACTCCGGGGTGGATTGCCCGGCCTGACTTCCCCCTTCCCAGCCTTTTAGTTTTCAAACTGTCCGGTTCCAAATGGAGAAAGTTGTTTTATGCAAAAAGTTACTTTGTGTGTGCGTACGTACGGCTACCGTTGTACTGTAGTTGTCTTCCCCTTCCATTTCCCTCTTATTTCCTGCCGTAATTACTCTATCCTCAAAATGCCTCTTGTGCAGTGAAGTCGGTAGGCTGTTCGCTTTCTCTGAAATCAATTCCAGGGTGTTTGAACTGGCTCCGTTCTTTGGTATAGAGCAGTGTTTCTCAACCTTGGCAACTTGAAGATGAATGGACTTCAACTCCCAGAATTCCCCAGCCAGCTATGCTGGCTGGGGAATTCTGGGAGTTGAAGTCCATTCATCTTCAAGTTGCCAAGGTTGAGAATCACTGGTATAGAGGAAGAACCGGCCGCGTTGACTGCTAAGAACTCCCCCCACCCGCCAAGATAATTGTACCAGAATAATTAAAATTCATTTAGGTGCACGTTTGGACGGCCTGCTGTGTCGTCCTGTGACTGCGCAGAGTTAGACTGCAGAATTGGCAGGCGAGTTGGGTGGCTGTGCCCGGTGAAAAAGGCACGTGGAGGAAGATGGAAGAGAGGCTTTGAAGAACCAGATGTGCCGTTGCCCTTGCCAGGGTTGGCTTCACAGAATGGGTGTGCCTAAAAATAAGAAAAGAAGAAGAACTTGGCTTTTTTTTTTTTAAGTGGGTGTGCCTATAAATAAGGGAAAACACCTTCTGCGGGATAGGGGGAGTGCTAGTGCCAAAAGAGAAGTGAAGGTGGGTTGTGCAACTGAGTACTTGTGCTATTTATATTGTAACTTTGCTGAATCAATTTAAAGAGGCCTAGTTGATACATTTTGCTGAATGTATAGCTAAGAGTTGGGCTGGCGTTTTCTGGAAAAGATACATCTGGTTAATCCTCTGAGAAGTTTTACTTATGGGTGTTTCTACTGAAATGTTGAAACATATCTATTCCAGCCTCTAGAATGATTTTTTTTTCTCATTTAGGCCAGGGAATTTCAGGAGCATCAGGAGTTATAATCTTACTATAACTTTGCTTATTTTTTCCTTAACAGATCTTTTATCTGTTTTTCCTGGTATAGCCATAGGGTAGCAGCATTCAGTCTTAATGGACATCAGATTTATTAGAAGTGAACTTTGGAAGAATCCTTCTTGTTACCAAAGATGCAGAATAGAAATCTCAATATATACACACACACACAAAATTGTTCAGCAATATTTTCCCTTCCCAATTGACTTGGAATGTATTGAGACTGTCATCAAGAATGGTCCTTGGCATGTTCTGGACTGAACTTGGCATGTTCAGTCTTTGGCATGTTCTGGGAAAAAAAACAAGAACTGCTGTAAGAAGATGCTGTAAGTTGTAAACCTGACATCCTTTAAGTGTGTTTATATCTCCCAAACATCCTTCACTGGTGGGACCACTAACTGTAATAACCATGAGAGTAATTGAACACATTTGCAATGCATCAGTTGGAGAAAGGCAATATCCAAGGCTGCTGTCTCTAACTCTTCAAGAGAGAGTCATGTATTAAGACCTTGGTGCTTTCTGACCTTGTAGGCATTTAATTTCATGCACTGGTAATATTACCTAGTTAGACATGAAACATCTGCAAGCAAACAAAGTTCAGAGAGCACCAAGAATTCCATAGTTCAATCCTGCGTTACATATATTCTTTGTGATTGGAGGTTCATATATACTTGCACACTTATGGCAGTGCAACTGACTGGCAATTTAAAATCAAAATGAGCAAAAATATTTGCTTTGCACACATGATAGGCGAACACATTTGTATTTGGCTGTTGCCTCCTGCGTGATTTGTAGTACTAATATGTAGTGTAGTAGATTGGTAAACTCAAAAAACCCAAGTTCAAAACCCCCTTGATTATGGAGATTTACTGGGTAATTTGGGACCAGTTGGTTTTTCAATTTAACCCCATACACGCTGTCTTATGTACCATAAAGAAAAGACAGGTAATATATAAATAAATAGGATGGGGGTTTTTGTTCTTTTTAAGGCTAGCCTTCAGTTGAACAGTATTGTCAAGTCACCATCAAGTTTGGCTCCAGATCAATTGTACTAAGAATTGCACTTTTTACAGATGAAAAATACTGTGGAGTAGATACGAATTTTACTTACGTATGTACTTATTTGCAAAGCCTAAAGGCCACTATAATCTGCTGACTCTGAGCAACAACTAAAGCGTTCATAATAATACAAGGCAACCCATTCTCCAAACCAGTTCTAAGAGAAAATTGCAATCAACCAGTCTTCCTGGCTTGATGGAAGAACCAGCTTTTCACCAGCTTCCTGAAAACCAAAAGGGAAGGTGCCAATCCTATTTTTCTGAATGGCAAACACTGGAAAGGTGTTTTATGTCGTCCCCAAAGGTGACAGTCTCTAACTGGGGAGACGTCTAGTGAGCCTGCCATGTTACATTTTATCAGACAGATATTACATGGAAAAGATAATTTCATAACTGTGTTCTGAATATGAAGGGCTTTAAAAATGACAACCGACACCTTGAATTTCACCCAAAGCCAACTGGCAGCCAGGGCAGTTCTCAGAGTAAAAGTGTGACATCGATGCCTCAAAGGACACTCACCATTTCCTGACCTGAGGCATTCTGGACCAGCTGTAGCTTTCTAATAGCCAAGCCCCAGAATTTGCTGGTGGTCCTGCATCTAAGTACTAATCTTGGGCAATCCTGTTTTGGAGATCATCCAAGATCAACTAGGTGTTGCCCTGCTGGTGTATATCTATATAATTAATAGTAATACAGTAGAACCTCTGGTCATGAACGCTTCTGACCACAACCAAATCAGGTTCTGACCAAAAAATTCACATTTTTTCCCCCGCAGCCAATTGCTCCTTCCACGCCATTTTTTTTGTAAGTACCAAATTTCCAAAGCTGGTTCGGGTCACAACCAAATCAGTTTGTGACCAAAGTTATGGAAGAGGTTCTACTGTATAATAGAGAACCAGGTTGGTGTAGTAGTTAAGGCATCAGCTAGAAACCATGTGATCATGAATTTTATTCCATTAAATGCCCTGGTGGCACAGTGGTTAGAATGCAGTATTGCAGAGAAAGTCTGCTCACAGCCTTGAGTTCAATCCTGATGGGGTTTGAGACTGACTCAACCTTCCATCCTTCTGAGGTTGGTAAAATGAGGACCCCAGATTGTTAGGAGCAATAGGCTGACTTATAAATCCCTCAGTGAGTGCTGTAAAAGCACTATGGAGTGGTATATAAGTGCTGTTGCTGTTAAGGCACGAAGCCAAATTAGGCAAATCACTTTTTCTCACCTTAGGAAGGATGCAATGGCAAGCCATTTCTGAAAACTTGCCAAGAAAATTGCAAGGACTTATTCAAGCAGTTTTTCTGAGAATCTGAGACAACTGAACAGAAGGAAAGGGGGAAAAAAGGTAATATGATGTGCTAATCCTTTCAGCCAAAACAAAAACCCTGAAAAAGCAACAATAAGTTTCTGCAATTCATCAGAAATCAGAACCACTGGGCCGGCACTGTTTTGTCATCTGAGTTGCAGCTTAAGGAGATAAACCTGTTCTGTGTTCCAGTAATCAAGGTGATAAAAGGGTGTTCAAGATGAGAGATTTATTAGAAATATTAACTATTATGGACCATTTTTTAGAAAGCAACTCACATTGTACTCTGCTAAGATTGCAGCCTAATATTACTTTGCACTAGATAAAATTAACACCCAATTTTAAGAATTTTAAACTTCTTAAATTTAGTTCTTTGCTATTTTACATTGGTTTTACCATCCTCTTTATTCCCTGTTGACCCGACTCTGTTGAAAATATTATTGCAATGAGGTAAATAAAGCATTTTTGGTACTTTAAAATGCAGTATTATAATCCACGTTAAGGAAAACTGCAAGTACAGTGGAATTTACAACAGAATTTAGCAGTTTACCGAAATGTATACTTTGCTAGTTTGTCTTCTTTTATTAAGTAATTAATAAATCTCTCCAAGAGGAAAGAATATGTATATACCACATATATGTATGTGTAACATTCTGGCTTTCTCTTCACGTGTAATACATTTATTATTAATCCATTAGGACTCTGGGTTGGTCTTGATTTTGGTTCAGAGAGTTAACTTGCAAAAGAGCTTCTCTCTTGGGTATAATTAAAGCTGGGCACAAATGCTTTTCACATTGTTGACATGTGTTGTTGGCACAGTTTTTCAGGGAATTCTGCCCATGTGATTTAACTGACTGTTGTTGGTATTCTCTGTATGCAAAGGGTAAACATTCATTATTTCTAGAAAGGGAAGAGCTTCTGTGAGAAAGGCTGGGAACAAAATTGTATTTGATTGCCTAAAGGAATAAAAGTGGGTGGAACAAATGGTTTGTCATTGGTAAACTCCAAACCTCCCTCGTTCTTTCTTTGCTTTCATGCCATGTGAAAACAAGCAACCTTTTTATGCTCGTTAATTATGAGAACAGATGCCCTTCATTTTTCATGAACTTGGTACCATTAATTTATTCATGTCATTAAAGAAAGAACGTATGTATAAATTGGGGGACCAGGACTACATTTTCTCCTGAAAAACTTTGGTTGTGGCTAAAAATTCCTTCAGATAGGCTACAGGGTAATCTGCAGTGTTACAAAATGGAAGAATGATTAAATACCAGATTAAATAGCATCATGTTATCCATAGTTAAGTAATTTAATTCTTAATGAACCAAATCAGATTTGATTTTGTCTTTATTCGTTTCTACAGCTCCACCCAATTTTTGTTTAATTCAAAACTAAGTAGTGTGTTGGATTCCACGGCCATATTACATTGCTGAGTTTTGGCAGTATTATGAAGCAGGATTGCAAGCTTCAAAAATGGTTTGGAGGAAATATTTCAGATCTTGTGCAAACCAAACCCTCCCTTTTCTCTCCATTAAAACAGCCTCACTTTTTCTGTGCAAAACTAAAATAATGTTGTCGTTACTTTAGGAGTCAGGTTAATAAATCAGGTTCTTAAAGCAGCTGCATCTTTTTTTTTTCAAGATCTCCTAGAAAAGAAAATTGTAAAAGGAGAAATGCAATGAAACACATCCTTCGTTTCTATCTTTGAATAACTCATTTGTTCTGAGTTTCTTGCTCATTTCCAAGTGAGACTGACGCAAACATTTATAGATCAAAAATAGGATTTTTCCCCTAAATTAAATGCAGATCAGTGCAACACTTGACAATTTGGAGGTCATCGTGTTGATTAGTCAACAATTTTTAAACAGGAAATAAATCTTCAGGATGATGATAGGAACAGAAATCAAGAATATTAAGTTTGTTTGTTTGTTTATCCTATTTCTAAACTGCCTATCTCCCTCAGAGGTTTCTTAAGCGGTTGCAATCTCCCTAAAGTTTGCTGCTCAGAATCATGTATTTGTGATGGGCGGCCTACAAACTAAATGAATGAATGAAGAATGAGCGAAGGAGTTGATCTTTGTCTAGTAGTGCATTGGTAGTAGACAGGTTGGAACAACATTGAGTTACCTATTATGGTTGTAAATATTTTTTGTAGGTGGCTCCACCCAAAGCAGGGTGAGTATATTGTACTTCAGCAAGCTGTGCTGGGATTAATATATAAAAAAGAGCAATATATATTTTTAGTGATGATGAATCAAAATATTAAAAAGTCATGAGCCGTTTGAGATTTTTTTTAGAATCCTAATCTCTGCAGGATTATTAAAATGGTAGAATATGTAAAAATGTTAGATATTGGAGACCTAAAAAAGCAGTGTTTAGTACTGTGCTTGGAAAACAGAATGTATTAGAAGGCTAAATTCCAACAAGAACTGGGGAAGTTAAGGAATACAAAATGGCCTATTCTTAAAGGCCTGTTATTAGGCTGTTAAACAACAGCCTAATCAGGGGACCCCCAAGGAGAAAAAAACACCCCACCAAAAGGACAAGTTTTATATCTAAATGGTTAACAAATCCCATTTTCTTCTAGCAGTAAAGCTGTTACCTAACCAGGTAATGAAATATCTGCAAGAAAACAATTAAACTAGCACCAAGGACTCCACTTTACACATAAAGTATATATAAAAGTACATATGTTCTAAATCTTTAAATAAAATAGACATGTTTTCTGTTAGTAAGACAAAAAAAATACAAAGAAATACGGGAGGTTTTCAACATGGTAAAGGCATTCTTTACTACTTATCAAAAATTAAGCACTGGGAAATATTCCAAAGAGATTCTGGGACAAGAATTCAACTCCACTCTTCAATACTGGACAAGACAATTCTTCTTTTTCTAAGTAGGTCTTTCACTATCCAATACCTTCCAGAAATGTTGCAATACAGTTACCATCATCTTACGCTGAGTGGAACTGACAAGAATTGCAATCTTAAAACTTCTGGAAGGCTACAGATTAGAGAAGTCTGGCAGGTCAGCCTACCTAGTTTAATTTAATTTAGATAAGATACTTTTCAATAAAATCTTTGCAGGTGTAACTCTACTAAGACATTTAAGTTTCATCCATACAACAGGCTGTGATTTGAGAAATGAACTTTAAGGATAAATCTAATCCCTTCATTATTTGTTGAAACCCATATTGAGACCAAAAAATTAAACTGCATTTTCCAAGGAAGCCATCAGCCTGCATAAAAAGGAAGGTAGTGACTCATGGGGAAATGAGCTATCTGCTAAATAGCCTAGCCCTATTTTATGATGGACACTTCTGGCTTATTTTATAGAAAGAGAAAATGTTTTTTCAATTAATAACTTGCAATACCGTAATCGTGTTTATGCCTATAGCAAATGTGGTTTTTGATCTCTTAGCTTTCACCCACATTCTGCAGAACTTAATGCTTTAATTGCTTTTCATGGAAAAAGTGGTGTTTTCTACAGTACGTGCAAACTTTGATCCTATTTTCTCCCCTAGTAAATGACACAGCTTTGATGAAGTACAGATTAATTGGAGTTAAGGAGTTTGTGAGGTAAATTCTTTCCAAACTAGAATGAAATAAGGGCAGTCTTCCCATACTGCCAAAGTGCTATGGGTAAATGTATGGATTTGAGAATCTGGCATTTGAATTTTTTTTTTCCTGTAAATGGATGGTTCTTTGGGTCTGAGTTCTGGAAAGGGAATTAAAGCAAGCTGTTTGTGCTTTGATCACCTGGGGGTGGTGGCTTGTTAGAACTTCACGCAACCCAAACCTTAAAACAGTTATTTACTGATGAAACTTGAGAATGCTACTGTAGATAAAGGAGCAAGTCATACAAGATCTCACAATATTGAACAGGACATACAGTTAAATAACAAGGCAAAGAATATAGGGTGGTTTGGAATTAAGAAGCAATAGGAGATACATCTGTTTTGTATCCGAACCAGTGGTGGGTTTCAAATTTTTTTACTACTGGTTCTTTGGGTGTGGCTTGATGGGTGTGGCATGCTTGGTGGGCGTGGCTTGGTGGCATGGCAGGGGAAGGATACTGTAAAATCCCCATTTCCTCCCGATCAGCTGGAACTCGAGAGGCAGAGAATAGATGGGAGCAGGGGCAGTCAGAGGTGGTGTTTACCGATTCTCCGAACTACTCAAAATTTCCGCTACTGGTTCTCCAGAACTGGTCAGAACCTCCTGAAACCCACCTCTGATCAGAGCATCTTTCATACAGCATCCTAGCCTTCCACAAGGGTTCAGTGATAACATTTTGTCTTCTCTCTTTATATTTCATGGAAGTTTCTTTTAATTATTTTAAGCTTAAAAATATACATCTGTTTTTTTAAATTTAATTTAATTTAGGAAACCATATATTAGTGAGCAATTCAAACCAGTAACTCTCACCAGCTGCAGCAATGAAAGGTAACTCAAACTTCTCCATGGAGATTTAGAAGTCAATTGCAGATGTCCTTATACATGTATATTAGGATAAAATGGATCTGCAAGTCATTATATTCCATGTGATAAGGAATATAATAAGGGGGGGAAAGTGGATATTTTTAGGCACAAAATAAGTTTGGTGCTAGAAATCTTTTCTAGATCTGTATATTGTTGCTAGGGGCATCCAGAGAGTTAATTCTGAAAAGGAAAGGTAGCGTTAATATGATCAAAGCCACACCCATTTTTAATAGGTGTTGATGCCTGCCCACCTTGCTGAAATTATGGAGCATTTTGATAAATTTGTTCTCTTGCAAGGATCTGCAAAACTTCACAGGCTTCCTGTAGGTGTGGAGCAAAAAAGCCAAGCACATCTTCAAGGACAGTGTCTTCCCTAGAGTAGGGAACCCTAGCTAAGAAATCCTGCTTTCTAAGCCATGCTTTCTAACCCATGGGGAAGAGTCTTCCCCCTGGGTTAAGGAGGGTAGCCCCTCCACACATCTGAAATGCATAACAGTCTAAATGGACCTTGAAGTCTGCTAAAGTAATATAATGGTGTGTGGAAGTGACCTTGAGGAATGAGGGGAAGAGATGCTGCCTAGGAAACGATCAGACAAGAGAAGGAGGAGTTGACTGTCAGAGGAAGAAACTTAGAAAGGAGGCATCCTAATTGATTGAGCAATTAAAAGTGGTGGCAGTAGGTTCTGTTAATGTTGTCTTACAATAAAGTAGAATTAGCTCATCTGGCTGAGTTTTCGGTCTAGTTTACCTGGGAGAGTTGACAAGCAGTGAACAGGTTTGTAAGGATATTTTTTAAAATTAGGTCAAAGTAAACTGCAAGGAACACTTTTTCATAGACTTCAGGGGGAAGCTAAACCTGCTATTCTTATAAGACCTGTAACTTGGAAGTATTTATGAGGATATTTATTTGGAAACCTTGAACAAACATGTAGATTTAATGTCATCTTTGTGTCTTTCATGTGTGTGCAGTTACTGATCAAAACTGACTAAAGCGATTTTATTGTTTTTCTGTTTTAGTATCCGCAGTTTCTAACAGCATAAAAATTACTGATGAAAACAAAGCCAGACAAAGCAAAATATATATTTTATGCACTGATTCAATAATTTGATTATCCCCATTAATCAGCTAAGGCTTAGTATATGGTATAGTATTTAGTTTACTGATTAAATTAATTAAAAGCTACATCGTCTGTACTATCATTCACTCTATCTACTGAATTAATGAATAAAGTTCAAAAAGGCAGTTAGTAATATTTTATAAATATAGTCCCCATAACATTAAAGTAAACTGTTCCATGGAATTTTAATAAAAAAATTTGCAACCTCTAGATGAATGGAACCAAATAAAGTCACCGTGGAAGAAATGGTGGCAGGTTAATGAGAGCAGATATTTATAATGTGGTCTGTAACAAGTTTTTCTTTGTTATAAGGTTCTTTGTTATAGGTTGCCAAAAATGCTGCAAAGCTTAAAAAGTGACAGTTTAGTTTTTGTAGAGTGGGGTCCTTGGTACTCTCTGAGCTTGGCTGATTTCTTGCAGACATTTCATTACCCAACATGGTAGCATCATCAGTGCTAGAAAGGATTGGGGGTTGTTCTCTCTTAGGCTTAGCGTTGTGAACCAGAGTACTGTATTAAAAAGGAGAGGAAAATAATACGTGTCTTAGAATTAATATCCATAAAAAGAAATTGGATAAAATTCATCACATTTAATTACCTGAATTTGTACAATATGTTCAATCAAAAACTAATCAAGTGGGTCACCTATAACAAAAACAATATCAGTGTGATTAGAAAACCAGCTAAGGATATTATGTAAATATATCTATTGGTTTTTTAAATAAATTGCAGAAATGTGTGGTGAGAACACAACCATAGCAGGACAACTAGACTTCATATTATCTCTTCTCCAACTTACTGCTGAGGGTTGGCATAATTAGACAGATGTGAAAATCAGCCTTATAGACAGTGACACATCTGAGTGAGAGTTGGGTCTCAGAGAGTTGAGTTTTACTTATATTAGGGCTACAAATCTGATTTGCAAAAATCCAGGTGACATTAGCAACGTTTAAATTTTCTGTACCTACTCTCTGTGATCTAACAGTCATCCAGATTTTTGCAGTCACATGCCAATTATCCCCATTTCTACCTTATGTGGACTATCTGCATTAGATTTTCCAAATTATTAATTTCCTCTAGGAGGAAGAGTGATTACTGTATCATCATTATCAACCTGGTATGACATCAATACAAGATCTTGTATTGGGAGCAATATAATCATGTTCATACTTATATCTGTTATCTTATATATGCTTGACAAATTAAGTAAGTAAGTAAGTAAGTAAGGCTGCAGGCTGCTATTTCCTTTATGTCACACTCCTCCTCCTCACTATTCCATACTTATGCCACCAGACTTGAAATTTTGGCCTTAGGCAATTTAGAACTCCGCGACTTTGGTCTGACCTAAGCGTAGTACATAAAATTATCTGCCACAATGTCCTACCTGTCAATGACTACTTCAGCTTCAACCACAACAATACACGAGCACACAATATATGCATGGTAAACCGCTCCAAACTTAATTGCAGAAAATATGACTTCAGTAACAGAGTGGTCAATGCCTGAAATGCATTACCTGACTCTATAGTTTCTTCCCCAAACCCCCAAAACTGTAACCTTAAACTGTCTACTATTGATCTCACCCCATTCCTAAGAGGTCTGTAAGGGGTGTGCATAAGTACACCAGCTTGCCTACTGTTCCTGTCCTAATATTCCTTTTTACTTGTATCCTTTTCATGTATTCAAATTATGTTTATACTTTTATCTGTTATCTTATATATGCTTGACAAATAAAATAAATAAAATATGCTTTCCCATCCAACAACTGAATCAGCATTTAGCTCTGCTCTGAGGACTCCCCTCAAGGATAGGATCCACCTGCTTCCAGGATCAGAAGCAGTAGGCTTCCAATAAATGCCACTTGTTAGGAAACAAGGAGAGAAGGCTTTTACATATTTTGCATGTGGCTTCCCATAAGTTAGTCTTCTGAAACTTAGCATGACTTGCTAAAATAAAGAATGAACCTTCACCCATGAATACAACTTTGATTTCAACGGCATTTAGACAGGGCAAAATATAACTATATCACTTTTATTTATCCTATTTTAATACCAACATGACAAAGTTTGTCAGGCTTGATGGAACTGCCACTGTCTGTCATAGGCTTGCCCAGACAAGGCATGGAGCTAAGTTTTGTTTCTGCTTTGCTTAGGTAAGTCTGCAGCTGGTTTAGCCAGGCTAAGCCAGGAACAAAGCCCACAGTGAGTTTTGAGATTCTGGGCAAGCATCTTAAAGTTTAAAAAGATGTGTGTGACTCCATCTAAATGGGACTTCCAGAATGACATAAATGCTCATATTTGCAACACCTATGCAAAACCCATAGGTGGCACGCGGAGCCATATCTGTGGACACGCGAGCGTTGCCCTAGCTCAGCTGCAGCACACATGTGTGTGCCGGCCAGCTAATTTTTGGGCCTTCCGAACCCACCAGAGGGGCCTCCAGAGGGCCTCCGGGGTGGTGGGGAAGGCTGTTTTCACCTTCCCCAGGCTCCAAGAAAGACTCTGGAGCCTGGGGAGGGTGAAAAACAGGCTTACCAGGCCTACCGGTAACTTTTTTGCCGTCGCATGCCAAAAGAGGGGGGAGTGCAGAGGGTTGCGCTCACATGTGCGGAGGGCGGGGCATGTGGGTCATTGAATTACGGGTGTGGGACATGCACGCATGACCCCCCCATGCTCCCCCTGCTTTTGGCATGCGACAGCAAAAAGGTTAGCCATCACTGCCCTATACCATTTCAGACAAATGGTTGTCCGATATCTTGTTAGAAACTTCCAGTGTTGGAGCATTCACAACTTCTGCAGGCAAGCTGCTCCACTGTTCTGTCAGGAAGTTTCTAGGTTGCTTCTCTCCTTGATTACTTTCCACCCATTGCTTCTTGTCCTACTCTCAGGCGCTTTGGAGAATAGCTCTTTTTGTAGCAACCTGTGAGATATTGGAACACTGTTATCATATCACCCCAAGTCCTTCTTTTCATTAAACTAGTTTTCATTAAACTAGACATACCCAATTCCAACAATTGTTGTTGATATATATATTTAGCCTCCAGTCTCCTAATCATCTTTGTTGCTCTTCTCTGAACTTTTTCCAAAGTCTCAGCACCTTTTTTACATTGTGGCAACCAAAACAAGTTGTGGTATTCCAAGTTTGGCGTTACTATGGCATGGGTTAATATAATCAGACTGCAGAAGGACAAAATGTGGAGTTGCCCTCTTAACAGAACTGAATGTGCCCACTAGATGGCAAAGGAACTGCTTCTGGGATTGAAAACATATGTTTGTAATCCAGCACATTCTTGGGCACACACACAAACACATATGCACAGACTTAGTAGGAGTATTTTATGGAAAATAGAAGTGCAGGCAAAAGTGAGTCATAAGGAAATAGCCTATTTTACTTTGTTCCCAAATATGCAGTATATGCCTTAGCTCTAAATATATCTGCAATATGAAGGGTGTTGATTTTGTTTCTGAAGAAGCCACACAGAGATGAAGTTGTCAGTAGCTGCCTTATCTACTTGGTCAGGCAAGTTTTTGCATTACTGGTGTTTGTTTTTGTCAGTGCTGTTTTGCAACCTAACCCACTTGGGGCCCAAACTGTCACGAAAAGGCATTGAATGGCTGGATTGTCTAAAAGTATGTAGCTTTGGGAATATTGCAAAATAAAGTTCAGAACAATTTTGGTCAGAGAATCTTAATTAACGAACCTTGCCCATAACAAAATAGCAAGGATTGTTTTCTTTGAGCCAATTCTTATTGCTTCCAACTTTAATATGATACTTTTGCATGTGAATTTCATTTGTCATGACAAACATCCATTTTACAGGGCTGATGATTAATATCCAAGTCTAAACATAGTTGAGTTTTACTTTAGAATTCTGTATTTCTAATCTAAATGAGGTTTAATTTAAGGTTTGTAAAATAAGTACGTAAACAACACTTTTTACATTTAGGAAAATTAAATCATGGGATGGGGTGCAGGAAATGAGTGAAGAATGAACATAGCCACAGAATAATTAAATACAATATAAAATTTTTCTTATAGGGATAAATGGGTACTTTTTAAGCAAATTGTAATTCATATCTCCAAGATTAATAATAGTTTGGATTATACTATTTTGGATTATATCTTTCAATAAAAAACTCTGAAAGAATCCTGGTATTTGGGGAAAATGCATACAAAATTATACATATTTCAGCTAGATGATTTACAAATGTATACTGTATTTGTAAGTACGCATACATAAAGTCACATACCCACAGCTTGTAAGTCGTGTGTTTCTAACAAACAGAAACAAAGCTGTCTGCCTGCCTGCCTGCCTGCCTGCCTGCCTGCCTATCTATCTATCTATCTATCTATCTATCTATCTATCTATCTATCTATCTATCTATCTATCTTACCCATTCTCCATGCATTCAATTCACTTTGTTCTTCTAATGTAACCAAGCCACATAATTAAGTAAGCAGAAACATTCTTTTGCACGTTTTTGCATGCTTCAGAAATATTCATTCTTCGTAATAAACTACACTGTTCACAACTGTACTGCTCTCATCAGCGTATCATAAAATGTCACTATAAATTGAAAACTTCAACAACATTAGCAACATTTTCTCGGATTTAATTCCTCATCTTTATCTAATTCTATACCTGAGCCCTATTCTAATCCAGTTATTATAATAAATGTGTCTCGCTGGAGCTTTAGAGTTTATCTAGAGAATTACTTTGTATCTTTTAAGTAACCAAACAATATACTATTATGCAACTTGATTTTGTTATTCAGAAATATATAAAAATCACTTGCTATTTTATTTGAAAATAATTTTAACCAAAACACTGATGAGAGCAATATGAATGAAGAAACTGAAAAGTCACATATATGATAAAATAATCAGGATAATTGGAATTATAGCTTACAGCATTCTGAATTTTCAACTATTTCCACTTTTTGCATCCCTGTTCCATGGTGCAGAGTTTTCCCTCTCTTCAGTCACCTCTAGCCAGTTTAGAATTATGAGAGTTATTCTTCAGCAAATCGAGTGTAAGGGGAGGCAGAACACAGTACTTTAAATGTGTACAAAATATTCTACAATTTCCTTCCAAGAGTTTTACAATAGTTTACATTTTTTTTATTTAACTCCAAAAATGTCCTTAATTAAGCAGCTGCATCTTTTCCTGGGATTCCAAGGCACCTGTCAGAAGAGTCTGAGAAAAACGATGATGCATTGAGACTCTTTGAAGTACTTTGAAGCACTTTTTCACAATGAAGTCTGAAGCACTTCAAAGTCCACGTGAACCGACAGCTTCCATCCATGCTGCATTTGGCGGGGGGTGGGGGGGTGGGGGGGTTGAAGAGTCTTCTTCCATGCATACTAAATTGTCACCACAAAATACTATCTTTTTTCTTCATTGTGCAGAAACACACCCAGTCCCTAAATGAACTCTGCCTTCTGTCAAGGAAGCTTCAGTTTTGTGCCAAATTTCAATTTATTACATGCCTGAGGACATTTGTGCTGTGAGATTGTTAAACAAGAATGAGGAGTGGCAATAAAAACAAAATAATGACTTTCAAACTTCAGGTGTAACTTAGTTATGATAACCTTGATTGAAATGACAAAAGCACATTTTATCTCAGCATAAATCATTTGTAATCTCAAAAGACAATGTGTGCAATTATCAGCAATTCTTCTTTCCTCTTGCTCTTCACCCACTGAGGTTTATGGGACTCCCAGAATAATGTAACAATGATTTTTATGTAAGTGGCAGGTGAGAATCTGAGATTTCTAACCTTCCATAAATAGAAGGACTTTATACTAGCACAAAAACTTAATTTATTATGGTAAGTTTAGAGCAACGGTCTCCAACCTGGACAACTTTAAGACTTGTGAACTTCAACTCCCAGAATTCCTCAGCCAGGAATTCTGGGAGTTGAAGTCCACGAGTCTTAAAGTTGTCCAGGTTGGAGACCCCTGACTTAGAAGACACACCATGCAAGGAACTAGGGAAGAACTGCATCTCTTGAAGAAGAACAAATAGAACCAAGGAATTATTATTAAATACTGTAATGGTACAGTATGTGAGAATGACCTTGAGAGATGGGGAAGACCTGCAGGCAGGGGAACAGTCAGATAAGAGGCAGCTTAGCCTGCAAAAGGAATGTGGATATGGCAAACAGCTCAGAAAGGATCCTCCCTAGTTTTTGTAAAAATGTATTAGTATCACATAAACATGCATGCCATTCATGTAAATCCATGCATACAGTAGACCCATTTAAGAATTAGTCATATAGTTATAGGGAAACATGTAGATTTCAAACCTGAATTGTTTTTATTAGTCATAATATCAGAAAAAACTTGGTAAGAAAAATATGTATACAATATTACATATTTTAACAGCAGCGAGGATTATTTTTGCACAATACTGGGAAAAATGAAGATACACCGCGAGAGGAAGAAATAGTCAGGAAGATATTAGACTGTGCAGAAATGGATAGATTGACATTGAAAACTAAATAGAAAGAAGACATAGAATATTATCGAACATGGAATCTATTCTACCAATGGTTGGAAAAAAGGGGTGGAGATTAAGAATGTAATATGTATTCTTAAGCAAATTAAATACCCAGACAACATGATGTTTATTAAGCACTAAGAAATGTATTTAATAGAAAATCAATTTTTTAAAAAAAAATTAGTCATATAGGTTACTGACAAACCAAACTTTTAGTCTGTGAATGGAAATTTGAAGCAAAGGTTCAGTTCTTCAATTTGTAGGCATGAGCTAATATAATTAGATTCTTTTTAATATGGTGGTGAAAGTGATGGTAGTGGGGCTGATGATAGTATCTACAGTATATAGAAATAGCAGGGTGAGAAAACTTGCTTTCTGACATGCTAATTTCATAGCTGATTTGTATGTGAAGGTGATTTGGCTGTGATATCTGTCATCTCATTGATCACCATGGTTGACTCAACTGATCTGGCTGGTTACATGGGTGTCTCCTTCCTCCCTTACCATTCTGTGTGTCCTTCCCAAAGCTGCGTGCTTGGTGGAAGAAGATGACTGCCTCAGATAGAAGGAGTGTACCAATCTTCGGTCCAGGGTATAAAATAGCTGCACTCCCCTAGTAGAACTTCCAAACAAGCTCATAGTTGATTTGTTGTAAGATTTGTTGGTTGATATTTAAAAGATATATTTGGTCATACATTTGATCGTGACTCCATTTTGAAAATCAGATCTAATGTTTTTACCCCCAATGAGGAAAGCCAGAATGTTCAAGAATAAATCAGAGAAATGTTGGAAGTGTCATCAGACTCCAGGATCCTATTACCATATGTGGTGGACATGCGCAGAAGCTAAGAGATACTGGACTAAGATACACACATGATTGGAAAAAATGATAAAGAGACATATTGACTTTAAACCAGAGATATTTTTATTAGGGATATTACCAGAGACATATAATAAAGAATTGCAATATATAATTGTGAACATTTTAAGAGCGGCTAGAATTGTATTTGCTAAAAACTAGGAAGGAGAAAAGATACCTACTGATGAAGAAGTTATTAAGAAAATAATGGACTGTGCTGAAATGAGTAAATTGACATTTGAAATAAGAGAACAGGAAGATAAACAATATTATTTGATATGGGATTTATTTTATCAATGGATAGATAATAAAATATGGAGATAAATATGAAATATGAAGTGGAAGTTGAGGTAAATAAGTGAAATATTTCTTTATGAAAATAAGCTTTGGTCATATATTGGTATTTTGAAGATGGGATTGAGCACAAAAAGATGTTAACCGATCAATACGCTGTCTGTAATTGTTTGGAATGATGATGGTTTTATGTTTTATTTTTGTTTATAAAATAAAATTGTTTTTGGGGAAAAACAGAAAATCAGATCTAACATTTAAAATCTGTATCAATTTAACTGAGCTTAGTGGGACTTATTTATTGATAAACACTACTACTTACATTATTCACAATTTAAATAATGTAAGTGATAGTGTCTCTGGCTTTGATATCGCCACATAACACACCAAATTTGCTCTGAATTAGGGAACATGGCACCCCATCTCTACTCCTCCGGTTTAAAATGTTTTTATGTTCATTTCTCTCTGCCCAGCCTCTTCTAATGCAATGATCCAGCAGTCACAGAATGAATTTGACAGCAGTGTGGAGAAAGCAGAAGATTGGATGAAGACCATCCAGGAGAGGCTGCGGGTCAATGACAATACTAAAGGGCCTCGGTCTGCCTTGGAGGCCAGGCTCAGGGACACAGAGGTAAAAGAACCATATCTGCAGAAACAATATTTTAATAGCTGTGATTATTATATGGAGGCATATTCTGAAATCTTGCTTCAGTTGCCCCTCCTGTCTCAGAGGCGCAATGGAGGCACCAAAACAATTATGCCAATAGATACAGTGTGAGACCCATAGAGTGAAAAGAAACCAAGGTCCTTCCCATGCTCTCTAGTTTCTTCTGTTCAAAAGTACAGGTAGTCCTCAACTTACGACCACGATTGAGCCCCAAATTTCTGTTGTTAGTGAGACATTTGTTAAGTGAATTTTACAACCTTTATTGCCATACTTGTTGAGTGAATCACTGCCGTTGTTAAGTTAGTAACACCGTTGTTCAGTGAATCTGGTTTCCCCATTGACTTTGTTTGTCGGAAGGTCGCAAAAGATTTATCACATGATCCCATGACATTGAAACCATCATAAATATGAGTCAGTTGCCAAGCATCTGAATTTTGATCACATGGCCATTGGGATGCTGCAATGTTCGTAAGTGTGAAACATAGTCATAAGTCATTTTTTTCAGTGCCATGGTAACTTCAAACCGTCACTAAATGAACTGTTGTAAGTCAAGGACTAGCTTATGCAATTTAAGTCTATGGAGGTTGCATTTATCATAATTCATTGACAGTCATGAATCTTTTAGTCAGATAATTCCATTACAGCATTTAGTGTTGATGAAGGCTTTGTGGTCACAAGGTCCCTGCTGTGAGAACTTCTACTGCAGCCCAGGACTATGGGGGTATGAGGGCCATGCTTTCTACCAGTGATGCCTAAAAGCAGGGGGAGCGTGGGGTGGGTGTGTCTCACACGTGCGTGCCCACACCCATAATTCAATGTGCCCCTCCCCCCCATGCATGCACGTGCAACTCCCCCCCACTTTTGGCACACAATGGCACGGTGGGCCCAGTAGGCCTGTTTTTCGCCCTCCACAGACTCCAAAGGCTTTCTTGGAGCCTGGAGAGAGCAAAAACAGCCTTCCCCATCCACACACCACAAAGCCCTCTGGAGGCCAGAAATGGCAAATGGGCCATTTCTGGCCTCCATACGGCCTCCAGGGAGGCGGGGTAGGTGGTTTTTGCCCTCCCCAGGCTCCTAGAAAGCCTCTGGAGCCTGGGGAAAGCGAAAAATGGGCCTCCCCCTCCTAGAGGCCCTCCGGATGCTAGAAACAGCCTGTTTCTTGACTTCCGGTGGGCCCGAAAATCAGCTGGAGCTGAGCTAGGGCAACGCTTGCATGCCCACCGATATGGCTCCACGTGCCACGCGTGCCATATGTTCGTCATCATGGCTCTATACTTTTCTCTGATTAACTTAAAATTATTAAAGATTTGATGTTAATTTGTATCTATTGCTATAATTAAATTATCCTGGCTGATGTCACCTGTTTTTGCTGTTGCCTACAAACCTCTGTTTACTGTATTTGCTCCTGGGTTGTCTCACATGTGCGCACTCTGACACTTTCTAAGATGGACTTTTTATAGAGTCACTTGCTTGTGACATGAGCAGGTATATAAATATGATGAATAAATAAAATATATTCAAACTAGTCTCTTCCTATCATTGTTCTCCTTGACTTTAGTCTTAGAGATAGTGAGAAAACTCCCTGACTAATATCCATTATCATGAATATTGACACAAGAGATACAAGAGAGGGACAAATAATGTCATTATGCAAATGGTTCAGTTTATGTACTTCATGTGTCAAACATCATAATGTCATTACATAATTGTGCATTTGTGAAATTATATCTTGACATACCAACTATTTCCAAAGCTGCCTCTTACACTGCATTTTTGGATAAAAATTAAGATCACAAGTTGCACTGCGCTGTAGGTGCAGGAATGGGTGTGGATTTTTTCTACGTGCATCAGGATTTGTGAATCATCTTGCAGAAACATGGCATGTTTACAGAGCCATCAATTATAATTTGATATCCTTTAGGCAATCATAAATGATGCTTATTATGTGGAGTTGTGGAGTCAAGCTATTTTAAATCCTTCAAATAATAGCCGTTCCTAAAATTGTGCTGTCTGGTCATCTAGATGGGGAATTATGAGAGTAAAACTGTATTCAGCACTCTTTTCAGAGGCATAATTGATAGAAGGAAAGTTTTAAAATTTATTGTATTTACTAATGGCCATTAAGTAAGTCAGTAGTATTTCTCCAAATATTGCTAACTACATTTTCCTGGTGCTTGTCATCTATGATTATCTTCTAGGAATTATATAATTCATTAATAGCTGAAGGACAACCTGTTCCACCCCACCTTTCAACTAGAGGAGCTGTGCTCCACAGAAGCATGTATAGGAAACATCATCATCATTGCCACCATCATTTTGAACTACGTCTCTGGATGTCCCCCGGTGCCTCAAACTGGGTGCTGCTCCAGAGCCATTGCAGAAAAGTGGATAAACCTAATGTGCCTACAGACTGGATGGGACCGGGATTTTTATTGATGGGAGCTTAATTTAATCCACTGTTCTTCATTTTCCCCCCCTAAGTAGTTGGGCATAGTGTCTCTTTGGTTATATAATCCCTCTTTCAAATAAACCATAAAACATAAATAAGAACAAGACATATTGGAGATTAATAGAATTTGGCAAATGTTTCCTACACAGCATACAATTCATTCTCCATATGTGGATTATCCTGAGACTAACGTAGCACTCATCCATACACAAGAGGAAAGTAGGCATAAACTCAGGGAAACCTCATGCATGCATATCCATTGTGCTATTGTACCTTGCAATTAGCAACAGAAAAAAGCAGAAAAGGGTGTGGGAAAGGAGTAAGAAAGTAAAAGTCACAAATTTAAGTCAGGAGATAAGAAAAAGAAAACCTTACTAAAATTAGTTTACAGCAACACTATCCATCATACCTCTCCAAATCTTACTACATTGACAATCAACCCTTGCAAGAGAATTCCCAGTGTCAACAAAATCATAATTAAAGAAAAAAAGATATTTAGCAAATAAAACAACTAAAAGCAACACAGTGTTCACCTGCCAACCACCGAAGTCCTATGGAAATCTACTGAATGGCTTTAGAACAGGGGTGTCAACCTTGATTTCATTCAGGGTTGTGTCTGACCTTGTGTCTGACCCTGAACAGGGGGGCAGAGTGTGTGTGGCCAGAGTGTATGTGGCCAGTTTGACATCACTCATATCAGGGGGCCTCTGTGGTGGCCTGAGCTCTCTGCCAACAAAAATGGGTTCCTGAGCTCCGTTTTCAGTCGTCTCGGCCTCCTGCAGTCCTCTGCCAGTGAAAATGGAGCATGTGGGGTGGGGCAGGTGAAGGCAGCAGGGTGTCATGGCCAAAAACGGAGTTTTGGAGGGCTGCGCATGATCTTCCCGAGCTCCGTTTTTGCTAGCAGAGGCACTGCGGGACAGTCCTTTGCTATTTCCAGGGCAGCCCCATGAGCCAGATCTAAACACTGGATCTAGCTCCAGGCCTTGAGTTTGACACCCCTGCTTTAGAATAATAACTACTAAGGGTAGAGTTTTGATATTACAGAAATGCTGAAGATAAGGTTGCATCTGCTTTCAAGATCACAAAAGTAGTTCCAAAAGGGGTTGGGGATGGTTGGAAGGAGGGAGAGGAAAGAAAAAAGTCACTATTTTAAAATAAATAATCTTAGCAGTATCATCTAACACACACACACACACACACACACACACACACACACACACACACACACTTTCTTTGACATACATACATGCATCTATCCTAGCAGCTCTTTATCTCCTGTCCAGTATTTCTCAGAGCAAAATGCACAAAATTGCACTATAAAACGTGGAGGTCTAATTCTGCTTATAAGTCATCCTTGCTAGAAAATTAATTTGCAGTTCATTAACTTAATTAAATCAATTGATGTGACTTTCAGTTAAAATGTGCCCCTAATAGCATAATCCTAACCCGGCTTTATTTACTGGGAACCAATGACATATAATCATATAATACACACACACACAATTTATATTAAATTATGTCAGTTAAAATATCCCTGTGCATGAATTATTTTAAAGCACAGAATGGGAAGATTGAATTAACCCTATTATGAGAAAGCCTCCTTTATCCATTTTCTTCCTTTCCATTTACTCACTCAGTGCATTTCCTTCTGTTTACTCTGAATGAAGCAACCAATGTTCTATAGTCTGTAATTTTCCAGTGTTAAAAGAGTATGGATCTAGTTTTTTCTTTTTAAGTATATTTCTGCAAAAAAAAAAAAAAACCTCATTAAAGAATATATACATGTTTTACTTTTCATGTACAATTCTTCCTAATAGAAAATTTGTGCATTGGAACCTGAAGGCCGGCTGAAAATGGACCTGGTCCTAATGAAAGCTGATGCTCTGCTTCAGTGTATCAGTGAGGAACAAAAGCATGAAATATTATCCAGGCTAAAGGATGTTAAAGCCATGTGGGAAGAAACAGCCATATACATTACTCATTGTCACAGGTAAGATTCCCAGGTGCCCGCAATTAGGTCTCCCACCAAATGGCTTTTAAGAGTTTTCTGAGCAGAAAACTCTTAAGCTAGACAGAAAATGATAATTTTGTCCACCTTTGTCACCACTTTCTGAAGATTCTGATTGGTTTTCTAGTTTGCCCATGAAAAACGTATCTGCTCTAACTAGGTGAAGCTGGATGGGTAGCAAGTAATCATGACAAATGAAATCTAATCTTTAGAGATTTATCCAGAGATAATATTGCAGCATAATAAATCAGTTTAGATCATTTCAAATGGTTCAATTACCTGTTTTCCGACATCCAATCATGGGCCCAGATTCCCTTAAAAAAAGATAAATATGACATAAAGTGAGTATTTGACGCCATGGCATCCTCCTGGTCTTCATTTAACAAATGGGGATGCCTGCACTTTTTTTATATAGTATTCTGTATGATGGAAGAAGGCGAATTGTGATAATTGCAATGGGAATAAATACACAATAAGAATACAAAGAACCATTGGTGCAGTAGCCCAATCTTGACACTACCAGTATTGATAAAATGGTAAAAGATGGGTATTCAAGCAGGAATTTGGTAATTAAGTATGTGACAATTACATACACAGCAAATAAGGTGTTATGCTCACTGGGGAGGATGTCTTGGGATTCCATATATAACAACATCAACTAACTATGGTTGAGGCCACCAGAGGAGCAAGAACCAGAACTTTGTAGCTCCTTTGACACCTGAAGTGGTAAAAGAGGAGGAGGAGGTGGTGGTGGTGATCGTGGTGTCTGGGACTTTATGAAATTAATTTTGTAATTCACCAAGAGCCTTGGTGGCGCAGCAGACTAAAGTGCTGTTAAGTAGCACCAGCTGCCTGCAATCACTGCAAGTTCAAATCTCACCAGGCTCAAGGTTGACTCAGCCTTCCATCCTTTCGAGGTAGGTAAAATGAGGACCTGGATTGTGGGGGCAATAAGCTGACTTTGTATAAAAAAGAACACCACTTTGGTGGGGGGGGGGGGGGTGAAAGCCCTACTAAGCAGTTATATATATAAAAGAGTGAAGGCTATTGCTTAACGCATTGTAAGCCGCCCTGAGTCGCCAGAGAAGGGCATCATATAAATTGAACCAATAAATAAATAAATAATTTGAATAAATGTTTGTGATTTTGTAAACTATATTCTTATTTATTTTGTAATATATTATATGTTTTATTATTAGCCACATTTATGTAGGAATTTCAGGCAGTATATTTTTCAGTACTACTGAGATACCCAAGGAATGGTCCAAGGTTCTTCTCCATGCAAAGCATGTGAACTCTTAGTTTGTTACGAATGCCTTTAACTTTATAGGCACAGGAATAACAAGTCATATTTCTCCAATTCCAAAATTATAGTCCATCAGAAAGGAAAGAAATAAATTGTAGTAAAGCAAGAAGGGGCCCAAGAATTCTTTAAGGCTTGTTTGCACAGCATTAGATCATGGATTAATGTGATGACTAAAGCTAAGCTCATTCAAAATCTCTTTAAAAAGTTGAAAGAACAGTAATATGAGGGGAAAGTACATGTGCTGGAACTGGAAAGCAACCATCTTGGCAGCATTTACATGGAACAGGTTGAGGGCTGTGGACTGGCACCGGTATGGCAGAAACTGGTCCATGCAAGCAAGCGAAGCCCCATCTATAGGATGCAGGCAGCACACGAACCCATGCCCCCTCCAGTCCATGGAAAAACCTTTCTCCATGGAACCGGTCCCTGGTGCCTAAAAGTTTGGGGGCCACTGCCTTAGATGAATGCCATATTTTGGTGTTGGAATTTATTGGCAAGTACCATTTATACTTTGTAGAATATCTAGTTTAGTGCCCTCTGGATACAAACTATTACCTGCTACTGATCATACTATCTGGAGATGATTCTCTTTAATGTTGGAGAAGGCAGAATTAATGTACCTAGCTGTCTTTTTTGTTCCAACAGCCGCATTGAATGGGTGTGGTTGCATTGGAGTGAATACTTGAAGGCCCAGGATGAATTTTACACCTGGCTTCACAACATGAAGGTGACCTTGGAACCTGACATAGAGTTGCAGCTTGGCTTAAAGGAGAAGCAGTGGCAGTTTAGCCATGCTCAGGTTCTACTGAAAGATGTTCAGAATCGGTCATCTTTGCTGGATCGGCTACTAGAAGAAGCCATATCTCTGTATAATCGGATTGGAGATACAAGTGTTGATGAAGATGCCAGGGAAAAGATGAAAGACGAATATGAAGAAATCAAGAATGAAGCAGAGGTGAGAAAAATTTGGCATGAAGGCCAAATAGAAGAGCAAAGTAGATGTTGCAGTAGGTGTCCTCTGCTCCTGTCCCCTATATTTAAATTGCCCCCCAGCTGTACAGATCAGCAAATTCCCTTTTGTTTTGATCGGGAGTTGCAGTTGTTGGCAGAGATCATATGATTTACCATGCTTCTCTTTGGCCCTGATGGTTGAGTGCCCAGGTTCACACATACTTTACATATCATGAAAATTAGATTTACACATTAAACTGAGCCACATAAATCAGTCGGTGGTTGAGGGCTGAGGCAGGCAAATTTGATCAGGATAGACATAGGCTCTTTTCTGTGTGTTCTTTTCTTGTGTTTATGAAGTATTTTAGGCCTCTTGTAAACAATGGCCTTTCCTCTCTTAAGATGAGCAGTTTTAATGCTTTCATTGAATACCAGCTAGGAGTAACATGCATTCTTCCACCCTACTAATAAAGAGTATTTTCACTGTTCTGACTCCATTCTTCTCGGTTTTGTCAATTGCACTACTGAAATATTTCCATATCTTTGTTCCACCTCTGTTCTCATTACATCTTCAGCTATGCATAGCCTAAAAACTTGGGTGACCATTTATTATTACAATGATATTGTATAAATAATTACTAGAGACAGCTTCTCATTCTATCTTTAGTTGGAATATCAATGGTATTTCAATAGTTTAAACACAGTCTAAATTAGTAGAAAGCTTTTGCCAGGAGCCTTTCATTTGGAACCAGATCCAAATGAAAGGCTTAGGGCAAAAGTTGTCCGCTAATTTAGAAATAGTTCATAGTATAGTTGACAAAACTGAGAAGAATGGAGATAGAACAATAAAAATACCCTTTATTAGTAGGATGGAAGAAAACGTTTTTTATTGACCACTTAATGAATGGGTAAGATTATTGATAGACATGTTGAGTAGAAAATTAGGAACAGTCTAAACCAGGGGTCTCCAACCTTGGCAACTTTAAGCCTGGAGGACTTCAACTCCCTCCAGAATTCTGGGAGTTGAAGTCCTCCAGGCTTAAAGTTGCCAAGGTTGGAGACCCCTGGTCTAAACATTCTACAGTATCTGGATACGTGATGTCATACTGTTCTGAATCTCATTATTGGTTTTTCTCATCTGTTTGTTTTCACATTTCAGACTGAACCTAGACACAGGAATAATTTATATACTGCTCAGCCTCTTGCTCATCCTTCCAAATAACTTCTAAAGCTTCCAAATCAAATTGGGATACCACATCTGTCTTGGGTTTAATTTTAAACCTTCCTCCCAATCACATAATCCCCTAAATCTTTGAGTCATAGAGACATTTATATGAAATGACTTTCATATTTTATATAATGGACATAATAAAGTTACCGCTACAACTCTGGCCCAAATTTGAAAGCAAACAATGAGAAAAACCATTAGATATACATGTTTTGAAATGTATGCAGTTTAAGAGGAGGCAACCATGACTGAAAAGAAAATACTCATTTGCTAACAAATTTATTTTTTGTCTAATTGTTGCATTGGTTACACTTGAAGAACAGTTACAGAACTTTATTCTTTGGTTTTCCAAGGCTCTTATTGTACATTGTGTTCCAAAGAAAGTAGTGTTCCTGATGCACAAGGCACAAATCATTCTTTGTGATACATTAATTCAAATTTATGATTCATAGTAACCTTTTTGGTAGAGCACTCTTTGAAGTGGCTCCTGTGAAAAATATCATAGTCCCTATTCTTCTGATCCATTGTATTTCCAAAACACTCTGTTTTCAGTAATGATAATTGGTATTGAGAGACACCAAAATGTAGTTTCTTGGCTTCAAATTAACCTTGCTAACACTTTATTTTTGTACTTTATTTTTATTCAGATTTTAGAAAGGTAAGTAAATAATCCTTTAAACAAAAAGATATACCAGAAAGAAAGGGGGGGGGGGTTTCAGGAGGAAAATGTTTGAAACAAATAAACAGAAAAAAGAGCAAATCACAAGCAAGTTTTTTTTCTGTTAAAATTTATAGCTTTTTTTTTTTAACCAAGCAGCCCTTCCTGTCTATTTTTACCAATTCAGTAGAGCCTCACACCTTGTGCACAGGTGCAAAACCTTCTGTACAGGTGCAGAAGGTAAAAAAACATTACTTCCTGGATAAAACCAGGAAGTAATGACACCCAGGTGGCAATCGCTACTGGATCACCGAACCACAGGGAAAAATCGCTACCGGATCAGGTGATCTGGTCTGATCCGGGAGCATTTCATCCCTGATTCTTCCCCTGGAGTAGGGTGGAAATGGAAATTTTGCAGTATCCTTCCATTGCCACACCCACCAAACAAACCACGCCCATAGAACCGGTAGTAAAAAAAATTTGGATTTCACCACTGCTGCCACCCAAATGGCCTGAGATAAGAAGGGGAGAGCCATTCCTACCGGGGGAAGGCTCTCTCTGCAGAGCCTAATAGGAGATTTTGGAAAGAGCATTTTTATCTAAACAAGTTTTATTCCTCTTTTATTCCAATTGCAGTCACAAGCAATTGGGGCATTCACAAGAGGGTGTCAAAAAAGTCAAAATGCTGGTTTCCCTCTGCAGTTGTGGCTGCCACTTTGACTTTTTTTTTTTACACTCCCCAAGAACACTCCTATCTGCAGTTGACTTCTGGTTGTAATACTATTATAAAGAGAAGAGAGTAACTCAGAAAAAAATAAAACTACCACTGCTTGTAGTCCTGCTAATACTGGGGTCTGAATGGAACTTCCATATTCCAAGGCAGTATAGCTGGAAAACATGGGAGGAGAGTTATTGCCTTACTGGCTTGTCAGTAAGTTGCCACTGTAGAAAACTGGCTGCTGGATATTTGATAGGTGGGTCCTTGGTCTCATCCAAAAACCTTCTCTCTTGCCTTTAGTAGAAAATTATCCAATTGATGAAGAGTATTAGCTAACCCTGGAGCTACACTAATAATGGTTTGCATGTTTGCATATTTGCCCTGGGGGAACTGCCTGTATAAATTTCCTTTATTTTGTCCCACAAAAGGGAGGGGGGGGGGAATTAAAAACATTGAATAACTCACAAGGGCCCCCTAGTGGAACATTACATTGAAAAACCTGCAGGGATAATGCATATTGAACTGTGTATTTTTTCTTAAATGTTTTCCATGTTATTTCCTACAGGTATTTTTATTTTCAACACAGTACCTGAAATGCTGCCATTAATGAGAAGTTGGCTTACTAAACCTTTCTTCTGGCACTATCTTTCCTTCTTTGAAAAAGAAATGAAAGTCTTTAAAATATTGTATTTACTTAATTAAATGCTAAATAATTACAGTTCGATCTACAACCAAGTGACATATGAAGAGAAGAGTTCTTTGTGCTGAGTTTATTTTTTTAAAAAAAACAATCTGGGATATTTCTCTTGTTTCAGAGAAGAGTGATGTTACTTGAAAAGATAACAACAGAGCACAAGCTGTATAAGACCAATGTTGACCAGTTTCGGCTGTGGCTGACTCAGCTAACAGAAAGATTAAACTGCTGCCTCAATCAAGAATCAAAGCTGCCAGCAGAAAATAGAATCAAAGCATTGCAGGTATTTGTTAGGTGAAGTTATTTCTGTGAAGGTGTTGTTTTGCTAAGATGTTGGAGTTCTGTTTTCAAGCTCCCAGGAACCTCTGTGGAGGAACCATTTTTTTAAAAGATCAATATGACTTCATTTGTGCAGTTGTAACCAACATCTTGACTTGTTTAATTTCCTTGAAACATGCCCATCATTTCCCCATAGGCAGGGACCTATGACTTACTGAATCCTGCTCCCTGTACTACTTGTATTAACAGGGCATCGGTCAAAAAACACCAGTTTTTTTTCCTAATCGAATAAAAAATCATTTGTAGAAAATGATTTCTAAATGTAGATTCCTCCAGAATTACTTTTATTTTTAAAGAATTGTGCTGTTTTTTGCACACTGTTTTACAGTTTACTGAGCAGAAGTTTAAAGCTCCTGGAACTTCTTTCTGCTCCAGCAAAATCCAAAGAATGGTAATATCCACATTGATTATTACTGGAAATGCGTCAAAAAATACCTTTATGTCCATATTAAAGAATAATAAATGTGTAACATGAAATATAAAATCAAATTTGAATTGATTTTTCATTTCATTTAAGTTTAAAACTGTCTGGATTTACTACAGCTGCAAGATTCAGTTTGTTAGAATTTGGAAGTTTTGCTCTGCCTTCAGAGGCTGAAACTCTGTTACTATAAGATATAAAATATAGAACATTCTTTAAAATATTTCTGGAATCTTTTTTTTTCCTATATCTACATGCCTACCATCCCAATCTTGTAAGAATTTTTGGGACTAGTCAAAAGCATACTTAGAATAGAGCAAGCAACATTGTGAGCCATAAGTTTTTGGACAAAATGATTTTTAAGAAACAGTGTGTGGCATCAATGCAGTTAAACCAGTCTTTGGGATATATAAATTTGCTTCTTTATATGATACTTAATACAGAGTTCATTGTACAAATGCAAAGAGGAGGAGAAAACCAAACTATATGTTAGGGATGCTAACCCAGGAAGACTAGAACCCAATATGACTGGTGGGATCTGCAAGCTTAATATACACGTGTTTTGTATGCACTGATGACAAACACATGTGTAGAGTGATGTTTGGTGATCAGTCCAGTTCATAGATTATGTGTATTGAGTGGGATCATTGTATATGTATGGAAGGTCTATCCAAGCTATGTTTGACTATATTTATTACGTTACCTTGGGAAAGTTGCCATTTCTGCCACCAGGATATTGTGGATTCAAAAATAAAGAATTCTTGTTGCCAAATCCTAAATCCTGCTGAATTGCTAGCAGTCAGGGATTTTATGTTATATTTTGTTGGACCAAGCATTTAGAGGTGCTCCATCTTTTGAAGATGATAGTTCCATATAGATGTGTAATAATATCAGAATTGGTCAGGCACAGTGAACTGGTAAGGGAAAAAGATGCACACCATTGTTCCCCAACAGAGATGTGACATAAATCCAAGAACCACTGTTGCCTGATCCAGCCTGGGTCTGGTGGATTCATGGTTATTACATTCCTGGCATGATGGCCATTCAAAAGAATTTGAGTAACTAGGCACAAGGCATGAGGCCTTTTCTTATGTCCATAGGTAGCAATGCATGCTGCCTCAGTATGTATATATTCAATATGTGAGATTGGGAATCACTTACTTTGCAGCTCTTTTCTCCGGCAGGACATTACGAAAGATGTAAGGGGTGGAGAAAAAAAACTGAAACATCTGGAAGCACAATCTATAGATGTGATGCATAACACCTCTCCCCTGGGGGCAGAAAAGATGAAGGCTGAACTTGAGGAGCTGAAAAAACTCCTGGAGAATATAAAGCTAGTGAGTGTGGAGGAAGAGGAGAAACTGCTGAAAAGCCTTCAATCTGAAAACGCCTACCACACCCAGGCCAGGATGCTCGAAACTGATGTTCAAGAATTCCGTAAAAGACTGCAAAGACTAGGAAACCACTTTGAAAAGGATGATATTGTGAGAAGTGATGAGGATTTAATTTCTCTATGGAGAGAATACATGGTGAGTAGTTATTGGACAGTAACTGACTGGGAAAAAAGGCAGATGGCCACATAATGAAATCACAATGAAATTCAAGGCTGTTTGTCTATGCAGCTGCAATTACTGTATATTAAAATAAATGGTTGAGACATCTTCATGGCAACATTTTAATGGGTCCCAGTCCAGGATGTTCCATTTCATTGGAACAGGCATCCTTTACTCTATTTCCACTTTAATAACTGGTATTAACATGAGGCAATGCTAGGTCTTTTTTCTTGTTTCCTAAATTTTGTATAAATGATGGTGGAAATAAGTAACTTTTACCTGTAGCTAATTTATGAAATAATGAAAGATGAAATAATCACACCATTGTTTGTTTCCTCTTAAACTTTCATCACAAGCTGATGAGTTTTCTTCTGTTGAGGTTTCGGGATGATTTTTTATGAAACATTGGGATGGGAGAAGTTGCCACTGTAAGTTTGCTTTTATTATGAAATGCACATTTATGCTATATTGTGGCTATGTTTTTATTTTTATAAGATGCTTGGAGTTTGAATTTAATTGTAGATTTTATGCAAGTTAAAAAACAAACACAGCTATGTATGTCAATATTTCTTGACAATAATTTTGTTTTTTAAGGCAACAAAGGCAAACCTTACAGCAGAAGAACCAAAGGCTGAGAAACTGAAGATTCAACTGAAGGAGTTGTTCAAATTTTCACAAGACTTGCAGCCTCTTTCTGAGAGTGTGATCCATGCCATACGAGAACATCAAAGGTATTTTGCTGAAGGAAGTGGCACAACTCAAAATAAATGACAGCAAGGGGATTAGATAGCTCCAAAAATACATTTCAATGAAAGGACTGATATAGACAGTTTGTTTCAAAATTAAGAAACATAAATCTGAAAGGAGGCAATGGCAAATTATATCTCTTGACTTCCTCTGGACTTAAGGCTTATTTGAAACAAGATTTGTCTTCCCCCCCCCCCTTCTCAAAGGTCTAAGTGCCTTTTATATGTTTCGCTCACTTCTTGCAGTAGTTTGTCTCATAATAATACTGTGGAGACAGGCTGAAAGATAATAACTGGCTGAAGTTCACCCGTGGTTGGATGAGGATTTAAATCTGGATTTTTCAGGCCCAATATGGACATACCATTGTGGATGGAACATTATGAAATAAAACCCATGTAATAGGTAGAATGTAGGCACCAAAGTATGTGTATGAATGAAAATTAATTGGGTATTTTTTGGTTACTCCATAGTAATCCTGTCAGGAAGGGAGTTTGGGCAGATGTAATCAGAGGTAGGTTTCAGCAGGTTCTGACCAATTCTGGAGAACCGGTAGTGGAAATTTTGAGTAGATTGGAGAACCAGTAAATACCACCTCTGACGGGCCCCGCCTCCATCTATTCTCTGCCTACCAAGTCCCAGGTGATCGGGAGGAAATGAGGATTTTGCAGTAACCTTCCCCTGGAGTGGGGAGGGAATGGAGATTTTGAAACCCACCACTGGATGTAATACAAGGAAACCTGCATCTGCTTTCAAAATAGCCCTCTCATCTAGCTGTTCAAATAAATGTCTTTTTCACCTCTTCCTAAACATTAAATCTGTTCCTTCATCATTATATTACAGGTCTTTAAAAAAACCACCTTAAGACTGAAAATATTCCAACTTTTTGGAAAGAGGCGTATAATGTGGTTTATGCTCTCATGTCATCTAGAGACATTTGCTATCCACATTCCTAGGATGTGCTTTCTGACTTTTCTTGGCAGATAGTGACATTGATGATTCAGGATGAATCATTGGTGAAGATACAAAAATGCCTTTTATGGAATCAGTTCTTTGGTCATCTAGTTCTGTATCCTCTACTGACGGACAGTAACTCACCAGAATTGCAGACTAAAATTTACTCAGTTCTACCTGTAAGAGACCAGGTATTAAATCCAAGTTCTCTGCATCGGAAGCTGTATTGTTGCATTATGACACTTTCCTGAAATGGTGGTGGGTCCCTTTCATGATTTGATATAGAATGTTGATTTATCTCAGCTTTGAGATCTTACTCATGGGTTGTTCTTGTAGCTTTTCTTTATCAGTAGCTTTTGATTAGGAAAAGCTATAGATGTACAGCTACCAGTTTCCAAAATGAAATTCTGCCCAACCAGAAAAGTCATCAGAAAACTACCCAGAAAACTAATTAATATTGATAATACTGAGTCATCTTGAATAATCTTCTGAGAAAAGTAAGAAATACTTACCATATCTGTTTTTTGTACTGCTGTCTTGTTATGAATGATACAAGGGACAATGAAGAGAGAGGAAAGGAAAAGGGAAGGAAAAATCATTCTAATTAACTTTGTATCCTACTTTCCCTCCTGCTTTTTGGAAGTCTGGACATGGCAGGATTCTTTGAAAATGGAGCAAAATAATTGAATCACTGGCTCATGCTGTATAAGTCATTACCTTATTGTGTGCTATCTTGTACTTGTGTATATATGTACAATTGTACATATTATCAGAGGTGTTAGCCAAACGTTATGCAGATAGCAACAGTAATGATAAGAAGGCTTCTTCTCCATGTGTTCTTTCCTGATTTTTTTCCCATGCATGTTTTTCTGGATAGACATAGTCCTCACTCTCCCGCTTCTAGCTTTAGTAAAACATTTTTGCTTCCATGCTAAGTGCAGTCAGGAAATTATCTGCATAATCTTTTTTTTTTCAGATCTGGGAAAAGGGTTGTCAACAGCTGGTTAAGGCACAGACAAATGTTTGCTTGTATCTAAATACTGGCTTTCTTGTGATAAGCATAGACTGTTTTGGCAAGCTAAAAAGGCTCTCTTTTAATGAAATTAGTTACTGCAGGAGAAACATTAATTCAGAGTTAAGGAAGCAAGTCTGGGATTCTTGCCAATGAGGAAAAGTAAGAATGGAAAGTTTGAACACTTGCCACAGTAGAGATGACAGATCGTTGGTATCATCTTCCAAAGAGACATTGCTTCCTTTGTAGGAAATGATAATCTCACTAATGATTATGAAGAGACAGAAGAAACAACAGTGAAGGTAGTGAAGGTAGGGATCAAAGGACTTGTGCTCTTCCAAAATTACGTTAAATATAGACTGTCCTTACAGGATAGCTACTATCACAAGAGCATTGTGGCATGCTGAGTGGGATAATCCCTTTTCTATTGTTTTGTTTAACTGAAAACAAAATATGTTTCCTAAGGAAAGCTTTATGTTTGTTTTCTAAAAACCTGTGTATTGGCCATTACTGCCTGCCAGGTCCCTTCAAGCTAGAGAATGAAATTAAAAATAAGCTGTGCCTCAGGTTGTGAGCCAGAGACACAAGCAGGTTGGAATTTTCAGCAAGTAAAAACAAGTTTTTCTTTTTCAGTCAGTGGATAGAAGGAGCCAAACACCTGCAGAGAGGATGAGATTAATTTTGTTCAGATTTAAACTAATACACAAACAGAATCAGAATCAGAGTTCACAAAAAACGCTGTTTCCAGGTATGCTCAGAGGCAAACTGAAAGTAACTTCTTAATACAAAATCACTGAAGAATTTTTAAACAGTAACCAAAACTGCGCTTTTCAGAATTGAACCGCATACATAGCTACATCTTCTAGGTATTTTGCACCACACAGTTTCAAGTATGGCTAGTTCATTCTAAAGAGTATTTTGATAGTATTACTAAAATTAGCTGGAGGAGAAGCCACAAAACACATCTGTTAACTCTGTCAAATCAGAGTGAACTTTCTGCTTCATGGCTGCCCCTTTTTAAGAGCAGAATGGGGAAATAAAAAAATATATTATCCCAACCTTATATTTTAAGTCCAATATTTTGTACATGAAGACAATATAATATATAGAAAGGGGATATTCTACAATAAACACACTTAACTTGGTGGCTGCACATCTTGCTCCAGCTGCTAAGTTTTAACTTTGATCACATGCCTTACTGTGTAAACCCATCTCATTGGTGAGTATATGATTCAATATTATTTCAGTAACCCACTAAATAAGTTAGTTCAATTGCAGACAAGATGATGCGCTGTGCCAGTCTAGCTAATTAGGGGATCCCAGAATAGAGAATATTGCTAAATTGGACTCCCTTGATACTTAGTGTGCATATTTCTTGTTAATTGTTTGTAAATAAATTAGATAATGTTAATATTATGGCTATATGGCTTAGTTTAAAGCTAGATTTCAGTGGTGTATGTCTTGAATTGTAAATACCTTAGGCCATCTCTGTAATTAAGATGATACAAAGTCACACGAATAAATACCACCAAAAGCACTATGATCGTCATCGTTAAGGGAAAAACCCACCCTTTGGTAGTTATTTTCCCCCTTTAGTATCTCTGTTGTCTTTCTGCTCTAGGCCTGTAATAGATGGTGGGTGTGTGGATTTTAAAAATGATCCTGAAGAGGCTATTGGGGAATCCAAGCTGCACAGCTAGCTTCTTGTAATTCCCTGCAGCAGGTGCAAAGAAAATGCATCTAAAAACGGTTTTGTGGATTATTTGATTGGCAAAGGCAGCTGTGGAAAGAAGAAGCCAGGAGAATATAGGAAGCAGAAAAAGAGCTGCTTTGTGATAAGAAAGCAGATTACATGCCCAGGCTTTCTTTCCCTTTCAGTCCAACTTGGGATTCACTTCTCCCTTCTGCCAAAGAAAAATGAAATCGTTCTTCATAGTTTATTAATAAAACTTCATCATTTCGTTAATTTATTTTTGCAGTCTGAAGGGGAAAATGTTTAAATTGAGCACAGAGATTGAAACAGAGTTGAGGCAGCGCTTCCAAAACCCCCTGAGGGAGTTTCAGCTGTGGAAACCATCAGCTCAGCGACTCCTGGACACCACAGTCCATGTTTCTGATCCTGCATTGACAGATGCATTCCTGCGTCAGATTGAGGTGATGACTTTATAACATTCGGAATCTTAAACTCGAAGTGTTCAAAAACTAAAACATAAACCAACACAGTAATCTTGTAAGAATTTAAGACTATTCTGTATTAGCATGGGAAACATTTTTAGCCTTACAACAACCATCATAATGTCTGGAGAACTTGTAAATTGTGAACATTCATATGCATCATTTTTCCTCATCCTGGTCAAATAGTGATCAGTAAGTAAATATCAATAAATATTTGAATACCAGGCTAATTTAACCATCATCATCATAATCTTCAGCAAGTTTCACAATTTAGCATTGTGCATTGGAATAAACAGTTGAAGAAAAAGATAAAGACATAGTAGGAATGCAAGGTTCTAGAAATCAAACAACCCCTATTGGTATACTTTGTCTGTTATATCATTTATATCATTTATTAGTCTCACTAGTCTCTCTCTCTCTCACACACACACACAGACTCTCTCTCTCTCTCTCTTTGTGTGTATGTGTGTGTGTGTGTACTCTGCAAAAACATCATGGTGTATCTCTAGCCTGGATCAGAACATATTATAATAGTGCATAGTGGGAAAAGTTCAATATGCATTCACCCTAAATCCCTCTTTGCTGCTAAATGCTTAAAAAATTAAGTCTCACCTGTTAACAGTTGGAGCAAGTCAATTCCTCTACTTTGTCCTCCTGCCCACTTTGGAATTTCTTTTTTATGTCTCCCTAAATTGAAATGTCAATGTCCTGGAACCTTCTGGAACTCTACAGATCCTCACAAGCTCACCAGGAAACCAGGATTTCCTTAGAATGTGGTTGGAAAACAGTTGCAGGAGATTATTTGAAGCCTTGCATAGCTAAAACTATTCTCTCAAATATAAAGCTTTGAATTCTGAGTCCAAGGCTCTGTTCTCTGGTTCATCTGAAAAAAAGGCAAGGCTTCTTTAATAGCAGAACTATAGTTGTAAAATGCTCTCTCCTGTTAAGATTAATTCCCTCTTTCCCATTTTTCAGGAGCTTTAGGAACTTTTCCCAATGCCATCTGTATAAAATTGTGCAGTTTTATATGCTGGTATATTTCTTTAATTCATGTAGAGATTGATTGCCATCCAATTGGTACCTGCCCATAGTGACCCCATAGACCTTACTTTCTTTTTTAAAAACTTTTTCCTTACTTTTATTTTTAAAATTATTTTACATTCATCTCCAAAATTAAAATACAGAATAAAAAGAAAAAAGATGTCGGTTGCATATAAACCAGCCAAACAAAAAATAATAATAAAATGTGTGTAGAACAAATAACAACTATATCATTAATAATCAACATAAAATGTACACCTTGATTTAAAGCTGAAACATGTATCTCAAATATCTGATACATTTTCCTCCCCCTTGCATAACAGGCCTACAACTATTTCTCCATCTATAGTTTCTTACTAAAAATACTATGTTACATAAAAAGACGTCACTGATCTGTTGTCCATCTATCAAGTCAACCCACGATCTCTTCACTTAAAAGAGAAAGTTAATAGGTAACCCCAGAAACAAAAGTAATCTTCAAATCTTCGTTAACAATCTGTTATTGTACTTAACATTCCTAAAGTCCACAAATTACTTCCAATCTCTTATAAACTTGTCTAATCCATTGTCTCTAATTAATGTGGTTAATATAGATATTACTTTTCAAATAGGTTTTTCCCCACTATGATCTGTTCTTAATTTCTTCTTCAGATCTTCAAATGAGACACCCTCTGTCATTGTAACTGACAGAGAACTTTTTCCAAAGAAATAGTCTTTGAATAATACATTCAAGGGAAATAATATGAGTCTGGTCATTTGTGTTCAAGTGAAAATTCTGGGTTGATCCAGTTATCCATTTATTTGTTTCCTAGGATGTCCATAGTATCCTCCAAAAGCAATGTTGAAAAGCATCAACAAACTTTCTCACCTCACCTGGACTTCATAGTCCAACTTCCAGTTTTCATCTAGTGTTACAGGGTATCCCCTGTAACACTAGATGCTGCATTATTCTGCATTGCATTGTTCTGATATTTGTAGGTAAAGATACATTATGCATTGTTCTGCATTGTTCTGATATTTGTAGGTAAAGATACATTATGCTGACATATTTATATGTTGTTATAAATTGCATGCTGATAAACTTATTTAATAGTATTTCTGAGTTGTAATTGGGTTTTTTAAAATTATTATTCTAATTATTCCTGTTTTCAGGGGAAAATATTTTCAAAGTAGGAAAATAAAAATGATTGACATAAATGCGTAACAATCAATTATTCTCTTTTGTAGATTTTTCTGGTTGAAAGCTCCCATCTTAAGGAACAACTCTTGAAAGTCCAGATGAAAAAAGATTTCCTGGGCAATATTTTCAAACAGGAGAGAGCAAAGTTACTCTTGGAGGAAGTTAGTGATGCTACAAAGGAATTAGAAAACCTGCACAAAGGGCTACTGCAGAGGAAAAGCAGGTTACAGGTAAGCTTCTTCTAAAAAGCCAGCTGATAAGAATAATTGTGATTTAATAGTGCAGCAATTAATACACCACCAACTACAATGATGAATACATCAATCAGTTTTTACTTCAGTCTGGTTGTTATTTTCATTCTGATGTACTCACAGGTCTGTGTTGTGAGTTGGCAGGAAGCATTCATGCTCTCAGGACTGGCATGAAATCAACTTTTTCTCTCTGGCTAGGCTTTGGTATCACAGCATAAAGATTTTGATGCATCCTTCAAGCTTCTGCAAACACAGCTGTCTGCTCTCAGAGTCAAGCTAAATGCAGAAAAAGAACTGCTGCCAGATCTTATGGGTAAAGAAGCCCGGTTGCAAAGGCTAGAGGTAAGTGGCACCAAAAACCATCCAAAATAATTCCTTTCCAAAAATGTGTCATCAATAGGCATAGCCAGCTATGGATGTGATGTGTGTCACACAAACAAAAGCCTCAGATAGCTCAACAGGCTAGATAGCTGTTATTAACATTCAGCTGTCTGCAATTATTGCAAGTTCGAGGCTCAAGGTTGACTCAGCCTTCCATCCTTTCTAAGGTAAGTAAATTGAGGACCCAGTTTGTGGGGGCAATAAGCTGACTTTGTATAAAATATACAAAAGTATGAAGGCTATTGCTTAACACATTGTAAGCCGCCCTGAGTCTCCGGAGAAGGGCAGCATATAAATCTAATTTTTTTAAAAAAAGCCCACAAGCTATCATTTTTGGAGCGTTAGAGCAGTGAGACTTGTACCTCCTTAATGTCTTTTTCTTGGCTCACAAAGCAGCCATTCAGTTTCAAGAATAAGTGTTAATTTCTTGAAACTGTATGGCTGCAGTGTGAGGCAGGAAAAGGTGTGTTTTCTGTAAGGAGGCATCAACTGGTACAGGAAGTATGTCTGTTCCTCTGGTGCAGCACTTCTTTCCATTTTGGAACTAAATAGATGTACATCCCTAATCTATCTCATAAGATTATTTGTTTATTTGTTTGATTATTTGTTTACTTGTTTGATTTATATGCCGCCCTTCTCCGGAGACTCAGGGCGGCTTACAATGCGTTAAGCAATAGCCTTCATACTTTTGTATATACCTCCTTAGTAGGGCTTTTGGCCCCCCCTAAGCAGTGTTCTTTTTTATACAAAGTTCAGCTTATTGCCCCCATAATCCGGGTTCTCATTTTACCTACCTTGGAAGGATGGAAGGCTGAGTCAACCTTTTTTTTTCCCCCAAATCATTTTTTATTTTTTTTTAAAAAAGTAATAAAAAAAAAGGAAGGCTGAGTCAACCTTGAGCCTGGTGAGATTCAAACTTGCAGTAATTTCAGGCAGCTGGCAGCTAAATGCTATTTAACAGCGCTTTAGTCCACTGCTCCACGAGGCTCCTGGTGTTATGAGTTTGTTGTGAAGCTTAAAAGAAAAGAGGAACAGTGTAATTGGCAAAGGTGGGATGAAAAAGTAAGACACACATTAAAGGAATAAACATCTCCTTCAAAATAAATTTCATTTGCTGGTCCTTACTTGGGTTGCCACCTGTCTGGACACTACAGTTCATGTTTCTGATCTTGTCTTGACAGGTGAAGAATCAAGACTCTAAAACAGGGCTGTCTAACTCATGGCCCGCAGGCTGAATTTGACATGCACTGGCCACACCCACGCCTGGTTTAGCAAAGGGGGAAAAAGTCTCGATATGTCATGTGGTGCCGCCATGACACCGCGAGTTTAACACTCATGCCCTAAAAGATGTGGAATCTTAAAATAAGTGTGTTAAGCTAAACCAAAAAGCACAAAACACACAAACCAATATAAGAAAAGCATGATATAATTAAGATAGCCCCCCCCCTCATTTGCAAATTTATTCCAGTGGGTTATGTTGCAGAATATAAACTTTGAGTCTAGGAGGTGGTAGATTATTCATTTTTCTGCAGCACCAGTTATGGATATAGGTTAGCAGGATTAGGACTAACTTTTACTTGTAGATTATCCTCTGAATGTATGCCTTTGAAATACAACAATGTGCATTTTCAAACAGGTTCTTGTGTTCTTTTAAGAGGTTTTCAAGTATGCAATGATTCCTTGAACAGCATCGTGCATGGCAATTTATTCAAAATGCAATTTTATTCTACAGAGCATTCAAGGACACCTGGATGAATGTGCAATCCAAATGGAAGAAATAGAGAAACTTGTTCAGTCAGACCCAGCACAGATGCATAAAATAAAACAGTGTTCTTCTGACTATCAAATACTTAAGAGATCATTGGAGGTAACTCATTTTGGTGAAGGATTCTCAAAAGATGGAAGCACTCAGCTAATCTTTTTCTGGGCTCAGAAGCTAAGCAGAGTCAGGCCTTGTTAGTACTTAAATGGGAGACATTCAGGGAATCCCAGACATACCAAAGAAGACAATGACAAATCACTTACTGTTGCTAAGATGACTACATAAATGGGTCCAAGAAGCCACCAGGAACTGAACTCAACTTGAAGGAGGTTTTTTCCTAATTTTTTCCTAAACTGTATGATTTTGCCCTGGTGCATGTCTATGGAGATTCTCAGTCATTCTTTCAAAAGGCAACTGGACAGTCTTTGTTTTTCCAAGATGATCTTTCGCTTCTCATCCAGTGCAGCAATTATTGCACTGGTGCAGCAATTGCTTCTTATGCTTCTTAGATGAAAGCCGAGCAGAAAAGTGTGTTCATCAGCCCATACAACCTGCATCTTTTCTTGTGGCTCATAATGGACCCTTATGACAGGCTTTCTACTCCTCTTGGGATTCCAAACAAGCAGAAGAAAATGTGGGGTAACATCCCAATTTTCATGATAATAATAACAGTTCTGTTCTTTGGTAAACACAAGTAAGTAAAATGGTCCATCTCTATAGGCCCTCACCCTTCCACCAATCATTATGTAGATGTTACCATTATGGAGATGTTGCCTCCAGGTCTTCTTTTAATGATTTGTCAGACATGCTCCAAATAGAGATGAATAATAATGAGCCAAAGTCCAGGACATCATTATTCAGGAGATCAGATTGTTTGGGTAAATAAAGGGGGGGGGGATAACATTGGTTTTATTGATTTTATTAAATTTTATGCCACCCATCTCACAATAAAGTGAATCTAGGCAGCTGGATTTATGCTAATTCTTATAATAGCAATAGCACTTATAGATCGCTTCATAGTCTTCACAGCCCTCTCTAAGCAACTGGTGATGAATCTTCTATTGGCATTTTCCATTACAATTCAGAAGGTAATGCAATATTGGGAAGAAATTGGTGCCTATGTAGTAAATTTATGTTTGTTACGTCTTATGTAACATTTGCTATGTATAATGACTGTTCTATCTAATGATAGAGCAAACCTTGGAGTGTGTAATTTTATCAACATCATCAGTCCACTTCCAAGGAGTTGTTTAGTGATGGAAGTTAAGTGATTGAAGTTGTTGCTATGTGATCTAAGAGTTTCACTTGCAAATGGTGAGCAAATCAAGCTGCTTTTACCAAGGCAAGCTTTGATAAAAGTGTAAAGGAAGCTACATGCGGTTATAAAACAAAGATGACAAATTATTTGATTCTGAGTAATTAAAACAATGACTGTAGAAGCACAATAAAAATTAACTATTAATAATAGATTAGAAATACAGTATTTCCTTGGCTGCATTTCCTTTACATTATTATGTACATTATTACATTATTATGTACATTAGAAAGAGATGCATAAGGCATTTTTATTCGTGGAGCACCACTCTGTGGCCAAATTCAGATCTGCAGCTCTAGATTTTTTTGCTAGTGAAGGTAAAATTATGTTAAATATTCATTCACTTTAACAGACTACTTCAGGTTTTTTTAATTTAGTGAAATTCTTTTTCTTAATAAGAAAACAATTTATAAAATGAAGATAGAGTATGAATCTGGAACTCATAAAATGTGCAGTACAATCTTATGCATGCCTACTTTGATGGACGTTTTATTAGGTTCAATAGAATGTGCTCCTAAGGCAGGGGTCTTCAAACTTGGCAGCTTTAACACTTGTGGACTTCAATTCCCAGAATTCTCCAGCTAGCACAGCTGCAAATGGAACTAGCACTCTTGCTAAGTGATGCAGATATAAAGTGAAAAATTACATATCAGAGCTTGACTTATGACTGTAGTTCCAACTGTGATCACCCACAGTTGTTAAATGTGATGTCACATCAGTGGTGGGTTCCTCCCAGTTCCGCCCGGTTCCACCGAGCTAGTAGCGGTGATGATATGACATCACCAAACTGGTTCTGCCCCCCACCCCCCCACGTTATTCTTACCTTTTATTTTGCTCCACCCCCAATCTATTGCTACCTCCTGAGTCCTAACTGATGGCTAGAGGGAAAAACTGTTTAAACTCTTGCCGCGGGGCTTCAAAGGGCCGCCCTACAGCTGATCAGTGTTAAAAGAAAACAAATGAGTAGATCGGTGCCTGCAAAAATACATGAGTAGATCAGTACCTGTAAAAATACATGAGTAGATGAGTGCCTGCAAAAATACATGAGTAGATCGTGCCTGCAAAAATAAATGGGTAGATCGGTGCAGCTCTGCAAGCAGTTAAAAGCCTGGTAGATCAGTACCTCTGCTAAATCCTAAATAATTGTCACATGACTATCAAGCCATGCCCACAAAAAAGCCACGCCCACAGACCCAGTAGTAAAAAAAATTAGAACCCACCCCTGTATTACATGACTACAACTTGCAACTTCCTGCTGGCTTCCTCATTCACATTGCTGATCAGAAGCCACCTGTGAGGGTAATAAATAATAACCAGATGATTGAAATGTAGCCCAATAACCAGGTGACCCAGGGACACTGCACCCATTGTAAATGCACACTGATTACCAAGTGCCCAAATAATACTCACATGACAGCAGGGATGCTGCAATGGCCACTGCTTCAACCACCAAACATACCACAAGTCTCTTTTTTTCAGTGCCATCACAACTTTGAAGGGTAGCTGAATGACTGGTTAGTAAACAAGGACTACCCGTATTTCACTTTTGATGACTTACAGCATCCTTTAGAGTTATTGAGATGATTAAAAAAAACCCCAGTCCTCATTAATATCAACACAGCTCTGGCTGAGTGATTCTAGAAGATGCTGTAAGGCACTGGTAAGGTCCTGTCTTCATCTTGGTATGTTCATTTTGGGGATGATAATAAGGTGTATTTTGGAAGTTACGAGGAAAGGTTCTACACAATTTTTTGATCCAAAGAAAGAAATCCAATGAGTTCCCTTATTAATGACGATGGGTCTTCCTGTGGTTCTTTGCAGATTATGATTGCACAAAGTAAGCAACATATTCAGAAGCACTGGGCTTTTAATGACAAATTATCAGATCTCCAACAGTGGCTTACCGTGACCAAACAGAAACTGGAATATTACTGTGATGCTACAACTCACAATGCAATTTTGAACTTGGAGGTAAAGAACCCTTCTTCTTTTGTGAGGTTACTAGCAAGCTTTCTAGTGGGTAGAAATATGAGGATTCAGCTGAGGTTTACATTTCACCTAGAAAAGTCTAGGAATCTGCAAAATATTTGCAAGGTGCCATGTTACTGTTTTTTGAAAGTACTATTTATTTTGAATTACTGTATTTTTTCAGAGTATAAGACGCACCGGACTATAAGACGCACCTACCTTTTTTGGTGAGGAAAACAAAAAAAAAGAAATCTGTCTCTGCCTCCCAGCAATTTGCCTCATTGGAGCAAACAGCAAATAACCTGCTTTACTTTCATTTTCGTTTTCAGCATAGCTTGATTAGCACAAGAAAACAAAAATTTGCTCCAGCAATTTACCTCCTTGCAGCAAGCAGCAGAGGCCCACACAAAAGTTGGGAGGCCGATCCAATCAACTTGTGCCAATTAGATAGTGCTGAAGCTGAAACACGCTGTTTCTTCTTGCTGCTTGCTACAAGGAGATAACTGCTGGGAGGCAGAGGCCAAAGAGGGGGGCAGTGGGTAGTCAGGGCTACATTCAGTATATAAAATGCATCTAAATTTTCACCCTCTTTTGGGGGGGGGGAAAGGTGCGTCTTATACTCCTAAAAATACAGTACAGTGTTTTTAAAGGCCATATGAACACTAAAAACAAGAGAAATTTATATACATCTGTATTAATGGAATGTGAATTAAAACTGTATGTAGTTCATACAACAGTATAAAAATGGGATCTCCAGATTTAGAGACAATATGCTCCTAAATGTCATTGCTGAGAAGCCATATTATTTTCCATTTCTTGCTGGTGGATTTTTTGATTCACATCTGATACCACCAAGGGAAAGAACTTATTAAACTATCTATGAAGGATACAGTGATCTGTCAAAATTGTATATTCTAGCAGGCTGCCAAGGTATAAACAGATTAATCTTACTAGAAGCTTGAAATAATTACTTCCAAGATTTTTGGAACTTAGACCAAAGACCATTTGTGGCTTTAACATTGTTCATTCTTCATTGCTAGTTTAAAGGGAGACCTTGGTCTGATTCAGAAGAGTATTTCTGCTATTCTTGGACATAGAGTTTGTCATCAGTACATAGAATTCCATTAATAATATTTGGCAGCTTTTCATAGTAAATGGCAAAGATCCTGCTTTGGGTATGCACTTTGTCTTTCATTTATATTTAATGAAACAAATGCTGTAAATGTTAACAAAATTTAAATTGAATCAGAGCTAAATATGCAAATAGAATAATGATCCTAAACATTCATTCTCCTGTATCATCTACATTGATTTGGAGTGCTTGGTACTCTCTGAGCTTGGTGATTTTCTTGTAGACGTATCATTAACAAGGTAACATCATCAGTGCATTGATCATTGCCTAGTTTGGTAATGAAACATCTGCATCTGAAAACCACCAAGCTCAGGGAGCACCAAGGACCCCACATTTCAACTGTGAGCTGCAAATATTCTCTTCCATCAGTACATTGATGTGTTTGTATCTTGTGCCTTTTAGAGTTTGCAAACTGAGTTTCCTGGTAGAGAGATCCAGTTACATCTCATTGAAGCCCATGGGCATTTGGTTATAAAAGATACTTCTCCAGAGGGAGCTGTGAATATTCAGGCTGAAATGAAGAAGCTGAAGGACTCATTCAAGTTTCTTGAAAATCTAATGTCAAGGTAAGATGCTCTTGCACTTTTGTTTCAGCTGGTGAAAAGAGAAAACAAAAGGATGGAGAATATGCAATGACTGTATTGTCATTTTCTTCTTGTTCAATATTTAAAAGGGGCGCGCAGCTGTTTTCCAGATTGTAGACTGTACTAAATATTGGCTACAGCCTAGAACATTATTTTTTATTTATTAAATTTCTATCCTCCTGCACTCCCACTGGACCAGGGGCAAAATCTACTTACCTCCCCAACTGATTCGGAAGTGCACGTGCCGTGCGCGTGTGGATCCTCTGTGCATGCGCAAACCCTTCTGTGCATGCACAGAGGGTAAAAAACCAGAGGGTTAAAAAACCAGGAAGTAATGATGACTGAGCGGATGGGCGGAGCCTTGTACCACCATTGCTACCAGTTCTCCAAACCACTGGCCACCACCGCTACCAGTTCAGTCAAACCGGTCTGAACCAGGAGCATTTCACCCCTGCACTGAACCCTGAGCAGTGTTAAGAATACAAACATTAAATAAAATATCAGAATTAATAAAATCCAGGAACAGAAAACACATCCACCAAAAATAAAAAAATTCAAAACATTCAAACTGATGCAAATGAAGAGGTATCAAGCCCCAACTATTCCCCAAAGAGCTTTGTTTTCAACTGCTTAGGGAAGGTAGTTAAGGTCAGGGCTGATCTAATAAACTGAGGGAGCCCATTCCATTCCAGATGGCTGGCATTGCTACCAAAAAGCAGCCCTTTTGTGCTTCATTCTCCCACGCCTCCCAAAATGGGGAACCATCAGTAACTTTTCCCAGTAAGAACCAATATATTCCCAGTAAGAACCAATATACTTACAAATGTTGTCTGTACTATATTAAGAATCTTCCCCTCTTTGGTTGCTATGTTGCTAATTTTAGTCTCTTTCCATCCAAATAGGACAGCAGTTGATGTGAATAAGAAGAAAACCTGTTTAGAGAACACGCAAGTCAAAAAAGTGGGTGTTTCTGAGCACTTACAGGTAAGAAAACCATATAGGCTTAATGAAATACAGGTAGTCCTCAGCTTACAACTGTTCCTTCAAAGTTCCTTCACTGAAAAAAGTGACCTATGAATGTTTTTCATATGTATGACCATTGCAGCATCCCCATGATCACCTGATCAAAATTCAGATGTTTTGCCACTGGTTCATATTTATGATGGTTGCAGTGTCCCAGGGTCCTGTGATCACTTTTTGTGACTTTCTGTCAAGCAAAGTCAATGGGAAAACCAGATTCACTTAACAACCATTTTAGTAACTTACAAGTTTAGTAACAACTGCAGTGATTCACTTAACAACTGTGGCAAGAAAGATTGTAAAATGGGCCAAAATTCACTTAACAAATATCTTGCTTAGCAACAGAAATTGGGGGCTCAATTGTGCTCATAAGTTGAGGACTACCTGTACTTTTACTATATAAAGGTTTAATTGGAATGACCTTTCCATATTTGTAATGAGAGCTATTTACGATGTTAGTACGGTGATGGCTAACCTTTTTGCCATCACGTGCCAAAAGCGGGGGGATTGTGGGGGGGAGGTCACACCCATAATTCTATGCGCCCCGTGCATGCATGTGCAACCCCCCTGTGCTCCCCCCACTTTTGGCACGCGATGGAACTTGGGCCCAGTAGGCCCGTTTTTTGCTCTGGCCTTCTCCACCACCCCCAGAGGCCCTCTGGAGGCTGGAAACAGCCCGTTTGCCAACTTCGGAAGTAGGGAAGGCTGTTTTTGCCCTCCCCAGACTCCTAGAGAGGCTCTGGAGCCTGGGGAGAGCAAAAAACAAGCCTTCCCCACCCCTCAGGCCTTCTGGAGGCAGGAAACAGCCTGTTTCCCTACTTCTGGTGGGCCCAAAATGGCCGAAAATCAGCTAGCTGGGGTGCGCATGCGTGCCAGAGTTGAGCTCACGTGCCCACCTATATGGCTCTGTGTGCCACCTGTGGCACGCATGTCATAGGTTCGCCATCACGGTGTTAATGCATCCTAGTTGAATTGGTTAATGCCTTATTTGAATAGAACAATTTCTTTCCTTTATCCCCATTTCTACCACACATTCTATAGTAGAAAGCACATGGTCTAAAAATAAAAACTTGGTGCTACTAACATAATTATTTCTAACTATCGCAGAAAATTACAAAACTACAGTTTTTTAATTGGCAGTATTTCCAAAGGTCAGATAAAATACATTTTGCCAACTTCCCAAGTAGAAACAGGATTGGATGAGTCCTGTGCCTTCTTTGTCAAAATATTTTGGGAAGGTGATCCTTTGGGACTTCCTTATCAAAAACATAAGCTGTTTTATCAGTACAGGCTCCAAAACTGGTGCTTTCTTTTCAGATAGCCCTCTTCTCATTGGACTCAATTTGTAATAACACATTGTCATTTCTTTGTTTTCAATCTTTGTTTCTATTCTGGATTAAAAGAGACTAAAATTAGCAACATAGCAACCAAAGAGGGGAGATTCTTAATATAGCACAGACAAGCTTTTCTTCCAGTAGTTTGTAACTGCTGGCCCTGGTTGCTTAGCCAACAATCCTGAGTCCTATGACACATGCAGGAACTCCAACACCTAGCATGGTTCTTGTTGACCCAAGTGACAACTGATCCGGTATGGGTTTCTGTAAATTACCTCCCACCATATTGTTTATGGAGAGACCGTCTTCATCCAGCTCCTCTGATGAGACCTATCCAGTATAAGTTGAGCCTCTGACATAGCTCTCATCTTCCTGAGAGCACAAAAGTCCCACAATCAATTCAAAGTAGCCCCACAACCACCTCAAAGAAGTGCCTCACTATTATTATGACATTTGTTGTGCCACAGGTTGCTTACCCATGATTTAAACTTTGCAATCTCAAAAGTAACGATAGCAAATTATCTAATAATAGTTATTTACCACTGCAAGTGTGTATAAGGATGATACTTAAAATCTTTTCAATATATCTGCCATTTCTCCCCTAATTCAATCTATCAATAAGTGTGAAATAATTCCTTTCTCTTTTGTACACTAAAAAAGCCATTTACTTTCAGAAAATTTGTGTATATATGAAAGAGATTATTTATTAATTTGCATCTACATTATGTCTTTTTCTTTGTTTTCTATAATTCAGAGGAAAGTGGCTAAGGGGGAAGATACCAATGAGCTCCAACTTATTAAGAACTTTGAACAATGGTTGCAAAGAGAAAACAACAAGCTATCTAAAATTCTTGCCTTGAATCCATCAAACAATGAAGAGGTTGAGGCAAGGTACAGCAAGCTAAAGGTTAGTTCAACCCCAGAATTTTCACATTAACCTTGCATTTTGGTACCATGTTGTTAAATGTGTTTATGAATTCAGTTTTGACTACTGGACTAGTTAGAAGTACATTTTCAGAGTTCTCTACAGGGGTCTTTTCTATCTCTCCTTGAAGATGCCAAAACTGAATTTGGGCTCTTCTTCAAGCAAATTTCAGTAGCATCATTAGAAACTGATTAGTGAAACTTCCAAACTCCAATGTGGGTTGGGGGCAGTGGTGAAATCCTCTTTGGATCGCCACTGGTTTGCTGCCCGTGCATGCGCAGTATGCACCAAATGCATGCTGTGCACATGCATGGTGCATATCAAAAGCATGCTGTGTGCGCATGTACATTGCACATCAAACACGTGCTTCACGCGGAAAAAGAAGACTTCACTAGGTAAATAGAACAGTGAGGAGGTGGACAGTTGTGCCGCGCAATTTAGCTTTGCTAGAAAGCATGATTTCCTGTTTTCTAATGAAGCTAAACTGTGCAGCAGATTTGATCATCAGAAATACCAGTTCAGACTAACCATTAGCTTTTTTAAATTATCAGTTCCACCGGTTCCACTGGTTTTTTAACTACCAGTTCGATCAAACCGGTAGCTTTTTTAAACTACTGGTTCGCCCAAACTGGTAGTTTTTATCACTACCGATTCATCTGAACCAGAGCGAACCGGTAGCATTTTACCCCTGGTTGGGGGTGGGGGGAGGAGATATTGAAGCCATGTCTTTCCAGTTGCTCTTGAGCTTTAACTTCCAGTCATGCAGGTGTCAGGTTTCGAAGTCGTCTTAAATAAATTGCATTTCAAACAAAGTCTTTGAAAAAAACCTCTAATTTATTAAGCACAAACATTCTAGCTCCGACTCATTGCAGCCAACTCTGGCTTCCTCAGGCAAAACCCTCCTTTTCCTCTCTCCACTCCTCTGCACACATTGGCCATCTTCCCCATCACTCTGCCCCTAATCTACTGCTCCCACTCAAGGAATTTCCCCCCTCCCATCCCATCTCCTAGGTGATATTCTCTCCAGGGAAAATAAGTAGTTGAAAAGTCAAATGTCTCTTTCCAGATGCTTCTTCTTCTTATGTCAGCATCGGAGTAAGTGCAGCGTGAAATGCTGACAGCAGGTAGAGTTGCTGTAGTACAGTTTAGTGACAATCAGATGAACAAGTTCCCCATCTCTGATTTAAGACTTTCAAGATCAAAGCAACATGTTCAAATCCTACAAACAAATCGGAGGCCAGTAAGATGATTCCAAAAATTGCGTGAAATGGTCTATTTACTGGAGTCTTTGTTGCTGTCTGAGCTTGGTTGTTTGCTTTCAGATGTTTTAACTGGTTAGCATCATTAGTATGAGTGAGTGTTGGGCTTGCTCCCTGTTTATATACAGTAGCTTGTCCTGCTTGCGTTGGTGGGGGGGGGGTGATTTTCTCCTTGGTAGTTGCTTGATCAGAATTATTTTCTGCTTCATTGTTTGTAATTAATCTTTGTTTATCTCGGTGTTGGGTCCTGGTGAGGATGTGTTTTGGTCTTTTTGCTTTATTCTTAGCTCTTATTGTGTCTTTTGAATAGTTTTAAATGTTGTTTAAATGTATTTATTGATGGCTGAACTGATGGCTATAAAATGCATTGTTGGGAAGAAAAACAAATTGTGGCTATAGGCAAACACTTAATTATAATCCAAATAGACCCATCCGATTTTTCCTTTCCCAAAATGGCATAGCTTGTGACCAGCCTCATTCTTATATCTGATCCCCTGATCAATACAGATCCAAGAATACCTCAAAGTCTATATTTTAAGGTAATTGAAAGTCTGATTAATACTAAACATGAAGTTCCAAGCCAGGGAATGACATTGTATTATATGTTTATGCTTTAACATATTTGTGGACTTGATAATCCTGTTACAAATTTTTCTGTTTGAAAATACTTCTGAAATTCTTCCAATATGTACTACTACTGGACCTTGCTTGTGCTTCACTGATATGCAGTGAGAGTCTGCCGGGAACTATGGAGAAGGGTTATGAAAGGAGGCATGCTTGGGAAAATGAAAGTAGAGTGCCAACTTGAGAAGCTGCTTCAAGGTCTCTCAGCTGAAAGAAGGAGGGAGTGGCATACCAGAGCACAATTTTTTTTTAAATTAGATTTATATGCCGCCCTTCTCCAAAGATTCAGGGTGGCTTACAATGCGTTAAGCAATAGACTTCATACTTTTGTATATTTTATACAAAGTCAGCTTATTGCCCCAACAAACTGCGTCCTCAATTTACCTACCTTAGAAAGGATGGAAGGCTGAGTCAACCTTGAGCCTGGTGAGACCCAAACTGGTGCAATTGCAATTGAACCATTAAGAAAATAGCTTGCAATAGTTTAATTGGTAACCTTGGGGTGGGAAAAAGTATAACATAGGGATTTTGGCTCAGTTCTGGCTATGCATTACTGCAATACACTTTATCTCTAATAAAATATACCTTTCTCAGCAAATGGAGCCAAGGATTGTTTTCTAATTAGGGGTTTAAGTTTGTGCCAGGTCTGACACTATCCATAAGAATAAATTCTTATATCATTTTCAAAGTTGGCAGAGCTCTATTCATTCCCTCTATCAAGCCTTCAACATCGATAATTCTTTTCCCTACAGGAGCTTCAGCTAAGGGTCCCTGAAGGTCAATATCATTTTGAAGAACTTCTCCATCTTCAACCAGCTGGGCGGAACTGGGATGAACTAGAGGAATTGCGTTACCAATGGATGCTTTATAAATCCAAACTGAAGGACTCCAATAAGATATTGGTAGGTTTTATGACTTCTGCCAACCTAGCAGTTCGAAAGTACGTAAAAAATGCAAGTAGAAAAATAGGGACCACCTTTGGTGGGAAGGTAATAGCGTTCCATGCGCCTTTGGCATTTAGTCATGCCAGCCACATGACCACGGAGACATCTTCGGACAGCACTGGCTCTTTGGCTTTGAAACGGAGATGAGCACCTCCCCCTAGAGTCGGGAGTGACTAGCACATATGTGTAAGAGCTTTACCTTTACCTTTATGTTTTACGATCTGAGGACAGTTAGAAGCAGTGTAATTATGAATTTCTTCAAATTATTCTGTACATTCTTAAATTTTATTTTAAAATTATTCTACACACTGCTTCCTGCCCAACAGAACAACTATGTTTAATATAAATCTGATCAGTCCACTCAAAAATTGTCTAGGATCAAATATTACAGAAAATACAAAACAGCTCATCTCATAGATTCCTTGGCAGTTTAAAACTAAAGGAACAACAAATAGCTTCTTTATGAAAAAATCAACCATATTTCTTCCCCCCCAAAATTTACATTTTGATTGTTTAGTGTATGAATACACATTAGATAGCTGCCATTAAAGATGGTAGTACCTATACTTTCCAGGAGAAGGGTGGAAAACATATGTATCCCAAAAATTGTTAATACTGGAGCACTCAGCAGTCCCAGCCAGCATGGGCAGTTGTGAAAGATATTAACTTGCAACACCTGGAGGGACACAGCCTTCTTTCCATGATTGAATATGATTTGTATTACATTTCTACCTTAGTTTAATAAATTTATTCCATTGGCTCCTCCTCCTAGAGAAATTATAGCTTGTTAGTACTGTATGCCTTATTATTTTATACGTATCATTCGGAAAGAGAGGAAAAAGAGATGCCACATATATATTCTATAGGACTTTTGTTTAGTGTCCTCAGACCCACCACCACTTAGCATGTTGGAATTGTAAAGTTGGATTTCTCAGTCAGTTTTGCTTTTTGCTGGTCTGGTTCTAATCTTTGCTTTCTGATATTTAGAAAGTAAAACTTATTTTAGTAAGTATAGAGTATTTTTTTCCTCAATGCCCACGTTTGAATTAAACATAATACCAGGAAAAGTTAATGTGTTTAATTTTTTATGGGTCTGTATTTTTTATCCATCTTACTTCCTGCAAAGTAATATCGTATCAGTAGAGGTCAGTAATACCTAAGTCATTTCTGCCTTAAGCTGATGTCTGATTTAAATTGTTAAGAAACCAAACTATTTAGAATGTAAATGGTATGGTACAGGGGTGGGTTATACTTACCTTTACTACCGGTTCGCAATGGAACCACACACAGAAACTTGCTGATGACATCTGGGTCAGTGGGCAGAGCCTCCCGCCGGTTTTACTACTGGTTCTTGAAAACTGGTCTGAACCGGGGGCAACCCACCACTGGTACGGTATTATAAAATTCATTAGATAAACTGTCTGCTCTTCTAAGCCATCCAAATGAAGGCAGTTTTTAAAACAGTATCCCACCCTGTGAAGCAAAGTGTTTCAGTTTAAATTGTACTAGCATTGATTAATGCTTTAAAAATTGTATCTTTTTGAACAGACGACAAGCTATTTCAAAGAACCAAACCCATTCAGAAAGGTAAGGCTGTTTTTGTCCACAAAAAAAAAAGGTAGGAGGGATGTGTATGTGTACATACCGTAAGTACATACGTACATACATACATACATACATACATACATACTATTGTATTACATATGCATAGCCTTCAGAGATTCTTGAAGTAAAATTATTATGTTACGGAGAATATAATTGTTGAATTATTCCTTTAAACCATCAGTTAGATGGCCAATGTCTTTTAGTTTAGGTAATTACAGGTAATAGATATATTTCTTGATCACTGTTTCCAGAGTTGAAAAAGAGAAGTTCTTGATAAAGACAGAATAATAGTTTGCATAGAGCTATGGAAAGTGTTTGTTTCTTTGGGTGTTTAAGTACATATAAATTGTAGTTCAAGTTTGGCTTTTCTTAGATAAATAGGTATTTATCTCTTTGTTCTCAAAAGTTTATGCTGTGAATAGAAGAGGAACTAAATTAGACTTCAACAGACAGCTCGCCTGAAGAATTTTCAGATAAGCAGTCAATAACTATTAGTTCTCCGTAGACTAGCCATGTAATCCTAATACTTTAACCTTCATAATCTCCATGTTGGCTTGGATTCATTATAATAACTTTATGTCCTGCTTCATCCTCTGTACTTCTGTGGCCATGTATTGCTTTGTGGTAAATCATGCTATTTAAGAGTACCTAATCATTTGAAGAGTTTACTACCTGTCAGGGGTTAAGTAGGGAATTGACTGATGGGATAGTCAATCCATGGGACCTTGCAGACTAGGCATCCCCAAGATGGTGCCGTAGTTGTAAAATTGAAGAGATCTGGAAAACATCACACTGAGAAAATTATTCAGACTGTTGCAATCTCTGATTAGTTAAGCCAGAGGCAGTCAAATTTGGGGGCTGGTATTCATATTTGAAAGCATATTGTGGGTCTCTCACAAGTTAGCTATTACATGGGAAATGTTATCTGAAATGTTGCTAAAGTGGATGTGAATAACTAACAATGCTGAAGTAAGATATCCAAGGCCACATTAGTGCCCTTTTGCACTATGCTGCCTATCTGTGTTGATTCAGACGGAAATGTCTGTCTTTACTTTCACATAGTGTGTCGGTCTTTCATATTTCTACCTCTAAGAGTACACATAGGAACAGCAATATTGATCTTAACTATCCAGTCACAAGCTCTGGTCAGATATCTCAAAATCCAATTCTATGCATTACATAATGAATTTTCTCTATGGCAAAACCAAGTAGCTTCAGATCATCTAAATCTACATTGTTAAGCATTCCAAAATATCCATGTGGAATTCTTCCTCTTCCTTTGATCACATCTCTTATTGGCCTTTAAATTCATATAATTATTCATATAGGATAGCTCCCTTGAAACCCAAGGTAGTTTTTTTCCCCTCTTTATTAGCCTACTTGCTTTGGATATTTGGGGGTTTCCAGGAATAATACTAGATAATAAAATTTCAAAGCCTTTTTCAGGAAACTTCTCCTAGCTTCAAATAATTTCTGGGAGCAACCAAGGCAATTAGAGTGGTTAACAGCCTTCTTTTTATTAAAAAAAGAAGATATTAAAAGATATTAAAAAAAAGATATTAAAAAATGCAAGAAATTCTTTAAAATGGCGAAGAGAAAGTAGTTTCTCTCTACCCCCAATTACTTTCCAATGGCTTTTCCAATGTGTGGTTAAGATGTGAGACTATGATTAAGGAGCCCAAGTTTCTAATACACCTTCGGCCATAAAAGCCTACAAGGAGATTTTGGATTCCCTCTTGAGTACAACTATCCAAAGGGTTGTTTGATGGAGGGAAAATACAAGGAAAATCCATGTGTGGAATATGAATCTCTAAGTGTTCTGAAAAAATACAAGAAAAAAAATGCAATAAATCTAGTAAGGCAAAGAATGATTAGAGAGTATACATTCCCAGAAATCATTGTTTTTGCAAGATTGCTGGCAACATTCCCAATGGGGAAGCTGAAGTCTAGGATAATTTCTTTCACATTTGTGTCTAGAATCATAAACGGATACATGTAAGCCAAGGGGTTTTAGATGCCTTGCCTTCAAATAACTTTTTACATATTGACTTGCCGTCTACTGAGATAATCATTGAGTATCTGCTGCAAAACCTCAATGTACTGTATCACAAAGGAACCAGGAAATATATATAGTCTAATTTTACTCATATTAAGGTGAATTTTTTAATCCTAATATTTCGGTTACTTTGTTCATTTGTTTGTGGGTGAAGAATTTTCCTGGGATTAAAAGTGACCCCAAAACAATATGACATCTGAGAAATGGAGTACATGGATTGCAAAATCTGCAGTTTTGTATATATTATTGCTCATTCGCAGAAGTAAATCCTGGAATTCTGCAGGGCTTATTCCTAGATAAAGAGGCATCAGATTTCATTCTTAATCAATGTACAAGGATTCAAGAGGGAGTTATTTATTTCAACATTTTAAACAAGCCACAGATAATGTCAGGCCTTACATTCCTAAGGTGGATAAAAACTTGTTTTATTTAATTCTGGTTGGAAGATTGCCAGATATTGAGACAAAAAATCTCATGAAAAGGGTACCAAAACAAAAAGTTCACGGAACATACCAAGGCCATTTTTCATTATTAATTGTAAGATATATACATGTTATTTAGTTGTGTGGTTCTGGCTGAGAAGCAATAGTTGTATCTGCTTATAATAACCATTTTTTATTAAAAATAGAGGTGGCCACATGCAGTGCAGTCCTATGCAATAATTTCCACTGAGCAAAGTTGTGTGTATAGCCTAAAATCCTAAGACAGGGTTTGTACAATCCCCCCATGTACAATACAGTTGGATAGTTTGTAAATCAGTGGGTTATGATAATTCAGCAATCGGAATCAGGATAAATGGTTCAAATTAAAAATATACACTAATGCAATTTCATTGAAGATCCTGGATCCTGTGGCTTTTCCATAATTTGACAATGAGGAATAGTTCTTTGGCTCCTTGCATACCTCAGAGCATTGTAAAAACAAATATAAAAATAATGAAGATAAATGTTTACTTCCCTGTTGTGGAAAATATTGCCCAACTGTACTTAGCATCAATGAAAAAATGAAAGATTGGGGTTTATTTGGGTTCAGAAGTTTGATTTGCTTTTCTTTGCACAGTGCACAATCTTATTAAAGTTCTTTGCTATACAAATAATTAAGATTTATTAAATTCCTATTGCCTGACTCGCTTTCTCTGGGATGCTACAGGATGTCATCTCACAGTGTAACTTGAAAGGAAGGATATGCAATTTAATCTTATTTAGATGTTGTGCTATTACTGAAATTAGTCCAGCTGCCCAGGAATAATATTAGTATAGTATATTAGTACAGTTTTTATCTGACAAGCGTTGTGTTCAGGCATCCATGTAAAAAAACCCAGGAGTTATATGCAAAACCCGGGAGTTATATGCAAAATGGCAAGAAATATAGTAAGACATTGTCATACATTGAGAACAGTTCCTAGCACCTGCTGCATTCAAAACAGAGACTTGTCACTTAGCTGTGGGTTTTTTTCTTCTTTTTCTTGAAAATAAATTCAGCAATGCTAGGAAATCTGTGATCCCTCAAATATGTCTGAATAAAATTCTCCGCACCCTGTATCATTGGCTATGTTGGCTGGGATCGCAGGAATTGTAGGATTGCAAGAACTAGACGTGAAATTTTGGGTTTAGACAATTTAGAACTTCGCCGTCTTTGGTCTGATCTAAGCATAGTACATAAAATAATCTGCTACAATGTCCTACCAGCCAATGAATACTTCAGCTTCCATGAAAACAATACAAGAGCACACAATAGATACAAGCTCGTGGTAAACCGATCCAAACTCGACTGCAGAAAGTACAACTTCAGTAACAGAGTTGTCAACGCCTGGAATGCACTACCTGACTCTGTGGTTTCTTCCCAAAACCCCCAAAACTTTAACCTTAGACTGTCTACTGTAGAGCTCACCCCATTCCTAAGAGGTCTTTAAGGGGCGTGCTTAAGCGCACCAGCGTGCTTACCGTTCCTTGTCTTAATGCTTCCTTTTATTTGTATCCATTTCATGTATTCATAATTATGTTTACACTTGTATCTGTTATCAGATGCATGCTTGATAAAATACAAATAAATAAATAAATTGTAGTTTAGCCAAAGTAATAGAAGATTAACAGAGAGTACCTGTAGAACCACAACTGTAGCATTAGCATTATTTTGCTATCTTTTGTATTAATTTTGTAGGGGAATTGGTAGCTATGATACAGTATGTCTTATTGTATTCTATCTCACTGCATACTTAGTAACCCTCTGAGAGCAACAAGTTGAGAGGGTCCTTTTCTTTGAATTTCACTGAGCTTCATGCCAGTTTTGAAATATGTTCTTTAACCACAAGAATTGTGTTCTGATGTATCTAGACACAAGAATTAAGGTTAATGAAGACCAGTCTTCCCCAGCCATTGTCCTCTGGAAGTGTTTAATCTGTGATTTTTAGAATACACAACTGCAATAGCCAGAAGATGGTGGCTGAAAATTCTGGGAGTCGGCATTCCCAGAGCTTCTGAAGAATGCTGGGTGGAAGACGCTGATGTAGACAACTCTAATCTAGTCAGTTTAAGGGAATAATTTGGTATAAAACAGCTTGTTGTAAACCTGAAAGTCCTTATACGGGTAGTCTTCAATTTACAACTGTAATGGAGCATGCAAATTGTGATAGTTGTTAAGCAAGGCAAACATCTGATTACTTAATGACCCCAGGTCTTGTTTATGGAGTTTGTGAACTCCAGATTGATTGTACAGTATGGAGACAATGTGGATTGTTCCAGAAGCAGGTGCCATTTGGGAGCAGCCAGAATTCATTGCAGCCAGTCCCAAAATGGTGCCATTTCTGGGACAGTCCCACATGGCCTCAATATAGGAAGACCACACAGCAAATTGCCTGCTTCCCAAAGGAGATATATGGAAAAGGTAAATGACTGAGCCCTAATGAGGGTGTTGTAGGGGGGACAGTGTGGGATCCAATGGGTTGGGAAGCAGGCTCAAGGCCAGGGGGGCCCAGTGGAATGGGATGGGGGATGTTAGGTGGGGGAATCACTGCAGTATCCTTGTGGTTGGTCATTAGAGCATGCATATTGCCAAGGACCCAAATTTTGTTCACATTGCTGCAGGAGTGCTAGAGCAGCTGTAACTTTGGGCAGGGACTGTAAATTCCTTTGTTCAGTGCCACTGCAATTTTTAACAGTCGTTGAATGAACAGTCATAAGTTAAGGACTACCTGTATTGCATCTATCCTTCCTCTGGTCATTCCCCTTTTTGCATTTAAACTTGCTGTCTTCACAGGCCTTCAGAAGAAGGTTTTGGTTTCAGATAGTGCAGTTCTCTGCTCACGTTGCTAAACTAAGAAAGTAACATTTTGACTGACTCTCAATTTGTAATAAGCATGTCTGCTTCCTACTCCTAGATCCTGCAGAGGCATCACAATGCTGAAGTTGTGACAGCCTGGGCATTTCCATGGTAACTGGCCGAGTTATTAACACAAGATAACAGGCTCTGCTGATGATCTGGCAAAAACCAAGGGAGAAGGTGGGAGGCTGAGTATTGCAGGAATGCTAAATTTGCAAAGACTTTTCTTTTTCCTGTTGGTCTAACTTCAGGGTAGCAGAGATGGGTTAGAAAATTACATCCTGAGGGCAAGATGCAAGTAGAAAAGACCATTTCTATTTATATCCCACCTTTCTGTGCAAATAGGTAGTGTATGGAAATATATAGATCTCATAATGGACATGTTTTGGAATAAGACTGAAAATCAATCAGGGCTCACAAACTGTATTAAAAATCAGTCACAGATTAGACTCATACTCAGTGGTGGAATGCTGCCGGTTTAACAACTGGTTCGGTGAGTGTGCGTGCCTAAGGCACTTGCGCACAGCGCTGAAAATGGAGCATTTAGAAGCTCTGCTGCTTACCTTCCAAGTCAGCAACGGTAAGTAGAACAGCGGGGGGGGGGGGGAATCAGCTGTGCCACACGATTGAGATGTGTTACAAAGCAGGAAATAAAGGACAGGATAGAGCAGGGACAGGTAGATGGAGTCAACTGATTGTTGGAGCTACCGGTTGGCCCGAACCAGTCCAAACCAGCTGAATACCATCTCTGCTCATACTACATTTAATTCTGGGCAGGTTGATCATGAAAACAAGATTGTAGGCATAGACAATCTGTTTTTTGTAGATTTTTCCACCCAGTTTGGAAAAAAAGAGAGGGATATAAATTGAATTAATATTTCCATTATTTATCTGACCTACAGGTAGCTTTTGCTACTTAACCAGTAATCAAGTGTTGGATTACTCAAGAAAGCATTTTCAGTAGTGCTGTCTTCTGTTCCAGTCCCCAATTTGCTGGATTTCATCTTTTATAACTTCCCTCTGTCTGCTGATCAAATTTGTCTGGCAAACGTAAATATAGTGATTTAAACTCAGATCGTTAATTCAGATGCTTTTTTTTCCTCTTGACTTTGCCTCTTGCCTCCACCTCCTCCGCTTCCTCCTCATTTATGTTTAGTATAGCCACTTACACTCCCAAAAACTTATAGGTCAAGATTGTTTGATAAAATTCTACCATTGACAGCTTTGATGTTTTCTTCTTAGGTCTCAAGACCAAATCAGTTAAGAAATTAACTGCCTAATTTATTCACTTTTAAGGCTAGGAAAATTCATGTCCAGTTGTCAAGGATATAAAGGTCATTACGTTTTTAAAACCTCAGTGAGATTCAGGATTGGTATTGCAAAGAAAATACAAAAAATTATTACCAGCACATCAAGAATTCAGTGTTCAAGAGATAGGTCATTCTATGAACATCTGCCTCTTATGCCTCAAGATTAAGACAACTTTGATTCAGATGCTTGCATGTTTATTAAAGTTTCCCAGGCTCTGAAGTTAAGACTCACTGACTCTGAAATTCCATCCAGAATAAAGGAAATGCAGGAAGGGCAATGGACCCAAAATAGCATAACCTTTAAAGCATGGGAATATTTCATTTCTCTGCTGAGAACTTTACCTGAAAGAAGGCATTATAACCCTTTTGAACTTAGAATTCCTGTCCCCTTGTTGCAAGGGGACAGGAATTCCCTGTACTGTCCAAACAAAACTGTTAACTTGAAATGGATGGTTATTTTCATTCATCTTAGTTCTTCATCCTAATCCCTATCAGATGTTTTGGACCACAGCTTCCAGAATCCCAAAAGCCATATAAATGTGCTCTCAACACGTAAGGAGGGCCCTAGGTCATGAGAAGCTGCTACAGTATATACTTTGGAAATATTCCTTGTTTTAGAGCGTAGCCATCCCATAGAAGCAGTGAATCTGGAAAATGCTATTTATAGTAAGGCCCTAGAGATTGGTAGGCCAATTCCTGAAACTTGTCTATCCATTTATAGAATTAGTGCAGCATGCTTTAAGTTTTCAAGCAAAATGAGAAATTATAATTCATAGAAACTTTCTCAGGTGGGTTTGCAAAACGGGTTCATGCACTACCCAAAAGATTCATATAATCTCATTCAAGTTGTGATTGTGCAAATATAGCTACTGTTTCCCTGCTGTCCCCTTGCTACTATTCTGTGCAAGCTGCAGAATTCCCCTGCGTCTCACTTGGTAAAGCAACCAAGTGAGACGCAGAGCAGATTAAATTAACTCTTATCTCCCCAGAGATTGGCTACTCAGAGACAGTTTGGTCAAGTGATTAAGGAACAAGGCTAGAAAGCGAGAGACCATGAGTTCAAGACCCACCTTAGCCAGGAAATCCAGCTGGATGATGATGATGATAATGATGATTTACATTTCTATACCGCCTTTCTCCCGAAGGACTCAGGGCAGTTTACAGCCATATTAAAATAACCCAACACAAAAATTAAAATTATTAAAATAATTTAAAACAGTCTGGCCGTTATTTAAAACCCTTACTAAAACCCCTTTAAAACCAATTAAAACCCATTTAAAATTTATCTGTTCAGTCAGGCTGGCTTGATGGAACAAAAGAGTCTTCAGAGCCCAACGAAAGGTGCGGAGGTCGGGAATCCTTCTTCTATACGGAGGCAGTTCATTCCATAGGGCAGGAGCCCCCACAGAGAAGGCTCTCCCCCTGGGGGTTGCCAGCCGACATTGTCTGGCTGACGGCACCCTGAGGAGGCCCTCTCTGTGAGAGCATATTGGACGGTGGGAGATATTCGGTGGCAAAAGGCGATCCTGTAAGTATCCCGGTCCTAAGCCATGGAGCACTTTGAAGATAGTGACTAGCACCTTGAAATGCACCCAGAAGACCACTGGGAGCCAGTGCAGCTCGCGCAAGAGGGGTGTTACCCGGGAGCGATGAGTCGCTCCCATAACCACTTGTGCAGCTACATTCTGAACCAGTTGGAGCCTCCAGGTGCTCCTCAAGGGGAGCCCCATGTAAAGAGCATTACAGTAGTCCAGACGGGACATGACAAGGGTGTGAGTGACTGTGCGTAAAGAGTCCTGATCCAGAAAGGGACGCAACTGGGAAATCAGGCAGACCTGATAGAAGGCTCCCCTGGCCACGGCCGTCATATGATCATCTAAAGACAGCTGTGTGTCCAGGAGGACACCCAAGTTGCGAGCCCTCTCTGAGGGGGGTAAGATCTCATCCCCAGTAGCCAGCGATGGTATCAGCTGGCTATATTGGGATGCCAGAAACCACAGCCACTCTGTCTTGGAGGACAGAGTCTTTGAGTCTGAGCTTGTTCCTCCCCATCCAGATCCATACAGCTTCCAGGCAATGGGACATCACATCAAGGGTGTCATTGGGGTGGTCTGGGATAGAAATGTACAATTGCATGTCATCAGCATACACTTCACCCCAAAACCACGGATGATCTCGCCCAGCGGCTTCACATAAATGTTGAACAGGAGGGGCGAGAGGACTGACCCTTGTGGCACCCCACAAGTAAGGTGCCTGGAGGTTGACCTCTGTCCCTCTGTCAACACAGACTGCGTACGGTCAGAGAGAAAGGAGGAGAACCACCGCATCATGGTGCCTCCCACTCCTAATCCCCCCAACCGATGCAGCATGATACCATGATCGATGGTATCAAAAGCCGCTGAAAGATCGAGGAGGACCAGGGCTGAGGAACATCCCCCTGTCCCGAGCACTCCAGTGATCATCAACCAATGCGATCAATGCCATTTCCGTGCTGTATCCCACCCTGAAACCCGACTGGCACGGATCCAGATAGACAGCTTCATCCAGCTGGATCACTTCACAGGATTGTTGTGTGGGAAATAGGAGGAACTGAGGAAAGTGTGTTGGATATCCTCAGTGCCTTGAATTAATAATAAAGGTGGGACACAAATAAATAAAATGAAAAATAAAATAAATAAAACAGCAAATGTAGCATCCAAGGCCACCTTTTGTGATACCATTGCATTCAATGTGTAGAAGGTGTTACTACATGACACTGTGATGATTTATATTTTGCATCTCTGCTATTGTTAAGAAAAATCAGGTGCTAGCTATATTTTGTGATACAGGCCATGATTTGATTTTGGTCCACATTTCTTTTCACATATCTTTATTATAATGAGCCATTGCTAAGCAGCAGAAATAACCAAGGCTACTGAACTGAGTTCAAATTTCACCATCTGTTCCATTTCCTTTTTCATTCCCTTTGCTAAGATTCCTTTTTCCATTCCCTTAGCCATTGTTAAGCAGCAGAAATAACCAAGGCTACTGAATTGAGTTCAAATTTCACCATCTGTTCCACTTCCTTTTTCATTCCCTGGAAGCTTGAAAAATATAAAATTGTACAATAGTAATAATAATACTTTAAAAAGATTATAATGGGGGAACTTTCTGCTGCCCTCCAATGATTAAGGTGAGCAAGACAATCAAGTGATAAATGCTGAAGAAGTCAACATGCCTCAAATGCAGGAAATGCACACAAGGAAGAAGCTTTTCTGCCAGGAGGAAAGAGTGTGAAATTTGCACTTCCATATAATAAAGTCCCTGCTTGGCATGAAAACCTTTTGGAAAAACTGTAACCAACACTTGGCAATCACAAACCAAATATTTAAAAAAACACACAGTGTTTTCCCTTAAGGCAGAAAAATTGTCTGGAAAAGTTATTTCATAATACAGTACGTTTTCTTAGAGACTGAAAGGTTGGCAAGCTAATACTGAGTTGATCCAGGTTTTTGACTGCTGAAAAGAGGTTTTAGGCACCCCAGAAATGTTTGCCTTTTATGTTCATTACTTGTTTTCTAAAGGCTGTGGAGTAGGCCACTTCAGAAGTTTTGCTTACAGTATTTATACAGAAAATACTATTCAATATAATTTTAAAAAACACCTTGCATTATTCAGCAATTGTTGAAAGTTGGTTAAAAATCAAATGCCCTATAAACTTACAAGGCATCTGATGTGTAGGGTTTCAGCATCTGCTGAAGAGATAATCAAATTGGGTCAGAGAAGAAACAGTGTTTGTTTATTTTGTTCTTTACGGTATTTATAAGGCCACCCCTGAGTAGCAAAGAAATCAAAATAGAAATAGTAATAGCCAAATAGAAACAGCAACATGTGTCCAAAAGAAATGTTCATAATAATTTGAGATGAACACCCAATGATTTTAACAGTCTTGTGAAATATGAGGAGGGAGGGGTTGAACATACCTCTTGAGAAAGCATGTTCTAGGGAATGCACACTATGCTGGAGAAGGTTGACCACCTACCCCAACCCCCATGCACTTCTCGTAGGTAAAGAATTATTTGCAGACCTTCTCTTGATGTGCAGACCAGAGTGACAGATTCGATTCTGGTAAGGCTGTGCCTGATATAACCCAGAATAGTGAGTTTTAAAGGTGATAACTAGCATTTTGAATTGGACGCAGATGTTTACTTGGAGCCTATGCAGCAATCTTAAAATTTGTGCTATTTTGCAGAAATGGGCTTAGCCCTTCAAGCATTCTGGTTACTCCATTCTGCACAGCTGTAGATGCCAAGTCATGTTCAAGAGCACCCTAGCTTACATTATTTATAGTAGCCCAGTTGAAGGCAGAAGTCACTATCTATCCCTAAGGTATGATAGGTATCATGAACTAGAGGTAATCATAATTGGTGCATCAGCTGGCCAAGGATTTTCCTGGCACAGGTTTGACCTACTGCTTGTATGGGAACCTAAATCCAAAAGGACCATCAAGTACATGAACTAACTTCTTAAGAGACAGTGCTACTCATCTAAAGTAAGTTCTAGGAATGGTGTTACAACCTGCTCTAATGCTGGCCAAACAACTTTATTCTGGAAGGTTGTAATTTGAGCATGTTTCATGTCATCCAGTTCTTGACATCTTCAGTTTCAACAGCATTTATGGCACAACATGGAGTGGCAAAGTACCCTTCACCCCCAACTACTAGATATTTTCTAAATACCTTTATACTACTGGAAAAACCAAATGCTGGAGTTCTTAATAATAATTACCAACTGGAACCATCCAATAAGCTGGGAGCAAAACTACCTTAAAGGATACCCCAGCTTTCATCTCTTGCAGGTGATACAAAATATAAAACAATAACATGTTGCTAATGCTGTTAAATACCAAATATTGCTAAGTAGACTAACAGAACCAAAACACACACACTTGCCCACTTACGTTCTAACAAAAATCATCAACCAGTGCTTAATGTGGTTTTTATCACATGTTTGAAACTGCACTGAATGCTAAATAGTAGGAATACAGATATAGGAGCCTCTACAGTTGACTCATCACCACTTTCTCAACAACCTTCCCAAAAAAGAGGTAGGGAAGAAGTTGTCAATGTTGGCTAAATCAAGGAAGGACCTTTTCAAGATATCAAGATTAGCATTAGGTACTACCTTCTTCAAAATCTATTTTTTAAAAAAATCCTCTATTGCTCTTTTGCTATGAAAACATTGTACTTCATTTGAGGGGGGTTGTTTCAAATTTCCATTTTCTAAAGTTTTCTAAATTTGTTTTGTTCAACAGATGTCAGTGACACATTCTAGAGACTTTGTTGGTTATTCATGCTGATGAATTTTTGGATTTTGTGATCTATTTCCTGACGGGATATATCTTTTAAGTTAGAGCTATTATTATAGTTTTGAGTGATCCCACAAGTGTTCTAGAGAAATTTGATTTTCTTGACTTACCCTTTCAGTTCTTCATTTTAACTAAGAATTAACTTGAAACACAATTATGACTCTATTGGGCTACCTTAACAATGTTCTTCTGTGTAAAGTAAATTTGATGATGCTGCTGTTATCAAAATTCACAGCTCTACTTAAAATTAAAACTTTGGGGCATCTGCGGAGCTATCCTCCAAATCTACTAAGTCTTAAAGAAAGACTTAGTAAATTTTTCAGATCTGCAGGTCCTGCAAAAAAAATCAAAACAAAATAAAAGACAGCCAAAGCCCAAACAAATCTCACAAGATTTCAGTAAACGAAATTTCACACAAGAATTTTGAAATTTCAAAGACCCAAAACAAAATGTCACAAGATGTTGTCGTCATGCTCGTAGAACATGTTTGGGATTATTTCAGATTTTGATCTTTAAATATTAATACTAGTAATAACAATGATTAAGATTAGCGGACTGTGAATGCTGTTGCATTTTGAAAGATGGGTACAACATGTATCACTTCTGTCTCAATACCCTACAAAGCAGTGCATGATAAGCAAAACTAGCCAAAAGGCTGATCTTGCCCTGAGAAGATAATTCCTTATTATTTTACACTTCCATTGCCTAGGAAATGCCTGATTCAGCTCAGAGTCATGTATTAGCTTCCATTAATGCCTGTGGCTTCTGTCTTTCAGGGTCGACCAGTAAGTGCATGTTCCTTCCTACGTCGTGTGTGCTGTGCAGCTTTACCCCTCCAGCTGCTGCTGTTGCTTCTGCTACTCCTTGCTTTTCTGCTCCCACTAGCAGAGGAGACACACAGTTGCAAGCTCACCAACAACTTTGCACACTCCTTCAACTTAATGCTGAGACACGATCGCCCACCACCAATTTAAATTCTCCTTGCCTGCCGTGCAGCTAAGTTGACAGATTACATTTTTCCTAGCGGTTTTCCCCCCCTGCAGATCTTTATCTTGTATAAGTCCTTCAAGAATCATGGCAACTGCTAAGGAGTCCATTTAAACTGGAAATTTGGTTAAATGACCGCCATTATCCAATATACGCTCAGGCTGGAGAAATGAAGTATTCATCTTTAGAGCTAAATTACGTTTTTAAAATATATGACTATATTTATATTGTATATATGATTTATATATATATATATGTATGTATGTGTATCAAAAATGTCCTGACATCGGTGTTTTCAACAAATCCTACTCTTTATTTGAGTATGTCTTTGTTGAAAAATAGTCTGTGTTAAGCACAAAAATAAAAAGAATAATATAAGAAGGTATGAAAAATAACTTACCACCCAAAGATAGCAGCAGCCATGTGTCATTCTCCTTCCTGTGTTTTCACATACATCATGCTTATGATTGCCATCTGATTGAAAAAAGGTAATCAATTAATTGCATTAGCCAGTTAACTTCTTATTGAATTTATACAGTATGCACAATCCAGATGTGGATTTTCTACTCAACCCTTCCCATTGATCACCATGGCTATTGCTAATAGGATATTCATCTGACAAAATACAGATGTATTCGAAGTCCTGTATGCAGAAGATGCACACCTAAACTGGAGAAGACCTTAATTTATATCTTGGGAAGGGAATGAGCGATGCCTCTTAAGATGCCATTTGCCCTCTGTAGATTTCATGTGTGCCTGTAATCAGAAACAGTGTATTTTTAAAAAATCTACTGTCCAGTTAATTATAATTGATTACTGTTAAAGGGAGGGCCATAACATTTTACACGCAAAGGATTCTAGTTGCCATCTATAGCAGGGGTCTCCAACCTGGCGGACTTCAACTCCCAGAATACCTGAGGCAGCAAAGCTGGCTGAGGAATTCTGAGAGTTGAAGTCCGCCAGGCTTAAAGTTGCCAAGGTTGGAGACCCCTGATCTATAGCATTGAAGTTTGGGTTAGTTTGAATCTCTGGAGATTCGTTACCGAAAACATTGCACTAAATGGTCCAGCGGTCTGAATAAATGTGTTGCTGCTTCCTATTTCCCCATCATTCATTGGTTAATGTTGTCACGCTACAGATTGCGTGTCTGGCATTTTTAGCTGTGGCCAATATCCTCATCTCACATCTTTTTATGTGTTCACCTTACTAGCAGAAAGGAGAAGCCACTGTGGGGTTGCCCTTTGGATCCCACCATGATATATTTTAAATCACATCTCATTATACTTAATGCTGAAATATTGTGAAAATAACAAAATTAAAAGGGATTCCTTGTTAAATTTCCTTGTTAATGTTATATGATATCAAAATGCTTAGAAATACAGAAGCAAATGGCATACAGTCATAATTTTTAAAAAAATCTGGCTGATTCTTTGGAGCAGAGGACTTCAAACCTGGCAGCTCTAAGACTTGTGGACTTTTAAGTCCCAGAATTCTCCAGCCAGCTATGCTGGCTGGAGAATTCTGGGAGTTGAAGTCCACAAGTCTTAGAGCTGCCAAGTTTAAAGTCTTCTGCTTTGGAGCAACCATTCTCTCTCAGCCCAACCCCTCTCACACCCCTACTCATATTCCCCAAGAGCAAGTATTAATGGCATAAAACCTCTGATCTTCAGGGTAGCATATAGTCAGCATAATTAGTAATTATTGAAAACCTTATTTGTCCCATCAGCTTATCTGATCCCTTTTACGCAAGCTGTAGGTGATGAGACTTAGATTCACATCAGTGAAACAGTTCACACTGCAGAGACAATATGATTCATTCCACCAAAGCTGAAGTGAATCATGACCCATATTGCCTCAACAAAACCATTTGGGTGGCCTCCTACCACATGGGTCAGATTGCAGGAGAAGATTCTTCCCAGTTTTTTCTCAATAGGACAGTTCACAGTTTTGGGATTGCCCACATTGTACCTCAGAACTTCCTGTCATGGAAGACCTCAGTGTGGGGGTTCTGGTAAATAGTTTGGATAAGACAAGCACCATGGACTAGGGTTGCAGAGAAGACATTCACTGAAATAGCCATACCAAGAAGCCCTTGAGCAATATGATGGGAGAAAGCTCCTTTAAGTCTTCTCGTATAGCACTCCCACAAGGAACTTTTCTCGGCCTTCTGCCACAGCCAAAGCTCTGTAGGAGATTGTTGAAAGGTGGTACACAATATGGTGAGGTGAACCAACATGGTTGCTTCACTCTTAGAACCATTAGGATCACATTGCTTTCCAAAGGTGCTTTATGAAAATCTCTATTGAAGTCAAAACTTTACATAGCTCTATTTTCTCCATGTTGTGGAAAGAAATGCCAATATAACTACATGCTGCGTGAAAAAGGATTTCTTTTTGTTTATTCTCAATTTCATACTATTCAGCTAGATTGGATGACTTGAAATTCTCCTAAAAAGTAAACAGGCATTTAGAATATGTATCTGATTGTTCCCCTTAGCATAGTTAAATCAGAGTTGGCAACATTGTAGTTCAGATAGAATCATATAATGTGCTTTTAAATGTTCTGCCAAAGGGAAGAGAAGTCAACTATAGTTTCATGGTGTGTGTGTACTTTAGCTGGGTCCACACATCATGCTAAATCATAGTGTGGTTTTCTCTGGTTTTTAGTTTACCATGTAAATCATGGTTTGTGGCTTGGCACAATTTGGTTTCTTCAAATAGCATTGTTAAAAAAATTAAACAGCCGTGATTTATTGAACTGTATGAACCCGGTCAGTTTCTATAAATAATCAGCTTTCTGTTCCAGGTAGATAACCCAGTAGAGGGCCTATTAAGGCCTTCTTAAATCTTACAAAATATTAAATATGGTTGAACATGGTATGGATAGTGCAGCTGGAACCCTGAGCCGTATTATGAATCTGCGAAGGCATTCCAGTGTATCTAGGAGATAGAAGAAAGCATGAAAAGAAGGGTGGGTGGAGAGAATAGAAAAGAGGGGCAATGAGGGGAGGAAAATTGGCCAGTACAAAAGAATAGTCCTGAGATGCTCTCATAAAATGATTCTGTCAGTTCAAAATAGGGCTGCTGCCTTTCCAACAATTCAGTGGACCTCTGCCTTTCCCAATAACATGACAGATGTGTAGAGGTTAACGTTTTATCTCAAAGATGTGAAAAGCTTCAACTGCCAATTTCTACACATCAAGTAGGGGAATACAAGAGAAGGGTGGGCTGATTTATGTTTATTTTATTTGTACTTCCCCCTCTATTATTTTTATAAATAACACAAGTTCAACATACCATATTTTTCTGAGTATAAAATGCACTTTCCTCCCCCCCCCCCAAAAGAGGGTGAAAATTTGGATGCGTCTTATACATTGAATGTAGCCCCGCCTACCCATTGGCCCCCACCCTTCAGCGTCCACGCATCCTCTCAAACGGAGCTTTTGGAGGCTACAAATGCAGCCTCCCAAACAGAGAGCCTCTCAAACAGCCTCCAGAAGGTCCATTTTAGAGGCTGCCTGTGCAAAGAGAAGCTTCTTTGGAAATGGAGCTTTCAGAGGCTGCAAATGCAGCCTCTCAAATGGAGAGTCTCTCAAGCAGATTTTTTTTCTTATTTCCCTCCCCCCCAAAATAAGGGTGTGTCTTATACTCTGGAGCATCTTAAACGCCGAAAAATACTCCTCCTTCCTCCTATTTTCCTGACAACAACCACCCAGTAAGGTGAGGTGAGCTGAGAGATTGTGACTGGCCCAAAGTCACCCAGTTGGCTTTCATGCCTAAAGTGGGACTAGAATTTATGCCTTCCTGGTTTCTAGTCTGAAGACTTAATCACTGCCAAATCCTTTGCCAGCTCTAGGCAAGACTCTGTTTTCAGTGTCATAGGGTAGGTTGTTTCAGACTACAGACTGATGTAATTGGCAAGATGCAAAATTACACCTGCAAAACAATGTTAGTACCAGATTAGCTTTCTAACCTGTTAGCAAGCGAAAAAAATCCTTCTGCAATTTGAGTTGGTCCCATCAATCCCTCCCCCCACCCTCAGAGCATGAAAAAATGTCTTGTGCACAATTATGCAACAGATCCAAAGCCTCCAGCTTGTCTATGTAAGTTTCTTAGAGTCCAGAAAGCAAAATCTCACCACGCTCAAGGTTGACTCAGCCTTCCATCCTTTTGAAGTAGGTGAAATGAGGACCTGGATTGTGGGGGCAATAAGCTGACTTTGTATAAAAAACACCGCTTGGGGGGGGGGCGTCCCGAAAGCCCTACTAAGCAAAAGTATGAAGCCTATTGCTTAATGCATTGTAAGCCGCCCTGAGTCTCCGGAGAAGGGCGGCATATAAATCTAACAAATAAATAAATATTAAATAAATAAATAAAAGTAGGACTTCCCTTCCAACTATAGCTAAAAGACAGATCACAAAGGTGCAGCTAATAGAATGTAGGAAAAGTTGTGTCCACCTGACTTCAACCCTACTTCAAGGAAGAAGCTAATTAACCTCTTACTGCCGATGTTTCAGTAATTCCATAGGTAACACTTAGCTATTGCAGTGAACGTTTTGCTTCATGTATTATGTGGTTTGCAAATCATGATTTCTGGTTTGGTATGTTGGCCAAAGCTATTTGTGTTTTATTCAGTATACAACAACTGGTTTAGCATATGTGAGATCCCAGCTGATGTCCCACACAAATCTTTTAGTAAGGTTTTCTGCAAAGGAAAGTCCCAGAGATTCATATTATAAGAATGTATGGATCCCCTGGGGAAAATAATGGTTGCATTCTGTGAATATGTGCCATCAAAGGCCATCTGGGGAGGGGAAAAAAAGCCTTATGTGACTCTCCCTCTCCTTTGTACAAAGCTTGTGTTTGCAAGAAAACTCACTGTATCCATTGTTAGTAGCAGCAACAACAACAAGACCAGCTGCAGCACATTCAGTCCGAAGGCTTAGAGTCTAGCAAAAGGGGTATTACTAGTTCATTCGGCAATTCCAATCTTTTTCCTTAAAAACAGAAATAAGTATTGAAAAATGAGAACTGGCCACTCTTCAGTGCATGTTAATCTATAATATCTCTTACAGCCTGTTACTCTTTGGAAAGATTATTATTATTATTAGAGGTAGACCTGAACTGAGAGATCATTCAAATGAGTTCAGGTATTTTTCTTTCCAATTTTGCATGGAGATGCATTTCTCTTTCGTAACTCAGAATATTTATGGAGATAAAATTGCATTTCCTGAAGTTCCATGGAATGCAAACATATGAAAGCTGAAAAGCAATGTTTGTATCTGATTTGTTATTTGCCATTTAATCCATATTTTGAATGCTAAATCCTTTGCCAGGATGCCTGCTAGTTGAATAAGCAAACTGCATGAACAATCCAATGTAAAAACTGATTCCAGTCTTGGGAACAACAAAAGAGAAAAATGTCATTCAGCTTCATATCCATGTATGGTTCCAGTCAGCTAGTCTGAATTTATTAAATATTAGTGAGGCCAAAACTTACAGTGAAGAAATTGTGCTTTCCTCTATGAAAACGCCCTGAAACAACATACTGTAGTTTGGCTTGCATGTTCAGGAAGGTTGACAAATGTCCTCTTGACATTTTTATTAACCATTCTCTCTTATTGACCACATAGCCTGGAATTGGTAAATGTTGGTCTATACCACCAGGGGGTGCCAGGTTGCCTATCTCTGACAGGAGATTTCTCTCTGCTTCTCCACCATTTGTATTCCTGTCTAGCCCTTCATTTTGACATAGAAGCAAGTTAGTTACGGACTGCATGCATGCCTCAATTTTTTATTCTGTATAATGTCTGGCTTAGTACTTATCTGACTTTGGCTGACCTTGAAAAATCAAGCTGTGTTTGATTTGATTAGTAGTTGGATAGGAGACTACCAAGGTTGTGAACTAGATTGTGAAGTCAGAAACATTCTGGGTGAAAGCAATTGCAAACCACTTCCATATTGTTGTAAAGACGGATGCATTCATAACGTCATCAGGAGTTGAACTTAACTGAAAGGGGGCTTTGTATATCTACATCCCTCAGGCATACCAGCTCAGAGTATAAGAGAACTTAAAGGCTTATTCAGCTGTTATAAGACAAGGCTTTGGGCAGTAACATTATTTTTCTGTGAAAATGCTTTTTGCCCTTTTCATATATTTCATTAAGTCTCACTCAGATCTGCATAATATTCTCTGTGCACCTGCTAAAATGGAAGATATTATACTTATTGTTTATAGCAGTGAGAACAGCACTAAAGATTAAACTTCCCCTTTTAAGTTATTAAAATAAACTTTTCTTCAGTGCCAAACAATAAGTTTTTAGTGTGCATGTGTTGAAATGAATCTGACCTGCACAAATGCACAGATGGCCCTTATTAAATCATGGTTTCATTATCTGTGGTTTCATGTATCTGTTAAAAAGAGATCAGACTTCAGTGATAACAGTTTTCACATACCTGTGGTTTGGGGCCATTTTCTAAAACTATGCATATAGCATGCAAAATCATGGGCAAATATTTGTGTATGGAGAAAGTATATTTTTTCAAGGCCTCATTATCTGTAGCATCATTATCCACAGTTGCTAAACTGGATTTGAATCTTGCAAATTTCCCAGTAGAAAGAGGGAATCCCATTATTTCCTCCACCTATGCCAGTAGCACATCACCCCAAAACCAGCTGCCTTTCTTACTTTAATTTCCACATTAAACTGGTAAAGCATCAAGGTGCCACAGCTTTTTGAAATTCTGGTCCTTCCCACCACCACCACCACCAAATTTCTTAAAAGAAAATTCAGATATCTTTACTTGGTTTTGGACTTTCTACACTGTGGATTAAGAGCAACAGCTGTTCTGCACATAAGCTGCTTCAAATGATTTAAGCAGAGGGCTGAAGACTAGAATCCAGAGCTCCGAAGCTGCTGAAGTGCATGTCACTTTATTGCATTACTCCAGTAATATTCTGATGTTCAACTTCATTCATGTCTGCTTGCTTAAAACCTAGATATGGTTGGCCTTCTGGGGCTATAGTCACATTAGTTGTTAGTCATTAATCCCCTCTCTCTGTTGATTAGTGTGTCATTTTCAATATTGCTAAGACTTTGTCTTTCATTTATTGCTTTAGTCCTCTGGAATTAAATCTGCATTTTTAAAGTTAGCTGTAATGTGTATATTGTAAATGGAATATGCATATAGATGCTCTTTTTCTCTACTATGCCTCTACAGTATAAAATTTGAAAAGGCTTCTGTTACTATCTTAATTTTGGAGAGGTGAATAAAACCCTATTTTTCAAACTACCTTCCACTTTTTAAAACGAGCCTTCATTTTGTTTAACTTAAAACTTACATGTTTACTAAATAATTACCAGATGTTCCTGAAGGGTAAGATTTACCCTCAAAACATAGGATTTGATCTGTAATTTGAACAGCAGCATCATAATTGTATGTTGGATTCACAAGACAAGCAACCTATTGTTAGTCTTTGTATATTAATCAAAAGGGCCAAACCCATCACATATTTATGTCAATTACTTTTATAAGCATCTGCATATTACTGGTGAAGTTTACAATCCAAAGAGAAAAATAGGTGCAAGTCTTAATCAGGAATATCAGAAGTGAAAGCCATACAACTGAAAGCAGCTAAAAAGAAGGCAGTGGTACTTCTTATATAGCCAAGTATTCATTTTGCCTCATTTCTGTTTTTACCATACAAGGCTTTTTACAGAAATTTGGAAACAGTATTAAAAATAGTGCTAACAATGTATTTTTTTTCTTGTTATTAAAAATTCTCACCCTTTTTTTTCCTTAAAAAGTAGAGCCAGATTTGTACCAAAGAACTTAATATTGGAACTAAAACACAAGGGTGTTTGGTTTGCTGAATGTGTTTAGTACATTCTGAGCCAGGTATCAGAAGAATGTTGAGCTCACAGTCCTTCTAAACAAACAAACAAACAAACAAACAAAAAAACCCTTCTGCTTACATGAAGTTATTTTTCATTGTAGCAATCTAATTCAGGTGGAACAAAGTCACATTGCTGCTGCTAATATTTGGAAAATAGAAACAATGGGATCTATTAGTGCAGGGGTATCAAACTGGTGGTCCATGGGCCAGATGCGTATTGCACAGGCCACGCCCACTCCACCTCCACAAATGGAGAAAACATCACGAATGTCACATGATGGCAAAGTGATGCAGCGGGTTTGACACCTGTGTATTAGTAGAACCCATGTACCTTCTATCTAATTCTGCGAGAGATGACCTCATTTTCATGGTTGTTGTACCATTTAATTATAGGATGGAGAGACTTTTTGGATAGATAAAGGTGATATATTGCAGCTTGTTGCCTTTCCTGTGATGAAGACTTTACTGCAAGAGATTATGTTTACAAGCAAAATCACCTTCAGCCAGGCCTTCTTCAAAAATTTGACTCCAACACATACTCCCTAATTATCATATCCAGAAGGCACAAAGATGTAGAGGCTAAATCAATATCTCTGAAGCAAGCTCATAGAATTGCTCTGTGGAGATTCTCCATGGTTTTGTTTCTGGTGGAGAACAAATAATTATCCCTCACATGCTTTCTTTTCCAAGCTCTAAGAAACTGATCTCTAATGTTCATTGTTGTTGCTTCAACTCTGTTGCTTCAACTCTCTGTTGATCCTTTTGAGCTTCAACCTCAGTTTCTGAAAGTTGAACTTGAGATTTCCTATGAGTTGCTGGGAATCTATGAATAACATCCCATTTAGGAATCTTCACACAACAGGATCTTTATCCCAAACAAAAAAAAGCAATCTACATGCTAGCTGCCTGGAGTAACAAGAATTTATAACAAGCTTTTTATAAGCTATGGACAAATGGTTTTATTCCATTCTCCTCATTTCTTACCTTTGGAGTCTGTACCCACAGATTTACTAATCTAAGCATACCATATGTCAACTCCAATAAGATTTAAACACTGCAGGTTTTGGACTGGTCTGCAAACACACATATCTCTTTGCTCTGTAAACATAATTTAATGTTACTGGGATCTCTATATAATAGCAAGTGTGATAATTGTACTGTTTTTAATATGGTAACATTCCACTCCTCTATAATTTTTGTGTGCAGCTTTTAGCAAGATTATAAAGGGGGAACACTTCCTAGAAAAGAAGAAAAGGTGTTTACTCAAATTTCCCGTTCTGCTAATGCCTTTGTTTTTGAAAGAACATTACATTCTCCTATGTTCATTTTTTTATTTTGGTCTTAGAATCTAACTGGATGTGATCTTTTTGTTATATCAGCTTTGGCTTCCTGATGTTTTAATCTGAATACTGTATCACTCTGAACTTAATATGGATGCTAAAGGTTTTATGCAAAAATTATCAGGGATCTTCACTCAAATGTATACAGCAAACTGGTTGCTTTGTTTAGTTTTGTTAGGGTTTTTTTCCCCCTTACCTTTTACTCATTTATATTACAGATGTTCTGTACCATTACCCGTGTAAACTTTTTAAAAAATTAAAATAAGTTGAATGGCTTCAAAGAATCATGAAATACATTTCATGATATATGATGTTATGAATGCATTATATGGGATATGATTTGAAGATTTGGGTCACAATTTCCCCCTTAATCTTGCAACATTGCATCAACAATTGGCATTCCAAGATATAACAGCTTAGAAGTAATTGCAGAGAAAAAGCCATTCATTCTAGAACTTAGTCTAAAATTTTCCATTTGCGAAGCATCTCAAATAGGTATGGAGAAGAAATTAATGCGGGTTACTTTAATGCAAACTAATATAATGATATTTTTCTAGCAAATGTGTAGATGAAATACAAATATTCTTTGAAATACGTAATTCCCTAAATTTTGAAACGCGAGTTGTCAGTAAGAATGCATATTATTAAAAAAGTTTATAAAAATGCATATATTTAGAAAAAAAATGTATAAAATGTATCCAATCAGAGCAAAGCAGTATATAATGTAGATCTTTAAAGTCACACAGATAAATTATGGCATTAATCTTTTTTATTGTATCTGATGAAATTGTATCTCAAATTAATCTTCTGGATATGCTTTATGATACCATAAGCAACTTCAGTGCTTTCAGATCATGTATTATATGTCTAACACAGAATCTTACAGGAGATCCAGATGATTTTGTTTTCGGCTTGCAACCCTCCATTTATTTCTCTACAATTCCTTTTTTCTTCTTCTTACTATCGAAACTGTTGAGGAGAGAAAGGTGAAGTAACTGTTCAAAAGCTTTTTAATAGCAGTAGTCCATCTGGAAGCACTTATGATTGTTTTAGGTCCATCAGCTAAACATAATTACCACTCAGGACTTTCTGAATTTAATGAATATGGAACATCTGTGAATGCAATTATGAATAGGACTGTAAGTTCTAAAACTCTGGAAACTTGTGTGAATATTTCATGTATTGCACTATAGTACCCATCAAAGAAACCAACAAACCATATATCAATGTTAATCTCAGGGCACAAACCACTATTCCAGTGGTGGGATTCTACCAGTTCGGACCAGTTCAGGTGAACCGTTAGCTCTGACTTTCAGCCGTGAGCTAACCGGTTTGCTCTGATGTTGAAGTGGGCCTGCCTGCCCACCCCTGCATTATACTCACCTATATTTCCATTTCCAAAGTCCAGCTGATCGGTGCGGCAGAGTGGATTGCCGTGCCTCAGCTGTTTTCCTTGCCGGCTGCAATGCGGCAGGTGACTTTTCTCAAAAGTGTGCGTCAGGCGTGCGCGCGCTCAGAGAACCGGTTGTTAAACCGGTAGGATCCCACCCCTGCACTGTCCCATGCTCTTTTAACACGAGGAACTGCCCAATATACAATAAAATAACTTCATGTTAAACTTAAGTAACACAAATTAAGATTGGCAACTCTGAAGCTGAAGCCAAATCACTTTGTTGCTCACCATTAATACCTTTATTGTAATAAGAAGTAACATTCTGTTTCTTTCTCTTATTATCAAATGCAAAACTAATGCCCACGGAAACTCTCCCATGTATAGTAATGGGATTATACCACTGGAAGGAAAGGAAAAATGCAGGAAGGTTATCACTGTTTGTCCCAGAATGAAAATAGTGTGTCTGTATAGGCTTTCATAATTTATAATTAAACTGATAATGCATTCTTTGTCTTTCTGCTCCCAGGCAGAACTGGAAACTTCTCCAGTCAGACTTTGTGGTCACCTGTTGCCAAATATTTTAGATAATAATGAGCTAGAAGAGCCAACAGGTTAGACTTGATTTAAAACAGCCTCCCATATTTCTTGAACACATTAAACCACATTGTAAACCATAAGAAAAAAAGAATACAAGGACAAGATCTTATATTGTTTCCCAGACAAATTATTTTCCTAACCTAGATCTTTTTTCTAAGCTCTCTTAGAGTCCTGAAAAATCTTGCTCAACATGTCTCTGACATCTTGACTTGGAGATGCCAGCATATTACAAAAAAAAAAAAAAAATTACACCACCACCTAGGCCCTTCTGAGTCCTTAGTATTACAGGTCACATCCAGATAATTAGTATAACCTTGTAGATCTGCTCTAACTGTCCTTGCTTCCTACTTTTCTGAAAAATAAACTCTGCACATAATCCCACTGCAAAAAGGTTGTGAAGGGGTTGTTTGAATTATTGGACATTTCTGGAGCCCCTTCCCACCCAACAACAGTTCTCAGAGTGCCTTGGTTGTTGTAGTCCAATTTAGCATAGGTACTAAATTGAATGTCAGTTGGTTTCATTTTCTAGTATTGAAGATGCCTTGCACAAATCAGACTGCTTGCTGATCTGGAATTTTCTGCATAGGTCAAGGTTCAGTAAAACAATCTAGATGGTGAAGGAAGCATGCATATTCCCACTCTTACCTCAGGAGAGAGGCAAGAGGATGTCCTGGGATATTGGGCAATCTGTCTATTCTGTGCCCTCATTACCAATATTTTAATCTTGAATCAATTTATTCAACATACATATTATAAAGGTCACTTCCTCTCTACTGTCATAGGATATAGTTTTGAAATGCATTTGAAGAAAATTAGGCTCATTTTAATGAGCCAAACTTTTGCCTCATTTTCTCTACATGTGCAAATTATCGCTATTTATACCTGCACCTACTTAATTTGGTGAAGCAAGCCTTTTTCTTCCATTTCTGGCTTTCTAAATAAAAACGCAAACCAGCCTGATTCCTTCTTCAAAACCTGTTGTGCACTTTTCTTCTAAAAAGAAATAATAATCCTCTGTAGCTGCATTTAATGAAACTGGTATTTTTGTACATGGCTTACCTACTGTATGTTTGGGAATTGTAAAAATGCATTTATTTTTATTTCAATAAATACCAGACGGTTTATAACTCTGTTGTTCAAGTATTATCTTTTGTTCAAAAAAAAAAAAAAAAGGACATTGTATACTGTGTATGAACAGATCCAAAACTGTCCCAAGAGTGTTAACCTGGTTAGTAGCTGTGGATAAGAAGCCTTTGCAGAAATTCAATTAGCATGTCAAGTACACCCAGGCTAGACTGAAAAACACTGAATATCTAGACTAGAGCTTTTGTGAAAATTGCAATCAGTGGGCAGTTGCAGAATTTGCTACATTCCAAATCACTAAGTCTGATGACCACTCCAGTTTTCTTAAAAGCAAATTGTGAAATCTCAGCAAATGAATGGAAAACAGTACCTATAAACCAGCATTGTCTTTTCTCAAAAATGCCATTAATCCAATTTCAAAGAAATTAGAGGAATGCCCACTCTCTTTAGTATCAGTGAACATTGGGATGAGGAAATCTAATGCTGATATAAAAGTAGCACAAAACTGTACACAGAAGACCCCTTTGTGAACCTTGAAAGCATTAAGCATTAGAATAGGATTGCTTCCCTTTTACTTGGACTTGGCAAAACCCTTATGAAAGATTCTTCAGCAAACTTTAAGCCTTCTCCTCATGGACCTGCAGCAAGTTAAAGAACACAAGTATAGAGAAAGGTAAATGGGGCATTTGTCAAAATAAAAGATGGGATCTTCCAAGAGTCTGAATGAGGCTTTGGGCTTTTAAGTTTATTCGGAAATCATCTGGAATTGTGAGTGGCAAACCACCATTTATCTGTTCCTTTTCATTGTGCTGATACGAGATGCGGTGGCTCAGTAGCTAAAATGCTGAGTTTGTTGATTGAAAGGTCAGCAGTTCAGCGGTTCGAATCCCTAGTGCTATGTAACGGGGTGAGCTCCCATTACTTGTCCCAGCTTCTGCCAACCTAGCAGTTCAAAAGCACATAAAAAATGCAAGTAGAAAAATAGGGACCACCTTTGGTGGGAAAGTAACAGTGTTCCGTGTGCCTTTGGCATTTAGTCATGCCGGCCACATGACCACGGAGACGTCTTCAGACAGCACTGCTCTTTGGCTTTGAAACGGAGATGAGCCCCGGCCCCTAGAGTTGGGAATAACTAGCACATATTTGCAAGGGGAATCTTTACTTTTACCTTTTCTCTGTGCTGGATGACATGCTAATTGCCTATGGACATAATTTTCACTACACTCATTTCAGAAGTTACCTTTTGGATGTACTTTCCTTACTCAAATTATTTCCTCCTTTCAAATGCAACAGCGTGAGACACAAACTAGCAACCATTGTTTAAATCTGCAATGCAGAGAAAAAAGGATAACAGGATTGATATGCATCCTGCCTTCTCCCACATGTTTTGCTGTACCATTGAGTCATCTTGTCTAATTAAAAAACTGATTGATTCTAGCAGTTTACCTGAGAGATTGCCCATCTAACCATATTTATGTCAGTTATGAAGTGTGAATGCCAAACAAATTGAGGGTAAAACACAAAGAATAATAATGAAAATTGGCCACACCTGGAGAACCAGCTTATAAATAGTTCCTTAGGCAAGGAACTAAGAAACACCCTTCTTTAATTCTGATAGCTAAACACCCACATGGAATTCCTTCTAAAATCCTTCATCCTTTCATGTATTGAACATTTGAGCCTGTTATTTCCATGCTTTTGATACCTTATCACAGTTCATTATTGAGCCCAAAGAAAAACTTCATCAAAACTAGATGTATGCCTACATCCATCTACATCTATCTACATGTATCTATCACACATGGCCTATCTATCTATGCCAGGCAAATACTATTATATAATTCTTTATAAACTTTCAAAAAAATTGCCATGCATTTCCCCTTTAACTGCACAATAGCAGAGTTAAATTTGCTTCTTGGTACATGTTTTCCCTTCTGTCTGGTCAAGGCTCTAAGATGCACGATTACAATACTGATGTTTCTGGCATTGGATAAGGCTAATTGTCTTTGTGCAAAGTTCACTGGACATTCTCTAGTAAAACCCTATACATGTTTATTTAGAAGTCCTATTGTTTTTGGTGATACTTACTCGCAGATAAATGTACCTAGAATCCCAGTCTGCCTGGATGTTGTCACACCCATGAATAAATGGGGGGAAACTGGAAACATTCTACCTAATAGTAATTAAATTATGCATGTTTCTTAGATGGTGATTTAATCTTGCAAAGTACATTTCCACCATTCTATGCAGAGAATAACTGATCAGTACTATTTTACTTGCAAGACAGTATCAGCACACAGTTGTTCCTGGTTAGGCAAAGTCTTGTTTAAGTTAAACTCAGCTCTTAATATTTCTCACAAAAATCCGCCTACAGCATTTTTTTTTGTGGAGACCCAACCCATGACCATCACTGAGATCAAGTAGTTACAGTTCACTTGATGGTAGGACTGAGCAGTTTCTTAGAGCTAAGAATGTTCAGTTCCTACTGTCATTTCTTATTAGTTTAGCTGTACTAGCCAAGGTAAATCAAAAAGTCAGAACAGTATTTTGCTGTCTACTTTGTCCTGTGGATTTCTGCCTTGGTTGTAGAACTGGGAAGGGATCTGAAAAAGAAAAGGTCCAACCATTAAACTTAGTGCAAACTTTGCAATATATTCTGCTCACTGCACATCAGAGGTGGTATTCAGCAGGTTCTGACCAGTTCTGGAGAACCGGTAGCGGAAATTATGAGTAGTTCAGAGAATCTGTAAATACCACCTCTGACTGGCCCTGACCCCATCTGCCTCCCGAATCCCAGCTGATCGGGATTCAATGAGGATTTTGCAGTAACCTTCCCCTGGAGTGGGAAGGGAATGGAGATTTTACAGTATCTTTCCCCTGCCATGCCCACCAAGCCACACCAACAAAACTGGTAGTAAAAATTTTTGAATCCCACCACTGCTGTACATCTCTATTAAACCGAACTGTTTGAATCAGGGTTATTCCTCAAAAGAAATCCATACTTCCTGAAATCCAGGGTAATGCATAACGACCAGAGCTATTTTTACACTACCCATATTTTCATTCTACAATCCCTCCATAAATCCTGCTGTAGTTTCTTTACTTTCCAGGGGTGTCCCTAACAAAGCAGGACAAGGTACGCAAGCACTTTTGCTATATGCCTGCTTTGTGACACTGCTGCAGGGCAGGGCTTACACCATGACAGCCCAGGACATACTCAAGATATTGTCAAAGGGTATCTTGTTCCTTGCTTGTTGGTAGAGAACAGGCAGGCAGGCAAGCTGGCCATCCACCTTGTTTTCTGTCCGTAACTGCCAATTCTCGGCCACAAGCAGACCAATTCAAGCCCGCAGATGCTGGCCTGTTCTTTTCCAGCAAGGAATAACTTAAATTGCCTCCTCCACCCCTGACCTTACTTTGATTCTTAAAAAAAAATAAATCTGGGAATGGAGTTCTGTGAATTGATTTCACTGGCTATACTCTAGCAAGAAAATCCCTCCCTTGTCTGCTCGTGTTTGTTTTCATGGTGTATGTGTTTTGGAGAAGGGGGGGGGGGGCTTGGATGCCCAGAAACCAGATGCCAGAACAATGAGGTTCTTGTTCGCACGAATGGGAATGCTATCTGGGTTTTTATCAGCCATACCTTTTTGCTTTTGTAGAGTGTTACTTGTACCTACTGCTTCACACACAGCAGTGAGTACTAAGCAGGAAAACCCATGCAATCTTATCAACCAGTTGTTTGAGGGGGAGTCATAGGGTTAATTAAAATATTCTTTCTTTCACAGATCCCCATAAATTATCAGTTTATTGCTAATTGTCTTGTGGAATTATATGAACACTATAAATTCCTTGTCCAATAAGGCCTTGGTGGCAATGGGGATGGAGGTGGTAAGGCAGGCCTCTCTCTCTCTCTATCTCCCTCCCTCCCTCCCTCCCTCCTTCTCCTTCTCCTTAAGAAAGCTCCTAGCTGGGCTGAAGCATGAAAACATTCACCACATCTAACCTGACTTAAGCCAGCCAATTAGTTTATGTTTTAGGCCAATGTCTTCTGTACTAGTCATATTATGTATCAAGCCTCTGGATTTCTTTCTCAAAATGGAATTTCTTTGGAAGAGTGGTTTTGAGTACTGAAACCTTTGCGTGAATCCTTCTAATCTGTCCAAAAGTCACCTTCACTGCTAATTCTAGGCCAGTGAATTGAATGGGGCACGTCTGCCAAAGAGGGTGGCTCCTAATGAATGCTACCCCTCTTTGTTGACTGGCAGCCATAAGGCTTGGTGCTGTTCCTACTGCAGCGATGCTCAGAATCATGTAGCATTGGCTACCTGATCATAGCTGGAATGGAGGGAGTTAATAGATGTGTTTTCCAGGAAACATTTAAGGTGGAGGAGTTAGAGACTCCCACCCTTTAATCTTTGTTTATTTCTTGTGATTCTGCACAGAGGAAAAACTCTGCTTCCAATGGTGGAAAAATCTCTTCCAAGAAAAACCTATCTTATTGACAAAGAATGAAACTGAAATCTCATCCAGTTTCCCTGTCAAATTTGTGGCATTACCAAGGCTTGTAATATAATCCTCAGCAAATACACCAAACAGATGGTATCAGCTGGACTGCACTCTATCGGCTGTAGACCTCTTCGTACAGCTCCCTCAGTGGAAGCTTTGTTCATAAATTGTTCTAATGGGCTGTTTAATTTTTTTTCCAAGAGTGTGCATGTACTTCATCAGAATAATGTGGGAGAGATGTGGTTAACAGTATCTATAAATATGTATTATTCCCATCTGCTCTCCATTACAACTGCAACTAAGCATTTCATGCCTCATTTTTTTCCCTTTACTGTACAAGCAAATAAAAGGAGAACTAATCTTTTAGCTGACTGTTTCCTGATTGGCAGTTTTAACACATAAATAATATAAGAGTATAGCCGCATTTTTTTTCCAATGGATCCCCTAAAGGCTTTTAGTTGAACCAAAGAAAGTCTTCGTGAACTTTCAAAGTTACTTCCTCCCCTTCCTTCCCTTCAACCATTGATGATACATTTTTAAAAGAGAAAACAAAAGATGATGGATGATCTGTCCAACCTGTGGGGACTTCCTGGCTTCCAAAGAGATAACACAATGAAATGAAAATGGAGACAGGCAGCAGATCCTAGATTGGAAGCATTTGCCATCTGGGGAACATTTGGAAGCTACCTAAATGGTGTTACGCTTCTCATCAGTAGTTTTATTACTATTGACTTTGAGGTACTTTATCATGATGGAAGAGCTTAAGTGCTGCAAGTGCAGATTGTGACAAGCAGTTGTTATTTTCCAGATTTTAAAGGTTCTTGACATCCACTAAGTATAGCCATTGTAAATCAAATAAAGGATACATTCTTGAGAGCATTGTTTCTCAAACTTGGCAACTTTAAGGTAGGTGGACTTTAACTCCCAGAATTCCCCAGCCAGTCTGGAGAATTCTGGAAGTTGAAGTCCACTCATCTTAAAGTTGTCAAGGTTGAGAAAAATTGCTTTAGAGCCGGGATGTGAAACTCGTGTTGTTACATAAGCGTCACGTGACAAATCGTGACCTTTTCCCTTCGCTAAACTGGGCGTCGGCATAGCCAGCACGTGATGCATCTGGCCCGCAAGCTGTGAGTTTGACAGCCCTGCTTTAGAGCCTATAAAACCTAGTGAATTTGATAACCTACCAAAAACTTTCTGGGATATTAAATAGCCATGACATTGATCATATGTCATACGTCATGTAGATATTTCTCAAGAGACAACTAAAATAATTTTTGAAAATATACTTGATATCAGTATGGTAGCTCCCAATAATCAGGCATACATTGTTCTCCATGGGAGAACAAAACACCTGTAGAACATGTACATAGCATAAATTTTATGACTTAATTTTTCATCTTCTTTCAGGTTGTTTCTTGTCTCTACTGGGAAACATGTCTATTAAAGACTGTGCCTGTTGAAATCCCATAAACCAAAGAATCAGCTGAATGCATATGTCAGTAATCAGTGCCTCTTCAAAACTCCTTGCCCTTTTCCAGGATACAATTAAAAAATAATAAAGATGGCAGCAACAATGGCACAATCAAAACTCCACCCATTTTGAAATGCACACTGCCTTTTCCCGTAATTAAATTTTACAAAACAGTTTTAACATATGGATTAATTTATAAAGATACTTAGCCCTGCAAATTATCCTCAATATCACTGTTTCTGAATGCAGGCAGATACTGATGGGGGAAAATCTCTCTCTACCATCACTCATTTTCAATTTCAAAAGAATTTGAAGGACTAAAAGCAAAATAGTTGTGATGCAAAGCCTAAAAGGTGCAAATAAAAATGAGATAGGAAAACAAAACAAGATTCCAAAACCAAAAGATGATCCAAATAACTTGAAAACAGGGGAAAAGTGAATCCACAGACAAGAGAAATTTGTTTAAAGTGGGGGGGGGGGAACCAAATCTCTCAAATTTCACTCACAAATCCAATGGGGATTAAAAAAAAATCCAGAAAAAAACCTGCCATGACGCTTCAGCATCAATCCCTGAGCTTTCAAATCAAATTGCCCACATCAGGTGCAGACAGCTGGACAGTCTAGTGCTCAGCTCAAATTGAAAATGTATTTTCACTTAGTTGAGTTTTCATTATAGCATTAGACTGCCTGATAGCAAAAATTGTCTGGGTGGATTGCAAGTTTAAAAAGTAAATGCATAAAGTTGAGCCATAATAGGAATACCATGTGATTGCATCATGGATGGTTATGTTTTATTTTCCAAGGGGAAGCCTGCTGGTGATCTACATCAGAACCCTGGTACGAGACAGGCTGTTTAATAGGAACACTTTGCCTTCTCTTTTTTTGAAAGGTATTGTTGGGCAAATTATGAACCACTGACTGTTTATATGCTTTCTTCACATCTGGGTCATAAAACATCGAGATTGATGACAATGTGAATAAAGTGACATTACACATGCTTTCACACTCCTGTTGTCTAAATCTGGGCTTCCCAAACTCCATAAATGTTCATAGATTTTTTTTTTGTTACAAGGTGGCTGCAGCTCCGTAATTTGTCAAAAATGAATTTACCTGCCTAGAAATGGGATGCACGTTGATAAAAACATTTGAAGCAAGTGTTTGAAGCAAGAGGGAGAGGCTAATGGTGGGGACGCGTTCTGATCACTGTGTATTTTGTTATTAGTTATATCACAATAGCAGCTATTTTAGGCTGAACAAGACCCCATAGCAGTCATTATATTACAGCATTCCGCACATTATGTTACTCATGCACCCAGGCAGCTAAAATGATTAAAGGTCTGAAGACTAAAGTATATGAAGAGCGGTTGTAGGATTTGGGTTTAGCTAGTCTAGAGAAAGGAAGGACTAGGTGGGACATGATAGCACAATTCCAATATTTGAGGGGCTGCCACAAAGAAGATGGGGTCAATTTATTTTCCAAAGCACCAGAGGACAAGAAAAGAAACAATGGATGGAAACTAATCAAGGAGAAGCAACCTGGAATTAAGGAGAAACTTCTTAATAGTGAGGACAATTCCAGTGGAACAACTTTGCCTTCAGAAGTTGTGGGTGCTTCATCACTGGGGTTTTTAAAGAAAAGACTGGGCAGCCACCTGTCTGAAATGGTATAGGATCTTCTGCTTGAGCAGGGGGCTAGACTAGAAGATCTCCAAGGTCCCTTCCAGCTCTATTCTGATTCTGATATATGTATTTTACACCAAGCCTAAGCAGGTTCCATGGAAATGAAACCACACCTGGTTAGGCATGGATCAATTCATTTGGAGAATTTACAGCTGAGCATTTTGTAAAAAAAAGCGCAGGTGTTTTCCCCATCCATCCATCCATCCATCCATCTATTTATTCAGCCAAATTATAGGTTGTCTCAGCCATTGATCATTTGTTCTTCATACATCAACATAGAGAAGAAAAATCTTGCTGTGTGGTGTGCCAGGATATAGCCTCAAATTGAGAGTCTCCACAATTATCTTGGATTGCCAGGAATGCAAATTAGATTTGACTAAACAAAATATTGCTTCAGTGCACAATCATTCATAGATATGGAAATATGAGTGGGCCCTATTAAATTTGAATATAACCTTGTTTAACCTTTGTCCTGCTCCTGTTCCCTCTCTCACTACCCCATGTCTTACTTCTGCCCCTACTTTTCAAATATTACCTTCAGCACATTAATCAAAAGTCAAATATGCCCCCAGTCTGAAGAAGTGGGATAGCCCTTAGATAAAGTTGGCACCTTGTGAACAGTTCTGCTCCTGACTTAAACCACAGACAAAGACCTAAATTCCATCACAATAGCAATTGTGTTTCAGGAACCTTGGAATTCCTCATTAAAGTTAAACACTTGTTCATTAAACAGTCACCAGGAAGTATTGATACCTGGAGAATGAAAAGTTCAGGGCAGTACAGGTAGTCCTCAACTTACAACACTTTGTTTAGTGATCGTTCGAAGTTACAACGCCCTGAAAAAGGTGGATTCTGACAATTTTTCACACTTACGACTGTTGCAGTATTTCCATGGTCACATGATCAAAATTTGGATGCTTGGGCAATTAGTTCCTATTTATGGCAGTTGCAGTAACTTGGGGTGACCCCGGTTTGCGACCTTCTGAGAAGCAAAGTGAATAGGGAAATCAGTTTCACTTAACAGATGTGTTACTAACTTAACGACTGCAGTGATTCATTTAACAGCTGTGGTAAGCAAGGTTGTAAAATGGGGCAAAGCTCACTTAACAGATGTCTCACTTAGCAACAGGAATTTTGTTGCTCAGTCGTCGTAAATCAAGGACTACCTGTAAGTACTCCTGTGTGATAGGGTTTCATATGCTATTTTTCATGTTCAGCAATATTAAATGATGAGTCATGTGCTAGTTTAGTATCGTGCAGCTTGCAAGTGGACCTGGCAGTGCCTGATCTGCTGTCACTGATAATACCCGCATGAGATTAGAGTTATGGGTTCTCTCCCCCTCTCCTCCTTTTATATTATTGTACAAATGAAGTGCAGCATGTATGAAATCTCTCTAGGCCATCTGTGGCAGTAATTCATTTAGCTGCAGCTTACAGAACAGATATTTCCCAACACAATTAGAACTGAAGGGGAACAGAGAAGGGGGGGGGGATAGAATTTAACGTGGGGAGAAGATCCGTGACCCATGTACTATTTATACACACATACGCACGAGTGTGTGTGTATATGTGACTTGATCCATAAGAACTGACTACTGACTGTGTCTGTGTATCTGTTGTCATTTTTGATGGATCAAGTGCCTGACATGCAAGCATAGCAACTAAATAAATATATTTTATAAACATTTAACTTTGATACATTGGAGCAAGCTGTAACAGTGGAAGTGGGAGAAGGGGGAAGGGGGGGGGGGGTCTGGCCAAAATTGAAATGAAACAGGCATTCCGGCTCCTCTGAAATTGTTTAACTTGGAGGAAATGTTCCTGGAGATAACTTGGAAGCACAAGAGGAAGTTTCTCTTCATACCCAACAAAGCACTTCTGAGGATGCTCAAAAATTTCCCTTTCTTCATCATCTGTTCCCTTCTAAGTGCCAGATCAAGTTAAGACCTGATTTGCATTAGACCAGACAAGCCTTCCAGCCAAGTCAACAGCAGGCACTTGGCTTTGGGCTTTGCAATGAAATAAACATACCCGAGTTTATGACCTTAAAAGAAGCATGTCCAAATGTAGGCTTTGGGTATTTTGTTTTATTTTTTTTTAAAGATAAACAATCTTCGTCTTGCTTCACATCATGCACAGTCAATATTTATGCAACATGTGGCCATGATGGGAGAACTGGTAACTGGTCAGATAGTTAAACGAGAATGCAAAGGGAACAGATGGATATTACAGCAGCTGGCTAAACTCCAGAGCTACCTGCTCATGGGCCTGTAGAGTGACCTCTGAAAAGAGGTTTCATGGAAGCTTGCAGTAAACATTTTCATTAGAACAGTCAACATTGCAGAGATTTATAGATTCTCTGTCAGCCATCTTTCCAGGGGCTTATAGAACCTATAAGATCCGAGTAATTTAAATCCAGGGCATCAAATGAAAGCATTTCAAAGTGGAAGAGTGCTTGAAAAATGACAAGTTGGGTGGTGCAAGATGAACTTCCTTACATGGAGAATTCCACAAAGCACCAGCACTGAGAAAGTGCCTCCTTTAGTCTCCAACTGATGTGATGGAAGCATTTGAGAGCAGAATGGGATAATTCTCCATGACCAACTCACCATGGTCATCTTGCCAGGATCATCTTGCCACAGTTAACTCACCGCAGTCTTCTCACCACAGCCAGCTCATCTCAGGACAACTCGCCATGGCCAACCCGCCACAGAAAATTCTATGTTATTCACTACTGTTTCTTTGACATTATTTCCACGTTTGTCAATGGAAATAATGTCAAAGGAACAGTGGCAGATAACATTTATCGCATTGAGTTATCCCACATGGAATTGTCTGCTGCAAGTTGTTCCATGGTGGGTTGGCTGCAGAGAGTTGCCTCCTGGTGAGATGGCTGTGATGAAATGGCTATGGTGAGTTGGCCATGGAGAATTGTCTTAAACCCTTTGGAAGAGTACCCCAATGTTGGTATTGGATTGCCGTTAAAAATGTGAAGGAAATAATAAATAAAATAGATAAATAGCAATAGCACTTACAGTTATAAACTGCTTCATAGTGCTTTGCAGCCCTCTCTAAGCGGTTTACAGAATCAGCATATTGCCCCCAGCAATCTAGGTCCTCATTTTACCCACCACGGAAGGACGGGAGGCTGAGTCAACCTTGAGCCTGGTGAGATTCGAACTGCTGGCAGTCGACAGCTGACAGAATTAGCCCACAATACTACATTCTAACCACTGAGCCACCACGGCTATAAAAAGCAGGATCACTCATAATGCAACTCTAATCTAGCAATTCTACAGTCATTCTTTGTGTAAAAACCAAGTGAAGCCAAATTGTTTTTTTTTTTGAATAAGCTTTCTTGCTATAAAAAGTCTGCTACCTATAATTTACATACAGGACTATGCTGGAATGTTCTGCTTAAACACCATTTTTGCTGCTTTAAATTTTGCCACCCTCTTTTACTTCTGAACCTAGTGAAGTGTGTTAAATTCTTGAGTTCAGACTGTCCTTTAAATAAATTGTGCTTATATGGAGCATCAGCTGGATGATTTGTATGTATGAGTTTTTTCACAAATCAAGGTAAGAAACAAACACCACAGATATTATCTGTGGCTCCACAGGTTTGACCTATTTACTGTTCAATGGACTGGGACAGATGGACCTATCAGATGGACTGGGACACCTGGTGCTTCGGTTTCTCAGGTGCTTTGCCCAGGGAAGAGAAATGTTGGGACATTTCCTGAAAATGAGTTGAAATGACTCTGATTGAGGTCGGCAGTGCTGGGCTGAATAGTACGTTTGGTTCCAGAAGATCTGTAAGTGTCTATGGAGGTTTTCAATCATCCAGGTCATGATTGTCCCAAAGGTGCTTTTTCCAAAAGACAATTGGACTTTTTCGATTTTTTCTTTGAAAATGTTTTGCTGAGAAGCGAAATGTTTTCAAAGAAAAAAAAACAAAGAAAATCTGGTTGTTGTTTTTTTTAAAATTTGATTTATATGCCGCCCTTCTCCGGAGACTCAGGGCGACTTACAATGCGTTAAGCAATAGCCTTCATTTATATATATATTTATATTTATACAAAGTCAGCTTATTGCCCCCAACAAACTGGGTCCTCAATTTACCCACCTTATAAAGGATGGAAGGCTGAGTCGACCTTGAGCCTGGTTGGAATTGAACTCGCAAGTAATTGCAGGCAGCTGGATCTTAAATGCTGCCTTTGTAGGAGGCATTACCCCCCTACGCTACTCAGGCTCCTTGGTTGTCCTTTGGAAAAAACACCTTTGGGACAGAAGATCCTGAGTAGCGTAGGGGAGTAATGCCTCCTACAAAGGCAGCATTTAAGATCCAGCTGCCTGCAATTACTTGCGAGTTCAATCCCAGGCAGGCTCAAGATCGACTCAGCCTTCCATCCTTTATAAGGTGGGTAAATTGAGGACCTAGTTTGTTGGGGGCAATAAGCTGACTTTGTATAAATATAAATATACAAAAGTATGAAGGCTATTGCTTAACGCATTGTAAGCCGCCCTGAGTCTCCGGAGAAGGGCGGCATATAAATCAAATTAAAAAAAAAAAAAAGATCTGTGCTCTCCCTGTGGAACCTTATGGGATCATTCTCTGAACTGGAGCTGGAAACCAACCTATCAGCTCCCAATTTTGCATCATGGGACTAGCACTTGAGTCTTCTAGCCCAGGGGTCTCCAGCCTTGGCAACTTTACGACTTGTGGACTTCAACTCCCAGAATACCTCAGCCAGTGTATGCGATTTTTAAGAATAGTGCATGCTGTGGTTTTCTAGATGATCATATTATGGAATATCCAGATTTGAAAACAAAGCATTCCAGAGATTTAAGAGAAGTGGTACCGGGCCTTGAACTGTTGAAGCAAGATGAAAAACAAATATTACTGAGACAGCAGATGCCCAGTATTCCACAAGTGGAAAAATATGATGAGGAGAAGCAACAGAAACTACAAGTCAAGGGAGGAAAGAAATTGAAAACCACTGAAACTGAACTGCAGCCAAAAATGTGTTTTTGATGGAATCGCATGGTGAACACTAAAGGTTAATTCTGAATAGATGAAATTCATTATATAAAGGATTATTTGAAATAGTTTGGAAGATAACCATTGTTATATTTAATTTTTATATGATATTGAACTTAAAATTTGTTACAAAACTCATCCTGATTTGGATTTGACATCTTGAGAAACTTAAACAGATCACTGCAAAATATGCAGAGGATTTGTGATTACCCTATTATAATTTTATTGGAATTAACTATCTAGATGAGGAAATTGAAGATGAAAACATCTTGGAAACCTGAAGGAAGGAGGTGGAAAGGTTGGCAGGATTTGAAAGAGTTTTAAAGGAACATCTAGGAATGCAGCTTGTATAAGCTGCATTTGTTTTTCTTTTAACGGATACATTAGGAGTCAGGTTGAATGATCTACCTAGAGGATTACAAGATACTTCGTGGTTGGATTTTACAAATATTAAGTCACTCAGGGGGATTTATATTTGAAAAGGTATTTGTTGCTGATGGGGGCAGCTTGAATAAGAATAAGAACTAGTTTATAAATATTGTGTCAGAAGATAGCTGTCCAACTTCAATCAAGATCAAGATTAAGAGAAGATGAAAATCTGATTACTGAGATAGAAAATTTATTTGATAAAGTCACTCGGGGGGATTTCTATATGGAGAAATGTTTTTTGCTGATGGAGGCAGCAGGAATACGAAGCTTATTAGAACTATGTTGGATAAACTTCAATCAAGATGAAGAGAAGATTGAAACATGGATTATTGAGATAGAAAATGTTTGGATATAATTGTATAATTATAATTATATATGTATAATTATATATGATATTTTATTAGAATAGAGAAATGTTTTATGTTTTTTCTTATTAGTTGATGGGCCTAGCTGGGATAAAATTATCTGATATGGATATGGATGTGATTTATTATATTTTATTATTAGGGGGATCGATTTTGGTATATAATTAGTAATATTAATATTAATGGATTAGTGAAAGGCATGATATCTTTTAATTCGGTTTAAATATTACAAGTATGGTATTGATTGATAAATGAATATTGATGGTTGATGGTTGATTAATGAGGCAAATTTTATTATTATTAGTTTTTTTATTATAATATTGTTAATTTTAGGAAAAAATTATTATTTATAGGTTTGTTTGTTATATTATTTTGTTATATGTACTTGTTCTTTTTAATTTGTAGCGGAAGTCAAGGGGGGATGGGGGAAATGGGGTTGGGGTGGGGGTGGGGGGAGGTTTGGGGGGTTGGGGTTAGGGTTAGGATTGGGGGGTTGGGGGGAAATGGAAAAATATTGTATTGTAAAACTTTTTCAATTAAAAAAAAAAGAATAGTGCATGCTGGCTGAAGTATTCTGGGAGTTGAAGTCCACAAGTCATAAAGTTGTCAAGGTTGGGGACCCCTGTTCTAGCCCATTCATCTTGGACAAAAGCTGGGGTTGACAGTGCATGTGTGAGAGGAAGCTATTATAAGAGTTCCCCCTTTGGGATGCCAAATACTTTGAACAATTGCAGCTCAGATTTCTTCAAAACAGTATTTTTCAGAAATTACCACAAAAAAAGTGTTCAGGAGAAAAATAAGAGGGAATAAAGCCCTTGTTGCTGACAAGTGAGTTTGGCCAGGGACAGAGGAGGAAGAAAAAAAAATGTTACTTGCCTCTGCCTCCTGAACTGTTTTCCTATAGTTATTAAAGCATTCCACAAAAAAAATAAAAATAAAAAAATAAATGGTGGAGAAAGGCAATGCTTGTCCCTAAATACACAAAGGAAAAATATTAATATGGTAATGAGAAAGCTTAATCCAGAGCAGATGCACATAAACGTTTGCTGCACATAATAGATTAGGAAGAGCAAGAACTTAAACCAAGTGAGAAATTTTCAACGCAAGAGCTAAAATGTTAAGGTTAAAACATCACTCGCATATGGTTAATCCAAAGGGCCGTGTGTGAAAAGTGAAACGACAGCTTTCGAGCAAAATGAAAGAAACAGAAGTAAAAGCAGATGGAAACGCTACGGCAGAACAAAAGTGGAACAAACAAAGAATAATCCAGGAAGAGGTGGGAGTCAAACCAGACAGAAGAGCTTAAAAATTATCAAAGCGAGGCAATGATGCAGAGGGAGAGTGATGCAGAGGTAATGGAATAAGCTAACGGTGAGTCTAAGGCTTCCACTTAATCTCAGGGCCATTAGCAAGTGTCAAGTTGAGAAACATTTGTGCTTATGCATATAATAAGTGCTAGAGCAAGGAATATTTTTGTTCTGGCTCTTACTGTAAGTATCCCAGTCCATTCTGCATGCTCAGTGGCCTCATTTTTCTCCTTTCCAACAACCGGAAATGTTTGGACCATACTGTCCCTTTCAGCTTTTTGTTCTACTTGTGTTTGTTCTTGCTCCATGTTCCAGGGGAGGCGCGTTTAAAAGTTGCGTGTTTGTGACAGTCCCTACTAAATTTGGTTATTTGGTTTCTCTGTTACTGTTTATGGGAAGGTTTTTCTTCCAACTTTGGGGTTATTTTTAAAATAGCTTGTCAATATAAAACAGCTATCTAAACAGTATGAATATTATTTCAGAATTCTCTGGCTATCTATTCAGCTTCTCCTTGTACCATCTCTGTTAAACCTCAACTTGCCAGCTAGCCTGTTACTTGCCATGGTTGTTATAAGACTTTGGGAAATATTTTCTTTTATCCTTTTTTCTTAAAACGTTTCTTTAAAAAAAATCTAGTTTGTAATCCTGATTCCAATTTCTATCTTGTATATTTATTTATCGGTACTTACGAGATTTACTATATATCCCGACTGTCTTTCCTTAAAGCAGCATATGTAGCATTCCCTATTTTTCCCCCAATAATGACAACCCAGTGAGGTTGATTTGGCTGAGATAGGCCAATGGACCTGAGCTACCCAATGAATTTCTATAGTTGGTGGTTTGAACCTATGTCTAATACCAGTCCAACTCCTTATCTACTACATCACTTCCTCTCCAAATTCTTTTCTCATTTCAGATCCTCTGCTGAGGACTTCATGTCTAAGTCCTTGAGTTTTCTTGATACCTTTTTTCCTGAGGTATTTCTTGATTTTACAGTCTATCCCAAGGATTTCCAAGTAGTGTCCCATTCAGATCAGATTAACTTTATCAGTTTGGCTCTAGCCTCATAAAATAGGAATGTTCAGATCAGCATTAGAGCAAATATTCTAGTTCCCAGGGAGCCATTCTTTAATAAGCACACTTGATACCTTATCCTATTTCTCTTGAATTCAAACAATGAAGAATTACATAAAATCAATTTTTATCACTTTCCTAAGGAATGCTGTTTAAAAATTTAGGGTCTAAATTTAGTTCTTCCCAGATAAACCTAGTCTCATTCAGAAGGAGTATGTATGTGTGGCATTATTTTCTTTTTAAAGGGCAAAAGCTCACAATTACATAACCTTGACCAAATATAAAAGCTGTACTACAGCAGCAGTGAAGAGATCCAGAAAGTTAATCATTAATGAAACATCTACATGTACAAATGGGCATCCTAAACTGAAAGTCTTCATCTCCCTCAAAGGCATAAAGGACAGTCCTTCTTTGAACAGCAGGCACACACAGTTGTGGCTGCCAGGATGAGGCAGCCATGGTTGTGTCAACGATGAAGAACTCTGTCATCAGTTTCTAGGGAAATCACATTCAAGAGTAAGCAATAGCTGGTCTTTGAATGACATGCAACCTTAGGAATTCCAGATGCAAGAATTCATGGGATATCAGGTACTTTCTGGAGAAAATGGGCTGGGTTCCAGTACCTCCAAAATGGTGACCTAGTTAGGATGATGCTGTACTGACAGAAACATCCATAAGAAAATTTGACTAGAATAATGTAGTGAGATATACGGTATTTCTCAGTCCTAAAAGAAAAATAAGCAGCAGGGTTGCTGCTGTAATGCTGGAATATTAGCTTGAAAAGAAAACTTTACCTTTCCATAGTCAGGAATGTTCTTTTCTGAAAGAAGCTTGAATGGTCTGCTCTTGATTAGCTTCTGGAGTTGTGAGGAAAGAAATAGGCAAGAAGGGGAGCATATCCCTGACAGCGCTGCCAAAAAAAACCCCCCTCTTAATTTCCATCTCTAATGCTGATAACAGCTGGTGAGTGTTTTTCAAGGATTTCTTAATTAATCCAGCTCAATTTTCTGGTTTTAAATCCAATGAAATATAGCCAAATGTTAATTGGAGATCTCTGGTGCAATTCTAGGTTCTAAAGATTTGGTTGCACATATTTGCTGTATGAAAGTAGTTGGATGATCTGCTAGGGTAAATATTAATTTTGTACTAGTATGGAAATATAGCAGAACTTGTTCCAGAGTGCTCAGGCAGTGACAGATAACCTGTACCCTAGAGCTACAGATGGCTTCCCCCATAGTTAAAAACCTCAGCTAAAAAAAAATATGTTGAATATGCAATAGGAGTGAGTCTTATATCAGCCTTCACTCACTGGTTCATTTTCCCATCGGCAAGAAAATGAATTCGCATCAGTGGCTGACAGGTTGGACAGCTCCTGGTAAAAGGAGCTGCAGCCTTGGGCAGTTCTCAGTTCGTAGTTTGTTGTTGTTCCCTGTTGCCTGCAGTAAACAGTTGTTTTACTTCACTACAATCGTCCTGCCTCTCTTTTCATGTCCAGACTTAACAAAATCAGTTGGCAACCCTAACTCTCTCTATACTAAGGGTCTTCCGAGGAATTATATAACATAACTTTTTGTGGGATTCAGGATGGAGGAATCAAATAGAGCCTGTGTAGCGTAGAGGGCTAATGCCTCCTACTAAAGGCAGCAATTAACACCAGCTGCCTGTAATTTCTCTGAGTTCAATCCTAGCCAGGCTCAAGGTCGACTCAGCCTTCCATCCTTTCTAAGGTGGGTAAATTGAGGACCCAGTTTGTGGGGGCAATAAACTGACTTTGTATAAATATACAAAAGTATGAAGGCTATTACTTAACGCATTGTAAGCCGCCCTGAGTCTCCGGAGAAGGGCGGCATATAAATCAAATTTTTTAAAAAAAATGGAGAGGTGATCCATGCTTCGATGTCTTTCCTAGAATATAGTTCTTAGAACCAGCAAGGCACTTCCGGGGCAGCAACTTTGCTCCATTGCCAATTGAAGTCTACTCCAGACACCTACTGAAGTTGCCAATGTGAGTTGAGCTGTCAAGTAAATGATTCATTTGGACTGTGAGAGTTTGCTACTGTGCCAAGAAGGAACAAGGAAAAAGAGAACTCATATGAAAGTATATTTAAAAAGTTCGCTTTCCCATGGGGAGCCTGACAATACCAGTTTTAATAGAATGTTCCTCTGGGAGGGAGTAATATTTGGAACATTGAGTGCCTGCCAGCTGTTCTGAACAGCCATTCTGCTGCCAATTTCCTCCTATGATGTGTCCTCCTTGCCCCTGCTGTTAGAAAAGCTCCAGAAGAAGCCTTCCCAGAGGTGGAATAAAAAAGAAAGAAAGGAACCTGCAAGTATAGTTCATATCAATGCCCCATTTGGATGCATGTCTCTCAGGATCTCTTGCTAACAAGAAAGGATCATTGGGAGATTGCAGAACTCAGTCTGCAGTAGGCAGCAAGGGGTAGGTGCAGCTTGTAACCTTTTACCATTTATGTAAACATTTTTTCCTGATCAGCTCAGCCAGCAAAAGGCAAAACTCCAGGGAGACAACAGAAGATTATGAACGTAGTGGGGGTTTTTTTTGGGAAGGGGGAGCCCCTCTTTAGTTGTGTTTATTTTTAAATCAAATTACAACTGAGTGTACTAATGTTCCTTGGCACTTGGAAGAGGATCCATAAAAATCTACCTGAATTGCTATAAAGAGAATTTTCTCTCAAAAAAGTTTGTTGGGGCTGCAGACCAGCAGTAAATTACAGTTAAATGGCATCCCTTCTTCTGAATGTGATCAGTCGTGGATTGATTTAATAAATAATGATTGAAAGAACAGAATATGTATAAAACTAGTCCTGGTGACTCCAATCTCTTTTTCTTTTCTTTTCTTTTTTTTCCTTCTTATTTGGAGGACTAGTCATTCCTTTTGTAAAATTATGCTAAGGGATACAAAAAAATTAGGCCAAAGATTGAACACACCCTCAGGGATTTGAATTGCCCACAATAGATTTAATTTGGAGCTCTGTTATATTAGAATCTTTTCTTGGTGAGGTTTTCCCCATGGAGGAGAATCAGAGTCAGCCCTGCTGTGTAAAAGGTAAGTATGAAGTTAAATAAATATACAGTTTCAGAGTGCTGCTCCACATTGGAGAAGAGCATTTGAACTTCTGTCCAGGAAGCAAGCATGCCTTGAGATAACTCTACATTAATTTTTAATTCTGCAAATTGGTTTTATAAATATGTGAGTTGCGGAGTTCTTATTTCTACCACGGCAATAATTTATGCCAGGCCACCATTTAGTGTTTTGTACATTTTGTAAAGTCAAATCCTAAATCTGTACAGATTTAATTAAACAAGAGTTATAAAAAAAAGAGTTCAACGCAGTGGGGCTACTACAAAAGTTTGCTTTTTTATTTCTTGACATGTTGTCCTCTGTGTTGAGAGGAGAGGAGAGGAAAGGAGAGGAGAAGAAGAGAAGAGAAGAGAAGAGAAGAGAAGAGAGGAGAGGAGAGGAGAGGAGAGGAGAGGAGAGGAGAGGAGAGAAGAGAAGAGAAGAGAAGAGAAGAGAAGAGAAGAGAAGAGAAGAGAAGAGAAGAGAAGAGAAGCTGTGTTTTTAAAATTCCACCTGATGAAAGGCACAGCTTTATATCTGCTACCAGATGAAATGAAACTGACTCAGGAAAAACAGTTCAATTCAATAGACGATAGATTTTTTAAACAATCAAGATGTACCTCAGTAAACAAAAACACATTGGAAACCTTAGCCAGAGCTCAGAAGGGAAATCAGACCACTGCTGAAAGAGGTGCTTAACATTTCGGTGGATGCACAGATTCAATAAACACAAATAAAGAAATCATCTAAGGAACTCCAATGGTAGGCCTAATACAAGTTTCAGACAAATAGCCAGAAGGGCCTATAAATGTAACCTCTACTGCAATAAAAATGCAAGTCATAAAGGAAACATTAAGGGGAGAAATAAGATTATATTCTGCAAAAAATAGTCCCAGCATAAACCCTGGGGACACACAACCAAAGATACTATAAAACTCCTGCATTTGGTGAAACAAGTATACAAAAACAAGCAACAAAAGTGAACACAAAGAAATCCCAGATCCATGAAAATGAAAGTAGGAGTTCTGCACAAACTGTTATAAAGGAAACAAATGGGAAAAAAACAATGGTTGCAACTTCACCAGAAATGCAGTGCAAATGTTTATGGAAAGCTTCATTAGCCCATTGAACTCTGACTACATCTGAGACATATATGCAAAGGGTAACAAAATTAAAGTTGGACATGATCCAAAGAAATTTAACCTGTTGCTTATGTTCCTATAATTTCAAATAGATTTGGGCACCATTGATTGGGAGTAACTCTGTACAAGCACTTTTTTTACATTGCAAACTCAATTTACACTATTAGGGATAGCTTACAGGGACTTAGTGTGACTTGGGCCATATTGTTTAAGGGACCAACTCCTTCTCAAGTACCAGTTAAGAAACTTATTCATAACTACCATTTTGTGTTCTAAGCTTAGACCAACAAGGACGAGATGTTGTTTTGTGACTGGATGTACCAATTGTGTTCAGATGCAGTTGACTGAATAAAACACAGCTGAGTTTGCACAATATGCTACATCAAAAACGTATCCTTACAAATGATAAACAATGAGGTCCGTAGCACACTAAGACCAGACCAATCAAGTCACATTATACAATGGCTGCTTCTGAATGTGAAACAGTTTTCTCCCAGCTTGCAAACTCTAAAGTCTCTGCATCTTCCAGGAATTTGTAATTTATTATTAATAAATTATTAAAATTATTTATTGTTAGATATCTCATATTGTTTTCCTAATACTCTTTTTTGATGTCAAGAACCATAATCCTTAGTCAGTAAGCCATTCCATTTGCTTTCATCTTAGTCAAACCAAATCATAGCTAAATGGATAATGAAATACTGAATTGCTAATGCTAAATATATAATAGATCCATGATGATGAACCTATGGCATGTGTGCCAGAGGTGGCATGCAGCACCCTCTCTGATGACATGTGAACTGGTAGCCCCAGTTCAGCTCCACTGTGCATAAGTGCATGCCTCCTGCCAGCCAGCTAGTCTTCAGGTCTCTGCCATGCATGCATGGGAGGCAGAAGATGTGGGAGGGCCACGTATGCATGCTAGGGAAGGTGGGGTGCATGTGGGGGCTGCACATGCATGTGCAGGGGGCGTGTGCGGGGAGCTGTGTGCACATGCACAGGGAGGCAGGGCGCATGCAGGGCGCATGCAGGGGGTGCATACGCATACGTGGGGGGCTGGAGTGTATGCGCAGGGGCCACACATACATTGCATCTTGGGAGTTCAGGCGCCCACACGCGCATTCACACACACATACACATATGTGGGCACTCGGTCCGGAAAAGGTTAGCCATCACTGTAATAGATAATAAATGACCATCACATTAGTTCACTAATATATATTAGCAGCTAGATATTTCTGACATTTTTATAAAAAAATATGTGTTCAGCTACCATTCGCACCATAATGAGCCAATACTGTTTTACCTCTATTACTTGCTTTTTTTCTACTGCAGAAAATAGATATTCTAAGAAACATGCAGTGAACTCTGAACTTCTGAGGTGGCTCCATTATTATTAACATCCCTTTGTCTGACAATTCTTATTGTTTTGTTTTTATTTATTTTATTTATGTATCATATTTATAGTATATGCCTGCTGATCTCATAAGAAAGGTGATCCTGGGCAGCGTATAATGGTGAACTAAAAAGAAGAAACAAAAAATAGTCATTATTTATGGAACACATTTATGAGGCTGCTTTTATCTGAAAAATGTGAATCTTTCTTAATTTTAATAGTTTTTTAATCCAAGGTGTATTAATTAATTAATTAATAATTGGTTTCATGTATTTATTCACTGAGATGGGCATCTATATAAATTAGATAAATAGATGATGATGATGGATGGACGGACAGATGGATGGATGAGGGGAAAGGGGAACATTAGAGGTTTCTTGTCGAGGGGCACTTTTCATTCTCAGATTTCTTTTCCTATTAGAATAGATTCAGTTTCAAGTAATTTTGTCCTGAGGATATGGAATTTTGTCAGCTTGAAGTAGGGATACCTGCCAAGTTCTCAGAGAACTTTATATCACCTGCTTTCTGATCCTTGCTCAAAGTGATAGCAAACAAACACCAGCCCTAGTGTGTCGGTGGCAGAGAAAGAATTTTGGAGGTCAAGAACAAATGAGTAAGTGGTTGATTGGGATGGTCCTTGCCGTACAAAGACATTTTTTCTGCTTTCAAATGATCTCATGCAAACAAAGGCAAATACATCCAAACCCCACCAGCAGGACTTTGGACATGTATTTGGGGTAAGTGCCATGCACACAGTGAGTCAACAATTCACCAACTCCTCCTTCCATGAAATGGCACATTCCCAGGAGGCATTTCTCCTGGTGGCAGGATGGGGAAAGGAAAACAACAGCAGAGGAACAAGAGTTGCTTCCAGGCAATACTTTTATTGTGTTATTACTGTCCCCAAACTCTTTTTAAAAATGCACGGGGAGTTCACCAACATTGTATTTCCCTTGCATCTCTCCCGCTGTTTCACACTGTTCTACCCATTTCTTCACAAGAGAAAACCAGAAAAGGAAATCAGAAGACTTTAAGGTATTTTTGATTGTTAGAATGAGGAGTTGTTATTACCATTGGGAGGAAGCTAGAAACTTTGGTTTCTTCTGCTTTTCAATATTCCCTTTCTCTTTCAGATTGTCATAAAAGATTGCATAACAAAGTATCGATACACAAATTCACATTCATAGTTTTCCTCCTCTTTCTTCATTCCGGTTCCTTTTGTGGTAAATCTTTTAGGATTATATTATTTTTATACTTTCTATAGTGCCCTCAAAAATACTTTTGGCCAATGGCTGGGATAAAAAAAAATATAAATAAATAAATATCTTATCGGGTACTTAACAAATAGATTCAGCCAAGACTTTACATAGAATACCAAAAATCCAGTGGACTGTTCCTTAACATCTGGAAGAAGATTAGAAACCAAAAATAAATTATGAATGAAGCAAAACACTTTCTAAAATAAATTATTCTCCCTCCCCTCCCCCTCTTTCATATTGATTATAGAGGCCTCGTTTCAAATATTTATGTAGGCTGCCAAGCAACAAAGTACATTTTGATCTGAAACCAAAAAAATACACAATGGCACCTCACAGAATGTACATTTTAATTTAACTGGCTGTTGGTGGCCACAATCAGTATTCAATGGTGGTTTTGTATGTAGAAATGCATACTGCAAAAATGTGCTTCATAGCATGCATAGTTAGCAGCTCTCCAACCTCTCTTGAACAAAGGGGCGAGAAGTGGGGAGAAAATCAAATGCTAGAAACAGAATATCAGCTCTTGAATAAAGCAGCAGTTAATATGTAAGAATTGTCAGAGTTTATTCTGGCTTTGAATTATGTGATAACTATTTTCTCCCATTCCTTTATGCATGGTAAATAGAAGCTATTCAATACAATGTGTTATTTCTTTTTATTTATTTACTAGACAACCCATATCCATTGGGTCATTGTTTCAGAGATATTTCCTTATCTAAACAGAGAAACGAACTGACCAGGGTGGATAGAAAAGCAGTGGGAATGGAAGTGACTTCCCTTCCTATCCCATTCAACAGGCAGGTGAATGGTTACAGCTAGCTGGGGAAAGGAATGAGGAATTGCAAGAGTGGTTGGGAAAATGTCACAGAACATTGAAAATGAGAATCATGTAACTGCAGAAGCAGTCCAAAGAAGAAGCAGCCTGAAACGACCACAGGTTTCCCAAATGTCAGTCCTTTAGGAGTTAGGGACCTTGGATATTGGATACATTATATAAGTTAGCCCATTGATGTACCTTGGTTCAAAAATTGTTGCCCTACGATGCACTGTTATCACCCAACTAAAGGTTTTAGAAATGAGAGTTTTAGTAGTATGAAGAAAACTCAAGTGACAAAATGTCTTTAGAATCCTACCAAAAGTGTATTATAGCATGAACTGGCAATGATCTGTGTTGTTTTAAATCCTAGTCTTAACAATCTTGTTGAGGTGGTGAGGTAGAGACTGAAGATGGCCATCAAGCTGTCAGCTCTGGAGGCCATCTTTTCTTTGGAACTTCAGAGCTGCCACATTTAGTGCCTGGGAAAATGGGAGGGTGGATTTGCAAGGAGTTGGTGAACATATATAGCCAGAGGTGGGATTCAAATAATTTAACAACTGGTTCTCTGCCCTACTGACTGGCTGGGTGGGCATGGCATGGTGGATGTGACCAGAGGGTGTGACAGGCAGTACTTGGCCTCCTGCACCCCCTGGGAGCAAAAACAGGCCACGGGGGGGGGCACACCCCTACATGTCCCATTTGGGGCCTAGTAGGCCTCCCTGAAGCCTCCTTGGAGCAAAAACAAGCCATGGGGCGAACTGCACCACCCCATGCCCCATTTTGGGCCTACTAGGCCTCCCTGCAGCCTTCTGCGAGCAAAAATGGCCCTCAGGGAGGGCACCACCGCACCACCCCATACCCCATTTTGGGTCTAATAGGCCGCCCTGCACTTACCTGGGAGCCAAAACAGGGTGTGTGGGGACTCCTGGAGGGGGAGGGGAGGGGCCAGCCAGCAATTTAATAACTGGTTCACCCAAACTGGCCTGAACTCCCATCACTGTATATAGCCATAACAACATTCTTTTCTCTTGAGAGTCAAGGACGTTTAGCCTGCACCTGGGTAGGAGTGATTGGGGGCTGTCTCCAGTTCAGACGGTGGATTGATTTGATCATGTGGTGGACATGTGAGTGCAGGGGATGGGTCTTTGACTTTCTTTTGGGTGGGGAAAACCCAGACACTTTCAGATTCAGGTTTTCCCAGATGTGCCAATATAACATCTCTAATAAAATGGATCTTTGAGGAATTGCTAGCCTTTGAGTCTTCTTTAATTGGGGATGTTACTTGGAACTCTGACATTAGCATTATTTCAGTTGTAAAGCACCCAATGGGAGGGAAAGGCGGGAGGGAAAAAGGAAGGAAGGAAGGAAGGAAGGAAGGAAGGAAGGAAGGAAGGAAGGAAGGAAGGAAGGAAGGAAGGAAGGAAGGAAGGAAAAGATATCTACAAGTCAGGATCAATTTCACATATCTGTGTGAGCGAATGATGTACTTTTCTTCCCCAAAACAAGAAAGTGATTTGTCATTGTCTTCTTTGGGTATATTTGTGACTTCCCAATTTAGCATTTTGCCCTGATGATCTCATATCAAAATGTTAATCAATCTAATCTTAATCCATTAGCTGAGACCCCTAAATCCTACTTTCTTTACAGTAGTTAAACACAGATGGACATACCATACCAATAGAAACTATTTTAAAAGATGGGAGAATGAAGAAGAGAGCAAGGTCAGCTGCAGTGCTTCATTCATTTGCAAGCCAGGTCTGATGCTGGGCCTGTTGACGATTGTGTTTAGCAGATTATCTGGGTTTTCCAGGTACATTGGCAAGTCCCTCTGATTTCAAGAAGATGGACTTTCAAAATATGTCTTCCCAGGATTGCAGATTTAAATTCTTGCACAGAAATTGGTTCCTTTTGCAAAATAATTTCCTATAGCTTCAAGGTTAAACAGGATATACTGATGAAAATTCTTGAGTAGCACCCCCATATACAGTTTTCCTTGTATTTTTAAATGGCAAAAGTCACCCTGCCAAGAAGAATGTGTAGGTTGGTAGCTGAGTCAGATTGATGCAACAATGGGATAGAACGATTTAATCCTTCCCATGCTATTTTTCTGACTGAAAATTGGTCTCCTGAAGCAATATTTATTGTACCAGGCAAAATATTCCGGAACCCAGGAGAAGAACTCTGGAAGAAAAGAAAGATCTCTTTTGGGCAATTTCCAAAGTTTTTAAGTGTAGTTAGCTGCCAGATCCCCTTATACAGAGAATTCCACAAATATAAGGAAATGCAGAAAAAGCTCATCTAAGTCATCAGTATCACTTCCGAAAGCTATCGTATCAAAAGATACACTGGCTTCATTTTATAGATCTTGGGTCATATACTAAATTGCATAAAATGTAAATACACTTGGGTGTAGTGCGTTATTTTGCTGTTCACCACACCCAAGGAAGAAGGGGAAAGGTTTCTGAATCAAGTAATATTTCATGTACCCGACAGGTTTGTAAGAAACATAACACTGTTTTGCCACATAGGAAATCTAACAAGGGAAGGGTTAAAAAATAGTTTCTGTTGAGCGGTCAGTTATCAGAACCAGTATCTGTACAGCAAAGTGTTGGTCTCTAGCTCCCTGCATATTCTTAAGGCCTGTTCTGAATTGCAGCCACAAAACATTTAGAGAAAAGATCATTTTAATATTAAGGAACTGGACACTGCTGAGTGACTGGCCGAATACAAGAAAACAGGATAAATTCCAGAATGTCTTCCTGTTTGTTTTGTCTCTTAATATCTTAATATTCTTGAATAACGCGACAAAAAATGAGCCAAAAACTACGTTCTGGGCCTGGTGGAAATATGCTTTCTTTCTTATTCAATTACACCAGGAAATCACTTATCATGAAATATACCAGACCCCTCTCTTCCTTCCATAGTACCTCATGTTTAAGGCCTCATTAAAAAAAAAAAACCCTTAGCATAACAACTATGAACTCCTTGCCTTCCTTCCAATACTTCTGGTCATTCTTGAACCAGTGCACTCATTGCAATCAATAACATGTTGCTAATGCTGCTAAATAGCAAATACTGCCAAACAGAGTAGCAGAACCAAGACATGTGCTCTTGCCCATCTACAGTGCATTCAGAAGGTATCCAGACAATATGCTGCAGCCTGATTCTACAGTTGTTGAAATTCATTTTTTCCCCTCATTAATCTACACTCAGTACCCCATAATGACAAAGTGAAAACAGAATGTTAGAAATGTCTGTAAATTCTATTAAAAAGGGGGAAAAAACCTGAAATATCACATTGGCATAAGAATTCAGACCCTTCACTCAGTACTTTGTTGAAGCACCTTTGGCAGCAATTACAGCCTTGCGTCTTTTTAGGTATGATGTGACAAGCTTTCACACCTGCATTGGGGGATTTTCTGCCATTTTTCCTTGCAAATCCTCTCAAGATCAATCAGGCTGGATGGCAACCTGTTGGTGGACAGCCATTTTCAGGTCCTTCCAGAGATGTTCAATAGAGTTTATGTTCAGGCTCTCTTGGGAATGATGTCGTGTTGGATATGAACCTTCAGCCCAGTCTAAGAAAAAAATGAATTTCAACAAGTGTAGAATCAGGCTGCAGCATAACAAAATTGACAAAAGTGGATATGAACATTTTGAATGCACTATAACTCTATGCATTTGTCCATGTCAGTGATAAAATCCACTAACTTTTGCTACCGGTTCGGGAACAGGAGCACTTGGGAGTTTGTGTGCACCATGTGTGCACGCCTCTTCTGCGTGCATGCACCTCTTCTGCACACATGAGCCTCTTCTGCACATGCATAGAGCCTTCTGCGCATGTACAGAGGGTAAAAAACAGGATGTAATGATATCCCGGCGGGTAGGCAGAGCCTCCCACTGCCAGTGCTACCGGTTCTCACGAGCCGGATAGATCTGCCTGGATTTCACCATTGATCCTTGTCCATTTTTGATCTTCCATCATAGAAAACATGCTAAGATAAGTAGCCCAATTTTCCTGTTACATATTGTAAACAGGAAACAATATTTTAAACAAGAAGCAATAGATTTTAGAATGTGACAAACCAGAAACTCAAATTTACTTAAAACTATGATTTGTTGAAATTTGGTAATCACTAATTCAGATGTAACATAGAGAAGCTTTCAAATCATAGCACTCCAGGAAGAGAGCACTGACAACATATCATTTATTTAAATCATGTCCCAAGATGTTTTTCCATGCAAGAAAAAATAGCATTTCATTATTTTATATATGGGATGTTAAGGGATACATTCAGGATATCTCTGGTAATTCTGTTACCTCTGTTCTTCTATACTTGCTTCCTCCCCCATTCAGTTCCACTTCTTGATCATGATGAAGCTTGCCAGAAGATGAGAAAATGACTTTTCTATTGATTAGGATCGAGCACTAATTATTGTGCATTATGCCCCAATACAGATAATTGCAATGACATCACCTTAAATGTGTTCACAGAATGTTGTATACTAGCTTAAGTGTCACTCTCCTCATGTCAGAAAATCCAACATCCATATCACATGGCTAACATAATATCCATCGTTATAACTGTTCCAAACTAATGATAATTTGATGTAATTGATTAAACTATCATAGTCCAGTGACAGTTTTCTCATAAGCTGTCAAGAAAACTGCCATAAACAACAATTGCTGCCAACTCAAGTATATTGGACACTTGGGATCAATTATTGCAAAGTTACAACCAGTTTGGGGCAATTTAGTAAAACATTAGGGTTTTTTTATATGGAAGGGACAATTATAGAAGCTAATTTTTGTTATGCTGAAATATTTATTTATTTATTTATTTAAATTTTTATACCGCCCTTCTCCTGTGGGACTCAGGGTAGTGTACAGCCATGATAAAACATATACCATAAAGCTTTAAAAACAGTTTAAAATGTATTACATAATTTGGCCCTATTTTATTTTTTAAAAAACCCCAAAACTAAAATACCCAATTAAAATCATACTTTCATTAGCCCAGCCTGCTGGAATAATAGAGTCTTGAGGGCACGGCAAAAGGTCCATAGGTCAGGGATCCTACGTATCTCTGGAGGCAATTCATTCCATAGGGTGGGAGCCCCCACAGAGAAGGCTCTCCCCCTGGAGGTCACCAATCAACATAATTTGACTGATAGCACCCTGAGGAGTCCCTCTCTGTGAGAGTGTACCGGCCGGTGGGAGGCTATCGGTGGCAGAAGGTGGTCTCGTAGATACTAGGTCCTAAGCCATGGAGCGCTTTAAAGGTGGTGACCAACACCTTGAATCGCACCCGGAAGACCACCGGGAGCCAGTGCAGCTCATGCAGGAATGGGTCACATGGGTCCATCGAGTCACCCCCATAATCACCCGCGTGGCCGCATTCTGGACCAGTTGGAGCCTTTGAGTGCTCTTCAAGGGAAGCCCCATGTAGAGAGTGTTACAGTAGTCCAGACGGGAAGTGAGAGGGGCATGAGTGATTGTGCGCAAGGCGTCCCGGTCCAGAAAGGGATGCAACTGGTAGATCAGGCGACCCTGATAGAAAGCCCGCTTGGCCACAGCCATCATATGCTCTTCTAAAGACAGCTGTGTATCCAGGAGGACACCCAAGTTGCGAGCCCTCTCTGTGCGGGCCAAGATCTCCCCCCCAATAGTCAGCGATGGAGCCAGCTGGCTATACCAGGATGCCGGAAACCACAGCCATTCAGTCTTGGAGGGGTTGAGTTTGAGTCTGTTTCTTCCCATCCAGATCTGCACAGCCTCCAGGCATTGGGACATCCCATTAAGGGCATCATTGTGGTGGTCCAAAGTGGAGATGTACAGCTGCATGTCATCAGCATACTGATGGACCTTCTCCCCAAAACCATGGATGATCTCACCCAGCGGCTTCACATAAATGTTGAACAGGAGGGGCGAGAGGACCGACCCTTGCAGCACCCCACAAGTAAGGCGCCTCGAGGTCGACCTCTGCCCCCCTGCCAACACAGACTGTGTACGACCAGAGAGGAAGGAGGAGAACCACCACATCACAGTGCCCCTATTCTTAACCCCTCTAACCGGCGCAGCATGATACCATGGCCGATGGTATCAAAAGCCGCTGAGAGATCAAGAAGGACCAGGACAAAGGAACAACCCCTGTCCTGAGCCCTCCAGAGATCATCAACCAATGCGACCAATGCCATTTCGGTGCTATATCCCGGCCTGAAGCCTGACTGGTACAGATCTAGATAGACAGCTTCATCCAAGTATTGGGGAAGTTGTCGCGCTACCACACTCTCAACAAACTTTGCCACAAAGCAAAGGTTGGAAACTGGACAATAATTCACTAATACATCCGGGTCCAGGGAGGGCTTCTTGAGTAGGGGCCTCACCACTGCTTCTTTCAGGGCAGCGGGGAAGACACCCTCACTCAATGAAGCGTTAATAATCACCTGGAGCCAGCACCAACCAGGAGGGACATTGGTCCAATAAATATGTGGCAGCACTAAGCCTACCCAGAATCCTGTACACGTCCTTGGGAGTCACATTGTCAAACGCCTCCCAGATAACACTCTCAAGACCCACCTCCATCAGCCCATCTGAGCCTACCCAATGGGAGTCCAAGCCTTCCCGAATCTGAGCAATTTTGTCATGCAGGTCTTGCACAAAATCCTCACCCCTACCCTGCAAGGGATCCTCCCTCTCTCCCAGATGAAGTAGAGAGTGGGTCACCCTAAACAGGACGGTTGGGCGGTTCTCTGCAGACGCAATAAGAGTGGAAAAATAATTAGAATTTGCCGCTCTTATCGCCACTAGGTAGATCTTAATATGAGACATCACCAGTGTTCAGTCAGATTCGGAGTGGCTGGCCCTCCCATGTCTCTCCAGGCATCTTTTCTGGCGCTTCATCTCCCTCAGCTCCTTAGAAAACCAGGGAGCTAATTGAGATCAGCACCGGGTCAGAGGTCGCAAAGGCATGACGCGGTCCAAAATTCCAGTGGCTGCCCTATCCCAGGCAGCCACCAGCTGTTCAGTTGAGTCGCGAACCAGAGCCTCCAGGAATGGCCCAAGCTCCATCAGGAACCTCTCCGGGTCCATCAGGCACCTGGGACGGAACCATCTAGTCGGTTCTGTCTCCATGTGATGGAGGGAAGCAGCTCAAAAGTCTAGTTGAAGGATGAATGATCTGACCATGAAAAGGGTTTGAGGACTAAATCACCTATTTCTAGATAATTCAATCACTGACCAGAGACAAAAATCAAGTCCAGAGTATGTCCCCCCTTGTGGGTAGGGCCTTGAACTAACTGGGTCAGGTCCATGGCCATCATGGAGGCCATGAACTCCTGGGCTGCCTCTGATGTTTCACCGAAAGATGGCAGGTTGAAATCCCCCATGACCATAAGTCTGGGGGTCTCCACTGCCAACCCGGCTATTACGTCAAGCAGCTCAGACAGAGCTGCCACTACGTGGCAGGGAGCCAGGTACGCAGTCAGCAAACCCATCTGCACCCCACAGCCCCACTTCACAAGGAGGGACTGATATCCGGCTATCTGAGAAACAATGGTCTCCCTTAGACAAAGACTTTCCTTAATAATCACCGCCACCATCCCCCCGCCCCTCCCCTGCACTCTCGGCTGACTTTGCTAACTAAAGAATGGAGATCCAATTTGGTATAGTGATTAAGACACCAACTAGAAATCAAGAAACTGGTTTGTAGTACTGCCTTAAATCAGGGGTGAAATGCTCCCAGTTCGGACCGGATCACGCGATCCGGTAGTGATGGCGACAGATGATTTAGAGAACCGGTAGCAAAAATCCCCGCCCTTCCCCCATGCCCAGCTGAGCCGCACGATCATCAGAGGCTTTTAAAAAAAACTTTTAAAAGCATTTTTTCTACAATCTCTTCTGCTGAAGAGGTTGTAGAAAAAATGCTTTTAAACGGTTAAAAAAAAAGTCTTTGACGATTCCAGCTGAGCAGCACGATCGTCAGAGGCTCTTTTTTTAACTTTTAAAAGCAATGCTTTTAAAAGTAAAAAAAAAAATTGCGTGCCACAGCTGATCACCCCCCCCCCCCATGACTGCTGTTGTAGTTACCGCATGCCTCCTTTTGGCTCCTTTTGGCATGCACTGCGTGTGCGCACCTCGCATTTGATGCAAGATGCGCACTGCGCATATGCAGCCAGTGAACTGGTAATAAACCAGTTCGGATTTTACCATTGACTTAGATACAAGGCCAAGATGACCTTGGACCAGTCACTCTCTCTTAGCCCTAGGAAGAGGCCACCACAAATCCCTTCTGAAATCTTGCCAAGAAATTGCAGGGACTTGTCCAGGCTGTCCACAAGAGTCAAGACTGATTCAAAGACACCCCCATAACCTTCAACTAAAACTAAAGAATAGATTCTATCAAGAAAAAATTCTCTGGCAATGGGAATGCCAAAAAGGTGGAGAATGTGATAAAGCTATTAAATATTATAGGATTTTACTTCGCAATGATTTTCATTCTCCCTCATCCAGCCTTCTCATTGTGAAAGTGTATCATGTGCCTTTCCTTCCAACAAAAACAACTGCAAAGTATGAATCAGATATGCCATTTCAATTCCCCACCTCCTCATAAACAACCAAGTATTGGTAAGAATCATGTAATTTGACAACTGCATGAAGGGCATTTCAGTCTTTTTTCAAGGGACATATTGTTGTTTAGGTAAATCTTGTCCATTTATTTTAATATGGCTTAATACTTTTTAGAGATATTATCCCAATTGTTTATTATAGGTCAATGTCTCACACTTTTGGTTTCAGAATTTCTTTGCCTTGGAGTCATTGCTCCACATCCACCTATTGTTAGAAAATAGACAGCTGTTTTGTATGAATCAGAACCACAGAATCATCAATCCCCATCATAGTTGCTACTGGCAGCAGCTGTCCAGGATTTTGGATTATAGCTGGAAATCACACTCAGAATCTTCCACCACTGATAAGGCACCAGACTACATTATTGTAGTTGTATCTGTCAGTAGGTGTCTCTTTGACGGCCTGTGCAGTCCAACATAAACTTAAAGAGAAATAATAGAGGGAATGGACAGATTCAGAGTTAATTGAATCTATCAACAGTTTGCATCTGACTGTCACATCTCCGGCATTAATTTATTCTCCAGCTAAGAGGGAGATACAGATGATGACAAGACATCATCTTTGAAATCACAATTCCTTATTCTAGGATCTTACATATAAATAACAATCTAGTCAATGCGATGGGAGCCAGCAATTGCAGAATTGGCTCAGAGGGAACCAGTTTAAAAGCAAGCCCCAAATTGCTCATAAAACAGGATGGACGCATCTGGAATGTTAAAAGAATATTGTGGGAGCTTATATGAAATGATTGCCTCAGAGAGCCTGGGCCATTCACAAATGATTTTCAATCAGAAGTCTATCTATCAGAAAATAAGTTTGCTCCTGTCATCCCATCTTAGCCTCCAAATTATTTCCTAGCTCCATCCCCATTTTCCTCTTTTCTTGGCAGACGAGAGTACTTATAAATTGAATACAGGAACTTTCCATTTTTCAAAAATACAGAACATATAAATTCCAAATTCAACTCAAACTTTATTGCTTTGCCATATGTAAGCTTTTATGCTTTAAAACACTTCTTGAAAAAGTTACATGGGGAACAGGGGCTGTGGGTGCCACAGTGCCTATAGATATAACAGTGCTCAGGAATACCACATTGGGGATTTAACATAAGAACAGTTTTGGAAGTTTGGTTTACATGCTGCTCCAATCTCTTATAACTCTGAAAAATGGATGGATCCAAGAAGTATACATTTGTCTGTTTGTTTGTTTTTTAATTTCTATGCTGCCACAATTCAAAGTTTCTCAGGGCTTACATAAGGTAATCAGGTAAAAAACAACAACAAAATAATAATCAAAGTATATCTGCATAATATAAATAAGGAAACATTAGTTTGACAAGTATTTCAAAACCTGAAGGAATAACAGCAAAACATCTTGACATCAAAGTCTGCTATAAGTTTTAATGGTCTTCTTAAACTCCAGTATTGGAGCAAAACTCTGTTTTGTTTTATGTATTGATATCGGTTACTCTTGTCTTTAAGTCTTGTTGTACACTGTCCAGATGACTGCACAATTCACAAAGAAGGAAGGAGAGAGGAGAGGAGAAACTTACCATTGTGCAAGCATAAAGGTAAAGGTTCCCTTTGCACATATGTGCTAGTCGTTCCCGACTCTGGGGGGGGGGGGGTGCTCATGTCCATTTCAAAGCCAAAGAGCCAGCGCTATTCGAAGACGTCTCCATGGTCATGTGGCCGGCAGGACTAAATGCCAGATGCATGGAACGCGATTACTTTCCCACCAAAGGTGGTCCCTATTTTTCTACTTGCATTTTTTATGTGCTTTCGAACTGCTAGGTTGGCAGAAGCTGGGACAAGTAACAGGAGTTCACTCCACTACGCGGCACTAGGGATTTGAACCCCTGAACAGCCAATCTTTCAATCGACAAACTCAGCATTTTAGCCATTGAGCCACTGTGTCCCTTTGTGCAAGCATAACCTCCCACCAATAAGGAAATTTTCCTCATTCAGATGCTACCAACTGCATCATAGCTTCATGACAAGTCTTAATATGGATTTATGTTCCTTTAGAGGTGAATACTGGATGTAAAATGAATTTTTATTTTTGTTTTTAGGTAGTTCATTATTTTTATAGATTTTAACCTGCCTTTTGAGATAGTTTATCCTTTCACGATAATTCACAAGTCATCAGACTAAACTGCGTTGTGCCCTTGTTACTCAGAGGAAACAACTGAAGAAACATCAGCAAATATGAGTCAGAGATCTGTAGGCTGGCTCATAACTTGTCAAGTTGACTTACATTCTCTTTTTACCAGCCGTGAAAGAAAACTTGGTGCACTGGGATCACATCAAATCTTTTGTTTGAAAGCTTGAGGTATAATATATATGTTATAAGGCTTTCAGAGGGATTTCAATGTATATAGGATTTGGTCCCAGTCAAATTAAGATCCAGGAAGATTTTTTGCTCTGTTTGTCAGATATAGTACATCTTCTCTTTTGGAATGCAGCCCAGATCTTTAACTGACTCCTGCAGAATCCCTATTCAAATAGTTCTGTATTTTTTCCTAATGTCCAGAATAATTTCCAGGTTAGTCAAGTAGTCTATACACAATCAAATACACAAAGAACATGTTATGTAAAACAAGATGTAAATCCATCATGTTTGTTAGAATGGACAAATTATCTCTGTGTTAAAGCATGCCATGACTGGCCAGCACCTCCAGCAACTGATCACTTTACAAATATAAATTCAAATTTAACCTCCTTTTACACTCTATCTGGTACATATTACTGACAGTAACAGTTGCTAAACCAGTAAGAAACACTACTTCAGTCTGAGCACATAGGAAGGAGCAGGGTTGCCAAGATGATTATTAAGTGCTGGGACAAAACTAATATGCGCCCCGCCCCCTGTGCATGCACGCACCCCTCTGCATGCACCCCGCACATGCACGTGTGACCCCCCCCATGCACCATGTGCCCCGTGCATGCATGGCAGAGATCTGAAGACAATTTCCACACAAATTAACAATAACAGCAAAGTACTTTGCAGTTTTCCTGTCCTCCAACATGCGTTGCATTGCAAGTGAGGAACATTCAATAATTAACTCATTTTGGGAATTGGCACTGAGATAATGTACTTGAAGTTTAATTTTCCATCCTTTCGAGATAGAAAAAATGAGGATCCGGTTTGTGGGGGCAATAAGCTGACTTTGTATAAAATAGAAAACTACTTGGGGGGGGGGCAAAAAGCCCTACTAAGCAGGTATATACAAAAGTATGAAGGCTATTGCTTAACGCATTGTAAGACGCCCTGAGTCTCCGGAGAAGATCAAACTAATAAATCAAACTAATAAATAATAAATAATTAAATAAATTTTGATTAGTTTCGCTTGTTTTGCATTTAACACCAAATTGAAAAGGCGTTTGTCGTCCCTTTTTATTAATCTCATCACATCTTTGTTTTTCCTTGTGTTTTTAAGCCTTGGATTTTTGAAATGACATTTCATAACCATTCATAAACTGAATGAAATAAAATATATTCATAAATGAAATGAAACTAAACTTGCAAACTTAAATAAATAAGTAATGAAATTAAAATTCAATAAATTACATAAATAACTGTTCACTGAGTTTCAGATTAATAAAGGTTATGTCAAACAAGGCTTCAAGGCAGTTTTGCTGTACACAAAAAGTGTAGAGTATGAAGTATATATCCAATATTGTTTTTCTTTTTAAAAATTTGGTTTTGTAAATTTTTTTCCCTTCATGGGCCCTCTTTGAGCTCCATGGGCCCCAGAACAATGTACCGGCTGAATCCCCCTCTCCTCAGGCCTGGGAAGGAAAGGGAGCATAGAACAAAAATCCATATAGAATCTAAGTAACTTAATAGATGTGTAATAATCAAGATCATTGGTGGCTTACTTTTAGGTAGTAGTTGCATGTCAACACCCCATTTAGTCATTTATGTTATGACAAATGTTATTTTATTCATTGGTTCGTCGGTTCATTCTAAGAGTATTTATAAGAATGATTCAATGTTCTTCCCACCCTCTCTCTCTCTACACACACACACATGAATCCTCCATAATCATGTTGGCTGGGAACTCTAGAACTTTTAGTTTTGATCTATGGGGTATATCAGTTTGCAAAAAGCTGATGTGCAGGGCTTTCTTCAGATCTCGATAGCCATACAATATTTTTTCAGGAAATAATCACATATTGGCCCTGACAATCCATTGTATGAGCAACAACTGTCCATTTCTTGTGCCAAAAAACTATATTATATTATCATATGATACATGAACAAGTCAATATTTCTTATTCCAAAGACTCTTAGCTGATTACTCCTTTGAACTTTATTTATATAGTAGTAGTGAATAACTTCTACCTAGAATAACATGGCTGCAGTATTATACAAACTAAACACAGAAGATTTTAGTCTCAGAAGATTTTAGGTCAGAGATTTTTATTGCACTGGACCATGCATTGAGCATACTCACAAGATAGAAAAGTTGCAAACTGCTCAATTAAATATTTATTTCAATCATTATTGTGCATTATTTATTGAATAGTGTTCCATTTTTTTTTGCTTCTTATGTCATATTCTTTTCCTTAAGTATTTTGGCTGAAAACAACTGGGGAAAAATGTTCCCTCCGCTACCTCACGATTAAAAAGACTTTTATAATCTTCCCAACACTTGACTTTTCCTTCTGTTGGATTGTTTGTATTTATGATAAATATCAGAACAGACTGCTGCAAGGATCTTTGCCGTTCTCCTTATTTCTAGATAGGTTTTTTCCTTGATTAGTTTCCACCCATTGCCTCTTATTCTGCTCTCAGGTGCTTTGGAGAATAGGTTGGATCCTCTCTTCTTTGTAGCAGTCTCTTAGATATTGGAACACTGCTATCACATCACCTCTGGTCCTTCTTTTCATTAAACTAGAGAAACCCAAATCCTGCAATCATTCTTCATACATTTTAACCTCCAGTCCCCTAATCATTTTTTGCTCTTTTCTGCACTCTTTGTAGATTCTCAAATCAATGTACAGTATTATAAAGAAAATGTATAGACTACTGGGTTAAAGCCTTTGCTTACTGCATAAATGAAAGCATCTCCAGGAGATTACTATTTCCATCAAAGTTAGAGAAGAGGTTATGGACTTCTTGAAGTAATTTATAATAGTACATTCCTTTTGATAACAAACATGGGAAAGATCTTCAAATCAAGATCGGGCTAATAGTCTGGACTACAACAATCTTAATGATTAGACAAAGAATTTTTGCTACCATCTCATAGTCATCCAGATCGTTTACAGTCCTAAATTTGGAGGGGAATTCTTTGTGCCTTAAAGCACTTGGCATCCAAAAAGCATTTGATTTAAACGTCAGCAATATTGACTATGTTAGCCGGCAAAGATCCAGGGATACCCAGTCCTTCCCTAGCAAACCCATTCATTTGGCAAACTTATGCTGTTTCATCTGAACCCAGAAAATTACATGATTTTGCTGACCCATGAAATTAACCCTAAGTGTGTCCTGCGATCATCAATGACAACTTTTCTCCAGAGCCAACCCAGAGTGGTAAATAAAAGTTGCTTTAAGGCCCTTAAATAAGGCCCAGGCGTGTGCATTTGTTTATGTTATGTTTGTGTGTGTGTGTGAGAGAGAGAGACAGACAGACAGGCAGGCAGGCAGGCAGGCAGGCAAGCAGAGAGAAATATTATTTTCCACTTTTCTGTGCTAAAGCCAGGGCGGTAGAATCAGAAAATAATAATAACAACAATCCCGTTCATCCGTTTCTGCCCAAGTCCCGAAGGCTCGCAGAATCTGCAGTTTAGAGATGTATAAATGTTTTTCCTCCGCCTCCACACTTTTCCCTCCGCCTCTCCCTCTCTCTCTTTCGCAGCTTGGGAGGTTTTGATCTCCTGCCTGCGCTCGTTTTTCCTTTTCTCCGCCGCCACACATGGCTTGAAGTCCCCGAGCCAGAAAGCAAAGCTTACATATTATTATTATTATTTCTGCCCCATTTTTGGAACGGACGCCGCCGACGCCGCCGTCCAACACTTAGAAAGGAGGCTCCTGCTGGGCACCGGAATCTCCGTCGATCTTTTTTTGCAGAATGTTTGAAGCTCTTCTCCTTCCTCCTCCTCTGCCTCGTCCCATCCCCCCTTACCAATTGGCGATCGAAAAATGATTAATGGGGTTCGGGGTGGGTTTTTTTCTTCTTCTTCTTCTCGGCCTGCAGGAAAGGGGCGGGAACCCGGCGAGGCGAGGCGCGGCTTAGAGCGGAGCGAGGCGCGTGAATGGGCGCCTGGAGTGAGCTCCCGCGCGTCCTGCTTTCCAGTAAACATTAACCTGAAGCTGCGTGCGTGTTCCTCAGTCCCGACTCCCTCCCTCCCTCTCTCTTCTCTAGCCAAACTTGCGGCTGCGTCACGTCAGGGAGAAACATCCCAGGATGCAGCTTAGAAACCTCAGGAGTTACCGTCGCCGCCCTTTAAAAACTTGAGCCCACCGGGGGCGAGGGGGTGGGGGCGAGGCGAGGGGGCCTCTGGATCTGCTTACAGGCGCCTACCTTTCACCTGCGTCCTCCGGTCTCCCTCCCTCCCCGCCTCCCCTTTCGGGTTCGCGTAAGTGAAGTCTGGAGCCGGGACGCTCTTGATCCACCTCGCGGGCGACCGGTGGCTCTAGCTCGCCCCCCCCTCCCCCTCATCCTCTCCGTCCAGCTCTTCTCCCTTCCCCTCTTTTCCCTTCTTGGTAAGCAGTTCCTTCTTCCAGCTCCCTCTTCCTCGCGTGCTTCCCCCCCCCTTCTTTCTCCTTCTTTCTCCTTCTTTCCTTTCGAGGGTCAGTTTTGGTTTGGGGGGGGCGGGGGAAGATTGAAGTGCGTTGAAAGGTTCCCCGCTTTTGCAGCCGCGGTGTTTTTAAAACCATCCCCTCACGTCTCTGCCCGATCCTTCATGGCTGGGAGCGAATGGGACTGGTTTCAGCGGGAGGAGCTGATCGGACAGATTAGCGACATCAGAGTCCAAAATCTCCAAGGTAAAAATAAATAAATATGTATGTGTATGTGTGTGTGTGTATTTCCCTCGTGTGTGTCTGTTTGCATGCATGTGTGCGCGCGCAGACGTCCGTGTGCCCAGGAGTGGGCTGCCAGATGGATTCGATTTAGAGACTTTTTTCAAAAAACTAGGAAAACCTTCTTTCCCTGCCGACCCCCCCCCCTTCCACTCCAGCCCCCCGTCTTGTTCTTCATTCCGCCTGTGCATTTGAGCGCTGCTTCCTTTTCACGTGCTGCTTTGATCTGCTCTGCTTGGAAGTCAAAAAAGAAAAAGCCACGACATTGCATTTAATGTTGTTAGAGAGGATTCAGGATAGAATAGTTGCCGCTGGGGCTGCGGCGGGAGGTCGGGGAATACCGATGGAAGGCCCGAAGTTTATTGGAGGGGCACTTAAATTGTATAGTATCGAACCTGTCTTTTTTTTCTCTTTCCCTTTTTTTAAGTTGTAACGTTTAGATTAATCGGTAGCCGGTGAGATTTCTGTGAAAGGCATCGTAGGAGCTGAAGCTCAAACCATGTGTTGAGTTCAGATGAAATTGATAGAAAATAAATCATAGTTCACTAGTGAAATTAAACACTGGCCAATTTTGGGTGGCCATCTAAAGCCAGCTGATTGGTGGGACTCCTGCCAAGCAACCTGGATTGGAGAAACTTTGTAAGATGCCATACTATTATGTAATGAAGTTTTGCAAGTGTACATTCTTTTCTCCAGATTTCTTTTCTCTCTGCCTCTTTCTAAAATGTCATTAAAAAAATGGGGGAAAAAGAACGTGCCAGGCAGATTCAGCATGGAAAAATGTAGGCAAAATTATGATACGTTGTTGCAAACATATGTAACTTTTTCTTCTGTATCATGCCTGTGAAAAAGCAATTTCATCTTCTCTTGGGATATATGAAAAAGTCCACTCAAGTGTATCTGCTACCATCTAAAGCCAATAAAAGTTTCTGTACTATTTATCTCCAGAAAGCATTAGTGTTAAAAGCATAGTTTTTCAGGAGATAGCATCAGATGAAATAACAGGTAATATTACAATGAAGACTTTTCGGGGAAGCTCTTAGGAGATGATTAATTTGAAGTAGGGGGAATTGCTAAAAATGGAACCTTAGTTTTCCTTGTAGAACTGCCGTTTCTGGGAGCTAAAATTACTGGAGCTATTTTATAATATAAAGACAAATATTCATGCCTCTGATCATTTCTGGAATATATTTATATCTACATTGTGAGTCAGTACTTTTAAACATAAGGACAGAGGTTGAACATAGATTGAATACAATATGTTCAGTGATGCCTAACTCTTCTATGTTGGCCTTGATTCCCCTAGCCATATTTTTAAGGATGGAAATGTCCAAAGTCCTATGTTAATCATTCAGCATCTGCAGTGAAACACAGAATAACATTGGCTCACTTAAATCAATTATCTTTATTTGAAAAATGTTGTGCCTTATGTCAGATGAAGAAAGGACCTGTCGGCCTTCTGCAATCCACAATATATTGAATTCTTCATTTCCCACAATTCCAGGCCACCATCTAGGCCACGGGTGTTAAACTTTATTTAATTGAGGCCTGCATCAGGGTTATGTTTGGCCTTGGGGGGAGGGGCAGGTAGGCGTGGCCAGCTCAACATCAGGGGCACCGTGTCAGGAGCACCTGTGGTGGCCTGAGTGCTCTGCCAATGAAAACGGCATCCCGAGCTCTGTTTTTGGCTGTGACAGCCTCCTGCAACCCTCTGCCAGCAAAAACGGAGCTTGGGAAGGCTTGCCTGAGGCCCTCCTGAGCTCTGTTTTAGCTTGCAGAGGCATTGTGGGCCGGTCTTTCACTGTTTCCAGGACAGCCCTGCGGGCCAGATCTAAGCACCCCCAGGCCTTGAGTTTGACACCCCTGATCTAAGCCTTGTATGTCATGTAGCCCTGCAGTATGATTTGCTTTGTAGAATATCTTTCATTTTTCAGTCCTTGGAACACTTGCACCTGAATGAGTCTGAATGATTGAGATCCCAAAGCAACAGTTTATATAGTTTCTGAATGAAAATATAGGAAGAACCATTCTTCAAGAAAGAGTTCATATTTTTCAGGTAAAAAGTTAAGTTCAGTCCTTAACATTCCCAGACAGGTCTAGAGATGTGAACAATGAATAGTAGACTCCTGTCTAAAATCAGGAACCAGTGGCAACTGTGGTAAGCACAGTGATGCCAAAATGACAACAGATGCATGATACATCTGGAGTCAGGGTAATCATTCCTAGCAATCAAAGAAAGTAGGATATGGGATATGTCATCACATGAATTGTGGGATAGGATTGTGGGATTGTGGGATATTTATTTATTTATTTATTTATTTATTAGATTTGTATACCGCCCTTCTCCTTGCGGACTCAGGGCGGTGGACAGCCAAATAAAAACATAGTATACAAAAGTTAAAATTTCTTAAAAAACATATAACTATGGCTAAAATTAAAACCATTATGTCACACATATGTCATCACATGTGTCTCTGCATTTCCTTCTTCTTGCTTCCCCCACTTCCCCATGTCTATATCCATTGCCAGTTATTAATGACAATTTGGAGTTAAGAGACCAGTAGTAAAACAATAGGCCTCTTGTCCTTGTCATATATTCACAGAAACTAGAAAGACCTGGTTGCTAATAGTAGATATTTACATATCATCTCAAGAGAATTCTAGTGGCTGCTGTTTGACCTAGACAGACTGCATTGGCTAATCTGATCTAGATGCTACCACTCTTAAAAACACCCTCTGTTCTAATTTTCTGGAAAAGTTATACCAGTAAGAGATTTTGAGAATTGTTCTTACAAGTTTTGTAACCCTCTGTCTCCTTCATGGTATTTTTTTTTTCATAATGGAGCATATTCTGAAGCAAAAGTGAAGCAAACTGAAAGCTGGTGAACTCTGCAGAATATCTTGACTCCACCTGAATATAAATAAAACAAATGCTTAGCTGAATAATTAATTAATGAATTAATTCATCATGGCAAGACTAAAATGAACTCCAAATACATTTTATACAGTCATAAGAAAACTTAATTGCTTCATCTGATATCTCTGTTATTCCATGGAATATTTTAGAAAGAATTATAAATGCTTTTAGATTTACTATTCCTTGTTAATTTAGCTACAAGGATCAAGGAAGAACTTTATATGCCATATTGAACTGTTGAAAAAAAGGTGTGTGTGTGTGCACACATACATATACATACATACATATGTACATACATATACATATATAAACATATATACATATATAAACTGGATGTGGTAGCTCAGTGGCTAAGATGCTGAGCTTGTCGATCGAAATGTTGCAGTTCAGTGGTTCGAATAACTAGTGCCGCCTAACGGGCTAAGTTCCTGTTACTTGTCCCAGCTTCTGCCAACCTAGCAGTTCGAAAGGACGTAAAAAATGCAAGTAGAAAAATAGGGACACTTTTGGTGGGAAGGTAACAGCGTTCTGTGCACCTTTGGCATTCAGTCATGCTGGCCACATGACCATGGAGATGTCTTTGAACTTTGGCTCTTTGGCTTTGAAATGGAGATGAGCACCGCCCCCTAGAGTTGGAAACAACTAGCACATATGTGTGAGGGGAACCTTTACTTTTACCTTACATATATAAATATGTTGATGAATTTATGACACAGATTTCAGCCAGAAATGTAAACACTTGAACATACACTCTGCTGAATTTAGTGGTATTTAGTGGTTTTTTCCCAAATTACCAAGTGATTTTAAAATAGGATGTCTTTAATAGACATTAATTGACTTTTTATCCACTTATTCCATTTATATGTGGGTTTGTGTATCAAATGGTCTACCAGCATTGGCTGAAATACAAGATAAAAGGGAGAACTGGAGATTGTATCTGATGGCCTCTCTAGACTCTATCAAATAGATTATTTTTCTTTTATTCCATTTTTCCCCTTTGCAGGAAAGAATCCAAAGCCCCTTCAAGATCTAACAGAATTAAAATAATAATCTAGGCAAGAGAACAATAGTAAAAAACAGCATAAAAATACAATTCACGAAGGCAACCCATAAATAATTTATAAGAATTTAAACAGCATCAGGAGTTTAAAACTTGCTAAAAGAGAAAGGTCCTTCAGTATTGGCAAAATACCAATAAATATTTAGAGTAATTCTTGCATAATGATTGATGGTTTCGGGTAACTGCAAAAAAAAGAAGAAGAAGAAGAGAGAACACTGTTATGAATGGGATGAATCAGACCGTATTTAACAATAAAACATATTTTGCATCCTCTGAAGTTTCCTTCAATATTGGAAACAAAATTAAGTGGTGCCAAAATCAGTGGTGGAGCTTCCTGATGTTATACTTAATATACGTAAAATAGTTAAAAACTAAAGCTATGCAGTGCTTTGGATTTGAATATGATGTCTGCTGCTCTTTAAAATAAGCACATTCTCTTTGGGACTGTGGTTATTCTGCAATTACCATCAGTTTGGGGAAATACACAACTGCTTTGAAGTATTGTGAGTAGGTGCTCCATAGCATTGCACAATCTTAATCAATGACTAGTCATTAGGAGCCAAGACTGATTTGAAGACATAGAATAAGAAAGCAGGGAGGGAGATTTCCCACAAATAAATAAATTGTTTCTACTTATTTTTGCAGTGTGCTCCAGCATAACTCTCCTTATACCATTCACGGGGCTTTTGCATTAGATAACCCTCACAAGTAAAAGAATTACCCAAAATATTAAAACTCATATTAATTCAGAGAGTTTATACTTTGCTCAGAACTGCTGCTCCTGGAATACAATACCAAGAAACTTGAAACTTCCACACTTACATAGTAAGAGCCAATGAGTGACATAAGAATCACTTGAATTGGTTGCTCAATTACTTGTTTAGAAATATGCCCAATAGAAATTATAGGACTTATAAAAGTAAGAATAGAATTACACTTAAAAAAATACATTGTTTAACTTTGGTCAACTTTCTAACAGGACAGTCCTTTTTTTTGGTGAGGCTGCAGTCATAAAAAGGATTGAAAAAAATGCCAAAAGTGAAAATCTAGATTTCAACACTTTATCTAATCAGAATTTGGCCAATCTTCTGATGAAACACATTGTATTTGATTTTCCTGTGAGGGCATTAGAGTTGGCAAAATCAGAACCAGACAGGTTTGCTGCCATAAAGCAAAGCACAGATGTCAGCTGCCCCATAGAGAAATAATTAGCTTATCAAAGTTCTACTCAAAAGGAAGTGTTCCAGTGAGTACTTAATTAATTGTAAAAGATAATAGACAGAATCTCAATATTCATTGAAATCTATCTCAGTGTGTGTTTAAATCCCGCCATTGAGTTTTACGAAGTCATAACCATAGTTATGGCTATGTACAATATGTGAATCCTTCTGTTGTAATTTATCAAGGATGGTAGTTAAAGCAAACAATCACTTGATGTGATACGCAAACCCAACATTGGTGAGATATTGCCACTAGAAGAATAGATCAGAATTATGGAATGACTGGGTTATCCTTTATTACAATTGCATTAATTCATAATGTGGCTGTTGGCATTTTAGCTTGTTGCCGGAACCTGTCAGTAAGGGTTTATATAGTAAATGAGCAAATACTAAGCAAGGCACAGCACAGAGCAATGTGTAATGACAGCTATTATCTCTCAGGTTGTGTTAACAAAATATACTGTATATCTATTTCACTTTTAGCATTAGCTAAAATCGTTTTAAATGACATGAAGGGCACCAGGCTAATTTTGAAACAAATTTTCTATTGTTATGATTATGATTAGCAATAGCACTTGGATTACTTTAAGCAGTTCTCATTACAATTTACTAACATTTCAACTTTTCATAAATATCCTCGCATTCTCACTTATGTATTGTAATATTAGCTACTTTGCATGTTATTATTTATATGTTTATCTTCCTTTATATGCATTTTTGTCTTCATTGTTTAGCAGTTTATAATTTGCTCCACTAGTATTAATTATCTATTCTTGAGCATCTGTTATTACAGTAGTAGCCTTTAACCGGCATTACCAGTATTTTTATGTACTGGATTATATTTTTAATAACATGTATTGACCTTAAATGCTTGTAAAATTCACCTTAATTATCATTACGATGAAGTAATTATTTCAGGCATGCTGATAGATTGCTAAGTATATCAGTTGAAAAAGTTTCTTTTTGCTGGTCCTGTATATGATATTTGCTACTATGGTTAATACAAAGGTTTTCTTATTACTTTAAAAGGCATTTTCAAAGCTTTCTTGTAGAATGCAGAATATTGCTTATCTCTGTGGGCATGAAAATAATTTACCTTACCATATTATTTTATATGTAAAATAATTATTTTACATATAAAATAATATGAAGTTATCTGAAGAAATTGCCAGGCCCTGAAAGGATCCAATGAATTGATTCCCATTTTCAAAATGACAGATAATACTGTGTCAGCTGCAGAAGTTACATATGTTAAGTAAATTTCAGTATAGGCAGGGGATAAATTTAATAGATAAAACGAATGCCCAACTTTTGGGGAAATCTATCCATGTGAGTATGTGTTGCAATCTATCCATGTGAGTATGTGTTGCAATTTATAAAACAAACAACATATATATATATATATATATATATATATATATATATATATATATATATATAATCAATGTAAATAAATCCTTATGCAATATCTGTTCAACATATGAAATATTAATTGCAAAAATATGATGTAAGACTTACTATATGTGCTGTCTTTATAGAGTTTATTCTCTTTAAACTGGTTTGTCAACTTTTTAAAACATATTTTGAATTGTACTATATTGTACTATATGTAACTCTTTTTTAATTGAACCATAGTTTATGAAATCAGATTGTGTGGGTTCTCCAAACTAAACCATGCAACAATCACATTGGTTTGGTTTGGCATTAAAAAAAAAAACACATTTAGCCACAAATTAGACAAGCACATTATAACTTAGTATGATGTCCAAATTCAGTCAAGATGTGGTTGGTTTTTCTCCCCAAAGAAACAAGTGAAAGGATTTACAATACGTCTGTTTGACATGACCAAGATGAACTTTGAACCTGTGATCCTGCCATAATTAGCATCACACTGTACACCACTGTGATAGCCAGCAGTAAAGTTTCTGATAAGGATTGATTGTGAAATCCTAGTGTCCTGACTGATATTTGACCATCAGTATGGCTTTATTGGTTCTGGTTGAGCAGATTGTAGAAATCCAGTCAATTATAATTTCTTCAGTAATCTTAGCAGGAAAATCAGGGCTTTCATAGTATTTCATAGAATATTGGGGAAATTAGGAGTTTAGCGTGCCAGAATTGTGATGTAACATATGCTACAGCAGTCCCCCAGTTAAGTGTTCACTTTGTTTATTTATCCAATGTGAATTTTCAAAGCACCAGAAGATTTTTTTTTTTTGAAGTACTTTAGCATGGAGTGCTTTGGCTTGAAGTATGAAGAAACATTTGCTATCTCTCTGTTTAGCTATCTATCATTTCACAATAGGATAATGCAAGAATTGAAAACCTAGTTTATTGTGATGTCAAAGGCAGCTTCACCTTCTAAAGGCTTTTCCAGAGCACATCTGTTAAAATATAAAATTTAGGAAAGGTAATACACATGTCTTTAAAAAAATCTTGCAAGAGGATATCTCAAATTTAGGAATAAATTTTCCCTGAGATTAAAAAAAAAGAAGGAAACAGTAATTGTCTTCATTCTTTCTAATATAATGTTCTTCCTAATATAATGTAAGAAATGTTTCTTTGAATAGAGTAGAATTTGGATCTAAATTAATGGTTGAGACCATGTATGCTTATCTTGTTGGATCACCACAATTCCATGTTGAAAGCTATCTCTGTTAACATACATATTCTGCAGTATATAGAATTTTCCATAGTTTGAGATTAGTACAAATGCAACAGAGTGAAACAGCTGGACAAATTTAAGTATTTTGCATTGACCCTTTCTGCGGGTTGTTAGAAATATTTAGTCAGAGATGCCAAGACATTGCAGATAGCAACATAGTAAACAGAACTTTAATTTTTACTGACTTGATAGTATGAAGGTAATAACAGAAGAGAATAACAGAGTTGGAAGGGACCTTGGAGGTTTTCTACTCTTACCTAGGAACTACATCAACTCTTTTTCAGTCCTCTGGTAGTTCCCCAGTGCTCCAGAATCTTTGAAAGATATGGTTCAATGGTTCTGAGATCCCATCTGCCAGTTCCTTCAGAATCTTAGGGTGTAATCCATCTGGTCCTGTGATCTGAACTTGTCTAGAGTGGTTAGGTGTTGTCTTACCATTTTCTTGCCTTTTTTTGTATTGTATTCCTAATCTGTCTATTATGTTACTGCTTTTGGTAAGTTGGACGCAGGGGTGAAACTTATTTATTTATTTATTATATTTCTATACCACCTTTCTCCCGCCAGACTCAAGGCGGTGTACAGTCAAGAAAAAATAAAAGATACATAAACATCATAAAATTGATAATTAAAATTATAACATAATTTAGCCCAAATTAAATAAAACCCAGAATTAGATAATATTTTAATCATTCCCAGTTAACATTTTTTTAAAATTAGATTTATATACCACCCTTCTCTGGAGACTCAGGGCGGCTTACAAGGCGTTAAGCAATAGCCTTCATACTTTTGTATATTTTTTATACAAAGTCAGCTTATTGCCCCCACAAACTGGGTCCTCAATTTACCTACCTTAGAAAGAATGGAAGGCTGAGTCAACCTTGAGCCTCGAACTGGTGTAATTACAGACAGCTGGATGTTTACAGGCTATTCAGCCGGTTGAGCTATCTGAGGCTCCGCCTGATTGAATGTTTAGCCTGGCCTGATTGAACATCAGGGTCTTGAGGGCACAGCGGAAAGCACGGAGATTAGGGATGTTTCGTATATCAGGGGGCAGTTCATTCCAAAGGGTTGGAGCCCTTACAGAGAAGGCCCTCCCCCTGGGAGTTGCCAGTCGGCACAATTTGACTGATGGTACCCTGAGTAGTTCCTCCCTATGAGAACAAACTGGTCGAAATCCAGTTTTCACAGGTTCTGTAGGTTTTCACAGATTCTGTAGAACCGACAGCGGAAATTTTGAGTAGTTTGGAGAACCGGCAAATGCCACCTCTGGCTGGCCCCAGAGTGGGGTAGAAATGGAGATTTTGCAATATCCTTCCCCCAGAGGTGGGGAGGGAATGGGGATTTTGCAGTATCCTTCCCCTGCCATGCCCACCAAGCCACGCCCACAGAACTGGTAGGGAAAAATTTTGAATTTCACCCCTGGTTGGACACTCACTAGCTCTAAATTCTTTTTTTTAAATTTGGCAATTTACATGCATCTATAAAAATACTGAATGAATAGCCATCTGTTAGTGTAGAATATGCAATAAATGTGAAATCTACCATGGTGCAATTCATGGCATTCTTCTTATTGGCGGGCTTTACTCTTTTTTGTGTGGTTTGGTACGGTATTGTACAGCATCTATGTAGTCGCTAGGAGCCAATAGATGGCACTGAATCAATCTTACAGTAGTGTAGTTGATCTTTACAATAAGAAATTATCAATTTTTTATATAAGCTCTCTATCACTAATATCACACAGATTTCTTCTGCATAATAGGGACTTCAGAGGCATGCAAAAGAAAAGGTACCTCATCTATAAGAAATATCTGATAGACTATTATAGAGTTTGCAGATTATTATGATATAGTTTTGTTTGGGTTGTGTAGTGTGTCATTTAACCTGTTGTGGCCTCTTCAACAGCATTATTCAAAAGGCTTTAAGACAATCTTAGTCCATAGCTGCCTTTGTGTCTTATGCCAGATAATTTCATAAATTAATTCTGAATGATATAAACAATTTTTGTTAATTTCTCAACGTCAGGCTTAAATAGATAGTTACTTATGTTCAGGTAGGTGTATTTTGTTGAAATTGGGTCTATTCTACTTAGCAATGTTTTGATTAAATAGCGCCTTTAGATAAATTCAATTAATATAACTTGCCTAGTGAATGAAATTTTGTGTGTGTGTCTGTGTGTGTGTGTCTGTGTTGTAATGTAATGGTGTACTGATTAGTAAACAACTGAAATATATCTCCTAGTTAGAACTTGCAATTTTAAAACTGTTTCCATTTTCAATTCAGAATCTTTTTGCAAATCAACAGCCTATTTGTTGAACAAGCATTCAAGAAAATACCATTTCTACAAATAAGATTTGCTACCCAAGGGCTAAAAAATGTACTTTCCCAAAACCTCCTTAAAACAATTTTCACTCTTGACACCATTACCAGTTGCCATGGTGCTAGGAAAGACACAGTTAAAAATATCACACCCCAAATAATTAGGTAGCAATACCATTCTAATTTTACTGCTTTACAGATTTTGCATTGAATTCACTATTCCCAATCTGGTACCTTCCAGATACATTAGATTAAAACATCCATCTTTCATAGTTGGAACAGCCAATGGAGCATAGAGAGGATGAGAATTGCCCTGTGTGGATGAAGGCAGAAAAGTGATGTCGGTCAACATATGAAAAATATTCTCTTACTGTTTTCTGCTATTGGTTTGTAAGACATCTGTAGTCTTTTGGACTAGGACGCTATAACAACACATTAAAATTGGAATAGTTTAAATATATTAAGCTTTAGCACATTTTACATCTTTTTATCAATCTTGATTAATCAATTATTTAATCAAATATAGATAAAGATGTGTATGTGTGGTATGTGTGTGTGTGTGTAAAACTCAAGATGGGCAAACATACCTAAAGTCCTGCTTCTGAGCCATTAAGTTCCTGGCTATCATTGTTTAAGTTATTAGCTTAATAGATGTCATTTTGCAATTTGCAATGGTGGGAATACGTTTTAAAAATGTTCTTAGGAAATAAGGGGCACCTCCCACTTTGCCAAGTTAACAACACTACTGTGAAAATTGAACTGATTGCCAATTGGCTTCCAAATGCAATTCATCGTGTTGATTAGCACACTTTAAAATCAACTTGAAAGACTTACATAGCTCAGGATTTGAGTATCTCTGCAGGACTGTCTTTTCTCTGAAATCAATGCTCATCCAGTTAGAACTAGCATGGAATTTGCAGCACAAATCACCAGGCTCAAATTATTCAACTTTGGACATCTTATATAAAGACTTAGCTCTGTGGACAAGCTTCTGATGCTGGGAAAAGTGGAAGGAAACAGAAGAAAAGGGCAATTAGAACAAGGTGGATGGATTCAATTATACTGACAATAGGTGCAATAAGTGCAATTTTGGAAAACTTGAAGGACCATGGAGAAGATCTATTTTCTCTCTCTCTCTCTTCACTAAGTATTGACAAAAATCTGATAGTACATAATCAATTAATCAGTTAAACAAGACATATATTTGGTTTAGACACTCCTAAACATGTGATATAAAGTGTATGACATACATTAGTAAATCACTGAAGATAAATTATTGTGTTTAATAATGTACATCTTTAATTTGTTTAGCTTCAGTTTTTTTATCCTTTTCTTTTTTTCATTTTTGGAGAATTTGGTGATCTCTAAGATTGGTTATTCATTTGCAGGCATTTCACTACCTCTTACCTCTAGGTAACCTCTTCAGTGTGAGTGTGGGGCTTTCTCCCTGTATTTATATACAGGTAGTCCTCAATAGAAGAGAATATTTGTAGCTCAACGTGATGTTATCTAATTTGGTAATGAAACTTCTTCAAGAAGACAACCAAGCTCAGAGAATACCAAGCACCCCAAAAGTAATCCTCAACTTCTAACTGTTCATTTAACAACTGTTTGAAGTTGTGATTGTGCTGCAAAACAGTGACTGGGGACTAATTTTTGCATTTATGATTTGCAGTATCTCTGCAATCAAGTGATCAAAATTCAGATGCCTAGCAACCAGCAAGTATTCACAATGGTTACAATATCCTAGAGTCACGTGACCACTATTTGTGACCATCCCAAGGGACGTCTGACAAGCAAAGTCAATGGGAGAAGTGAGATTTACTTAATGACTGGCCAAAAAAATGTTATAAAATCAGGCATGTCTCACTTAACTACTGCATTGCTTAGTGACAGAAGTTTCAGTCCCAACTGTGATTGTAAGTCAAGGACTTCATAGTAGCTTATCCTGCCGGTGTTTGGGTGTGTGGCTTTCTCCTTGATTAGGGTATTATTTCTGCTTGATTTTCAAAATCTTTTTCATTTTTTTTCCCTTGAAGTTTACAGATTGTTTTGTTTAAGTGGGTGTGCTTTTAGCTTATTCAGGTGTTTTGTCCATTTCTTTTTTCTAATTTGTATTCTGATTTTTTTAAAAAGGTATGCTATGTATCTTGTCTGTTTGTGCCCAGAACCCAGTACCATTTCATAGTTCAGTAAAACAGATTTGTCCCATCAGTTTTCTGCTTCAAGATTGCAGACACAGTTACTAAGGAGCTGAAGTATTTACTGCAATTTAGGCAGATAGCAGTAGACAGGATTTAAATTCAAATAACTACTAGAGAGTGCCAATTATTGCCCAGGAAGCAAGGCAGTACTCCAAATATGTTCTAAGTGTCATAGGATACAAAATCAGCCAGTCCAAGAGTTAAAAGGTCATAAGCAAGAAGCAGGAACTAGAGTCATGAGCTGGAACATTAACAAGTTATTTCCATCAAAGTCTGAAAGCAAAGCAGCTACCTAAATCTGCAAGTAGCTGGCTGCAATTATTCAGGCCTCACCCTTTGTCTAAAGAAGAGCCTCATGGAATGATGTTGCATTGTTAATCGCTGCATGCATTGAGACCTGGGGCTTTGTTGTTCATCATCTGACTGCTTCAGCTGTTCAGGAGATGCCTGTGGTTGATCAGCAACCTCAGATGAATCATGGCTTAAAGATTCCTGAGGCAGATAATTCACAGGTTCAACTGTGGAGCAACATTGTCAGAGTCAAGGTCAGATTCTGAATCATTGCTCCTAATAGGCGATTTGGGAAAGGCTGCATGTCATTTGCATGGTGTGTTTCAAAAACTGAGAAGGGTGCTAAGCTATATTGATTGCACAGTGCAGTGAACCATGAAGTTGGAAAATCATTCAACTAATATTCTATCCAAAATAAGAGAACAATTTTTCGCCATGGAATCAAATGCCAATTATTTGTTGGCAGCTGGAGAATAGAGAAGTGGCACTTTAAAAAGTTCAGCCACGGTAGCAATTCTTAACTTAAATTTTCATTAATAATGAACATATTCATCCTAGTGAACAGGCAATACCTGTAATTGGGTTAAAGAAAAATAGGTTTCTGTTGATGCTACAGAAGGCAAAGTTCAATGAATTGTAGCTCAACTGCTTTCTTTGATGAAATATATAAGTTCCTTTACCCTAGGCTAGCTATTTGATATTCACTGAATTGCCCTAGAGCAGTGATGGCTAACCTTTTTGCCATCGCTTGCCAAAAGCGGGAGGAGCGTGGGGGGGGTCGCACATGCATGTGCCCACACCCATAATTCTATGCGACCCACCCCTGCGCATGTGTGTGCGACCCCCCGTGTTTTTGGCACGTGATGGCCCAGTGGGCCTGGTTTTTTTTGCCCTCCCCAGGCTCCAGAGCCTTTCTAGGAGCTTGGGGAGGGTGAAAATGGCCTTCCCCATCTCCCGGAGGCCCTCCCGGAGGCCAGAAATGGCCTGTTTGCCAACTTCCAGTGGGCGCAGAAGGCCAAAAATCAGCTGGCTGGCATGTGCATGTGCACTGGAGCTGAGCTTGCGTGACCACCGATATGGCTCCGCGTGCCACCTGTGGCACGCGTGCCATAGGTTCGCCATCACGGCCCTAAACTATTCCCTAAATAGTTTTTACAATTTTATTACCATTTCTTCTGGGGTCTATTTTTATGTAAATAATATCTTATTTGTCTTTTATGGAACATAAGATCATGTTTTTTATCAGCAATCACATTGGGTACATTATGCTAAACTATGATTTGCCTTAATACTAGTTTATCAAACAGGATAGAAACAACTGAATCTTGCAGACAAGCAAAATAATCAGAGCACATGTGGTCAGGCTGTGTGATATGAATTTCCTTTTAACTTTAAGTTTGAACTACGTATGAACCAAAGACAGAATAATGAAGGAAACCACAAAGAAACCATGCATCCTCTCTGCATAAAGCCACTGAAAAACTCTGGTTCTTGTTTTGGTAATAATGTGGCTTATTATTCTGATCATTTTATTGTCAACTAAGGAGCTGTATAAATGCTCCCTTCTGATCTTATCAAAATATTCTGATATGTTTATATGTTTATATTATAAGAATGTAGCTGAAATAAACTCCTGGCTGGAAAGTCTGGGAGTTATGGTCCAAACACCTGGAGTGTAGGGATTTAGGATTTGGGATAGACTCCTTTAGATAGAGCCAAAGAAATAAAAAGTAGCTCCCTATGGGAGGAATCCCCCACCCCCAGACTGCAGCTCACCACTGGGCTGCAGCCTGTTCGGAACCAGGCTGCGCAACTGGCAGGTGAGTGGCAGGCGTCTGCACTCACATGAGTGGCGGGCATTTGCGCTTGCATGCAAAGCTCCATTTAGAGCTGTGCCTGGTTGCATGCCTGCTACTCGCATGGAACCATCCCCTCTCCTCCCCCTCCCCCCTGCAGGGGACCTTTAAGCCAGTGGTGTCAAACTCAAACAGAAATGAGAAGGAGGCATGAAACCTAATACAAGGGTTCCTATAGGCCCGTGATGGCGAATCTATGGCACGGGTGCCACAGGTGGCACACGGAGCCTTATCTGTGGGCATGCAAGCATTGCCTCACCTCAGTCCAGCATGCATGTGCGTGCTGGCCAGCTGATTTTTCGGGCCTTCTGGGCCCACTGGAAGTCGGGAAATGGGCTGTTTCCAGGCCTCCGGAGGGCCTCTGGGGGGTGGGGTGGCTGTTTTCACCTTCACCTTCCCCAGCTCCTAGAAAGGCTCTGGAGCCTGGGAAGAGCCTACCGAGCCCACCGTGCCATCGCTTGCTAAAAGTGGGGGGAGAGCGGGGGGTCATGCATGCGAGGGGGGACGGGGCGCATTGAATTATGGGTGTGGGCACATGCGCATGCAATCCTCCCCCCATTACCCCCACTTTTGGCACACGATGGCAAAAAGGTTAGCCATCACTGCTATAGGCTGCATATTGACTTAGAAAACCCCACTTATAATATATATATCAACCCTTAAAAATCAGATAGGAACTAGATATAACTAATACATTAAAAAGGAAACATTTTTGTTTGTGAATAGTGTGTAAATGAGCTTTTATTGTTTCTTTTGAATGATGTGTAAATGTGCTTTATCTCTATTGTATGAGTATCTCCCAATTTAATTGCATCAGCTAAGTAGTTTGGCACTGCTACAGCATAGACTTGAGAGGGAAGTTCAGTCACTGATCAGTCTGCACTTCCTCAGTTAAGTCAAAGTGGTGAATTGGTACAAGACTTCTCACAAGGTGCAATCTCAGAATATTATGGTCTTTGTTGATTATGTTTATTATTATTTAGTTTTAAAATGGAATGTTTTCTATGTTTTATTCCATTTTTATTTCCTTTCATTTTGTTAAATGCTTCCCAATTGCATTTTAATCTAGTCTGGGTTGCTCTCAGGAGTGCTGTGGGCTGCATGGAGTCCACAGACCAAGTGTTTGCACTTCTGCTATAAGCAATGGAAAAATTATGAGGGAGTTTCCTTTACTAGATCTTTTAAGCATTCCACCTAAATTATGGTCATTAGTCATGACAGTAATTAAGCTACCATGACACCAATTAACGTTTTTGGGGACCTAATATTTTTAGATTTCACTTCTGAACTATTTCAAGAATTTAGGGCAATTTCTTAATTCCAATTTAATTGTGGGAGTCCCAGAAGGGAGGCATAGCTTGCTAATATTGGTACTGTGAACTCGTGACTAAAAGTATGGAGAAAGTATGCCAACATCTGGGAAGAAGACAGGGGTATCAAAGTAAACTATTTCAAGAATTTAGGGCAATTTCTTAATTCCAATTAAATTGTGGGAGTTCCAGAGGGGAGGCATAGCTTGCTAATATTGGTACTGTGAACCCTTGACTAACAGTATGGAGAAAATATGCCAACATCTGGGAAGAAGACAGGGGTATCAAAGTAAACTATTTCAAGAATTTAGGGCAATTTCTTAATTCCAATTAAATTGTGGGAGTTCCAGAGGGGAGGCATAGCTTGCTAATATTGGTACTATGAACACTAAAACTACAAAGAAAGTATGCCAACATCTGGGAAGGAGACAGGGATATCAAAGTATACTGACAGTGTTAAATTGCCTTCTCCACTGGTACCTTCCAGGTATCTTGTATAGCGTTTTGTTTCACTATACTCAACTATGGTCAAGATAATGGGAAGTCATAATCCAACATATCTGAACACTGGAAAAAGATGGATTGCATTTTTAAGAGTAGCCACATGATGCTACTTTTATATAATTTCAATCTTTGTTCCATGTTGCACTCCTTCTGCTGTTCTTAGGTCTTTATTTCATGGTAAAGAAACAGCTTATGAACAGATGGCTTTTCTTTGTCAGTGGAAGAATGACAAAAGTCCAAATGCAAGATTTAGGATTTCTTAGCCACTCAGTTATGCATTTTGTTTATCATCCTGAATTGCCTTTGCAAGAAGAACTATAGAAGTCTCATAGATGCGTATGGACACTGAGGCATAGCTTTTCAAGAAAGCAGACTGTGTTGTTTCTGGGGCAATGAATCTAAGTCCATCCAGCATTCACCTTTGTAGAATATTGCAGTCTGTAGCAGACATATAGAACCATTGTTGCCTTTCCCCTTTATATATTATTAAAGACCCTTTAATGTTGTTCTGAGAGTTGTGTGTACTGTTAGAATAATGTGTTGTAGCTAAAATGAAGTGTGCTTTTAAGTAACAGTGCCTGCAAGATATTCACCACAATGAACATTGCTTTCTTATTTTAGGTTATTGGTTTATGCCATGCTTTATAGGCCTTGTCGCTAAACCTGGAACCACTTATACGTAGATGATATACACATTCACTGCTTAAATGTAATTTAATTAAGTGGTTGATAGATAAATAAGATATCAATATTAATATTGGGACGATTTGAATTCTAACTGCAGGTAGTGAGCCTAAAATATTTGGAAGCAGCCATCTGGAAGTCTTTTCCCCTATTTTCCCCTATTGCAGAAAATTCTGGTCCTCCAGATGTTGCTGAGCTACATTTCCTAAGGTCCCTCACAATTGGCAATATTGACCGGGCTGCTGAGAGTTTGGTAGACCCTACATTCCCTATTCCTGCCATAGATCACATACCTGGCTGTAAATTCTTATTTAAGAGCTCAGTCAGCATTATTGCACATGTTTTTCAGGCAGGTGGTCTATTTTTTGCTCTCGCCAAGGATGGAGATATAATAATCTCCATCCTTGGAGAGAGTAAAACTCTTCCAAAGTTAGGAAAGACTTCTGCTTGAGATTCTAGAGAGTTTCAAATAACAAATACCAGTATGCAGTTCATGTAGTGCAGCCTGAATCAGCAGGCTATTTGATTCAGTGCAAGGCAGCTTCATGCATTTGTTTAAAATCAGAGGGACTATTTTTTAATAGAACTGAATGCTTCTGTTAAGCAGAATCTGGAACTTCATCTTATATTCATTCCTCAAGAGAAATTATGATAGAAGTGTAATAATTTATTTAATTAAGTTTTATGGAATAGCATGTGTTGTTATAACAGTATGTTTTACATAGAAGTAGGATTAGGAAGACTTGTGTTCACTAGGAGTGGGGCCAAGAACAAGTAGCATGTGAATAGCTTGGAGTGCAGATCTGGGTTTGGCTGTTGCTCTAGAGAGAAAACTCTTGTGTGTTGATCTAGTCACAGCCTGAGACTCTTGATTGATTGAATATTCTGCTGGCATTAGGTCATTTAATTTAAATTATGGATTGTTTATATGATAACATTGGTATGTCATACACTATTCTTCCTCCAGTTCCCAATTCAGTTTTATAAATGGATGCTCATGTCTTCTGTACATTCAAATTATACCATGGTCACCATTGGTTGTTGGTTTATAAATTCCACATTACAATTAGTGTTCATACACATCACATAAAGAAAACTGAATAATATTTGCAAGAACAAGCCCAGGAATGTGGTACTAAATAAAACATCACAAAAGCTAACTTCAGTATGATTCTACTGAATCATCGAGGACCCAGTTTGTGGGGGCAATAAGATGACTTTGTATAAAATATACAAAAGTATGAAGGCTATTGCTTAACGCATTGTAAGCCGCCCTGAGTCTCTGGAGAAGGCCGGCATATAAATCAATTTTTTTAAAAAATTACATTTTTAGTTCAGTTGAGAGAATTAGTATATGAAGATGGTAGATTTGGATTCCAATGATTTTAATGAATTTACTGTAAATTTGATTAAGATAGGGCACAATCTTACATTCTCCATTTAATTTTATTTTTTTTGCCAAGTGTGCTTCCATCCAAGAGGGTTTTTTTTTCCAGAATTTTTTTTAATGTAAATGATTTGAAAGGAGTCTCATCCTAATATACTGCAAATATCCAATCCGCAATGTTCATTGCCTAGCCAGCACTAAGGTGTAGAAAAGCAAATAACACTCAAAAACATGCAGTTACAATCTATTTGAACCTACTCATTCGTAGAAAGATTATTCCATCAAATTAGAAAACAGATTTTGTTTTTTTTTTTAAAAATCTGATTATTTTGTGAATAAACATTAGTTTACTAATGTAAACTAATAAGAGGCTTGTGGTCCTGAATTCATTTATTCCTGATTGGTAGCTATTTATTGATTTAATGTTCACCTTTTATTATTATTCATTCTTATGTTAGCTTTATTCTGCTTCAGATAGGGAAAAGAGAATCCTAGAGGATGGAATTAGGAAAACATTAATTCTTTATTTTGAATTAGAAAAAAAGAGTAATAAAAACCATCATTTTCCAAGCTTGAACTTACACTTTTTGCCTTTTACTTAATCCATTTAAAATCAATGTTTAAATCTCAAAAACAACACACTGGAGATTTGGAGGAGGCTGTTGAAACTGTAATATGTGCTTGGCATGTGATTAGCAGGAAACTACCCCAAGATGTTGCACGTGTGATTTTTTTTCCCCTCTTGTGCTGCTAATACATGAATTATAACCACACGAGGTGTGCCATTGGCTGGCTGGGAAATTGTGGGAGTTGAAGTCCACACATCCTCAAGTTGCCCAGGTTGAAAAACACTGCTCTAAATTCTACATCATGCAAATGAGTTTATAAATCTACATTCTTCTAAGGTACATGAAACAGGCCAAAGTTGAACATTACCTTATTACAGAAAAAGAATGAGTCATCCAAAATTCTTCATATCAGCTCTCTATAGACTGCACACACAAACCAAACCTAATTCCATGTTAGACTACCACTGGATATAATCCAGCTCCCCTCAATAACCCAAAGGAAATGAAAGCCTACCAAACCCGAGTTATTCTTCTAGCATGCTCCAAACACAAAAGATGTCTCATACAAACTAGCTTGCATTGTAGCAATGGCATATTCAACAACTTTTTTTCCCCCTGTGTTTAATTCATACCATCTGATTCAAATGAAAAGTCTCAACAAAGAAGGACTCACTAAATTGAGTTATCAGTCTGCTAGCAGTTATTTTGCTCAGCCAAAGGGCTAGAGACGTCTGCTGTGAGTAGGAGCTTTCTGCACATACCAACTTTTTCATATGCAACTGTGAAAGAACAAAAGCCAGGATCTGATTGATCTGGGCAGATCTACTTTCAAGTTGAGAAAGGTTGTCAGGCTAGATTACGAGGAAGCTCAGGAGGTATTCCAGTACAGTAATCAGAGTTGCATTTGGAGACTGGCTATGTTTAGTTAATCTGTTCAGAACAGTGAAAAATGCATGGTTCTTAGCAAACGGTTCTTTTCAAATCGTTTGGAACATAAACTTGAATGATACATTCAGTCTCACTAAACCATATAGTAGGCTGATGCTCAATTCCAAGAGGTGCTTTTCACCTTTTAGTTTTGCTTAGAATTTTGCGTGGATCCAATCACTGGGATATTTACTCTGACTTGGCTGAGGTAATGTGTGAATTCAAATGGATGTGATGTATTCAGTGATGCCTTGTTAAAGAAATCGTGGTTTAGCGTGATATGTCAACCATGAGGTATGACTTTGATGCTGGAATGCACACAAGTATCTGGAACTAACAGTGGTGATGAAGAAATTGTGATTTGTGCAGTGACATCATGGTCCATAAAGTACATAAATCACTGGTTTGCTTTGTAATGGCCTAATATACATTTTGTCACCTGTTCCCTCCCCATATCCTGGGCCCCTAAGTGGTCCTGACTTTTTTCTTTTTTACCTATTTAACATCAAGATTGTGGTTGGTTGTTTTATAGGTCATGGCATTCAACCCTGTTCCAATGAATATCTTGTGACTTTTATAGATGCTTAGGATCATTTCATCTGTTATTCAACACAAGCTTAGTTTCTTCATCAGCAGATTGGCTAGCTAATTATGGCTTTCAAACCAAGAGAAAATGATATTAAGCTTTACCTCATTCACACTTTATATTTCTATTTCTACATTTTTAATATGGACATAAGCAGAATTGGAATTGCAATTGGAAACTCCTTGTCTAGATTTCTACATTTCTAAAATAGCTTGTGTGTGTGTGTGTGTGTGTGTGTGTGTTTGAACAGCGTGTGTGTATACATCATATGAAATTGTTTTTAATAGTTCTACATCTTGCAAAGTATGTTTAAGAAACATAGGGATGGTAGAAAAAAAATAGCCAATATTTTTTAATCCTCCAATGCTAACAATAATTTAAAATGTATTTGCCTAGGTCCATGCTTTATATTTCTACTTCCAGTCATTGGATGCCATATGACCAAACTAGTTGTATATATTTCACATGTCTCTATAATTATGCATGTGTATGGAAGAGTTTTTTTTAAAGCTCTTATGCATTTCATATTCATCAAAAGTGCTTCCCAAACTTTTAAGACTTTTAATTGCCATGGGATATATTAGGGCTGAATACCCTGTAATGGTGATTTAGAAATTGAATCTTGTATTAAGAGTGAAAATAGTACTTCAAAAATTGGAATACTTTAATAATAGATATTATTACGGCATTCCAATTTTTTTAGTCTTCAGAAGCCAGAACAAAAATGTGATTGCTTCAAGAAATCATTAAAATTAATGTTCAAAACAGGGGCGCCTTCCTTCAGATCTCTATATTGCTATATGTTGAGAATAGAACAGAACAGAACAGAACAGAACAGGATAGAATTCTTTATTGGCCAAGTATGATTGGACACGCAAATAATTTGTCTTTTGTGCATATGCTCTTGGTGTACAAAAGAAAAGATACATTCATCAAGAATCATAGGGTACAACACTTAATGATAGTCATAGGGAACAAATAAGCAATCAAATCATATTAGGAAACAGTCAATATGAATCTTAAGGATACCAGCAACAAGATTACAGTCATAAGAGGGAGAAGATGGGTGATAAGAACAATGAGAAGATTTATAGTAATGCAGACTTAGTAACTAGTTTGACAGTGTTGAGGGAATTATTTGTTTAGCAGAGTGATGGCATTCAGGAAAAAACTTCTTGTGTCTAGTTGTTCTATAGCGCTGTGCAGCGCTCTATAGCGTTGTTTTGAGGGTAGGAGTTGAAATAGTTTATGTCTAGGATGCGAGGGGTCTGTAAATATTTTCACAGCCCTCTTTTTGACTCGTGCAGTATACAGGTCCTCAATGGAAGGCAGGTTGGTAGTAGTTATTTTTTCTGCAGTTCTAATTATCCTCTGAAGTCTGTGTCTGTCTTGGGTTGCAGAACCAAACCAGACAGTTATAGAGGTACAGATGACAGACTCAATAATTCCTCTGTAGAACTGTATGATTTATTCATAGCAGTCTTGATAAATTTTGCAAGCTTTTTGCCAAATATTTCCCCCCCTACCCATGTGAAATGCAGGTCAGGCTTGCATAAAGATCCTGTCAGCATTCCAGAAAACCCCCAACTCCAAGTAAAGACGTGGAAACCAGCATTTTCCAAAATTCTCTTTACTAGAATAGGCAAACTGGCACAGATTCTGGGGAAACCCAAATCTGAAAGCCTGGGTTTTCCTTCAGTAAATCAAAGCTCCCAAAACCACCCCCCTTTCCATCCAGTCAATCACATCCTCCAATCAACCTCTGTTCCATCCCGATCCAGCTCCCTGACCATCTCCTTCTCCAGATGTTGGATCACACTGACCTTGACCAACAGGAAGAATGCTATTATGTCTACTAACCCCCTCTCCTACTTTCCCACACATGAGAAGGTGGCAGCATTGGAGCTTCCGGCGTAATATGGCTTCCAAAGCTGACACATCTTTTATTTTGGTCTAGGAATTTCTTGACAGCAATACCTTAGCAGTTTCTTCAGTCCCAGTATACTTGTCATTTATCTATCAATGAAGAGGATAAATGAAGAACCTATTGGTGATTTCAGCTGTTTCAGCTCCGTATTGGGGCTTTTTGGTTGCTTGTAACCCCCTGAACTATTTATCCTTTTATGTCTATTTCATTTCTCCCTGTATCTATGTACATATCTATATAGGAATGCACAGGAATCATTGTGCTTGATCAATCTTGGTCTCACAACCAAATCCTAGATTCATCTTCAGAAGGATGGCACACTTTTTAAGATATGCTTGTTTGGTTACACAGATGCAATTCTCCCTCACAGTAATGAACCTTTTATCTCCATTACTGTTTGCTTTTCTACTCAATGAATAACTTTGATTTCCTTGATCTCTGTGGAGTTAAGGATCCTTTCCTCCATTCTGAAGATGGTGGGATGACAAACAATCTCAAATGATTGTGAATCATTTTCTATGTCCAGAGTGTCATATCAATTGACGAGCTACAGTAGCAAAGGGCCTATTTTCTTTGTACACACTTTCTTGCCATATAGCTCAAGAAAGAATGATTAAGCCCGTTCTTCCCAAATTTTTGCTTTCATTACCCAAAACCAACATGTAGGTAAAACACTTTAAATAAATTTAAATATGTCTGTTGTGATTGGGTAAAGGGTTTGTGTGCTGTTAACCAAAGAAAAACCACTTTTATCCAATATGGAGTAATTTATCCAGGTTTGGGAACCATAGATTAAATCAAGATGTAGTCCAAGATAATGAAATTGACCAATTATAATCTAAAGCTGCCTGGTGCTCACTATACACCCACGGGCTGCCTTCTTCCTCTTTGGGATCTTTTTCCTCTCTCTTCTACTTCTGGACAATTTTGAATGTCTTGCTTTCCTTGGAGATCTCATTTTGAGGCCTTTCACAGAGAACTTACCTTGCAATGTATCTCTGATGGATCTTGAAGAAAAAAGGTTGTTATCAAGGAAAGAAACTTGTGCATGCAGCAGATATAATTACTATATTATTCTGATTAAAAGACAAACATAGTACACATTGGGCAGATCATCACTGCTGCTGCCTTGGTAGGTAAGTTTTCAGGAGGATGAGTACACATCATTGTTCCTTCCCTGTTGAAATCTGTTAAAAAAAACCACTTCTGTTCCTGTGTGCTGTCCTGGATTGCTCATTGTGGTTGTGATCTCCTAAATGCCTTTCCTCTTTTTGAAGTATGCTGACTGAAATTCACTTGTGACATACAGGTAGAGCTCAATTTACAATCATACTGGAACCCGGAATTCCGGTTGTAGGTGATTGCACTCACAGGTGCTACTCTCCACATAAGTACTACTCTCCAATTATAACTATTTTACAACAATCGTAAAGCAACTCACTATGATCACTAAGGAAATCATGTGAATATTTAGCAAACCATATGGTTGTTAAGCAAACCCAATATATCCAATGGGTGGGATGTGTTTTTGCTGCTTTCTGCCACAAAATCTTAAAAAATGTTCACATGACCAGAGGATGCTGCCACTGGTTGTAAATGTGAGTCAGTTGCCAAGTCCCCAAAATACAATCATGTGATATATATGTGGCTGTTGTAAATTGAAGGACAGGTCGTAAGTAGTTTTTCTGAACGTCCTTAACTTTGGCCATTAAGTGACCAGTTAGAAATGGAGGTCTACCTGTATATAATTGGATACTTACTAACTGCCCCAGCTATATCTGATATATTTTAATAATGTCACCATTATGTGTAATTATGAGCCAATTTGATAACCTGGAAAGTCTTAAAAATCTGAAGGACAAGTTGTGAATAGAATCTTAATGTTTGTTCTCTTAACATTGACACTGGAATACATGAATATTCTTAGAAGGAAGTCTTTCATTTACTCTGTAAAGTGTATTGTATCAAACTGGCTTCAATGAATCATGAAACTAAACAATGCAAACTGTTTATGCTGTTGCGCAGGTCCTGTTTGATCAGAATCCCCTTGGATACATCATTTTAATGAGTGTATGTTCAAGGAACCAAATCTCTTTATTAGCGAGTTAGGGCACATGTTGAAAACTGCTGCTTGGCAACATGATTCCTGAGCACCTCATGGGAATTTTATGTTCCAATTACTGCTGCAGATGGAAGAGTTTGTAATGGCTGTTTTGATGTTTCAAACATAGCCAACTACAATCTCCTTTGTGAAAATCTTCTAGTTTTCTGAGGAAGACTACATCTTTAAGGCTTTCCATGGCAGAAAAAAGGTGAAAAGAAAGGAGAATGTGGCAAAATAAAAACATGAATGAGATGATGGAGATAGTAAAGCTGAAAACCAGGTCTTATAAGCAATGAATTTTTTAAAAATGTGCATATTTAGCCTGTAGGAAGGGGAGAAGCAATAGTGGTCACCAAATGCTTCTAAAATAAGGTAAAGAAAATAACTGAGGATTAGAAGGATCAGCCAATTAATAATGAGAGGTATTTAAATCATTGCTGAATGATCCTTTATCATCACTACAGCATAGAACAGAAGTTGATCTCTATCCATAGTCTTTCTTCATGATTCTGTACTTATTGTTATATAGTTCTGTTGACATGGAATATTTTGTAGAGGCTAGATCAGATGTGTCAAACTCACATCGTCATGGCATCACATGACATATTAAGACTTCTTTCCTCTTCACTAAACTGGCCGTGGGCATGGCCAGTGTATGATGCATCTGGCCTGTGGAGTTTGACAGCCCTGATGCAAATGATGCAAATGCAATCCTTCTAGCTTGTGTTTAAGTTTAGCTCATAATTGTTTGTCCTTTCTACTGAAAGTCTTTATCTGAGTAAATAAGAAAGAAAGACGGGTAAAGAGCTGAGATTCAGCCTGTTTTAGATCTCCACATCTTCTAGAGAATGTAATACACATCACAAAGGTGATTTTGATTCCAGTACTATGATCAGGTAGTTATATTCAAAAGTGCCATGAACAGTTTTGGTGGATGTGCTAATTACCATATTTTATGGTCTCCCCCCACCCAAAGTGGGTGGAAATGTCTGTGTGTCTTATAGATTAAGAGTTGCCAAAGCCCCACCCACCCGCTGGCCCCTACCCTTCAGCCTCTGCCTCCTAGCAATTTGCCTCCTTGCAGCAAACAGCCTGATTAGCTTCACCACAGCTTGATTTAGCACAAGCAGCTGATTGGCATTTGGATAGGCCTCCCAGAATACTGCTGATCAGCTGTTCCAGGCTGTGGGTATTGCTGCTGCCCGTTGCTGTCACCACCTACTGCCGCCTCTTTTTTCCTTTTCCTTTTCCTTTTCCTTTCTTTGTGTAAACAGTCCATTAGCATTGCTAGTCACTGATAAATGTAAATATTGTCTTTCCAGTAATCAAAATAGTTAATTCATCAATTTCAGCAAAATCTGACAGCTTTACCACCCATTCCTCCATAGTGGGCAAGTTCAAATATATCCACCTCTCTGCATACAGTAATTTTGTTGCTGTGATCATGTACTGAAATAAAGTTCTATTGTTTTTTTTGCAACTGTTTATCCATTAATCTTAGAAGGAAAAGGTTTGCCTTCAATTCAGAGGTGGGTTCTAAAAATTTTTACTACCGGTTCTGTAGGTGTGGCTTATTTTGTGGGTGTGGCTTGGTGGGGGGGGGGTAATGTGACTGGGTGGGCATGGCCAACTTTTTTTTTTTACTTTTAAAAGCATTTTTTCTACAACCTTAAGAGGTCGCAGAAAAAAATGCTTTTAAAAGCCTCTGACAATCAGGCAACTCAGCTGGGATTGTCAGAGGCTTTTAAAGGCATTTCCCCCCCCCCCTACAACCTCTTTGGCCGAAGAGATTGTAGAAAAAATGCTTTTAAAAGTAAAAAAAAAAGCCTCTGATGAGGTGGGTGGGATAAGTGAGCAGTGACCGGGCTGGAGACCAGTTCAGGGGTATGGCCAGCCAATGTTATTACCGGTTCTCCAAAATTACTGCAAATTTTTACTATCAGTTTTTGCGAACCGGAAGCAACCCACCACTGCTTCAATTGCATCAAAATATTATTTGGTTTCATTTTTAAAGGTTTTTTTACATTTTTACCAAGCATGATAAAATGTTCCTTCATGATTTCCACATTTCTAACATATATTTGAAGTGCCTTTATATGATCTTCATAATTTCTCTGGTGTCATACTAATGATACATCATTTTATAAAAATCCTCTTTAAGATTATAACAATAAATTTCAAACTTTTCAACTACATATTTGCTTATTGTTCCATCTGCATATTATAATCAAAGTTTTAGTATACTGAAACTATCATGAATTCTTCGACCTCTTCTTCTGTTTCAAGTTTAGTAAAGGCTTATACATTTTAGCAATGACATGTTTTCAACATTGTATATAGTTCTGTTTCAAATTCTGTCTTAGATTGTTCAATACCATGAATTCTTTTATCTGCTTTGAAACCTTCTGATTACTGTAAGACCATTGACAATTATGTCCCTCTGCCGTGCTTCCTATTTGTTTCTGAAAACAATTCAAAACAATTCAAAACAATGTCTGACCAAAGGAAAAAAATCCCAAATGGCTTCAAAGCATTTGAAAGGTCAATGTATGCCAGAAGTTGTCAGAAGTCTGTGTTTATTGTGTGTGTAGAGTTACCACAGTTCTGTAATTTCCTTCCTTAACATTTTCTGACAGAGTCATAATATAAATCAGTCAAGAAATTCAATCCAGTTATATAATTCAGAATTCGGTTTTATTCTATAAAAGGTTCCATTTTTGGACAAAAGTACTGAAATTAATGTCTTTTATATATAAACCTCTTTTGTTATATTACCATTAGAATCATGCTCACTTGTCAAGGTTCTTTTGCCTTCAAATTTTAATTTTCTAGTTTCCTATAATTGCCTGCATTTGGGGCTGTGATTATTAGAATTCTCTGCAAATGGAGACAAAACCATTATCATGTTGACATTACTAATTTATCCTTTTAATTAAAATTATAACTTGTTTTATTATCCCAAGATTTTGGGGGGGGGGAGGGAGCTTGTTTTTTGTTCTCTTTACTATTTAAAACGTATTAGTTTAGTTCCAATGTTAGTTTTATTGTTGCTATAGTTGCTGTCAGCTGCCTGGAATACTTGGAACTATTTTCAGGTGAAAAATACACATATTTAAAATTTAAGACAGAGAAAGCAAAATAAATTTTGATCCAGAAGTCTTGACATCTGGTTAACTGCAGGAAATAAGTGCTTTCAACAAATAGTTATGCGCCTATACAAAAGTTGAACCATTGTTCTTTAGTTTCCAGATAAGTTGGGGGAATGGGTAGGAATGTGATGTAGCAAAAGGTTTTATGGCCTAATCATTTATTTTGAAAGATGTTTTAATCTCTCCTTCCCAATTATCTGCACCCTTTGTGGGACAGTAGCAGAACTATAACAATTTTCAGCTACTGTTAGTAATGAAATATATGCTTTAAAAAAGGAGTCTTGTTCTTGAAATCCTTAGCATGCTCTGATAATTGTCACAGTATGGTGAATATTGCATTGTAGCTACTATTGGTCTGCTGATGTCAGATAGCATGGGTGTCAAACTTGCCGCATCACATTGCCATCATGTGACATTTTGTGATGTCTTTCCCATTTGAGGAGTTGGGCTGGGGGTGGCCTGCTCATGACACATCAGGCCGCAGACTGCCAGTTTGACACCCTTGTCATATAGCATATTCCTGTATTATTGCTTATTGTTGACCAATTGTTTTACTTCTATCCCATTCACTCTACATTCTACTATACAGCTGTTATAGATGGGTTGAAGCTTCATTCTTTAATTGTTTCATTTTATATACTACCATAGAGTGAATGTCCTAGTATTTTGCATAGGCAGATTCTTTATCAAATAACAGCATTGGTAGCATTAAAGATTGATAAATATGGTTGCCTATAGATAAGCATATTTATAAATTTTTGTAGCAATGCTTATGGTGTGTTTCTGTCAGTCTGCTTGTCAGGGCTTTGCAGGCTGAGGTAGCCAAACAGGTTGATTTTTTTATATTGTCTGTGGCAGCGATTTTTAGTTTTTGGCCAAGTGATCTGAGGTATTTGATTGTTCAATTTGTTCAACCTGACTTTTCTCAAAGTGGATAGTTGTCCAGGAGCCATCAGTTTTGAATAGCTTTTTCTAGTCGGTATTGAGGGTTAAATCATATAGATAAGCAGCAGTTACTTAACCTTAGGATGTCATAAGTTTTTCTTTTCCTTGTCTGCAAAAATGAGATGAGAGTAGCTCTCACCCCTGAAGGAGCTGATGATGATCGGGTCCTTCTGTCCCTCTTCTCACATGACCAGCCCGTCTGGCCCAAACACACCTTGAAACACCTTGTGGAATTTGTGAGGCTTTAATTAAGATAAACAGTTCTTTGTAGCCTGAAGTGATGAATCAGAAAAACTGCAGCCAGATCAGGAGCTCCACTGCTGGATTTGATTGTTACCTCTCTCATGGCAGCAAGAATGCAATCCACAGCCCAGAATACTCAGCAGTTCTCTCCCTCAGAACAACACTGACTCTCCCTCAGAAAACACTATCCCTCCATCCCCCTCTCAGTCCTGTTTTTCTAGCCTTTACACTCCCTCCCCAGAAGTGGCCTCTGAGCTGCTGGACAGGTAATTCTGCCCCTCCTTTTGATTCCAATTTCCTTCCCTAGAGACCACCTCTCACTCCAAGTCCCCTCAGTTTTCTCCTGTTCAGAGTTCAAGAGACCAGGTTCCAGCCCGTCACAATCAGGGAGAGCTAGCTAACTAGCCTATCAAAGATTGGCTGTTTGCAGTCGAAATTCTTTTCTGGGTGAAAGGGCCTGAGTAGTTCAGAAAGCAGAGAAACACCAGCAGCCGCTGTAAGCCTTTGTGTCATTTTCAAGATGAAAACGCTGTTGATAAAGCACGGCTGCACATAGTATCGTTAAGCAAACATTAGATCTGGGATGAATTCATCTTGTTCAAATTTGACACCTTGCTCACCCGCAAAGACTTTCCACACGACTGCATCATCACAATATTAGAGAGCAAGAGAGATGCAGCACAGCCTTATGTTGCATTAGTACATATGCCACACTGAAGGTTTTCCGGGCCATCTCTGGAGGTTTTGAAGAAAAGATTACACAGCCATCCAGAATGGTATGTGGATTCCTCCACTAAGCAGGAGGCTGAAGAGATCCAAAGTCCCTTCCAACCCTTTGGTTCTATGATAATAGAGGGAAGTTGTTGGATATCTTGCCCTTAACAAAAATGTGATTTCTCATATGCCTCCTGCAGGAGGTTATTACTTTAGATGGCACATATTCTTCAGGGACTGCCTTTCATAGGCTTGGCCAATGGCTATTGGCAGATACTGCTGTAAATTAACAGCCTATTTCCATAACTGATGCATTCCTTGAGGAATTATTGTAGTTCATATATTTACTCATAGAATTCCATTCTAGGAAAAAAATGGCCTGTTTTCTTTTGGGCTAGATGTTCCTGTATACTCTGACTCTTCGGATTTTTTTTTTTTTTTTGGTCCCTTTGAGTCAAGATTGATTCCTAGCAACTGTCTATGCAGTTTCCCTGCAGTTTCTCTGGCATGATTTCAATAGTGGTTTGCCATTACCTCCTTCCTGGGTCAGAGAGAGTGTGACTGGCCTGAGGAAATCCTGTATCTCGCTGCCTAAAGTGGAACTAGAACTCATGGTCTTCTGGTTCCAGCCAGTTGCTTTAATGACAACACCAAACTGGCTCTTCCTTGGATTTCTTTCAATAATATCTTGCCTACAATAGACAAATATATTCCATAGTAATTCTTGCATTCCTCATTGTCTTTTTTCTTGAAAATTTAATCAATTATTTCCAGTCTCCACAAATTTTCTTAAACTGCCATTGAAAGAGTGAGTGAAGCAAACAAATCACCATAACACCACCAGCCTTTAGTATTTCTGTAGTAATTTTATCAGCTCCTTGCTTTCTCTCTCTTTTTTAATTGAGTGATTATTTCAGTGATTTTTCACATTTTTCAGTGGTTCCATCTGGCCTGTCAAGAACGGTAGTTTTACTACAATGTTCTTTGCAACAGAGTGCTTGTAAAGAAGTTCGAAATACTCAAGCCAATAATTCAGTTGTTTATTCCATACCACACAAAAATGTATTCTGATTTTATGTCATTCAAACTTCTGAGCTGGTGTAGTATGATGCAGAGGCTACAGCTGGGGTGTCAAATTCAAGGCCCGGGGGCCAGATCTGGTCTGTGGGGTGCTTAGATCTGGCTCATGGGGCTGCCCTGGAAACAGCAAAGGACCAGCCTGCAGTGCCTCTGCCAGTGAAAATGGAGCTAGAGAGGGCTGCCCATTTTTGGTGGCAGAGGTTGCAGGAAGCCATTGTGGCCAAAAACGGAGCTCAGGAGCCTGTTTTCACTGGCAGAGCACTTGGGCCACCATGGATACCCCCAACATAAGTGATGTCGAGCTGGCCACACCCCTCTGCCCCCCCCCTCCGGAGGTCAAACACAACCCTGATGCGGCCCTCAATGAAATTGAGTTTCTGGGCTACAGTATTCTCAGCAATATGCAGCTTCTTCATTCTTCTTCAGTGTTATTTCAGTAGCCAGTTTGTTTTGCTTTGAAATGGATATGGGCCTGCTTATTAAGTTGTTTTCATATCTTTGAATATGGATGCTTGGCTTTCATTGAAAAACTATGGTTTTGTTTGCTGTTTTTCTACAGAACCAGATTTTTGCCATATTAATTACTGGAGAGAAATAATAAAATTTAAAGTGGCTCACTTTATCCCCCACCCCACTCCCTCAATTACTTTATCTCTATTGGGAAGTCCAAACAAGGTTATAAAATATGTTAAGAGAGCACTGTTGAAAATTGTTAGCATGTTTCACAATACTTATATACCAGGATATTGAAAGTTGAGAGAGATAAGAGACATGAATGCTTCGTTTGTTCTATAGGTGGGGATTGATTTTCAGGAAATTGGCATTCAAATATCACTTTAGACATTGTTGAAGATAAATATTCAGAATATGCATTTATTCTGCAGACTTAAAACATGTTGAACATGGGGAAGAATTCTTAGTAACTGCATGGTCAGCTATTAGCAGAATGAAATAATTGGTACAGTTGTGCCCCTACCATCATGGAAACCACAAATCATCTACTTTTGGGAGACCAGATGGCCCATTTGAAATTTTTAAAGTACATTGTGGGCACTCTCAAAAAAAATAGATCCAGAGTGGGGAGTAGAAGGATGGAAGATAGGAACATTTACAAAATAACAATGTAGGACATAGCTCAACACCAGTTTATAGAAAATGAAGTAGAAGACCTCCAAGACAGGGGTGGGTTCTACATTTTTTTACTACCGGTTCTGTGGGTGTGGCTTATTTTGTGGGCATGGCTTGATGATCATGTGACAATTTTTTAGGATTTAGAAGAGGTACTGGTCTACTAGGTTTTTAACTACTTGCAGAGCTGTACTGGTCTACTCATTTGTTTTTGGAGGCACTGGTCTACTCATTTGTTTTTGGAGGCACCGGTCTACCCATTTATTTTTGCAGGCACTGGTCTACTCATTTGTTTTTGGAGGCACTGGTCTACCACCACACTGCCTTTTAACCCTGATCATCTGTAGGGTGGCCCTTTGAAGCCCCACGGCAAGAGTTTACAATTTTTTTCCTTCTAGCCAATCAGCTGGGACTCAGGAGGCAGCAGTAGATTGGAGTGGGGCAAAATAAAAGGTAAGAATAATGTGGGGGTGGGGTTCGGTGATGTCATATCGTCACCGCTACCGTCTCGGCAGAACCGGGAGGAACCCACCACTGCTCCAAGATCCCTTCCATCTCTGTTATTCTATTATTTGTTTTCTATATGTCTCAGCAGATGGTAATAATTAGCTTATTGTAGATGGCCTCGGTCTTATTTAATATTTGAATGGGACATGACTAGGGACATTCGGTTCTAATTTTATCAAGAAAATTTCATGGATGCAGTTGCCAGAAAAGTATGACTGGAGATTCTTTACCATGTTTAGCTTTACTTATTAATATGGCTATACTATCTCTTCTCCTCTGTACTGCATGACAGAAAGTTTGTAAATCTTTTAAAATTATCCTATCATTCTTCAGTATCAAAACCTAATCAGAGCAATTAAAAAGTCATAGGAAACAAGAAGTGAGATGGGCTCCAAGTAAAAGTCTCTGAGTACTAGATTGGCGATCACAGCTACATTTAATGAGCATATTAGGTAGTAGTGGGGTTCATGTGCATCCTGTACAGGTAGTCCTCAACTTACAATTGAGCCCAACATTTCTGTTGCTAAATGAAATGTTTGTTAGGTGAATTTTACACCATTTTATGACCTTCCTTGCTGCAGTTGTTAAGTGAATCTTGCTTGTCAGAAGATTGCAAAAGGAGATCACATGACCCTGGGGACACTGTGATTGTCATAAATATGAGTCAGTTGCCAAGCACCTGCATTTTGATCACATGACCATGGGAATGCTGCAATGGTCGTAAGTGTGAAAAATGATCACAAGTCCCTTTTTGAAGTGCCGATATAACTTTGAATGGTCACTAAATGAACTGTTGTAACTTAAGGACTACTGTACCCTATTGAAAATGAGACATCCCCTGATAGTAAGCCCAGTCGAGCTTTTGAGCACATGCGCTAAAATAAACCTCCCCCTGAAAATAAGCCCTCCCCAAAAATATTTAAATGCAGATCTGGAAATCAGGTAAGGCAGCAAGAGGAGCCCCACACTCCACGTGCCCCAAAATAATAAGATGTCCCCGAAAATAAGGCCAAGTACTTATTTCAGGGTTCAAAAAAAAAAAATAAGACAGGGTCTTATTTTCGGGGAAATACGGTACTTTAGGACCTTTTATTAACTAGTTTATTTAACTAAAGCTGCCTATTGTTTTGTGTGATTTATCCATGTTCTCTAGACTGAATACAATGTAATGTAATATAGTAGAATGCAATCGCAATATGATATAAATTTTATCTCTGCATATTATCATACTTGTGATATCATTTATGCACGGTTTGGACAAGCTCTACTGAAAACAGTTGGCGACTTAATTATCAGCAAAAAGAATGAGTATTAATCAGTTGACCCATGTCTTATAGGGATTCCTGTTTGTTGAGTTCAGTCAGATAACCGCCTGATTACTTGGCAGGTGCCCTCCATGATCCCTTTGGCTTGGCTGCAGGAGAGACCAGATATCTCTTCACAGAGGCCTCTGCCTGATCAGTGCAATGCAAGTGCTTTTCAACTCTTGCATAGGTTCTTTTTCTAAACGAGTTTGGAACAGAAAGTTTGCCACACCTGTTGTTCAAACATGCCTTTGGCAATCTTAAGAAAGTGTTATATGTGTCTAAAAAAATAGGACTAGCTGTCTCTTGAACTTTAATCCTTTGTTTAAGTTTGATTTAAGTCAGGAAAGAAAGTCAGATTCTGCCAGCTCTATGCTGCTGGTGAGTTTATTAGAGGTGTGTCTGCCAAGGCTGTATTTTTCACTTTTTTCTATTACAGGTAGTCCTCGGTTAATGCCCGTTTGTTCAATGATAACTATTACAATTTACAACAGTGTTGACCAAGGAGACTTACAGCAGCCATTGCAACATCCCCATAATCATGTTTTGTTTTTTAAAAAAATTGATTTATATGCCACCCTTCTCCGGAGACTCAGGGCAGCTTACAATGCATTAAGCAATAGCCTTCATACTTTTGTATATTTTATACAAAGTCAGCTTATTGCACCCACAAACAGGGTCCTCATTTCACCTACCTTAGAAAGGATAGAAGGCTGAGTCAACCTTGAGCCTGGGGGGATTTGAACTTGCAGTAATTGCAGGCAGCTGAATGTTAATAACAGTTAATAACACTGCTTTAGTCTGCTGAGCCACCAGAGCTCCAATGTGATTGTAATTCCAGCACTTGGCAACTGGTTCACAATTCCAACTGTTGCATTGTCCTACAGACACGGGTCCCAAAGGTGCTTTTTCAAGAGGCAACTGGACTTTCTGGTTTTTCTTTCAAGGTGTCTAGCTTCTCCTCCAAGCAACTTATTAAGCTCTGTGAAGAAGCTTCTTGAAGGAGAAGTGAAATGTCTTCAAAGAAAAACCAGAAAGTCTGGTTTGCCTCTTGAAAAAGCACCTTTGGGACCTGGATGACTGAGAATCTCCATAGACTACAGATATGTGATTACCATTTGTGAACTTCACGGCTGGCTCCTGGCAAATGAGGAAACCAGAATGAGATCACATAACTACCCTGTGGAATTTGTTTAAATGCTTCTGGAAGTGTAGAAACTGGTGTCATAAATCAGCCCAATCATGTCCATTTGCACTTTATGACCACATTACTTAAAAATAACTTCCCAATCCCAAAACTACTGTTGTTAACGGAGGACTACCTGTATTTTAGTAAGAAAGGAATTCCATCTGTCCCATTCCATAGGACATTTTCAGTACTGCCTTTGCAACCAAGAATGGAAATCAGTCATTATTGATCATTTTTCCTGTGTCACCCTGTCTGCCCAACTCCTATTTGATCACAAAGAGCAACTGGCTCTGTGACCCATCTGACAGATCACAGGCATGAAGCAGAGGCATGAGATAAAGAGTGAGTGCCCGCAATGTTCCTCTTGTGACTTGTCAGTGGGACTGTTTCTCAACATGGATCTTTCAACTCTTCTGAAAGAATACAGGTAGTCCTCAACTTACAACACTTCATTTAGTGACTGTTCAAAGTTACAACGGCACTGAAAAAAGGGACTGGACTAATTGTCACAGTTACAACCTTTACAGCATCCGCACAATCATGTGATCAAAATGCAGATGCTTGTCAAATGTTTCATTTTTATGACCATTGCTGTGTGCCATGGTCATATGATCCCCTTTTGTGACCTTCGGATAAGCAAAGTCAATGGGGAAGCCAGATTCACTTAAGGACAATGTTCCTAAATTAACAACTGCAGTGATTCACTTAACAACTACAGGAAGAAAGGTCATAAAATGGGGCAAAATTAACTGAACAAATGTTGCACTTAGCAACAGAAATGTGGGCTCAGTTGCGGCTGTATGTCGAGAACTACCTTTACTAAACCCCATCCAAAACAACTTGGCTAACACTGTGTTTCCCTGAAAATAAGATCCTGTCTTATATTTTTTTGAACCCCAAAACAAGCGCTTGGCCTTATTTTTGGGAGGCCTTATTATTTTGGGGTGCATGGAGCAAAATGGGGCTCCTCTTGCCATTTTACCTGATTTTCAGCTCTGCGTTAAATATTTTTGGGGAGGGCTTATTTTTTGGGGGGAGACTTATTTTAGCGCATGCGCTCAAATGCCCAATAGGGCTTATTATCAAGGGAGGTCTTATTTTCGTGGAAACTGATGCATCACATGTGGAAGAGAAGCAGGAAGTGACTGGTGGCTCACCTTTTCAAGGAGCGAGTGATGCTTGGTGTGGCTAAATAGGAAACCAAGGGGATTTGCCAGCTTCCCTGCTTTTAAAACTGTAGAAACAACACTATTCCCTCCCTGTTACTGAAGCTGAATAGGTTCAGCCATTAGAACAGCAAATTTTATTTTGACCTACTTTGCTGCTGTTTCAAGAACTAGTGGATTGCATTTTAATGTGGAATTTAGCCAGCTCCATTTTGTCTAAAAAGTACAGTCTCCTAAAAAATTTAGAGTGATATGATAATGGTGCCATTAAAAAAAAAAAGCTTGGTGAGGCACGAAGGGTATGGGAGGGTTGACCTTCTCTGCAGATCCAGGTCAGATAGCATTTCTGATCAAAAAGTAACAGCAATTCAATTTAGAAATTTATTTTATGAAGAGAGATTGCTTGCTTTGGCAGGCCATCAGGGATATGGCCTTTTGCATGGGATAAATGTAAATTTGCTTCGCTTTAATTGACAGAACTTCTTGCTCCAGTTTGGAATTTCTATAAATATTAGAGCAAATTAAGATATTGAAAATTAAAAAAAAAATAACCCAGACTTCTGAGTTTTCATGTCATTTTTCTAAAGTGCAAAGTCAACCTACTTTCAACTAAAGTAATGACAGATGCTCATAAGCAGATTCAACAGTAAGGCAACGCTCTGACTGTAGGCACTTTTCTCCATTGCTTCCAGCAAGCCTCTTCTCCCAACCTGCATTTCACATTATCCATTTTGCTATTGCCTACCCAACCTTAAATGTCTTCAGAAGAAGGAAGACATGATGTCAGAGGGAATACTAAAAAGTCCCATTCTCTCCCCCACCACCTTGGCATAAGGCACGGGTGTCAAACTTGTCGTGTCATATTACCGTCACGTGAAGTATCACAATTTTTTCCCCTTTGTGGAGGTGGGATGGGTGTGGCCTGCACATGATGTATGTGGCCCGCGGGCTGCCAGTTTGACACCTGTGGTAAAGCCAGTCTTTCTGAAATGGTTGAGCAAAGGGGAACCTTCTCACACTCTATTCAAGAGAAGCAAGGCTTTTAGAAGAGCGACTCCTCTACAACAACTACAACAACCAGGCTCTGTGTAGCTCTACGCTACACAGAGCCTGTGTAGCGTAGAGGGCTAATGCCTTCTACTAAAGGCAGCAATTAACACCAGCTGCCTGTAATTTCTCTGAGTTCAATCCTAGCCAGGCTCAAGGTCGATTCAGCCTTCCATCCTTTCTAAGGTGGGTAAATTGAGGACCCAGTTTGTGGGGATAATAAGCTGACTTTGTATAAATATACAAAAGTATGAAGGCTATTGGTTAACGCATTGTAAGCCACCCTGAGTCTCCAGAGAAGGGCGGCATATAAATCAAATTAAAAAAAAAAACCATGGGTGTATAAAGCACCTACAGTGCAAAGGGTCAGAGAGGGAGGGATAAGAGAATATGCACTATAAATCAGGACCACAGACTCCCTCCCAAATATTGCAGCAGACACCAGGTACCTCAGCATGGCAACAGCACTGTTAAATAGCAGTAGTGGTATATTGTTATTGGGAATGGGTGTGATGATTTTTCTTCATCTGAGTCAGGGCTGGGGGTAAGTGCTTCCTGGAGGAGGGCCTTTAGGCAGCCTGATGGGTAGTAGTAGTTTGGTTGACCCCTGCATCCAATCAGATTTAACAGTTTGCTCTCAACTGCTTCCAGGATTCTGGCAGGCACTGTATAATGGAAAACCTGGTTCTTCAAATTACTGTCTGCTTCCAACATTTTGTCTTTGAAAACTTGAGGAGGCAGAGTGGTCATTTGTCCCACTTTTGGCTGGGTTAGGTGGCTTACGTGAAATAGCTATTTCATTATCCTAATCCAAAATAGGCCAAGAGTTACCGTTGACAGACAGGGACATCTTGGGAGTTGGAGAGGTTTAAAAAAAAATCCCAATTGTGGCTAGAGCAGCACAAAACCCAATCATTTTTATTTTGCTAGGATGGGGGACATGTGCAATGCACACGAAAATGGGGCCATGCTTTGATTGCATGGTCATGGCTACCATCTTGACTTTTTTGACCCTACTCCTCACATAAGCCCTTACTCACTGGATTTAAGTGTTGTTGTTTTTTATGGTGACATACTAATCCTGCCTACACCTCAGTTAAGTACATCTAGAGGGCACAGCCAACCATCTCTGTACTTTAATATATATTAATGCTCAGAGTACACATGTTGGCTAAGACATTAGGGGGACAGGAAAAGGTGTGAGTTCTGCCTGTGACTGCAGTTTTCCCTCTTCTCCACATCTTAACCAACTTTTTCATATTGAACATGAGCATCTCTGGCGTAGTACTTTAAATATTCCCATAACACACAAGCCTGGTAAAGAACTCCTAATAATGGGAAAGTTCAAAAGTTGTTCAGAAAATCGAATTCACAACAAACATTAGTGGTCGGCCAGTGATATTCTACAGATTCATCCTAAAGTTTTGTGGATCAGGCTTTGTATCTTTGCTCTTCTAGAGTACTAGTAAGGTTTAGATAGAAGTACTCTGTACAGTAAAAAGTAACTCTGTAATACAGGTTAGGATAATTATCAGTTGTGTGATATATTTCAGGATTCTGGGATGCATTTAACTATAATTAACTATAAAAAGCCAATCCTATTAAGGATTTTTATATAACTCTTACCAGAGAAAATTACACCAAACTGTGTAGGATCCTTAAAGACAGGAATAGATTTTAAATATGTATTGCACTGACAATGGCCAAAAATAAATCTGGAATGGAATGACATGTAGATTTTTAGAGAACATAGAAGCAAACCAGATTGTTAGCTACCATTTTAGATACTGTTTAGATACTGGCTTGTTTGAGGAAAAAGTTATACATAGAAATTTCAGAGCAAGCATACAAATAAAGCAAAATTTCTGCAGTCTTACACTTATACTTTTTTAAAATTGTAATTTCTATAAAAAAAGCAAAATTGTAAGAAAAGTGAGAAATTAAAAATAGAAAAGAAAAAAAAAGAGTATGAAGAAGCGACTTGTGGTATTCTTCACTGCAGTTATGAGTATAAATATATTTTTGACCCCTCTCTCTAAAGTTACACCATATTGTTCTGCCTTCTATGACCTATCCTGCATAATCATCATGTCACATGTTCATTTTTCTCATTTTTACACAAACATCCATAACAGGCTTCCAATCAGCAATAAATGTAAATAATGTCTTTTCTCTGAACAATGAAGTTATTTTATGAATTTCAGCAAAATCTGTCAACTTCACCAACCATTCCATCATAATGCTTAGAGTCAGATCTTTCCACCTCTGTGCCTACAGAAACCTTACTTCTTGCCTTCAGGTGCCTTGGAGAATTGGTTGGCTCCTTCTTTGTGGCAGCCTGTTAAATATTGGAATATTGCTATCATGTCACCCCAGTCCTTCTTTTCGTTAAACTAGACATACTTAGTTCCTGTAATCATTCTTCATATGTTTTAGTTTTCAGTCCCCTAATCATCTTTGTTGCACTTCTCTGAACTCTTTCTAGAGTCTCAACATCTTTTTTATATTGTGGTGACCAAAACTGGATGCAGTATTCCAAGTGTGGCCTTACCACCGCATGATAAAGTGGTATTAACAATTCACATGATCTTGATTCTATCCCTCTGTTAATGGAGCCTACAAATGCATTGGCTTCTGGCTGCTGCCACATACCGCTGGCTCATATTTAACTGATTGTCCACTAGGACTCCAAGATTCCTCTTGCAGTTACTACTATTGAGCCAGGTATTTGGCTTTTCTTGCCTAAATGTAGAATCTTATTTTTCTCACCATTGAATTTTGTTTTATTAGATAGGGCCCTGTGTTTCTAAATATAATTTCTGTTTCTATGTTTCTAAATGTAATTTTAAATTTGGTAAATCCAGTCCTCCTCTTTCCTTGCCATCTTTGGAGGAAGTTGATTTGTGTGAAAGATGATAACCTCCTTGCTGGATCTTGTCCATAATGCTTTGCATCTTAGTCAGTGCCCTGTGTATTCTGGCCCCATCATCTAGTGGCTGCCATTTATATTTCTCAAAAGTCTTTGTAGGAGCAGGGATTCTTCGAAAGTATCAGGAAATCCAGTGAAATCTTACACGCATAAGAACCAGGGGTGAAATTCAAAATTTTCCCTACCGGTTCTGTGGGTGTGGCAGGGAAAGGATACTGCAAAATTTACATTCCCTCCCCATTCCAGGGAAAGGATATTGCAACATTTCCACCCCACTCTGGGGCCAGACAGAGGTGGCATTTGCCGGTTCTCTGAACTACTCAAAATTTCCGCTACCGGTTCTCCAGAACCTGTCCGAACCTGCTGGATTTCATCCCTGATAAGAACCCAAACTGCTCCTGCATTTTATTGTAGTAGTTGGATTTACACAAAAAAACAATCATAAAGTCAGAATTGCTTGCCAAAAAAAAAAAGTCTGAAATGGACACTCCTTGCTGTTTTTCAAATAGTATTACTATACAATTGCATAGTTAACTTTCTCAAGAAAAAACAACTAAAATATATATGGAATTAGATCTCTATAGATTATATGCATGAGCAGATTAGTGTTTCTGTTTGTGGTGAAGGTGTGGATGTGTAGATTTGTCCATTCATAGCCAGCAGATGATTCATATTAATGTGCTGGCAACACTCCTTTGTTTGTAGTAGAACAAGATTGTATAAAGGTGTTTATATTTCCACTATTGGCTTAAGCACAGCCATTGCTTGATTTACTACGGAGTCTCTTTCTGTTGTCTACTCCAACTCACAGTGTAAGAATCCTTTTAGATGAGGTGAATGCTTCTGGACCTACAGTTTCTAATTAGTGCCCCCCTGGCATCTTGCTGTCTTTACATCTTTTTAAAAAACCCTTTTAAAAAAAGGGTTTGTACCCTTTTTTTTAAAAAAAAAGTTGATGTACTGCAAAGCAAAATACCTCAAGCAAAAATACCTCAAAATACCTCAAGCAAAAATAACTCTGGGCCTCTGCAGAGCTGGGAGACTATAGATATCAAACAAACAAATCAACCAATCAATAAAATGACTTCATAAGTTTAAGTCTTTTTTCTAACTGTGTCACTTTCCAGAAAAAAGGAAAAAGATAAGCAGGGATAGTTGAGAGAGATAGCATTCTGGTTAATTAGATGCTTTGTAACAGTGAGAGATGGGCGATATTTAAATTTGAGAAATAACCCTTCTTACAGATTTTGATGCTGCTATGTTGTGAATGATAAGCTGCCCAGCAGCCATTTGAAAACCACTGTATATTCTCAATTTTCCCAATGTGTTGACTGAACCAAAAAGATTGGAGACTGTTGCTCCAGGCCAGTGTTACTAGCCTCATCCAGAAAACTATTTTTCCACTTCTCTTCAAAATGTTCATCGAGGATCCTAAAACTGAGGGTTGCTGGGAAGGATATCAGTACATTTGTGCATTGTATGCTGTGAAAGTAATAAGTAAGCAACCCCATATCTTGTGCAGTGCAACCTTAACAGCCATTGACACCCCCATGAGTGAAGTTACTTTTCAATTAAATTCGACTTTACTATTCTAATCTCATTGGAATGAGAGAGGTTATTTTTAGTAAATAACATCATCTTATTAAGTGGCAACCAAAGGCAGTGCAAATCCTAAAGGGTGGAGAGATTAAGATTGTTTATCAACTCAGCTTGTATGACTATGGCAAGGTAGGCTCTAGAATGTCCATGAGGCATTGTTGCTTGGTTGCATACACTGGTCAAGGCATTCTGGAACCAAGAGGATCAAAGGAATTGGGACGACTGGCCTTGATAATCATATTTAAATCTTTCTTTCTTTCTTTCTTTCTTTCTTTCTTTCTTTCTATCTATCTATCTATCTATCTATCTATCTATCTATCTATCTATCTATCTATCTATCAATCAATCATCTAGCTAGGTAGCTAGCTAGCTAGCTAGCTATCTTTTTTATCAAGCCTTTATTACTTTATAAATAACCCAAGTTGGCCAAAATACATAATGCTCATTCTTCTTCTTTTCCCCCACAACAACTCTTTGAAGTAGGCTTTGCTGAGTGAGAGTCACTGGCCGAAAGTCACCCAGCTGGTTTTCTTGCCTAAGATGAGACTAGGACTTGCACTCTCCTGTTTCTAGACCAGCACCTTAAGAGTTAGTTTGAAATAAGATTAAAAGGTAGGACGAATCATCCATAATTGATATACTTGTTGTTAAGGTAGTAATCTTGAGTGGGTGAAAAAACATGTTATGCCCAGGGTCATACACTAGCAGTATTTGTACAGCATATCTAATGATGGTTAGTAACTTGAGTTTATTCAACTCAGTAAATTTGCCTTATATGCAATCAGTATCATGAAGTGGAGATGTGTTGGATTAGGAGAGTGGAAATCCAGATTTTGGTCCATTCTTAACTATGGAAGCTGATTCAATAGCTTTGGGCCAGTTTTTATGATTTAATAATAGATAATTCTATGGGTAGGATTTCTGAGAGTTAATATCCATACATCTTAAAGTTGCTAAGGGGGAAAAACACTAAACTACATTGATAAGGCTGCCCAACTCAAACTATTTGACTCTGGGTGGCATACAACAACAGCAAATGAACAACAAACAACAACAAAAAACCCCATTTCATATTAAAACATATACAAAATATGACTGCAAAATATAAAAATAGTCTCTCAGCTCTGCCTACTTTACAGCCTTCTTATTTAAGGGAACAGTAAGAAAAGGAGCAATAATATGTTCTTGAATGCTTGAATGAAATTGGGCTTCCTTGACCTTCTAAATTAAATGTGGGATGTAATTATAGTACAATATAAATATGAAATAACTCTCCTGCCAACTAAAGTATGGTTGAGTGAATGCAAATGGTTCAGTGTATTGTACGAACACAGCCACCTAGCATTTTTTGAACTCCAGGTGGGGCTCACCTCACCTCCCCAAATCCATCAACTCATACTGATGAAGTTAAAGCCGCAAAACTTGCTTCTTGAATTATGGAGCAAGAGGCTCCATAATTCAGTGGTTGGCTGGAGTCAGCTGCAGGTGCATATGCAGCTGACTCCAGCCACTTTGGGAGAAGGCCAGAGCTCCTGAAGATTTTGTCCTCCTTCTCGTTCAGCTCTAAACTGATCACTTGCAGGGTGGAAATGTAAGAGAAGTCAAAGGAATTATGCAATGAGACTATTGAGCGCCTATCCCTGCCATTTAATCACAGTGAATGCTATTTTTCTTTTGCGTGCCTTACTTGAAAAAGAATGAACTCCTTATGTTTTTATGGAGCCCCAAACTCTTTAAAATTTAAATCCAGACCAGGCAATTTTCCTTTTCCTGCTTACGTTATTGGATTCTAACAAGTGTTACTTTTTTCTGGCATAGTGCCTAGAGAACCAACCTGGCTGTATTTTCTATGTAATTAAAATATTTATAATCTTGTTCCTGTTCTCTCAGTGCCCTGAGATCCCTCAAGAGAGGCTGTAAACTTTATACATGTGAGCTGCAGCCTAAAAACTGAGCTCATCTAATTTAATTTTAATTTTGGTTTCTTGCTGCACCTTTTCATAGGGGTAGATGCAAAGAAATACATTCCGTAGGATCTGTTAAGATCATGCAACTTTTGTGGAGTGTGTATACACTTTGTGTACTCAGGCAATTTATAATGTGAGTTCTATAAAACTGGGGTATTAGCCCAAAGAAAACAGTGAGGGGTGGAAACCATAAACTAGAACAGGGGAGATCCAGTTCCAAATCATTGCTCAGCTACCAAGGTCAGTGGGCAATCTTGTAACATCTCTCAACTGAATCTATTTCACAAATTGGTTTCAGGAATAAAAAGGGATGAGAAGTCCTATGTATCACCATGCTCTTATTGGAGGGTTCCTTTGAATCTAATTATGGTTTAAGAACCTAGTTGTGACTGTTTTCATGAGTGCATTCTGCCAATACAGCTTTAAGTTTTAAGGCTTGATTCAGTTTCTGGGTTTCAGAATTGTCACCCTATCTTTTAAAAAATGGTTTGACATTGCCATTTCTCTTTTAACTGAAAAAGTGGGTAGAAACAGTTTAAAGAATGGGGGATTAAGATTTCTTAATTGCTTCTCTTTCTTTCGGTACCAGTTCTTCTCCCTTTCCTACTTCTTACAGGTTTGAAGATCTTTCTAAACAAGAAAATATGTTGATGCATTTCTAGTATAATTGAGTTGATTCAAGGAATCTGAGTTCTGGGATGCAATTGGATAATGTGATTATATTTGTCTTACTATGGTTTGGTAGATTTTATAAATCAGATGGCTAAGCTCTGATTTACAGGCCTCATTGTACCCTCCAACACTTTTTCTGCAGTTTTCAACATCTCCAAACTCGTCATTATGAAATACAATGAATAGGGTCTTTTGTTCCAGAAAATAGAAAAGCAGGAGTGTTAATTCTTCAATAGGTTTACCATAGCCACGTTATGCTAAATTTATCTCCCCTGGCCCCTCTCCAAAATAGGATCAAAAAGTATGCTTCTGTTCCTTTTGTGATGTGATTACCATTCCCCCAAGGTTCAGTCTGCTTTTTTAAAAAAATGCCCCCATCTTCCCCCAAAGGTTGTTCTTTTGTGGTATGAATGCATATTTTAATGAGTATTTTAAATCTGGAGTATTGCCTTTTTAATAGACACTTCCCTTTCATTAACTTTTTTTTCTCTAGTGGAAAGGGAAAATGTGCAGAAAAGGACTTTTACCCGATGGATGAATTTACATTTGGAAAAGGTAAGAGTGTTTTATATATATACTCTGTTCTCTTCTCTGAGAAGTGAGGTCTGTAGACAGGAGAGCATGTGAAATCTTAGGTTATTTATTTAGTACTTAGCCACTTCCGGCAAATTTAGGAAGCCAATCAAGGAAAGACCAGCTAGTACTTGAATAGGGAACTGTTGGCTACACTGGTCTAGAACAACTTGTGGGCATCTCACCACGGCGAACTTATCACAACTAATTTACCATGGCCAACTCAACATGGAATAACTCACCATGGGACAACAATTGCAATAATATCGAAAAATGGTGAAATAGAATCATGAAAGAAAGGATGTGAAAGGAAGGTCAAAATGAAATGTGAATGACAAAAATTTAAATATTTTTAAATTATTTAAAATAATTAAATTGAATTGTTGAATTGTCCGGCAATGAGTTGTCCCGTGGTGAGTCAGCATGGTGAGTTGTCCCATTCTGGCCTAGACTTAAAAATTTAAAAATATCCAGAAGATGAGAATGGTAAATCACTGCCATAATGTTGCTAAGAAAAGTCACAAATACTGTCCCAAAGAATCGAAGTTTTAGTTTGCTTCTGTTCTTTAAAAATGCTGAAGACATTTTTCAGTACAGTGAAGGCACAATAATGATGTAAATGTCAGCCTCTCCAAAGCTGAGGGCCTCCCAGAAAATTTGAAATATTTACTTGAGAGCAGTGTTTTTCAAAGTTGGCATCTTTAAGAAGTGTGAACTTCAACTCCTAGAATTCCCAGCTAGGAAATTCTGAGAGTTGAATTCCACATATCTTAAAAGTTTCCATGTTTGAAAAACACTGCTTTAGAGCTTATTGATAAAAGCAAAAGAATGGATTTGGACCAGGGGTGAAATGCTCCCGGTTCGGACCAGATCGCCTGATCCGGTAGCGAGGGTAGCAGATGGTTCAGAGAACCGGTAGCAAAAATCCCTGCTCCCCCCCACCATGTCCAACTGAGCCGCATGATCATCAGAGGCTTTTTTTTTCTTTTAAAAGCATTTTTCTACAACTTCTTCGGCCGAAGAGGTTGTAAAAAAATGCTTTTAAAAGGCTCTGACGATCCCAGCTGAGTTGCCTGATTGTCAGAACCTTTCAAAAGCATTTTTTTTACAACCTCCAAAATGCTTTTAAAAGGTTAAAAAGAAGCCTCTGATGATCCCAGCTGAGCAGGATGATCGTCAGACCATTTTTACTTTTAAAAGCAATGCTTTTAAAAGTAAAAAAAGAGATTGCACACCACACCTGATCACGACCCCCTCGCATACTGTTCTACTTACTGCATGCCTCTTTTTGGCATGTACTGCACGCACGCGCACCTCACATTTGTGCATGGTGCACACTGTATATGCGCAGCCAGTGAACGGTAGAAAACTGGTTTAGATTTCACCACTGGTCTGGACTAGATGGGCTCCAGAGATCCGAATAATCTTTTCCTTCCATTCATTATGTCTGATTCTCAGAGACTTCCTGGACAAATGGCAGTAAAGACAACTATTTGCTGTCCCATATCGATTGTTTGTATTTTTGCAACCCAAATGTGATAGCCCTAAAAAATAAGCATAGAAATTTTTCACATCAGTAATTGCTAATGATTCAAATATATTGGAATTGCTGAATAACTTGATATCTATGGACAATAAGCAAAGGTTTGTTTTTGATACAGGATATAATTTCTTGATAAGCTTCTGTGTGAAGTTCCTTTTTTTCAATGAGGCTCCCCCTGAACAATTACAAAATGCCCGAATTAAACTAAAATATTCCCTTTGTTTCTTGAACATTGCCAATTTTACTGTCAGAGGTTTTGTTTGACACAGTTTTCTTTTCTTCTGGATAGGGACCGACTGATTTGATTGATATAGATGAATGCATATTCCAAAGCTATTAAATGATTCCCCTTTTTTCTCCACAGTGTAGCCCCCCTCTGGAAGTTAAAGATTTGCTGGTTGATATTAAAGATGGCAAAATTCTGATGGCACTGCTGGAAGTGCTGTCTGGACAAAATCTGGTATGTATAACATATATTGTAGGATTGAATTTATGATAAATTGAAACTTGGTAGATTTCTCTCTCCTAAAAGGATCTGAAATGTTTCCTGAGTCAGATAGGTACAATCAGAATGGATTCTGCGTTTCATGCAGTTAATAAAACTGCACCAACACAGAAAGGGTTAGGAATCATAATATTGTATATTGTCAACCCTATCCTATCCATGTCCTAGCCTATCCATGTCCTAGCCTATTCATTAGGATCGTATATGAGTGAATCTGACCTAACCAAAAGGAAGCATTTAATATTTAAATGTAATTAATTGATTCAAATATTTACTTCTTAACTTGGGAGTTCAATTTTAGAAGGTATAAGCATGGGTGAAATGCTACTGGTTCGGACCGGTTCTCCCGAACCGGTAGTGAAAAATGCTACTGGCTCAGGCGAACTGGTATTTCCAACGATCAACTTGGTGATGATCAGCTGTGGGTATGCAATTTATATTAGCTAAAATCATTGGAATTCCTGCTTTCTAGCTAATCTAAATTGCGTGGCATGGCAGATTCCCCCCTCCCTCTGTTCTATTTATCTTTGCAGATTCAGAAGGCTTCAAAATATTCCTTTTATAGTGCTGCATGGGTGCACGTCAGGTAGCAAACTCACAGAACCGGTAGCAGACTTCAGAGGATTTCACCGCTGGGTATAAGACTAGGAAAGCTTTTTCATAAGAGTAAGCAAACTTGTGATTAGGGATTCCCACTTTCCTTCTATTGCTTTTAATGGGAAAGGCAATAGGGATGCTATACTTCTTTTATTAACTTAAACATTTGTATGCCACCATTCAAAACCATACTTCCCAGGATGGGCTACAATGTCATCACTGTGGTGAGTAGATAGAGTTGTGGTGGTGTAATGGTTAGAATGCAGTACTGCAGGCTAACTCTGCCCACAGCCTGGAGTCTAATCCTGATCAGCTCAAGGTTGACTCAGCCTTCCATCCTTCTGAGGTAGGTAAAATGAGGAGCAAGAATGTTGGGGCAATAAGCTGACATACTGTAAACTGCTTATAGTGTGCTGTATAGCACTGTGGAGCGGTATATAAGCCTACATGCTATATTCTTCAGAGGCAACTGTGAGGGGAGAGAGATTACAAAAAGAGTGTTATGCTGATTTTAGGCAAGCTTTGCCCCTTTTGGCATGTGTGCCATAACACTTCATGCACATACAAGAAGAGTATAGTTTGTGGCATTATGACCCAATATTGTTTTTAATCATTCTGATGAAAGTTCTAGACGCTTGAAGCCACAGATACTTCTGTGTTTTACTTTTCTGAGGAAAAGAGGCAGAATTTGTGAAATAACTTAAAACTCTCTATTCGAGACCTTTGTGAGGTAGGAAAAGGTACATACACATAAAAGTATTCGATTATTTTATACCTATTGACTATATAAATTCTGTATAACTGTTATGGAACTATGACCACCATTGTATAAATTATTTCATATTTAAGTAAGATGTAAATTGTATATATGTTTTGAACTCAAGTGTCTTTGAGTTCTTGTATATGTGAACATTTTGCTCTAAAGCAGTAGTGTGCAATTTCTCTTAAGAGTCACATTAGACTTTGCTCACTGTTCTGAGTCCATAATCCCAAAATAAGATGAACTAAAATCCTAAATTAGAAGTGCAGTATACACAAGACACATATAAATACACATTATAGAGTGAAGCCTATTGGGGGACTTTGGACAAATCATTTTCTCTCTGACCCAGAAAGGAGGCGATGACAAACCACTTCTGACAAACATAGGCAAGAAAACTGCAGGGACTTGCCCAAGCAGTCTTCAAGAACTGGAAATAATGGAATGGAAAAAATAGATATAAATATAAATACTATAAAAGAGGAAGATATAAAAACATACGAGAAAACAAAAGGGAAGATGCAAATACTTTTCCTTACTGAACTTTGAACATACTCTGTATTACAGTGCAAAACACTAGCAGAACTATGTATAAATAGTAAATCAATACTGAAAAGTATAGATAAAATAAAAATAGGGTTCTATGGAAAAATAAAGTTCAATTTTGGATGTTAGGATTGTATATAACAGTGATGGCGAACTTATGGCACGCGTGCCACAGGTGGCACGCGGAGCCATACCGGTGGTCACACAACCTCAGCTCCGGTGCACATGCACATGCCGGCCAGCTGATTTTCGGGCCTTCTGCGCCCACTGGAAGTCGGCAAACAGGCCATTTCTGGTCTCCAGGAGGGCCTCTGGGAGAGTGGGGAAGGCCATTTTCACCATCCCCAAGCTCCTAGAAAGGCTCTGGAGCTTGGGTAGGGCAAAAAAAACGGGCCCACCATGTCATCACGTGCCAAAAATGGGGGAAGCATGGGGGAGGGTGTTGCACACACATACGCAGGGGCGGGTCGCATAGAATTATGGGTGTGGGCACATGCGTGTGCAACCCCCCCTGCCCCCGCTTTTGGCACGTGATGGCAAAAAGGTTAGCCATCACTGGTATATAACATTGTTATCCAAGGATGGTTTTCAATTGGAATCAAATTGTACTTTATATTTCTTTTTTTATAATTATTATTATTTAGGAAGTTATTCTTGGCATCAAGGCAACCCCTATAATATTATTAGTAGGGAAGAATTACAGACTTTTCCAAAATAAGTTATTTAAAATCCTTGCAGTTGTTATCGTATACCGTATTAGTAAACTTTGAAGGAAAATATTGTTAGTGATATTTCATACAAATATCTCAGGTTGAGCTATAGAATGACAAAGTTCAAAATCTGTTCTTTTGTACTATAAATAATTTCCCAGTATTCAGGGCTTTACAACATTGGTACCACATGAAGATCTGTTAGATTTCTTTTCAATCCATTCTGATTTTCTTTTAGCTACATGAGTACAAGTCTTCAACCCATCGTATTTTTCGACTGAACAATATTGCAAAGGCCCTTAAGTTTTTGGAGGATAGCAATGTAAGTAATTTGTGTGATTGTAATTCATTCTGTTAACAAAAATTATGCTAATTAATTTGTGCTAAATAATTATGTCTTAATGCCAGGTTTGCACACAATAGGCATTAAAATCTATTTGGTTGCAAAGAATAGATATTAAAATCTACTTTAGATTAATTCTAAAATGTTTCAAAGGCTTCAGTTGGATTAAATGATTAGAAGAATGCAAAAAATGCTTTTAATTGGCAGGCTCTGAACAATTGAAACTGCTTTGATTGAACTCTTTGATTTTTAAAACTATTTTCAATTATGTTAAGGATTATACTTTTCTATTAAAGAATAGCCAGAGTTCTAAAATAGTTCAGTAGCTGAAAATCTGAAACAGCTTTCTTCCATATGTATTGAATTTCCTTTCCCATAATCTCCAGACAATGTGTGGTCATTGCTACTTGAACAGTGCCAAAACTGAAGTTCAAAAACTATTGGGGGATATTAAATTGGAAAAGGTCTTCAGAATATTATGACTTCTTAATTTACAAGACTGAAATCTAGAAAATGTGGCTTGGGAACCAGTGATTCACAATTTAGAGAAAAGCTATTCTATAGGCAATAATGTGTATACTCTATGCATGCAGTATAAAATAATAGTACCCATCATAAAACAAAAACTTATCTTCAGAATATAAAAACAATACACTTTATTAAGTTTTAATTTTTTAAAAAAGTTCATATCTCCAAGTAGACCTTGACTTACACCCATAATTACAACCCGATTTACTGTTGCAAGTCATTGCAGTTGTAAATTGAGACATCACATAACTGGATTTGAAGTTATGACCATTTTTTATGATGGTTGCTAAGCAAGCATGACAGACATTAAGTGAATGCATAAATAATTAAGGGAATCTATTTCCCCCAGTGGCCATTTTTTGCCAGAAATCAGAAGTAAATACCAAAAAATGGCAAAAATCATGTAATCACATGGTGCAATAAACAGCTATAGAAGTGAGCTGGTTGCCAAGCATCTAAATGCAATCATGTGAGCATGAGATGGGGTACAGATATCTTATCTCCAAAAACAGGCTGTAAATAGCTTTGGGGAGGTCCATTGTAACTTTGGTTGTTAAGCAACCAGTTGTAAGTCAAGGACTACCTGTACCTATTTTGACTCAACAGAATAATAGTTTGGACATTCTGCATTTTGCCGAGCAACATTAGACAGGTAACCATTGATTAAAAAAAGAAAGAAAAAAAGAATAGAGTACATTGAGTGTAGTCCAAGTGTTTGTACATCATGCTATATCAAAAACAAATATACCACATTGTATCATTTAGCTGTCTCGCCTTTCAAAGGTGCTACTGCTGCTATTCTTTCTCCTTCTTAATTATTGCTTTATTTGTTAGCTATTTGCAGAGCTGATAACAACCTTTTTGTACACCCAGATGGCAATTTTCTTCCTAACTAGTAGGTACCTCTCTACTACCAAATGTAAAAAATAAGCTATTTGCTCTTTAAAACCACCCAGAAATTATAACTTGTGCAGAACTGGACACCCCTCGGTTTGCTATGAGACATCATTGCTATGTGAGCTGCATTGGCTTCCAGTTTTTCATGCCCATTCAAAGGGTTAGTTATCAATTAAATCCCTATATGGCACAGGGCCAAGTTATTTATGGGTCTACCTCTCCCTGAAACTATTTTCCAGATCAGACCCAGGGAACACATTCCAGATCCCTTCCCTTAAATGTAGCCATCTAGTGGGATTCGAAAGCACATAAAAATGCGAATAGTAAAATAGGGGCCACCTTTGGTGGGAAGGTAACAGTGTTCCATTAGCTTTTGGCATTTAGTCATGCCAGCCACATGACCACGGAGACGTCTTCAGACAGTGCTGGCTCTTCGGCTTTGAAATGGAGATGAGCACCACCCCCTAGAGTCGGGAACGACTAGCACATATGTGCGAGCGGAACCTTTACCTTTAGTGGGACTTAGCAAGCATGCCTTTCCCATAGCAGCCTTGCCTTGTGGTAATACCCATCCCCTTGAGATCCAGCAGAGACCCCGCCACACACACTCTCTTAACCATCTGGTTAGCTATAAATAACTGATGTTTCCTCGGGTGTTGTGATGGTACAGTTGGTGCCCAAAGATTCCATAGATGAATATATGCAGATAATGGATTAGCTCCCTGTTTTTTCTTGTTTTTCTTCCATTGTTTGTGATTTTATTATTGTTGCTAGGCATCCAGTATCGTGTTCCACAACCTGGATAGCCACATATTTTTTAAAAAAATAAATAAATCCTTCAAGTGTATAATTACCTATATTATGGATTCTGGAAGCACGATTTTGCCAGCCTTGGACAAAATGAACGTCATCTCCGATAGAAAAAATTTGATGAAGGTGTGGCACTAACAAGTAAAATTACAAAATGAAACTTCAGTTGTGTGGGGAGTCATTATCTTGCTGAATGATTTATCTTATGCTATTGAATTCTGCATGTGCTGTTACATCATACTCCATTTATACATACGTATCTGGTTGCTAAGGGGTTTAATATGTCATAGTAAGGTGCTTCAACTTCAGCATGTAAGGTGAAGCTGCTCTTAGGCATAGTGAACTTTTTAAAGGACAGATGGAGTGATTTGATCTGTGTGTCCAGCCCTTCCTGAGGGTGCCTATAATACTTGTAAGTGACTGATAATGGGAGGATTTTGCAGAGTAAAAATTAGGATAATATAATCAGCGTATGTCCTAATCTAAGGGAGTTCTTGAATTTGCAAGAGCTGAATACAGTGATCGTACACAGGAAACTTCTCCCAGCAAGAAGTTGTCTATTCCTAATTGTTTTTTGTTTAATCTTCAAGTTATCCCCATGACTTCATGGATATAGCTTAGCTCCTTGCTGCTTAGGCAACTTTTAATTCCATCATAATTTCTGTACTTCCAACATAGGCATAATAATGATTCAATTCTGATTGCAGTGAAAGCCAAAAAGCTAAAAACAAAACAAAACTAAGGACTATACAACTTGCAAATTTTAATAGATGTTCTTCATTGTGGACCCATACCTAACCTCAATTCGACACAGAGTTTTGTGAATGAATTCTAAATACTGCACGTCCCTCAGTCCTCCAGATATGACAGATGCTAAGGCTTCAGAAATAGAAAGTTTTATAGTATAATCAATATTATACATAGAAAAACTAATGGAAGTATCAGAGTCTGTTTCACTTCTTAAAGTGTAGGCTTTTCCTAAAGTAACAGTTTTGCTTGTGAGCATATATACCCAATTCTGTCTTAGTGACAGAACTGAATACTCCTTGTCACTGATTGTGTTTTTCTATTTTTGGAAACCATATTTTGTGGGATTGTTGTATTTTGCATTTTGTGTGAACTTAGAAATTGATAAATTAGTCCTTGATTTCTCAGTTTGATGCCCATGGATGCCAATGTGCCAGCCAACGTCTTCTTTAGTGTGTGATAAATTCTCTACTTCAGCACCCCCCAAACATTTTGGCAGCAGGTTTTTTGAAAGACAATTAATTCTTCCATGGATTGGGGGAGGAGGAAGGGGATGGTTTCAGTTTTCCTTGCTTGCCTGTCGCTCACCTCCAGCTATGCAGCTCGGTTCCAGTCCATGACCTGGGGGTTGAGGGCCCCAGCCCTACTTCAGACTTTGCTAAGATTCAGGGCTTTTAAAAAAAATACATGGGAAGCTTGTATGTTATGAAGCAAAGCATCAGGATTAGACTTCACTTAGAATGTGTCTAGGCCCGCAGAAAGCAAGGAAAAGGGGGAAATGATAGGAAACTACCGACCAGTGCTTTTTTCCTTTTGAAATTTGGTCATTGGGTCATAGGGTGGGGAGAGACAATGGTAAACTGAAGTGGTACAGAAGGTGGTTGAGGAACAACTTAAACTGTTTGCCTTCTGATAAATTGGTGGGTTTTGTAAGTGATTATATTTGCTGTGGCAGCCATTCTGTGACAATGCCCACGACATGCTCTTGAAGTTATAAATTTGCCTACTAGCCTGAAAACATGAATTCATTTAATTGTGCTACTTTACTAACAAAGGTTATACAACCCACAGCTCAGCACAATGAGTGAAGTCGGCCAGTGTCAAACAAGATGCATTTTGGACTTTGCTTCATATGGCATCACTCCTAGTGAATATCTGAGTTCATCTGGGCTCATTTTAAACAAAAGTATCATCAGTTTAAATATTTAACATGTAATCACATGTCTCATCTCGCCCTAGGGCACCCTTCTGCAGCCTGGTGTACTCCAAATAAGTTGGTTTGCAGTTCCCACAATAATCATGTTGACTGGAGCTGATGTGATCCAGGTTGAATGAGAAAGGACAGTAGTGATGTCTTAAGATTGTACTTTCTTCTTCTACTCCTTAGGAGGCACTATATTTGAATTCTTTAAGAGAAAGACAGATAGGAAAACATTTTAAAATTCCCTTGACAGTAAGGAAAGTTAAAATATTAGTATTTTAGTATACTAATTAGTATACTAATATTTAGTATAAATATTAAGCCACAAGAGATTCAAGATATCATGGTTTGTAGCTATGCAGAAACTGAAAGGGTCATGGGAGAGTTCCAGTACTCTTACTATTATTTAAGAAATACTGGAGGCATCATACTGGAATTTAACCTTGTCACTGGGAGTAGCAGAAATTCCCTTGTTTCCGTTTTTGCCTGCAGGGAGTGTTATTGGGAATAAGTAAAACATGTTGTTTGTCTTGTGAAATATGCTTCAGTATGCGAACCCTGAATCCCAACCCTGAAATCTTATCTTTGAGTAAATTGATCACACCCTAAAAAGCAGTGGCTGTTTTAAAAGCCATGAAGTAAAAATGAATGGAGAAATCTGATGCCTCCAAGATAGCTGAGTGAGTTTTGAAGAGTTTTGAATTTGCATTAGAAACATGTTACGTTCACATTTCCAAACACCCACAAGCTCATATGGTTCTCACATTTATAATGAACCCTGTTCTATTCTTGCAGTTTGCTGGAACAAATTTATCAGAGTAACCTAATAAATGTAACTTGAATAGAATAATGAATTTTTGAAGACTTATGTAATATACAATTGTCAGAAATGGAACTGCCACAACATAAACTTAATTATTTTGGTTTTAAAAAAATCAGATATGTAACTGAAGGGCAAAGTTGTTATTGTGGTAATGCATGACAAAGACATATTTTAATTCATCCTTTGAACCCACTAGTGATGTATCTTGATATCATGTTGTTCTCTAGTGTTTTCTGCATCATTGACTGCAGTAGGTAATGGTGAGTTGGGAGGGAGTCACAAGACAAAGTGTATACTTTGGCATCCATTCAGTTTGACCAATATGGAGCAGGCTTCTGTCCAAATTCAACATCAGAAGATGTTTATCATGTTTGCGCTTGAAATAATGAATGTTGCTACTGTACATTTTAACCATAGAATTTGTGTCCAAAGGGACAGGGAGTGTTTGAACATTGAAGCATGAGATATTTAATGAAACCAATGAATTTGACGTGCTTCTAACCAGTAGAAAAGCAAATTGTCCAATAAATTGGCAAGGAGGTTATTGGTTTTTTAAAAATAATTATATTATTAAAGATTATAATTACAACAGTAAAAACTAATACAAGCTAAAATAAAATAGATGGGTAAAAAGAAAGTAGAAAGTGCAGAAAAGAAATAAAAAAGGAAAAAGAAATAGGTAATAAGTAAAGAAAATAAATAAATAAAGAAGTTACTTCCTACCTATCACAAATATTAACAATTTTAATAACTTAACACCTTTTCTTAAATACCGCATCTCTTATTTATAAACAAATACATAAAGCATCGTTTCAATTGAGTGTTATCAAAAGGCCATTAAGTGTTTTCAGAGATAACAACATATCTATTTTAACCTTGATCAAATAAACCAATTTAAATTCCTTCCTTTCCATCCATTTTATTGGATGGAATAATAATATTTTTTAATAATTTTATTAAAAATTATTTAAATAATTTTTGTAAAACTTGATTTCTTCTCACTTTTTCTGTTCCTTCTCACAAGATTCTTCAAAACTTTAGCAAGCTCCTTTCTTAAATCCAATATAGGAAAATTATCCAAATCACTCTCTTAATTTATTGTTTGTATATCCATTTTAAGTATTTAAACATCAACTGTTTCTTTTGTATGTCCAGTGTAGCAACTTTTTTCATGTAATTCTTGTACCCTGCAATTTATAAATCCACATTCAATTCAGATTCAGTCTTCCCAAGTAGAACTTGTTTCTCTTCCATAACATCTTTTAGACACAATTTTTCCATAGAGGCACTGCTAAAATTGACTCTGATCCCATTGTTCAAAAATATAATTCAAAATGTCCAATGTTGGAGTATTTTGCTACATTCTGTAATTGTAAGTTGAGTTTATGTGCTAGTCTCCTTTAATTGCAATCTTTAGTTTCCTCTAGCTTCCTCTGGTGTCCAATTTTTAAAATCTTTTTTTTTTTAAAAAGCCAAAAGCCCAACAGAAGGAGTCGTTTATAAATTCCAAAATCTTATAGGGATCCTTGGCCCATTTATAATTTTATAAAATCAAATTTTTAATCACTATTGGGTTTTTTTTTGCTGTTTATTAAAAAAATAAGTTATTAATTTCAATTTTATTGAGCCTGTTATTTGTATTCCTATATCTGTCTGGTTTGGTATAGGAACCAAACTGGACAGGTACAAACTTCAACAGATAATCAATACTTCAGAAAGAATAATTGCAACCAGCCTGCCTTCCATAGAAATTCTACATATTAAACAGATTAGGAGGAGGGCTGAGACCTGTAGTCTGCAGACTCCTCACATCCTGGACATAAACTGTTTCAACTCCTTCCCTCAGGACAGTATTACAGGGCATTGCATGCCAAAACAACTAGACACAGGGACAGTTTTTTGAACTGAATTGAATACTTTATTTGGCCAAGTGTGATTAGACACACAAGGCATTTGACATTGGTACAGAAGCTCTCAGTGTACATGCAAAGCAACAGAATAATAATACTCATAATAATATCAGTAAAAGGGAGATCAAAGATGATCACAAGAAGGATAAATAATACTACAGCCATACTACATGGTAAATACACATAGATATTAGACAGCACTGTGACAATTAGGTGTCTAGCAAAGTGATGGCGGGGGGGGGGACTTTCCCTTTGTCTAGTTGTGTTGAGTTTTTCCTTCGTGGGAAGGGCCAATCCCAGAATGAAGGAAAAACAAGTACAGATAGTCCTTGACCAATAACCATTTGCTTAGCAACTGGTGGAGCCATGGTGGTGCAGTGGTTAGAATGCAGTATTGCAGGCTAATTCAGCTCACTGTCAGGAGGTCAACCTCACCAGCTCAAGGCTGACTGAACCTTCCAGGCTTCTGAGGTCAGAAAAATGAGGACCCAGATTGTTGGGGGCACTATGCTGATTCGGTAAACCACTTAGAGTGGGCTGTAAAGCACTATGAAGCGGTATATAAGTCTAAGTGCTATTGCTATTGTTAGAAGTTACAACGGCATTGAAAAAAATGTGATTTGCAGCTAGACTTCACACTTATAACTGTTATAACTAGATGGACAAATGCATCCATCTTTGTCATTTTTGGATCTCTCAGCAGCCTTTGATACCATCAACCATGTTATCCTTCTGGACCATCTGCAGTGATTGAGGAATGTGGTCACTATATTCAGTTGTTATGGTCTTTCCTTGATGGATGATTCCATTTGAGGGGAAGGGCAGGAGAGATTGGCCAGAGACTACTCCCTTGTAGGATGATGCAAGGATTGGTTCTGTCCCCCCTCCAATTTAACATTTACATGAAGTTGCTAAGCCAGGCTGGACATTCCAGGGAAGCCTGTTGGTGTCTAGAGGCTGTATGGTTCTTTGTAGAAAATAAGGAAAATGACCCTAACAGAGTTATAAAAGGCTCCATTTCCAAGATAAAAAGGGCTAAAACATTCTTAAATCCAGAATGTCCAGACAATGTCCAGAAACTGCTCAGACAGCTACCTCCCTAATTCACGTCGCTCCCATGTAACACCTCTCTTGCGCGAGCTGCACTGGCTCCCGGGTGTATTTTAAGGTGTTGGTTACCACCTTTAAAGAGTTCCATGGCTTAGGACCTGGATATTTACAGGACCGCCTTCTGCCACCGATTGCCTTCCACCGACGATGCGTTCTCACAGAGAGGGCCTCCTCAGAGTGCCGTTGGCCAAACAATGTTGACTGGTGGCCCCCAGGGGGAGAGCCTTCTCTGTGGGGGCCCTGCCCTTTGGAACGAACTGCCCCCGGATATACAAAGGATCCCCAACCTCCGTGCCTTCCAGCGTGCTTTGAAGACCTTTTTATTCCATCAAGCCAGGCTGACAAAATAATTTGATTTAATTGGGATTTGTAAATGATTTTTAATTTTGGGTTTTAAACAACGGCCAAGGGATTGAATTATTTTAATTGGCTTTTAATTTTTATGGGTTACTGTTTTTTAGTATGGCTGTGCACCGTCCTGAGTCCTTCGGGAGAAGGGCTGTATAGAAATACAATAAACTAACTAACTAACTGAATCATAAGGAGGAGATGGTACAGCAAAATCAGACAAGATTCTGTTATTATAGCCAGTCTCAGTAAAAATAGATGTAGATATCCTGGGGAATTGATTATGTGGTCTAGTTTACCTAGAGCAGGGGTGTCAAGTACGAGGTGTCATGTTGCTGTCACATGGTGTATCGTGAACTTTTCCGCCCTTTACTAAACCGGAGGTGGGTGTGGCCAACACATGATGCATCCGGCTTGTGAGCCGCAAGTTTGACACCCCTGACCTAGAGAAATGATAGTCCGGATGGGAGAGAGTTTAAGCTGAATACTACTAACACAGAATTACTGTTTGTCCATTGGGATTCTTTGTTCATTTCAACAATATCTCTGGACAGAGCAGCATTTCACCTGAATGATCAGTTTTGTGACTTATATGTTCTTCTGGACTCATAGCTTCTGCTAGAAAAGCAGATAGGAAGTGACCAGACAGGATTTTTTCCAGCTTCAGCTCATGCACCTGTTGGAACCCTACCTGGAGTGGTTCTTGCTACAGTAATTCATGTCCTCACCAAAACTCGCTTGGGCTACTCTACATGCTCTACATGAGGCTGCCTTTGAAGATCCCTTAGAAGCTGCAATTGGTTCAAAATGCAGCAGCCCATGTGATGATCAGTGTTCAACAGAAGAGAACATACTACACTAGTGTTGTGGGCTCTGTATTGATTGCCCACAAGTTTCTGCTATTTAAAGTGCTGGTACTAACCTAGAAAGCCCTACATGGCTTGGTATCTAGATACCTGCAGGACTACATGTTCTGAAACAAATTGATTTGACCAGTTTAATCAACTCATGAAAAACTATCAGCATTGCCCCATTTTAGGAAGGCAAAGGAGGGCAAAACTCAATGGTGCTGCTTTTCATTGATTAGGCTGATTGTTTGGAAGGAACCTCCCAATGAGCACCTAGTTTGGCTCCCACCTTACATGATTTTTGGAAACTACTAGAAAATACAGCTCTTCTGGAGGGCATCTGGATCTTGACACTATATGTTGTTATTGTTTCTTAGATATTTATCTGTGCAATACTGCAAGCTCTTAGGTATTTTGCAATGTATAATAATCCATCTATGATTATAACAAGTGTGAAAGAGGTGGATTGTGGAGGTCAGAAAAAATAAAATGCACAAGGGGCTGGTAGTGATATTTAGCCTATAAACAGTGACTGACCCACAAAAGCAGTTGTTAAATGTAGTATGAATAATACTAGTCTGGATAAGACATCTTCATCTCCTGCTCATGGGGTCCAGAGGTACTTGGGGATCTAAATGTCAGGCCCATATATAGCTTCATTCATTCAACATGGCCAAATTCTTTTATGTTGAAATAAAAATAGAAGGATCATTTGCCGTCTTTACTGCTGGCTGGTATAGAGGAATACCAAGAAAACTTGAGGAAAGAATGCATGAATCATTAAATAAAAATCAACTTAGCCCTGGAAGGAAGAAGAGATATGAAAGTAACTCAAGACAACCCTCATTTGATTCTGTTTGGTTTAAGAGGGGCAGAGTGTAACATTGATAAGCTTTTAAATAGTTTGTTCCCTGCTTTGGTCTATCTCAAAAGGGCTGACTCTTGGTAAAATAAGGGAGTAAAAAGAAAAAATGCTAGTCCTACAGACAAGAAAATATGCGGGGCCATATTACTGTATATTTTAAACTAGCACAGTTTATATAGAAGCGTAGATAGAAACAGTAGTCAGTAGCTATTGCACTGTAAAAAAGCACAATGTGACGAAAAATTGCCTAGTCTTATTGAGAAATGTAGATAGTACATACAGTCTCTAGTTCCACAACTGAAAATCAATTATTTGATGAATATATTTATTTGAAAACATAACTTTGAAAAATGCAAACCATTTTTCTTTAGGTAAAGCTGGTTAGCATTGATGCATCTGAAATAGCAGATGGGAACTCCTCCATGGTACTGGGCCTGATATGGAACATAATCCTGTTTTTTCAGGTAAAAAAATCCAATGCTATAATTCACGTTTTCACTTTCAACAGAAAACAGACTGATATACAAAAAAGGATACAAATTAAATAGATGCTTGCTGTCATCTGTATTTTTATTTATTTTTTTGTCTAGCAACATTGCAAAATTTGGACTGTGGCAATGATCCCATCACCTGAGCCTCATTACCTCTTTCTTTTCTCCCTTTCTCTTCTTCCACCTCCTTCTCAGGACATTTCCTTTATCCTCACAAATGGTTTTCTTCATCTAGTTACTTATGTTCAGCCTGACTTAAATGTTTCTGGCTTTCATCCAAAGCTTAGATCAGTCTCCAGTCATTGCATTCTTCATTTTAATGGTATGCATCTTGCCAATTATGCTTTAGACAGAGATGCAAAACTTGAGGCCCCAGCTAAGGTTGCAATTGAACCCCTCAAGCCTCAGATATAGATTCCAGAAATCCTTACAACAAATTGTCATTTTTATTTTGGTGGAGAGGAAAAATTAACATATGGGGACACTGCATAGTGTTTATGTTATTTAATTTTACTTACATTTACATTTATGTTAAATCAAATGTAAGTGTTATCCTTGGCCCTATCTACTTTTTATCCTGTCCTGTGGTAATTTTTGGAATATGATTCCCAATATGCCACAAAAAGCCAAGTGCAGGACTCTGTCAAAAAATAAAGGTTGCACACTGCTTTTTTAAACAGTTGTAGATGTGCATTGTTTCAATGTACTAACACCGAAATTAAACTGTGAAATGTGACACAATGATTTACCCATGTAATCAATATGCTTCCAACTATTTAAAAACACCAATCCAGAGCAAATCTAACTCGCCCCCTATTTTATGGATTGGGAACCAGATTTTGGCCAACAACACTTCTCGTTCATTTCTATTCTCTATAAATGTTGCTGTTTTTTCCACAAATGATCTCTAATGTGATTGAGAGTTCTATTTATGCCATCTTGATAGATTGAAAATACTACCCAATTACTAGACGTGCAAATCAGGACTTGAAAACTTTTCTAGGAAGGAGAACAGCAGGTCCTTCAAACCTAATCAATATTCCTTGAGTTTTACCTAAGCAGATCATATGGCTCTTGAATGAATTTGGACCTTTTTCAGGAGGAGAGAATTGCCAGTTTTGAAGAAAATATTTAATTATAACAACCTAGCCAATCTATTGTTTCAGTCAGAGGATTCATACAAATACCACAAATATTTGAAGAATACCAATATGCAACCTTAATTAAAATGTTGAAGTCTGATTTATCTTGGACACATGCTTCTTAAATTTTTTTCTTTTTAGTCATTTTTATAAAAAAATATTTAAATGCTGTATAACGATGTCATTCTGAATTCTGCATATATTAAAGTATATCTTTAGGAAAGTCGGGTTGGCTAGAGATTGTATCTACAGATGGCTTTCAAGTAAACAGGAATTGTTTCTGCTTACTCTAATTTGGGCAACTGAGTTATTCCAATTTGGGCAATTAAATTTTGCTAACTCCCAAAGCAACAAAAGCCCCTTCACTTTCTGAAAAGACTTGGGGTTATTGTTTAGATCAGGGGTGTCAAACTCACGGCCTGCGGGCCAGATACATTATGCGCTGGCTGCACCCACCCCAGTTTAGCAAAAGGGGGGGGGAGTTGTAATACGTCATGTGACAATGCAAGTTTGACACCCCTGGTCTAGATGTTATTTATTAATTTTGATCTATTTAATTTGTATAGCTGCCCATCCCACATACATGGTTATGGGAGGGTCACACAGTTAAAAAAGAAAATCCAAACCAAAACAGATTTAAATAATTGAACAATAACAACAAAAACACATTAAAACACATTACAACAATTAGACAATCGTGGATTTAATGTAAGGAAGATTGGAAGATTTAGAAATGCTGATCTTCAGGGTATCAAATTCGGAAGTACTTCTCTGGAAACTCAACCCCAGTTTGCTATATCATCTTTACTCTAATTTTAAGAAAGGCAGTGAAATTTTCAATGACAATTCAGGATTAAGTCCTATATGAGAACTTGATAGCCAGCAGGAGAGCACATGAAATTTGTGCCCTCTTGCCACTAATATAATTTAAATAATTTACATTGCTTTCTATTGTAAGCATTTTTCTCCTCAATGGCCAATGAGCAACCACATTTACTTTAAAATACACAAGGAAAAAGAGGGAAAAACCCTATTGGTGACAAAGAGTGTTTGTTAAAATCTCAACATTAGTATTCTCATGAATCTCTTTTAAAAAGTATTAAGTGGAATATTCAGATTTGCTGATTTAAACTGATTATTTGCCTAAGCAAGACTGGTCAGGTGATGATGATGCAATTGATTAGATTACAGATTAACAGATTAGGAAGAGACCTTTAGGTCATCTAGTCCAACCCCCTGCCCAATTGCTCAGCCAACTGGACCAACAGTTTTCCCCAACAATGGATTTTTGATAGCTTTGTCAAAACTATAGCTAGAAAATATACATACTCATTCAATTAAAAATATCTAACTAGAATACTTAAAATATTTGTTTTTCCCTCAAAATGGCCAAATCAAAATAGTTTTTCTTTGCTAGAGAAAGGAGAGAAAAAAAAACCCTGGCAACATAATTTCAAACCAAACGCTTTCTGAGTATTGTATGTGTTTAGAATGGGCCAAACCTGATCTGATAATCATACAGTAGCCGTGTGAATGTGGTTAGGAGAAAAAAATGTTACAATTTCCTTTCAATTATTTTGCCATTTACTACTTTCCTTCCGGCTGCCTCCATTTCAGCTGCTATTTCCTAAACATGATTATTCCTTTAAAGGTGAGCCAAATTTTCAAATGGCAAAATGGGAGCTAACAAGCCAGGAAACATGAGAAGACATTTCCCGGCCCCACCATCTGTTAAAAAGTAAATATCTCAGGCCTTTGAAAAGCAAAGAGTCTTCCATGCCTGGTGCTGAGTATCACTCATTAAAAGATCAGGTTGTTTATCCTGTTCTGCTGCAAAGTGACATTGGCATTGATTTTAGCATTGTCTTACAGCTATTATGGCATTCCCAAAATACCTTCTTCATAAACTGTAACTAACACTGGACTCCAAATAGAGCCTGCTCCTTGCCACTTGTTATCTCTTCCAAACTCTGAAGTATTTTTTTTCCTTTCTATCATTTGCTAACTTTCAACCAAAAAGGCAGTTTGCTGCATTCTAATAAATCATGTTATTGCCACATAGAAGGTAATCCATATTTAGCGGAAATACCTTTCTTTAACATTTTCTCATGAATGCTGGTGGGGGGGGGGGGGGAAGAGATGTGACGTCCTATTCTGGCAAAGGCTAGAAGGGTTTGGAGCAGAGTTCATGGGAACACAACTACAAGAAGGCAGAGAGTTACCGTAGTTTATACTGATTCCCCTGAAAATCCAATGTTCAGGGAAGTAGGATTCTCAGATAGCAAGGCAGATACATGAAAGCAATTTAATAAGCACTTTTCTTAAGCAGGCTTTTCGGCTGTAATACAATCCCTTCTCTGAAGAGAAAGAGATGTGTTTATGTAAAGGTCAGTCTGTCCAATAGATAGATGAGTAGATTTATTACAGATTAATCATGATAATAAAAAGAAAAATTCAGAAGTTTACCTTTTCGGTAGTGAGCAAAAGCAGATCACATACTGTATATATTTAAATCTTCGCTATGCAACAACATTATTAATGGCTAAGGCTCTTTACTTAGGAATAGTTGTACATTATATTCAATTTGCCTCCATTGTAATACTGTATATGCAAATTATTTATTTTTGTAACCTCTTAAAGATGAGGAAATAATCCACAGAATAAATATGTTACTCTTAAAGAGAGCATGTTTGTGGATTGTTTACTTACAACATCCATACCTGTAGTTTGGCCCAGATCTGGACCATGTTACTGCAAAATATTGACTGTTGGAAGGTGGTGTGCATTTTATGATATATATTGGAAAGCAGTTACCAGTGCTAGTGATATAAAGCATGGACAGCTGTTTTCAGATGCATCAAATTGGCCTCAGCTGAACTCGGTCTTAGCACTGAAGTGGTGCCTGCAAGCAGTTTCTTGCCTAAAGCAATGAAAAGGGCTGATTGTCTGGGAAACATGACTAGATGATAGATCTTTGTGTTGTATTTCTGTCCTTAATAATTGCCTTTTTCATTACAGATAAAGGAACTTACAGGCAACCTTAATAGGAACTCCTCCTCATCTAGCCTGTCATCAGGGCCAAGTGGCCCTGATTCGGACACATCTCATCCCAGCACACCTAATGTTGAGAGAAACATGTCTGTTTCGGTGAAGGATCAGCGGAAAGCAATCAAGGCTCTTTTAACTTGGGTTCAAAGGAAAACTAGAAAGTACGTTGATTCCTCTCCTCACTTTTTAAAAACAAAAGTCAATTTCACTGCCTCTTAGAGGGATGAAAAATGTCCTTTTTTTGATCTGTTTAAAGCAATGTAAAGAGGATCTTGTGCAAGAACAGAATGTAATTGACCCTGTTATCAAGCTGATCAGCTTTTCTGATGTTCCTGTTCTGTGATTTTTGTGTTGATAACACTGTTCTGAATTTCTCTGCAATTGATTTCTTCGTGCAAATTCTCATTACTATACAAAGATTATGGAAACCAGAATAAATGTACCAGTTCTTTCTCTTAGTAGGTATTTTTGGAGAAAGTGGGGAGAATCATAATTTGTCAGGAAAATTAAACTGGAATTCAGCTTTGTGATTCCACTCTTCCATTTCTATCCATTAATCTCAAAGAAAGGGGGTATAGTAATCAGTTTGTCTGGAGGGAAGTTCCATTGTCCACAGATTAATTTTCATCTCTATAGATGCAGCTTAGAGGCCAATCTTTTGTGCCTGGAATGGTCAGAGATTTCATTGCCAGTTAAAATGCTATTCTAAAATGCAAGCAGCGTCCATGCACCTTCCTTTCCATGTCTTCTTTGTTTAATGACTTCTTACAGAACAGTTGTGAAATGGGTCAGTGGAATGACACTGTTATGCACATCACATTTCTGTAAGAATATATTCTAAGTCAGAACTGTCTTTATTTATTTATTTATTTATTTATTTATTTATTTATTTATTTATGCATGCATGCTGGAAAAAAATTATAAAAAGCCCATGGCAATATTTTCAAATATTCATCTTGTGCAAATATAGACATTCACATCTTAAATCATTTGAATAAACTGTTTACTTGCCCATTAGATTTCAGGAAGCAGTTTATGATTCCTCTAAATTATTACAGAGAGCAACTTGCCCCGAGTTCTTTCTATATTTCTGTCTCTACCTAAATTTTAATCTCTGCTTTAAAAATTACAAACACCATTAGCCACATAGAGACATATTCTTGAGATAGGGAGAATTATCCTTTTCTCATTTTCCTGATCATGGAGACCCATTACTCTACTGTATTTTGAAATCTCAGTGAATTATGACATCACTGGACATGTCTTGAGCCAAACAGGAAGCAAACTGGGCTACTGACTAATTAAGGGATATTGTCACTGAGGACTTTCTGTAATGTCCAGTCTCAGCTTCCCTTTGCAGCTGTGGATACTGTCCAGCGGTGCTGTCAGTTGATCATGGGATGGACTCAATTCACTTCCCAGATGGAGTCCAAGCTGCATTTTGTGATGGCCATAGAATCAAATACTACTCAGTTGGAAGGGACTTCTATGGGGCCAATCATTTCAACCCCTAATTTCACGATAGTATTTACAGTAAATACTTCATGTCACACGGGTAATAAACTGTGCTGTGATATCACCAAATGTGTTTGAGCATGGGCCTATTAGAGTCTTTGTTATAAACAGTTTTATGTTGATAGCATTTCCATATATGTTAATTTATGATAATTGTCTCTCTGGACAATGGGCATTTGTTAACACTATTTCCCCCAAAACAAGACATCCCCTGATAATAAGCCCAATTGGGCTTTTAAGCGCATGCACTAAAATAAGCCCCCTCCCTGAAAATAAGCCCAACCCAAAAATATTTAAATGCATGCACAGCTGGTCCCCGCTATTTCCTCTGGTTTCCTCCACACACCCCAAAATAATAAGACCGCCCTGAAAATAAGGCCAAGGGCTTATTTCAGGGTTCAAAAACATATAAGAAAGGGTCTTAGTTTCGAGGAAACACGGTAAATAAAGGAGGCTTCTGGCTGATGTATATTTTTACATGGAAATGAAAAGCTAGTAAAGCTAGATAATATGTTTAAAACAACCCTAAATGAATTCAATTAAAATAAGAAGCACATTTAAGCTTTAAGGTGCACCAGAGTTAACCAGCATCAAGTCATACGTATGAATATATTCTTTTTTTTTTTCTTAAACATAAATACTGGCGTGGAATAAATTTTGTTGAAGGATAACATTCAAATTAAAGAACAGTTTCTGGAATTGGGTATAATGAGAAGGACTAGGGATGATATTTATTATTTATCATTAATTAGTTATTTGATTTAAAATGCAATTTTATTGTACATGTTTCTTAACTTGTGTTCACCGCCCTGAGTCCTTCGGGAGAAGGGCGGCATATAAATACATGTAATAAATAAATAAATAAATAAATATTATAGCAGTGTTCCAATATCTCAGGAGCTGCCACTAAGAAGAGGGAGTCAAGCTATTCTCCAAAGCACCTGAGGGCAACACAAGAAGCAATGGGTGGAAAGTAATCAAGGAGAGAAGCAACCTAGGAAGCAACTAAGGAGAAATTTCCTGATAGTTGGAACAATTAATCAGTGGAACAACTTGTCTCCAGAAATTGTAAAAAAACTGGAAGTTTTAAAGAAGAGATTGATAATCATTTGTCTGAAATGATATTGGGTTTTCTGCCTAAGAAGGGGGTTGGACTAGAAGACCTCCGAGATACCTTCCAACTCTGCTATTCCATTCCATTCCATTCCATTCCATTCCATTCCATTCCATTCCATTCCATTCCATTCCTGGAGGGGGTTAATCTGCTAGAGGGGATGAATCAGCATACAGAGAAGAAGTCCAGAAGCTATCCACATGGTGTTCAAAAAGCAACCTACATTTAAACACTAGCAAGACAAAGGAGATGGTGCTGGATTACGGGAAGCACAAAGAGGAACCTGCCCCATTGTATATCAAGGGAGACTGTGTGGAGAGGGGTTTCCTCTTTTAAATTCTTGGGATTGCTTATTAGTCAAGATCTCACCTGGAAAAACAACACATCCCTGGTGGTTAGTAACAATGGCTGATGACCTCTTTCTATCGGTCTACGATAGAAAATATCCTTACATACAGAATAGAATAGAATAGAATAGAATAGAATAGAATAGAATAGAATAGAATAGAATAGAATAGAATAGAATAGAATAGAATAGAATAGGAGAAGAGAGGAGAGGAGAGGAGAGGAGAGGAGAGGAGAGGAGAGGAGAGGAGAGGAGAGGAGTTGGAAGGGACCTTGGAGGTCTTCTAATCCACCCTCTTGCCCAGGCAGGAAACCCTACACCACTTCAGACAAATGGTTATCCAACATCCTCTTAAAAACCTCCAGTGCTGAAGCATTCACAGCTTATGGAGGCAAGTTGTATAACAGTATGATATGCTGGTTCAACAGCTCCGGACAGGAAGGCACAACAGAGAGTGATTAATTCGGCACAAGAAACCATTGGTTGCCCCCTAACACCACTGGATGACATCGCTAGGTATTGTTGTTTCAGCAGAGTAAGGAAGATACTTAGGGACGATTCACATCCTGGTCAGTGTCTTTTCTCACTTTTACCATTAGGTAGAAGTCATAGAAGTATAGCCAGCCAGACAAACAAGTTTAAAAACAGCTTTTATCCATGGGCTGTCAGACTCCTAAATACAACTGCAATCACTCCATGCATACATGGAAACATATGACTGGTTTCTACCTAATTACTTGTATAAGGATCATTTTCTATATAATTCATGTTGTCTTGTATTTTTGTTATGGATTGCACCAGCAGAGGCTAAATCAATTTTGCTGTATATATGTACAATGACAATAAAAGTTATTATTTATTATTTTATTCCATTCCATTCCATTGAAATAAATATATGGAAAAAAAACCCTGGAGATTTAGTTGTCAGCTTATAATTGTGTGGTTCAATTTCTAAAGCCGAGTTATTTTATTGCAACAATTTTTCATGTTCCTAAAGTTGTTAAGCTTATTGTTTTTGTATTTGAATGTTCATAGTGCCTCTTCTTCTTTTAGATATGGTGTTGCAATTCAGGACTTTACCAGCAGTTGGAGAAGTGGCCTGGCCTTCTTAGCTGTAATCAAAGCAATAGATTCTAGCTTGGTAGATATGAAGCAAGCTTTAGAGAAATCTCCCAGGGAAAACTTAGAGGATGCATTCTGTACTGCACAAGACTATCTGGGTATTCCAAGGCTTCTGGAACCAGAAGGTAGCCTACTCATCTTTGAATGTCACCAGAATGTATATGTATATGTATTTGGGGATTGTTATGTATGTTGGACCTGGTCTTTGGGTATTAAGTTGTAAGTTGTTGTAAGTTGTTGTATGGGTATACTGTGTATATATGTACAATGACAATAAAGTTGTTGTTGTTATTATTTAGCAGAAGCAGATAAACATACAGGCAGATAAATCACAACATGCACTCCACCCTTAAGAGAGATGGTTCAGAAGAAGGTTTAGAACATTCATGGCATTTAATACAAAACAGAAGTGATAGCACCATTCAACCTAACAGACTGCATGTTGAGAATCTTCCTAGAACAAAAATCAACCTTATAGATACGAAGGTTATAAAAAAAAGGAAGAAAAATAAATATTTTTTAATTTAGCAAACTCGTTATCAGGAAGGATACCAGCACTGGTTACTCTAGAATCATCTTCCAGACTATGCTTGTTCTTTAAAAGAAACTTTTGTACCTGGAGAAGAATATTAAGGTACTAAGATATTAACTGAGAATAAAGTAAAGGTGGCAGTTTTGAAAAGACAGTGTCTTGGAATGGTAATTATTTTTCATTCATGGATGCTTTGGTTAATATTGAAATGATGCTTCATGTGATTTCTTCCCAGACATTATGATTGATTCACCTGATGAGCAGTCCATCATGACATATGTGGCACAGTTTTTGGAGCATTTCCCAGAACTGGAAGGGGTATGTGTTTCATTTCACTTCACTTTTTAATTTTTTTTCTTTTTAAGATACTTATATAGTATCACTCCTTCTGATTTTCTGATACGTTATCATGCTGAATAGATTAAGTAAGGAATGCTTACTGATTTTCAGACTTTTACCCTTGTATGATTGTTGCCCACTTCTGTCAGGTTTTGTCAGTTGTTGGTATTAATATTTCAATATATTCAATCTTACAATCATAAGATGATTCAGCTATTATTTTAAATTAAAGTATAATCAAATCACTTATCTTCTACAATGATGCACCATATTGAATTCAGCAAATATCAAGGACTTGTTCTGGAAAGAAGGTACCTTCATCATAAATTGCCTAAATTGAGTTGATGATTGTTATGACCATGTGAATCCTTTAGAACCTGATTTAGATTATAAAGATCATCAAAATAGACACTGCAGGATATCAGACTCCAAAGACTGGCTTGTTGAAGACACTGGCCCTTGGTATAGAGCTTCCTACAAGGAAAACAAAGTATTCTGAATCCAGTTTTCAAAATATGACAATCAGCATATTGATTAATTCATGCATATACTCACATTCCCCTACCCACAATTTTCAGCAAATGAGAATCAGACATATACTGTCCACTGTTATCTCTGCCCAATGCCTTCCTTCAACTTTTTGTGGTGGAATTGTATTCTATATAGACTTTAGAAAGTTGTTGTTGTTGTTGTTGTTCTTGTTGTTGTTCTTGTTCTTGTTCTTGTTGTTGTTGTTGTTATTATTATTATTTCTATGCTGCCCACTGTCCGAGGACTCTGGGCGGCTTACAATCATCGACAGTATACTAAATAGCATATTGCCCCCAACAATCTGGGTCCTCATTTTACCCACCTTGGAAGGATGGAAGGCTGAGTCAACCTTGAGCCGGTGAGATTTGATCTGCTGAACTAGCAGTCAACTGAAGTAGCTGCAGTACAGCACTCTAATCACTGTGTCACCTCGGCTCTTAGATATAACTTTCATATCTATGCTATGAGAGTTTAAAAAAGCAGAACAAATAGACAATATGTTGGAATTCCCAAATTGCATTCCATTGTTATTAGTTGTAGTATAGTTTGCTTGATAAAAACCATTCATTTATATTGAATTAGAACAATTATTTGCCCAGTGTTTTGGAAAATATAACCATTCAACTTTTTTTCAGGTTCTATGTTCTATGATTATGTATTCATTATTATTATTTATATTTAATGTCACATAGGAAGACTTTTCAGATCTCGACAAGGAATTTCCAATTGAATCCGCTTATGTCCATTTTAAAGAGATACCAGAGGAAGAAAAACAAGAAAAAGTGTTACTCCTGAATGAAAATGGAGAACATATATTTCCTATTCACCTAATAGAAAACCAATCACCACCACCCCAAATTGATGATCTTACTTTGCCTCTTGATGAAGAGAATCAAAATTTTCATGCAACAAGTGCAGAACCTAATGACAGCCTAGGTGATTATATGGATTCTTTTATAAAAGAACCTCAAAGGCCTAGATCATTACCAGTAAGAAGTGTTCAGATCAGTCCCATTGCTAAATTTGCCAACAATGTAAACCAATCTGAAGTAAATCAAGTGAATTTGTCAGCTTCGATAAAGAGTGACGACCTCCCATCAACTGTTCTTATTTACCATAAAGATTCTCTTGACTCTGACGAATTTGACACTGACATTCAAAAATCATCCAGTGAAATAAAAGAATCACCTGAGAGTAAGATTTGCTCCTTGCCTTGGACTTCCCATTCATCTAAAAATGTATCAGAATATCTGACAAATGAACCCGAGTATGTAATTCCAACATCTGAAGAACAAGAGGTTGCACAGAATTACATATTACAGATGTTGAATCAGGAAATAATATCTAAGCTTACAGAAAATGATGAACCTATGGAACAATCATCTAACTTAAAGGAAATCCCATCTACTAATCAGGAAATTGATGGACATGACACTGAAGATAATTCAGAGGCAACTTATACACCTGAATATGAACCAATCAGTAATACTTCCAAAAGCCTTAATATTGCTAATGAAGCATCAATGATGACACCAAATCTTTCCAAAGTTTCCATAATTCCTCATGACCTTTTCTATTATCCACATTATGATGTCTCCATATCAGCACTGCTGGATGCCTTCGCTACCTCCACTTCTGATACAGACCTTTCCCTGTTAGAAAACAACAAAATCTGCTCAGAAATTCTAGTCGATTGTTTGGCTGAAAATGAGCCCCTTAGCCCAAGCACTGAAGGGAATATTCCCAAACAAGATCTACCAAGCAATATGAAGGATGTGCCAAAAAAAAAGGACAATAAAAGCCCAAGAAAACAGAAAAGAGATTCTCAAAGTGATACCAAATTTTCATTGAACAAGGCTGCTGTGGTGGGGAAAAACACACTGCCTCAGAAGAGCAACAATACGGCTACCACTGAAAACGATTCTGCGCACCCAGATGCTCATGTGGTAAAGTTAGCTTTTGCCATTACTTGCTTGGTTCAACAAAATAGTTTACTTTAACTTGTGCCAGTGATGGGATTCAATTTTTTTTTACTACTGGTCCTGTGGGCGTGGCTTGGTGGGCGTGGCAGAGGAAAGATACTGTAAAATCTCCATTTCCTCTCAATCAGCTGGGACTCTGGAGGCAGAGAATAGATGGGGCGGGGCCAATCAGAGGTGGTATTTACCGGTTCTCCAAACTACTACTCAAAATTTCTGCTACCGGTTCTCCAGAACTGGTCAGAACCTACTGAATACCACCTCTGACTTGCACTATATGATGAACACCAGGATTTAGAGGAGCTGTACACTACTATTGGAAGGAGGGATGCCCTTTAATACATGCTAGTTTCAACTATTAAAAAGAATCTGTTTGGATTTGATGCTTCACTTAAGATTAGCCTTAAGTCAGGGTTAGATGCTTTACTTACATTTTTTTACTGACATTCATCCCTGTTTTAATAGTAAATAGATGGATTTAAATATTGGGACCAGGAACGCCTCGGAAAAGAATTGGTTTCTGAACCATTGACACAAAGCATCCATCCATCATTGCCATATACATCAGGAGTGGGTGATAGATATCATGTGACTACTACCATTTCATGTATGGTTCCTAGAACACATCAAGATCATATTGCTAAATTTAGGGGCAAAATGACATTTTAAATTTTAAAGTATTTTAAACTATTAAAACGAGGATAGGAACATTTTGAGAAGCTTGAACAACTCCGTTCCCATCTTTACAACAGAATAGAAAATCACAGAACGCCAATTTTTGATTCTGTTCCCTCTAGTGAGTTTCATACATCACTGGAAACCCTTCTGCAATCTGCCACCTGGTTAGTTATCTGTCTCTCAGCTATTTCCTCCTTTGGATTTGGGCTGTCTATTAGCCACATTCAGAACTGCTTATAGGATTTCCATTTGTTGGCTAGCCTTGAAACAGTATCCTTAGCTGTCCTTCTGCAATAGGCTTTCTTAAGATGGTATGTCTCATTTTGTTGGACTTTGGCCAATTAGAATACTGGGTAGGGGTGAAAGAAGTTATAAAACCTGGAGAAGACTGCTATGTCATAGTGTTTTCAATTTGCCAAGTGCTGACATTTTATTACAAGGGGGTTTGTGAATATCCAAACCCTTGAAAATAACAATGTATTAGAGAAAATTCACAGCAAAAGTCAGCATTAACTGGCAAGTCATCTAGGTGATACTTATTTTCATTATCATTCACAAATTTTGGGATTTTCATCATTTATGTATAAATATAAATTGTCACATTTCAGGCTTTCACTGAATAATTAATATGCATAATTTTTGCTATGTAATATTTTTGTTGGAAGATCAATTTCAGGATAAAATTGAATATTGAAAGTGGTGTGTAACTGCAGCTCATTCAATGTTTGTATAATGGGAATCATGCAGTAATGATGCAATGAATGAGTATTTCGCACCTCCGTAGTCAAAATTAGGTATAGTCAGGTATATTCATTGAGATTCTTACATGTAACTATCTATTGCTTGCTCTCATTGCATTTTGCATGAAATATATGATATAAAATTAGGGAATACAAAAGGTTTCATCAATATGTTCTAGTACAAATCAAGCTATTCCAAATTTGGGCTTAATCGATCTGAAACATTCAGCTAAACCAACTTGGAATCAGAATAATCCATGTCTGAATTCTCTTTTGTGATTATTTTCTGCTTTGAGGTGGGCTTTGATCATTATGAAATAGTGCCCATACATGATTTGAGACTCATTAATCTTCCTTTCATGATTAAATAGGGACTTGAATATTTCCTCTGTAGAAAAGTGCATAAACTATTGTAGATGAAAATTTAGAACTTATAGAATGATCTAAATTGTTCTTTGAGCATGCTATACTTTGTAGCATCAAAGCTAGATACATGTTCTAATTGGACATTTGATTTCTATAGAAAAAATGAAGGTTGTTGGGGAACAGACTTGTGACTCTATTTCTAGCAGTGCACAGCTATTCCCACCACCCAACATAAGAGATTGAACAGCTCCAAACTGATACCTAGTTTGAAGATTATAATGTGAATTACCTACAGTAGCTGTCATTTGTTTGGGCAGTCCAATTTCTAAGGATTAAAATATTCTCACAATCAGTATCTTTACAAAATAGATTCTATTATGTAAGCACTTTTATTATATGAAGACCCAAGGTTCTGGGTTCTAAGGAAGCCTTTGTATATGGAGCTCTGTATGTAGGCTTCCCCATCTCAGAAATCTATAGTACGTAACATGATTGCAAGGGCAGGGCTGGGAAAAGCCATTTTAACATGGGAACCAATGCTTACCCTAATGCCTTGTCCTCTATGAGCAAGTAAAACACAAAGGAGGCAATCATTTTTGAAAGTGTATTGCACATTGTCCTTTATAGCTGAAAATGAAAGTTTCCAGTGCCAGTGAGTATTGGCTGTGTAGATCATACCGGAATCTTTGTGAGCCGTGTAGTGATTTGACTTGATAAAAGCTAGGCTTCCCCATCTTATTCTCTTCAGAGGTAGTTGAACTATTGCTGTATTTTCTTCAGCCAACATGGCCAGCAAAGTAGATTTCAGGTGGCACATCTATCTGGACTTGCTGCCTTGGATTTGATTTATCATTCTGATATTAGCTGAGTTTGGGGCATAAATCACTAGCCAGTAAATGGAGTTCTGCTTAGTTTTCTGGGAAGAGAACTAAAATATGTGCACTTCCAAAGGCTATAACTCACAATACATCCCAGATTTGTCAGATAATTTGCCATCTACACATGTTTAAATAGAATTATTACCAATGCTGACTTTACTAGTGATAATGCTATATTTTTTTGCCACACAGCTCAAAAAATGATATAGGGAAGAAACTTGTTTTGTCTTGCTGTTTAAGTTAGCCATCATCTAGCAATGTCAATATATGCAACTGTTTAGGGAACACCATCCAAAATGGGAAAGCCAACTAAGATCAATAGCAAGCTCTATTCCCCCTTTTACAGCTTGTAGTTTAGATATAGATAAATCAGATTTATGTCTTGTGCATTATTAATGTGACAATGTGTATTTCTACTTGAATACCTTAAATAACTACCAAAATTGCCACCTAAAAACATTTTTTTAATCCAGCAAACTTTTGAGTTTCCAATTTATACAATTATTGCACTCAGTTCTCAGTTTGCTAGTGCCACTTGTATTTTAATGTATGTATGTATGTATGTATGTATATGTGTGTGTGTGTGTACACACACACACACACAGAGAGAGAGAGAGAGAGAGAGAGAGAGAGAGAGAGAGAGAGAGAGAGAGAGAGAGAGAGAGAACATTTGTTTCTATGGTAAGTTGTTAGTAGATGATTTGAACAGCACTCTGCAAGGAATTATAACATGATTGACAAAAATGTATGCAGTTGCTAAGAATCGATACTTACTTGATGACACATTATCAATTAAATAAACTGTGCAAGTAAGAAAACAGGATATCACTCTCTAATGAATTTAACAATGACATGTACTAAAGAAGATAAGTTCCTTGTGGAAGAATATAATTCATATGTTTTCAATCTGAACATTTTACACTCTTTTTATAGATTATGGAAAACCAATCTGATACTGTATCTGAAGAAAGAAAACTGCCAGAAGAAAGAAGTAAAAAGAAAGAAAAAAGGAAGAACAAAGCAATCTTCCAAGGAGAAAGTCCCCAGAGCTCAAAACCTGGCTTTACCCGGTTAATAGATAAGTTGGAAGAAGAATCCATAGACCATCTGGCTCTGTCAAGGTGCTTTCCGGCCCCACCTACAGAACTTGTCTTGCCACTTTCCTTGCCCAGTTTCTAGATATAGTTACAAGCCACATCTCACATTTTACTGGTCGTCTTGGCTACAGTCCTAAAAGCTATAGCATGGGAAATGAGTAGGAAAGAGGAAATATACATCCAGATGGATTTTGGAAGGACATGATATGGCCAACATTTAAACATATCAAGGGTAATATCATTGAGTACATGGCTTTCCAGGGAAATTAATAGGGCATAAACTATCATTCTTTCATTAAAAAATTGAAAACTGAATTTGATATTGTATTTTTAAAGTTTTGTTTAGTTATTGTATAATAAAACAAACAGAAATAATTGGGTGTAGTGGTTAAAGTATTGGCTAGTAACTCGAGGACTGTAACTTCTAGTGCTGCCTTAGGCAAAAAGCCAGTTGGTTGGCCTCAGGCTTTCTCTCAGCCCTAGAAAGGAGGCAATGGCAAATCACTTCTGAAAAAACTTGCCAAGAAAACTGCAGGATCTATCTAGGCAGTCTCCAAGAATCAGACACAACTGAACAGAAGGGGGGAAAAAAAGGAAAATAAAACAAAATACTTTTTCCTCATCAACATCCGAGTATATACGAGCCGTGGTGGCGCGGTGGTTAGAATGCAGTATTGCAGGCTAACTCACTGCTCACTCCAGGAGTTCGATTCTGAATGGCTCAAGGTTGACAGCCTTCCATCCTTCCGAGTTTGGTAAAATGAGGATCCAGATTGTTGGGGGCCATATGTTGACTCTAAACCACTTCCAGAGGAGGCTATAAAGCACTGTGAAGAAGTATATAAGTCTAAGCACTATTGCTATCTGAGTATTACTTTCTCCTCCTCCTCCTCTCAATATACCTTGGGAAGATATTTTTTTGACCATCCATTGCATCTGTTTTTCACTGAATCATTTAGTTGTGCTTTTGTTTTTGTTGTTATTGTAGAATTTAATATTTTTAATTGCTTATGTTTTATGGCAGCTGGTCACCTAGAAGAATAGGTAGGTCACTTTCCTTTAAAAATGGATTCATTCGTCCATAGAATCAGCTGTACTCAAAACAATGTCTGCTGGATGTATTTTCACTGCTGCTTCATTATAGCTGCCTGGGATTGTTCTCTAACTAGAAGTTCAATAATGCAACATATGCAGCAGACTAAGAATCCCTTGTGATCTACTAAGCTACATGCAGGATTTTTTTTAGGAGAATTACTCATTTATCAAGGTTTTATCAAAATTCTGTTAGAATACCATCCATGACTAGGCTGGATCTTTAAAGTGAATTTATCTCAATTTACAGTTTGGGAAATCAATAGCCTTTAGAGATACATCTTTTTTTCTTTTTTTAATTCTGTGAAGATGCACTGAGGAAGTCAAAAGAAAGAGGAGGAAGGAAGGAAGCCATTTCCTTCCTAAGGCACTTGGTGGATTCATATGTGTTTTGATACCTTAGCCCATCATTCAGTGCACTGAATCAAACAGGCCAAATTTAATATTCTGCCTAATCCCTTATCATTGATTAACCCTTCTCCCAACTGCATTTTCACTCAGTGGCATGGCTTTCAGTAGTTTCTGCTACCTCTTCATCTTTTCTATTTCCTTTTTTTTGGGGGGGGGGCAAATCAATGGGGTTATGTCATGGCTTTTCTTAAGAATATGTTTCTTCTTAAGAGCTGTTTATGCTACCATGTTAAGATAAATAGGAGAATACAGTGGAAAGTATCTACTGCCCTTTTGATGCATGTACAAGTTTGGGAGTTGGCTTACTTTCTTGCCAAGAGTAGTAAGAGTATTCGAGAACATCCTTTATTCAAGTAGATTGAAACTATCTACTATAACTATAACAATAAATTGTAGCTAAGTGGAAATGTTAAAGTGGAAATATTGAAGTGAGAACATGGAATGCCCTAGACATACATTTATCAGGATAATTTCAGGATCTGAATAGTTGAAACATGAGAAATGTGCTGTATCACTGGAGATATTTTTCTTTTAAACCATCCTTCTCCAGCACACCTTCTAGATGAGTTAGATTATAATTCACTCACCAATATTTTGGTCATTGTATTTTATCTGAATGGAGATAATTAATTAAATTTACATGCCACCCATCTCACTATCAAGTGACAATATCATAAAAGCAAAAAATTAAAAAAATATTAAAATATTAAACATTAAAGATTGACAATATAAGTCTTATTTCTATACCTAAATCTTTTCAGGCTTGGGAAGACTGCAACAATATTAGGATGTTTTTCCAAATCATGGTTGACTTACATATGGATTCATTTATGCATTTCAGGATCAGCCACAGTGATCCCAATATTGTCTACCAAATAAACACTACTGATTCAACAATTAAGGTAAGCAAGTGAACTTTTACTTCTGTAACTAGCCTGTACTACTCCTACTATTTATCTAAATGAAATTGAAATAGCATAGTTTTAAATACTTCCAGTGGAACAATCAGTCCTGTCTGTGAACATGCTCCAAACTTGATTTGAAACCCCTGGCTTATTCCAAGCACACCAGATAAGAATCACAATTAGATAATGTTAATAATATTATCTGCATTTTATTAATCAAATCTCATGTTCATTTATCATTCATATTGTCCAAATATCTGGCTGTGAAAAAGCTGCCCATCATTTTAAATTAGCAGCATCATAAATAAGTCTATTGTATAGTATATTATGTCCCTCAAAGAGTTGAACTACAACTTCCATAATATCTGCCCACCAAATCAACAGCCTGTGGTCTGAAAGTGATGAGAGATTCTGTTCAACAAATCTGAAGTATGGTATGTTCAGAAAACCCAATTCAATAGATACCAAGACAAATCACAACATTTCCAACACTATTGGTATATAAATTTCACTGTTATAAAAAACAAGGGAGTGCTTGTTTAACAACTGCCTTGTTTAACGATTTACAGCAGCGATGAAAAAATAACCTTGAGACCAATTCTGACATTTACATTTGCAAGTATTCTGAAGCAAGATTATATGCATAGTTGTTGTTTGACTTAGTGATTATTTCACTTAACAATTAAGTTGCCAGTCCCAATTGTGATTACTAAACAATTACAAGATTAGTCTTACTGTATTAAGAGCTGACTTCCAAGACAGTTGGCTTATTAAGGCCCAGTCTGAAGTGGAATAACAAACTGATATTAAAGTATAAATGTACTTATATTAGTAAATACTCAGATTCATTTAGACAGGATAAATGATATAATTCAATGAACACACACACACACACACACAACTTTAGTTTTGCTGTTATCATCTACTTTAAAGCTTAGCCTATATAGTTATAATATGGCTACACTTCTGGATTATATATTTTTAGGAAAGTGGCAGGCCTGGTGTACAAAAGAGCATAATCTCAAGTGAATATCCAACTCCTGCTATTAGGTAGGTATATTGTTTCATTTTTGTACATCGAGCCTTAAGAACAAAGATAACATTTGGTTGAGTGAAAAGTACCTTTAATCATAGTGGTATTCCTCTCTAGAATGTCTAACCAAAATTATAATATATAACTGTAGGTAGTCCTCGATTTATGACTGTTCATTTAATAATAGTTAAATGAATGATGGCCTTGGAAAAAAGTGACTTATGATCTGTTCTGAAAGTTTTGACCATCACACCACCCCATGGTCATGTGATCATAATTTGGCCGCTTGACAACTGACTTCCATATACAACAATTGCAACAACTTGCAGCACATGATCACAATCTGCAGTCTTTCCAGTTGGCTTCTAACAAGCAAAGTCAATCAGGGAAGCTATATTTGCTTAATGATTCATTTAAGAACCATGCAATTCATTTACCAACTGTTGTGATTGACTTAAAGCCTGGGATAACAATGGTCATAAAATCGGTTCTGGTCATGTGATGGCTCACTTAATAATTGCATTAGCAGCCAAAACTCCAGTCCTAGTTCTGGTCATTATAAGATAGAATAAAACTGGATACTTAGCAATCATGAGAGTCAAAATATCCTTGCTTTTTGTTAAATATGAGCAATTGTGATGTTCTTCAAATAGTAAAGTTGAAAGATTTGAAGGATGAGAATGGCGGGAGATGAGGCTGATGGATGGCAGACCTAGATTTTTAACACTTTATAATGTTGGTTTGAAATCAAATTCACATTGTGGGTCTATTGCAATATTGGTTAAATATTAACCAATTATTAATCACTAATCTGTTTCCCATTTTGACACCCTAAGAAACATAGTGTAGCGTAGGGGGCTAATGCCTCCTACTAAAGGCAGCAATTAACACCAGCTGCCTGTAATTTCTCTGAGTTCAATCCTAGCCAGGCTCAAGGTCGACTCAGCCTTCCATCCTTTCTAAGGTGGGTAAATTGAGGACCCAGTTTGTAGGGATAATAAGCTGACTTTGTATAAATATACAAAAGTATGAAGGCTATTGCTTAACGCATTGTAAGCCGCCCTGAGTCTCCGGAGAAGGGCGGCATATAAATCAAATTAAAAAAAAAAATAGTAGTGAGGGAAATGCAGTAAGTGATGCAGCAGATTATAACCTTGTGATTATTTTTGTTTTTCCTGGTTTGTTACTGCTGGCTCAGAGTAGGCTCAGCAGAGCTTTCGATTTTTCCACTCTATTGGCAGCTGGTTGGTTTCAGAAATGTGTGGCAGCTCCCTGAGTTTACAAAATAGCCATGCTGGCTGCAGAATTCCTGGAGCTGACAAGCACAACTCTGAAGGGCATCCAAGACTGTAAGGGTGATCTATATTCTCTCTCTCTCTCCCTGCACGTGTTCAAAAATTATGCTAAGCCATGGTTTGTTTAACCATGTGGAATAAACTGTAATTCCTAAGTAAGTTTTTTTCAAAATGCTTGCCTCCGTAATATAAACATTGGGTATAGATCTTAAATATAAAATAATTGTGTCAGAGTGATATTTACTATTTCAGACATCATAATGCAGTTAATCAGGGAGTCATTACCTACAGCTGTTTATGAGGTGTATCTGCAGCCCCTCTGGTTGTTTTATGATGTGTAGAATTCTCATTGTTGAAGACAGAATTTTTGCAGAGCTTTACCAACTTCCCTCTCCCTCTGTAATTTCTTCAAAGTCTCAGTCTGAACTCATTCGAGCGAAAGAGTGGTTTGTGGTCTTCCCTTCCTTTCTCCTCTCCCCTGTCCATTCATCAGCCTGCTTCATTAATAGCATGCTCTATCCAGAAAGCACAAGTGTATTTTGCAGGATCCAATCTGAATCGGTCACTGGGACCAGAGGTTTTGTCTTCCAAGCTTTCAAACTCGTTCTGGAGCAAGAATACAAGTGAGGAGTCAGATGAGGAAACCCGAACTCATTGGTAGCCTCACACCGCAATGAACAAGGACACACATTCAATTTTGCAGCTACTAAGATTGTTGGATGAGCAGGCACAAAAACAGCCAGGGAAGTGATTGAAGCCTGGGAAACAGGATCCTCGTCAGTCAATAGGAGTCTTGATTTACCACTAGACTATCAAGTACTTAGAAAGTGAAGGTTGGGCAGCACAAGCAACTACAGCTAATGACTTAAAAACCAACCATCAACACACTCCAATCAATATCTAAAAAGCCACTTGCAACAGGCACTATAAATACCATATACAGAAAAGCACTCTGCTAAAGATAAGTTCCCTGAAGATGGGCTCCAGCACAAGTCCGAAAGCTCAGAAGACAAAATCTCTGGTCCCAGTGACTGATCCAGGTTGGATCCTGCAACCTTATCCTGGGACAACATTCATTTGTGACAACTGTTATTTGTTCACATTGATGATATCTATTATAGAGCATCCTCGAAGGTCTTGTTTCAAAAGCCTTAACAATTTAAATTGCAACAGAGCAGTGGGTGCATAGGTAAAGAGAGGATGAAATAGGGTATAAAAATAAGTTGTGCCTGGGATTTTATATAATTATTCTTGCCTCTCTTAACTACTTTATATTGTTTTTGTATATAATATTATAATGGTTCTCAACCTGTGGTCTAGAGACCCCTGGGGGGCCCACGATGACTAATGGGGTATGTGCAGGCTTGAAGAAATGTTATGATTTAAATCTTGAGTTAAGTTCTGGAGGTCTGTGGCCACAAAAGATATTTAAAGGGCTCCATGGTAAAGAAAAGGTTGAGAACCACTGCAGTATTACGTGGCATACTGCAGTGGTATACAGGAATAAATTACTGTATTTTTCGCACTATAAGACGCACATTAGCTTTAGAGGAGAAAAACAAGGGAAAAAAATCTGCCTCTGCCTCCCAGCAGCCATCTGGTATTCATCTGGCTAGCGTCCTTACAGCAAACAGAAAACAGCCTGGTCAGCTTCGGCACATTATCGCAACCCCAGCAAGTGGCTCGTCAGGGTTCTGACCACCGGTCAGTTGAGCTGAGCTGCTGCCACAAGGGAATGCTGGAGCCTTCACTGCCAAGCAGCTGATCGGTGGTTGGATTGGCTTCCTCAAATACCACCGATCAGCTGTTCTAGGTGGCGGGGATCGCTGCCACTGCCTATCACCACCGCTTCTTGCTGCTGCCGTTCACCACCTATCGCCGCCGGTGTGGTGGCAGCAGCGATAGGCGGTGGCCGCGATCCCTGCCGCCTAGAACAGCTGATTGGTGGTATTCTGGGAGACCGATCCTATCGGTTGCTTGGCAGTGAAGGTTCCAGTGTTCCCTGGCAGCCATGACAGGCAGTGATGGTGGTGACAGGCAGCGGTGGCAGTGACAAGTGGTGGTGAACACCACCGCTGTACCAACCCCCCTCCCCCGCCACAATATTTGCTCTATAATAGGGGTCACCAACCTTTCAGACCTCAGGGACCACTAAATTCATAATTATAAATTCCGCGGACTACTAATATGAATCCAGCGCGCCGCTCGCTGAAGTGCCGGGACTCCCAGTGATGAGATGGGGTCCTTCAGGCACTTAGCTTGGCTGCCCGTTTCTGCAATCTTAGACACTCAACCATTTGGACCCATTTCCCACAGAAAACAAAACATTGGGATCATTCATCTCTCTCTCATCTTTCTCTTTCTCTCTCTCCCAGTATCTTTCTCTTTCTCAGTATCTTTCTCTCATCTTTTTCTCTCTCTTCCCCTTCTCTTTCTGTTTCTCTCCCCTCTTCTTTCTCTCTCATCTCTCCCCCCTCTCTCCTCCTCTTTCCCCTCTCTTCTTTCTCTCTCATTTGTCTCTCTAGATCTTATCTCTCTCCCCCCCTCTTCTCTCTCTCTGATTCTCCGGTGCAACTGAGGTCCATGCAGCACCAACAAGGGTCAGAAGAAACGCCTGCGAGACCCACCAAGAGATGAAGCTTTGCTCCCGCTCTGGAATATGGAGTGAATTTCCATCTCCCACCCTTCCCTTCTCAGGCCAGGCGAGAAGTGACTAGGAGGGCGAGGGGTGGGGACAGCCAGTGGTGGGATCATCCAACAGGAAGCTACGGCAGGGGGATGAAAGAGCCATGAGTTGCTGACATCTGTTGCTTTGGCATCCCTGTGCCGCCGCCACCCCTTCCCGCAACAGCACCATTACCTCATTCTGGCCGGTGAGGGCTGCCCTACTCCTTGCACATTCACCACTTGCAAAGTTGCAAGTTGTACATACCTCCCTCTACAGCAGAGATTTCCAGCCCCACCACGAGCTGCCTAATCAGGCACATATTCCAGAGCTCTAATCACAGGACTGGCCCATTGGTCATCCCGGAACAGCTCCTCCACCCAGGTGCGCTGTGGACCACCAAAATTTTCTCACAGACCACCAGTGGTCCGTGAACCACCAGTTGGTGACCTCTGCTCTATAAGACACAGACATTTCCATCCATTTGGGGGGAGGGGGAGTGCATCTTACAATGTGAAAAATATGGTAAATTAGACCACCAGTTAACAGTCAAAGAACCAAATTTGGAATACAGAGTTCTTTCTTTAGAATTTAATGGATAATAGTTGAAGTGCCTGGGAGATACTTGGGTGGAAGGTGGGGATTCAAAAGCCTTATCTTTAATAGTTCTCTAGTGACTATTCTAATGTCTGGCTATTTGGAAAAGGGACATCACTGATCATCTGGCTCATGGGCATTTGTAATTTAACTCTCTCCACTCTTTCCAGGAAGAGAAAAGACCTTGAAGAGGAAGACAGTCTAGAGAAGGAACTTTTATGTAGGAGCTCTTCACGGACAGACCAGCCTGAGCTGTTTTACTTCATTATTTTCCTCTGGGCAATAGTTTATTGCTTATTACTTCTTCCACAGCTTGTTAGCAGCCCACTTTGATCTCTGTGAATGCATCAGAGTAATAAACGATAGCCACTTGAGGTTTATGTTTATGTGCCCATAATCCTTTCTTCAGGATGTAGTAATGCCTGCCAAAATAACCAGGTCAGGTTTAAGAAGGAAGGAAGAGACTAAAATGTATTTGGGTTCTTTTTGTTCCTGCAAAGACCAACCAGAAGCCCATTAGCAGAATAATAAGGCAAAAGCAGTGGTGAAATCCAAATTTTTTTTACTACAGGTTCTGTGGCATGGTGTGGCTTGGTGGGCATGGCAGGGCAAGGGTACTGCAAAATTTCCATTTCCTCCCCACTCTGGGGCCAGCCAATGGTGGGTATTTGCCAGTTCTCCGTACTACTCAAAATTTCCGCTATCAGTTCTCCGAACTGCTCAAAATTTCCGTTACCGGTTCTCCAGAACCTGTCAGAACCTGCTGGATTTCACCCCTGGGCAAAAGCATCTCCTCGCCCATATTCCCTGTGACAATTTGTAGCCATTTTGATTAGTAATCACTGGTAACCTTAGTCTTTGTAAATTGATCTAATCCTCTTTTAAAACTACCCAAGTTGGGGGCATTACTACATACTGTGGCAGCAAATTTCATAGACCTCCTGAAGGAAATATTTTTGTCTATTCTGTCCTGATCATCTGTCATTCAACTGCATTGGAAACTATAGTTTTAGTACTGGTATAACGAATGAAAAAAATATTCTATTTTGTTCATGTTGCATAACTTAACATTGGCATCTCCTTCCTCACTTTTTTCTAAATCAATAAGCTCAGATCTTGTAATCTTTTCTTATTGGGCTCAGAGTTGGTTCCATGGGTATTCTTGTTTTACTGTTGCATTATATGACCTTTTGTGTACATAATATATATTTGTATAGAGAGATCTACACAGAGTGAAGACATTCGGTTAATGAATTCAGGATTTTTGTACATTTATGCCTTGCTTTGTAGGATGCAAAATAAAATGAACTATCTTGTAGGGAAATCTGTATTTAGAATGTTTTGGTCATTCTTCAAAACTTATTCATTTCTAGCTTATTTGCACAGCCATGAAATCTAATACATACACCCAGAACCAATATAGGGTATTGGCTGAGATAGTGGACTAGGACTGGAAGGAACCAGATTCTAATCCTCCCTCACAGAAACCAACTGGGTAACTTTGATCCAGTCATTCTCTTTCTGTCCTAGATAGAGAACTTGAAAACCAATTCTCTACCAACCCACACTGGACAAATGTGGTAATTATGCTCCACAACCTTCAGTGATACTGCAGTGGATTGATTTGGACTAATATGCACACACACATACCCAAGCATTTTGAATTGGCACCAAGATTTGTTTCAAAACCATAGTTTAGGATTAGCCTCTGTGTGTGTGTGCGTGTGTGTGTGTGTGTGAGTGTGAGTTTGTGTGTTTCACCAATATTGGAGCAAAGGATTTTGCTGGTGGTTGTTTACATAACAATCTTTTAATCTTGTCTTGATTAATAAAATAATAAAAGTCTTGAGACTATATCCTATAAGAACAATGCCATTTGCCAGCTCCTTTATTTGGCAGAATATGGATGGGGATGCCAGCAAAGTTTTTATCACCTCAAGGAAGCAGATAACACTTATTTTCAGCCACGGGGAAAAGCCTGTGACTCTCATATTAGAAAAAGTTGCGAAGTATTCTATGCTATTTTGGAGATAACTCATACATTATCTCTGCTGAAGCTGGCTGGGGAATTCTGAAAGTTGAAGTCATCTTACAGTTGCCAAGATTAAAAAACACTGGACTGGATAGTGGATTACAGATTGTTCATCATACTGTGTATGTCACTTAATACACGTTACATAAGTTACATTACACAAGTGTGTTTCCGTATTGTAATTTGAGAAACCACTGAAAATCGCATTTATATAATAGAAAAAGATGTGTGGACAGAAAGTTTGCTTAGGAGTATAACTTTTATATTCTATCAGTGTTCTTCATGTTGGTGCTTACACGAAAGAAGATAAAGATAAGCTTAATTCAGGAAACAACGTACAGGTAATCCTTGTTTACTGACCACTTGTCCAGTGACCATTTGAAATTACAACAATGCTGAAAAAGAAGACTTATGACTGGTCTTCAAAGTTGCTGCCTTGCAGCATCCCTGCAATCGTGGGATCACAATTCAGGCACTTGGCAAGTGGCACAGTACAAAGTCAGAAGAAAAAAAGAACAATTGAGGGAAGGAGGAAGGAAGGGTCCTGAGAATATCAAACTCAATATATAGGAGACATGTTCCTGAGAGCTCAAGTTCCATTAATTCTCCTAAAATTCATCTTTTAAAAAAAAAAGACAAATATTTATCCATAATGAAATCAGTACATTTTTAATCACTGGTTTTTACAATGAATTCATTGGTTGAAAACCCTTAAGATGTCATACTGAGGTAATAGTCACCATGTTATTCAAGGGTATTATCTATTTGTTGTTGTTAGTTGCGAAGTCATGTGCGACCCATGGCAACTGCATGGACAAAGTTCCTCCAGGCCTTCCTGTCCTCTACCATCCTCTGGAGTCTATTTAAGCTTATACCGACTGCTTCAGTGACTCCATCCAGCCACCTCGTTCTCTGTCGTCCCTTTCTTCTTTGCCCTCAATCTTTCCCAGCATTAGGCTCTTCTCCAGTGAGTTCTTCCTTCTCATTAGGTGGCCAAAGTATTTGAGTTTCATCTTCAGGATCTGGCCTTCTAAAGAGCAGTCAGGGTTGATTTCCTCTAGGACTGACCGATTTGATCGCCTTGCAGTCCAAGGGACTCACAGGAGTCTTCTCTAGCATCATAGTTCAAAGGCCTCAATTCTTTGGGACTCAGCCTTACTAATGGTCCAACTTTCACAGCCATACATTGCAACTGGGAACACCATAGCCTTGACTATACACACTTGTTGGCAGGGTGATGTCTCTGCTTCTTAGTATGCTGTCTAGATTTGCCATAGCTTTCCTCCTCAGGAGCAAGCGTCTTTTAATTTCTTGGCTGCAGTCCCCATCTGCGATGATCTTGGAGCCCAGGAAAATAAAATCTGTCACTACCTCCATTTCTTCCCCATCTATTTGCCAGGAATTGAGAGGCTGGATGCCATGATCTTAGTTTTCTTAATGTTGAGTTTCAAGCCAACTTTTGCACTTTCCTTCTTCACCCGCATCAAGAGGCTCTTTAGTTCCTCTTTACTTTCTGCCATTAAAGTGGTATCATCTGTATATCTGAGGTTGTTATTTCTCTGGCAACCTTAATTCCAACTTTTGATTCATCTAAATAGGTAGGGCGACAGTATACAGCCTTGCCGGACTCCTTTCCCAATTTTGAACCAATCAGTGGTTCCGTGTCCAGTTCTCACTGTTGCTTCTTGACCCGCATATAAGTTTCTCAAGTGACAAATAAGGTGGTTTGGTACTTTCATCTCTTTAAGAACTTGCCACAATTTGTTGTGATCCACACAATCAAAGGCTTTAGCATAGTCAATGAAGCAGAAGTAGATGTTTTTCTGGAACTCCCTAGCTTTCTCCATGATCCAGCTTATGTTGGCAATTTGATCTCTAATTCCTCTGCCTCTTCGAAATCCTGCCTGTACTTCTGGTAGTTCACAATCCTCTTACTGCTGGAGCCTAGCTTGTAGGATTTTAAGCATAAACTTACTAGCATGTGATATGAATGCAATGGTGCGATAGTTTGAACATTCTTTGGCATTGCCTTTCTTTGGAATTGGAATGTAAACTGACCTTTTCCAATCCTGTGGCCACTGTTGAGTTTTCCAAATTTGCTGGCAGATTTGAGTGTAGCACTTTTACTGCATTGTCTTTTTAAGATTTTGAATAGCTCAGATAGAATATTGTCACCTCCACTAGCTTTGTTGTTGCTCAGATTTCCTAACGCCCATTTGACTTCACATTCTAGGATATCTGGCTCATGGTCAGTGACCATCCCATTGTGGCTATCAGGGATGTTAAGCTCATCCTTGTATAGTTGTGTGTAATTTTGCCATCTCTTCTTAATCTCTTCTGCCTCTGTTAGGTCCCTGCCATTTTAGTCCTTTATCATGCCCATCTTTGCATGAAATATTCCCTTCATATCTTTACTTTTCTTGAAGAGATCTCTGGTCCTCCCTATTCTATTGTTTTCTTCTATTTCTTTGCACTGTTCATTTAAGAAGGCATTCTTATCTCTTCTAGCTATTCTTTGGAATTCTGCATTCAATTGTGTGTAACTTTCTCTTTCTCCCTTGCCTTTTGCTTCCCTTCTTTCCTCAGCTATTTGCAAAGCTTCCTCTGACCACCATTTTGCTTTCTTGCATTTCTTTTTCTTTGGGATGGTTTTACTTGCTATCTCTTGTACAATGTTGCGAACCTCTGTCCATAGTTCTCCAGGGACTCTGTCTATCAGATCTAATTCCTTAAATCTATTTGTCACCTCTATTGTATATTCATCAGGGATACAATTTAGTTCATACCTGAGTGGCCTAGTACTTTTCCCTTTTCAATTTAAGCCTAAATTTTGCCATGAAAAGCCCAGAAGGTGGGCCCAGAAGGCCCGGAAATCAGCTGGCTGGGGCACGCATGTGTGCTGGAGCTGAGCTCACATGCCCACCGATATGGCTCCGCGTGCCACCTGTGGCACCCGTGCCATAGGTTCTCCATCACAGGTATAGAGCTTCTCCACTTTTGCCTGCAGAGCACATAGTTAATCTGATTTCTGTGTTGACCATCTGGTGATGTCTATGTGTAGAGTCGTCTCTTGGGTTGTTGGAAAAGAGTGTTATGACCATTGTATTCTCGACAAAATTCTATCAGCCTATGCCCTGCTTCATTTTGCACTCCAAAGGCAAACTTTCCTGTTATTCCGGTTATCTTTTGGCTTCCTAATTTAGCATTCCAATCCCCCATCATGGTAAGAACATCATTTTTTGGTGTTAATTCTATAAGGTGCTATAGGGCTTCATAGAACTGGTCAATTTCATCCTCTTCAGCATCAGTGGTTGGGGCATAGACTTGGACTACTGTGATATTGAATGGTTTGCCTTGGATTCGAACCGAGATCATTCTGTCATTTTGGGGATTGTATCCCAGTATTGCTTTTCCTACTCCTTTATTGACTATGAAGGCTATTCCATTTCTTCTGAGGGATTCTTGTTCGCAGTAGTATATCTGATGGTCATCTGAATTAAATTCACCCATTCCTGTCCATTCGCTGACTCCTAAGATGTCGATGTTCAGTCTTGTCATCTATTATTTGACCACGTCCAGCTTGCCTTGATTCATGGATCTTGCATTCCATGAATCTGAATATGGAGAATAGATCTTTTCAGCATCAGACTTTTCTTTCACCACTAGATGCATCCACTGCTGAGCATCCTTTCAGCTTTGGCCCAGTCGCTTCACTCTTTCTGGTGCTACTAGTACTAGCCTTCTGATCTTCAGTAGGATATTGGACACCTTCTGACCTGAGGAGCTCATCTTCTGGTGTCATATCTTTTTTCCCTTTTGGTACTGTCCATGGGGTTTTCTTGGCAAAGATAATGGAATAGGTTGCCATTTCTTTCACCAGAGGATCATGTTTTGTCAGAGCTCCCTGCTGTGACCTGTCTTGGGTGGCCCTGCATGGCATAGCTCATAGCTTCATTGAGCTACGCAAGCCCCTTCACCACGACAAGGCAGTAATCCATGAAGGAGGTATTATCCATACCCCAATAAAAATTCTCCAGGAATGGTATCTTAACTAGATACTCTCTTCCATCTTGCCAATGGCCAGGTCTTCATGATTAAATATACTCAATTGGATTGAGGCCTGTGCTTCCAAATCTGGAATTCATTTACTAGAATTTCAACTATATTTCCTGATTTTCTAATTCCAGTGTGTGCAGAAACTTCCATTAATATCACTCAAATATTGAAGGTAGGATCTGTGGATCCTTAACTTCTTGTGAAGATTTATCACCTATGGACTCAGTGTTACTATGCTCTCTGATTTCTTAAGTTTCCAACAACGGTCATTGACTTTGGAAATAGAATATGAAACTGAGTTGCACAATAAGCAGATGATACTGGTGGGGTTGGCAGCTTTATTGATGGAGAAATGCTTCAAATGTAAAAACAAAAAAGCATTTATAGAAAGTTTTTAAAATTTGCTTTTTATTCCCCCCACCCCCCCTTCAGCATACCAGTTGTTACACTGGTTGAATCCCATCACTGATGCTAGCACTGATTATGTTACCTAGTTTGGGTACTGAAATGTCTGCAAGAAAACAAGCAAGCTCAGAGTGTACTAAGGCACTCTCAGTTTCTAACAATCTATTTTTAAAAAGATTCTTTTTTTACTTTAATATAAAATTAAATTCATTTTTTTTAATAAATAGAAATGCAAACACGTTCTACCCTTTCATATTTTTTCCTGCTTCAACATATGAATGTTTGCAATTACTCTTTAAAACTCAGAGTAAATAAACATTAGATGCACAATTGAAACTGCAAATGGGATCTCTGTTTGCAAAACAATTCATCTGCAGTCATACTTTTAAAAAGAGGATGCAATAATGAACAGCTTAAAACATTTTTATGTTCCAAGTCTTCAAATAAAAGAGATGGATTTTCTGTGCTAAATTGTTTCTATCTGATTATTTACTTCTGAATATAACTAAATGTTTAGCTTATATTAAGGAAGAGAAAAATCATATGAAACAGACTAGGAACAGTGATAAAGACATAAATCTGAAGCCAGGAATACAGAATGAAAGCTTCTACCCAATAATTACATTCCTTAAATCAATCAATCAGTCAATCAATCAATCAAGCTACTAGCTAGCGGCCTCATCTAGCTAATGTATTGTTCTCTTCTAACATTTATACTCAAATGCATTGTTACCATTTTGGTAAAACGTTCTGAAACAGGCATACAGAAAACTACTAGTGTGAACCCCCAAAAGGGAGGATGAGACAGGCCTCCACTCTCCTGGACTTTTGGAAATGTCTGAAGAACTGCCTCTGCCATCTTGCTTGAGGCTCACAGAGGATCACCAAGCTATGGGGCTCGTTAGCACCTTGAAGGCCTTCCTCCCACCTTTTAAACTTTGAATTTTAGCTAACTTTGCCTCCAAATAAAATACTGTATTTATATACAGTTTTTATGTTTTTATATTTTTCTTGGACATCACCCAGAATTCCTCTATGAGGAAAACAGACAGTTCCTAAATTTGACATATAAATAAATAAGCGATTTCACAATTAATTTCAAGGAATATGCCTGCAATCCTATTTATAGTTACTTGGAAGTCGATTCCACAACACAATGATCTTCATTTCTGATTGAATATTATTAATAAGCATCAAGCATAAAAGAGCTTTAGCCAACTTAAATGCAGTCTTTAGCTTTTATACAGAAATGCTAATATTTTGCAATAAAATGGCCTTTAAGCCATTAGAAAGAGTATGTGGGCCACCAGAGACAAATATCTGGCTTCATTCTCTGATGTTTCCACTTTCAACTATAACAGATATTCAAGTCTATTTATTTACTTATTTCCCACCTTTATTATTTTTATAAATAATTTAAGGTGGTAAACATACCTAATATTCCTTACTTCTACTGACCAATTGAGAGAGTGACTGACCTTGGCCAGTCACTCTCTCAGCCCACCTCACAGGGTTGTTGTGGGCAGAGAGAGAGTGGCTAGCTCAAGGTCATCCAGACAGCTTTCATGCCTAAAGTTGGATTAGAACTCAATCTCCTGATTTCTTGGCCGGCACTTTAACCATAAAATTATTTCTGAGAGCCACCAAACTGGCTCTCAAAAATAATTTAGTAATTAATATTTAATATTAATATTTAGTAAATAATTTAGTAGCTATATCTTTTGTTCCAAGTTTGCTATGAACTCCTTATTTCAAATGTTGAAGTATTTACAATCAAAGCAACATGACCTTTTAATTCAAGTCACATAATGTCACATAAATATTTCCTTCAATGAGTGGTTATCTAAATTGCTCCTAATTTTTTCCTCCTCATAGCAGAAAAAAGAGATTATGAGCGCTGATCTTATTTTTCAGTTTAGCCTGAACAGGTCTACAATGATCTACAGACCAAATCTAGCTCACATCAGCTACTACATTAATTTTTAGTCTGCTATTTAATACAGGTAGTCCTCAATTTATAACCACAATTAAGCCCAAAATTTATATTTCTAAGTGAAACACGTGAGTTTTGCCTCATTTTGTTTATGTTTTGTTTATTTCAGATTTATATACCGCCCTATCTCCCAAGAGAGACTCAGGGTGGTGAACAGAATACCAGAATACACAGAATAACTTCGATTTTGAACCACCAGTCTCTTACCTAAATGAAAAACAAGTTGCACTACACTATCCATCTTTAGCCCTGAGCCTAAGAAAACAAAACATTAACTTCAACTGCTGTAAGCTCACTGAGCATGTAGACTGACAGGGCTTTAAAAGAAGCAAGACAAATTCAGTTGGATTTGGTTATGATCAGCTGCTATTCTTGATGTCTGTATGAATACATAGGATCACAGATTTATATCTCAATTGTAACTACTGAAAATCTATTGAGTGGATCAGAGAGTGACACATCACTGGAGAAATGAATTCTCTAGAGATATGTTTTCTCTGTCTGTCATGCTGTTGTAAACACAGAGAGGTAAGTTGATGTAAAGCTACTGGTAGCAGTTTTGAGATTGATATAAGATCTGTACAATGGGGTATTAGGAGTCTGCTGGATCCAAATCTGCTGGATTCAAAAACCTATCTTTGAGGATCATTGAGATAGAAAATTTTTGGATATAATTGTATAATTATAATTGCATATGTATAATTATATATTATATTAGAATAGGGAAATGTTTTATGCTTTTGTTTTTTAGTTGATGGGTGTAGCTGGGATAAAATTATTTGATATGGATATGGATGTGATATATTATATTTTATTATTAGGGCGATTGATTTAGGTATATAATTATTAATATTAATATCAATGGATTAGAGAAAGGCATGATATCTTTTAATTGGGTTTAAATATTATAAGTATGGTATTGAGTGATAAATGAATATTGATGGTTGATAAATGAGGTAAATCTTATTATTATTTTTTTTTTGTTATAATATTGTTAATTTTAGGAAAATTTTATTACTTATAGGTTTATTTGTTATATTATTCCATTATGTATTTGTTCTTTTTTAATTTGTAGCGGAAGCCAAGGGGGGGATGGGGGGGATATGGGGTTGGGGTGGGGGGAGGTTCGGGGGGAAGGGGGGGGTTTGGGGGGGGAATGGAAAAATTTTGTATTGTAAAACTTTTTCAATTAAAAAAAACCCTATCTTTTTAATGGACTCCAAAACTGTACCTTTGAGTCATAACAACCTAATACAAAGTAACAAAAGTGCATTTCCTCCTGTATTCTGGGTTTCCTTTTCTAGTTTTGGACACAGAAAAATATTAGATACTGTTCTTTTCCTCAAGAAAAAAAAGGAACTTAATTAAGTTACTACATACATCAGTCATTTTTCAGCTGAGTAAGCTCTCAAAGCAATTTAACGTTGCATCTTTGTGCCAACCTGGATGACTGAGAATCTCCATAGACACTTAAATTTAGGTATCTTTCTTATCTGTTTCTTTGGCTTATTTATACAGTTTTTCCATGTTCTACATAATGTTGCTTACCCTGAAAGGGAACGGCATAACCAGTAGATAAATACAGTTAATTTTGTTAATTTCCAACAACCTAAATTTTGCCTCTGGAATAATGCATGAGCTTTTTTGAAACTCCCTTGTGATCACGAGTCACACGTAGGAAGACTGCAGCTTCATACATTCGAAGGGCTTTCGTCGAGAAGACCCAACTCCACACCGTTGGCGCAAACACAGCCTAAGAATGCAAAATCTCCGGCTTCTGCAATAAGGAAAAAGGGCAAGAAAAGCACTCGAAGGACTAAGATCCGGCCATCGGCGCACGTGAATTTCTCCAGCAAACTCCTCCTCCTTCCCCCAGCCGCTTTCCAACCTCTTGGCCGTCTCCGGCATTCCCATTGGCTAGTCTCTCCACCTTTGACCTCTAACCCGGCTTTCCTCGCCAATCGCGCTCGTTCTTTTATTTTATTGAGTAAACGGCGAGGAGGCGGACGGGGGGAAGAAAAGGGCACGCGGTGAGAAAGAGAGAGAGAGGGGGAAGAGAGAGGCGCGCCGTGATGTTAGGTGAGTTAGTCGCGTGGTTGTCGCGCGCTTGGACACGCTGCCGGACGAGCGAGAGGCGTTGATTTTTCAGACTGGTTTTGCGCCGACGGCGTGGCATTGGGCCTTCTCGACGAAAGCGGGGGTGGAACCCTTTTTTTTTTTTTGCGTAGGCAGGGGCGGGGAGGAAGCTTGTCGCAGCCGGCCCCAGGTAAATGGAGGAACCTGTCAGTTGAGAGGAGGAGGAGGAGGCGACCAAGGTGAAATGGCGGCGGCGGTACCAATGGCGGCACAATGAGGCGACGCCTGTAAACCGGGTAAACTCCGGACTGTCCCACCTGGCAGGTAGGAGGCGCCGTTGACCGTTTTCTGTTGCTCCCCGCCTCTGTTTTCGCTTCCTTGGGTCGAGTTGGAGCTTTCCAGGTTCTGCTCCCCGGCGTGAGCGTCGAGGGCCCAGCACCTGATGCTGGCTGGACTCGCCTTTCTTTCCTCTCGTCAGGGCAGCTGGGCGCCACTTGGGGTCGAAAGAACATGTGGAAAAAGCAGCAGCCTTTGTCTTCCGTCCAAGCGGGTGCACTCGAGGCCTCTCCTTAAGTTACCCGCCGTCCTCTCTCTTTTTTCCCCGGAGGTGGCGCGGTTTGGAAAGAGCTTCCGTGGTTTTTTCTTCTCCCCACGACCACCCCTCCTCTTAAAAAAAAATAAATCACAAAATCGGTTAATCCAGGTACATATGTCTTTGTGTTATAATAAGTTGGCGTTGACCATTCTTGAAGGAAATTTGGGAGGGGGGGGGTTATGAATTTTTTCCCAATAACATCTGCCAGTTACACTAGTCTTTCATATGGGATCTCGCCCATCTGGGTGCGGTGAATTGGGGTTGATAAGGCAACAATTACCGCCGTTTTGTTTGAAGTTCGAGGCTGTTTTGTTAACTCCTCTCATACGTCCTCTATGGGCAAGAACATAGGAAAATTCTACATTTATCCCTTTTAGTTTTTTCCTTTTTTCCAGTTTCCTCCGCTGGTGGTTCTTTGGTGCTTCTCTTAGTGTAGTTTCCGAGAAATAAGAATGCCTCAATATAAAGTGGGACTACAGAGATTTTATTAAAGCAATCCCCAACCATCTATATCTTGATAGCTTTGATGTAAGGACATCTACTAATCCCATATCTGTTTGTTTTTTTAAAAAAACTGTCTAGGTCAGGACATCGTTGCAAGTATTGTTATTTCCCCCACTGTATTTCTTAAACTAACTTTTCTTTATCCTCTATATTCATCTCAAGTTGCCACTGAACAAAATATGCCTATCAGTGTAACAGTTTTGTTGTTTCTGATTTCTAGTTGCCTTCTATCTGTCTGGCAAATTGGAAACAAGACCCCTTAACAATGGAAATAGTCTGTTGTAGAATTTTTTAAAAATGCTTTATTTTTCAAAATGCTATATGTAAATATATATTGAATTAATGCTTCAAATTGTGTTTTAAAAATGTGGGAAATCCTAGGAAATTGAATTTGTTCGTGATGTTTTTAATATATAAATCAAGCTTCAAGTAATGTAAACTCTCATTCTCAATTTGATTTGTAGGGAAAGTTCCATAAATACTCTGTGATGGTTGTATTTTGTTGTATATATAAATATATTTTTAAAGTTGAATTCAGTTGATTTTTGAGCAATGTAGGAAGAATACCTTCTTAGGGAAGTTTTATTAATGCAAATGCAGTGCAGAGTATGTGTTGTTTTATCTGCAATTACTTTGGGTCTCAGTAGTGTAGAGTTTCCTGCCTAAACAGGAGGTTGGACTAGAAGACCTCCAAGGTCCCTTCCAACTCTGTTGTTCTGTAATTCTGTTAGTGAGAAGAAGCTACTTTTCTCATATTAGACTACAGGTTAGATTGACTTGGCATTGTTGTGACATCTATTAATCTGAACACTATGAGATATAGACCAGCACGACCAGATTACACTTTGCTCTAAATCAGGAACATATACATATACTAAAACTGAATGCAATGCTTTGTTTTTTTGTTACAAAGCCAAGGAATTTAGTCAAATCAGTGGCTTAGGAAAGCCGATACAGAATTGCAAAACAAGATACTGCAAAGTATGTGCTTAGCACAAGCATTTGTGTTCAAGATAAAAACTGGATCTGCTACACAGATTTGCAGAGAAATGAATGTATGTGATAGTCCTAGTAAACAATTGAGAGAGACAAAAAATTGCAACTGGTTAACATCTAATAATAGGAATGCATTCCTTGTATGATTAGATCCTTCCCAACTGAAGCAGGTGTTTAATATATAGTGAAAATGTTTACAGAATGGAAAAGTCATTAGTAATTCAAAGGGATATAATCAGTGCCATGCAAGTATGCTTCTGTTCATTTTTACATCTCTATTCTCTGGAATGGGTTTTGAGAAAAAAAGTAAATGTACACCAAATGAAGGCAAATGTACACCAATAAAACTCAAAATTCTAATCAGCTATAATACTGCTCAATTTTTGGAATGCTAAATGAATAATTGCAGACATAGCATCATAATCAGAAACAGCTATTTTGATTATCAGTTAAATAGAAAATTAGGATGGCATCTTTTTAAATTCTGTTGTATTAACAGAGAAGAAAGGGGAGGTGATGTGTACCATAATGACAACTTCTAATACTATGCTTATAGCACAAGATTATTTAAGATGGGTATGAAACATTATTGAACTGCTATCTTTTGCTGTAATGAAAAGACCTTAATTATTGTTTTAGATTAGTTTTAACAGATATTACTCTGGTTTATCCTATTTTGGATTTTTGAATAGAGAAACTCAAACTACTAAAAGAAGGCTAATGACTTGTTTTGGCTTTTTCATATCAAAAAGAATTCAAATACATTTTTCTGCATTTAATTTCTCTAACCCCTAGTTTTAATAGTTAAACTGTAAAGACATTGCTTTATAGCATAATCTGAATATGGTTTTCTGCAGTTAATTAGGAGCAGAATTTAATTTAGAAGCTTGCCTAAATCATAAAATAAATGTTTGACTGAAAATTGAAAGTGCTATAACTTCTTTGTTTAACAATGAAATTTCATGTCAGCATCTAAGAGCAGGGATGAAAATTCAAGGTGGAAAGAAATGAGCAAGCTGACTGTATCCGAATTCTATCAACCCACTCTTTATTTAAAATACCTTGTTGTAAAGTTGCCAGTACCCTTAACACTGAAGGATATGTCCACAGGGTATACCAGAAATTAGTTTTACACATGTATGTGTTCTTGCTTTATTTATGTAAGACCTCTTTATGGGGCAAAAACTTGAAAAAGAATATAGAGATTCATTTTGATCAAATTATCAGAAGAAAATTATTAGCATTCTTAATGCAACACAGGTAATATCTTAAACAGTTTTATCACATGTAGAACAGCCATTTTTTAATTTGAGAAGCATGTTCAGAGAATCTGTTATAACCTTTTCAGGGCTGCATAATACAGGGCAAGTTATCTTAAAAGCAATGTAGTCTGCTAGTATTATTCACATGGTATAAATATTTTTAATTAAATATTGTTCAGTTATATTAAATATAACTGAACAATTCAAATATTGTTTAACATACTTTGTTTAGTAGAACAAAACTGGAGAATTGATAATACATTTTTGAGCACTGTGTTGAACAGTGGCAAAATTGTAGAAAATATACAGCAGATACAGTTTGGAAAACGGTTTTGCCCCTCGATTTGCATAAAGCAGTGAGGCATCTCTTTCTCTCTGTAAACATATACACATATAAAAAGATATGCTGTCTTTCCAGGTTTTGAACACAATTGCAGGGAAGAAGCCTTGTCCTTCTTTGTGATATTTCTGTGGGTTATTTTTGGAACAGTGATCTGCAGAAGATTGGTTGGGAGATGGGAAATGAAATGTGCAATTCCAAATGTCTGCCAAACATGTTGGAATATGCTTTTTTTCAGCACTGTTGAGTGCTTTTTCATAGTATCTTTGTCCATTCAGCAAACTGGAAGAAACTGATAGTTCATCCTTGCAATCTACCATATAAGACTGCAAAAAAATTTGAGAATTGCAGTATATGTTGCAAGATGTACAGTACACTGGCTGTATATTATTAATATCTACCTTGATCGATGATGAGTGATATTTAACTGTTGCTCTGTTTCTGTTTGTAATCTTAAGAAATGTGATTAAATTATTCTTAATCTAAGATAGTTAAGACTTGAAGAAGTGAAGAAAAAGTTTTGGGACACTTTCTTCATCTAGAATTAACTCATCCAATGTAAATATTGCAAGAAAAATATGCTTTTATTTCCTAATTATTGGGATATGAGAGAGAGGGGGGTAGAAGCCAGGAGGAAGTGCTTATTTGTGGTAGCCCCACATTATAGAACAGTTTCCCCATGGAAATTAGACTTTATATGTACTTTATATTGTTGTTTTATGATACACTGCTGAGTGCTGCACAGTTGTATCAACATAAAAATATAATAAATATTTCTTACCAGGATTTAGCAGTGTAATGTTCCTCAGAATGATCTGCATATACAGTTTGTTCTTTATTTTCCATTATCATCATGGTCAAATTATTAAAACACTAAGATTTTTTTAGATCAGCTGATTGAGGTTATTAAATTCTTCAAAATAAACTGTCTACAATTTATCTTTCTCTGTGTATACACAAACACACGCACACGCTTAATAAGCTGTCTTGGTCTTAGATTGTTCTGATGCTGAAAAAATTTCAATCAGAGTTAGTATTTCTGTAGGAAAAACACAAATGCCAACAGACTTAGCATGTTTAAATAGTTTAAAAATTCAGTGTTAGGATTGATCATCCTTCAATTCCAAAAAAAATAGACATCCCCTAAATTCCGCTGAAGATGTTACTTAGCCTGGTAAAGAAACGTTCGGAAACCAATCAATGCTCTGAGAACTCTAATACTCTAATAACTACAAATTTTAAGATCTATTTAGATCTGGACTTGACAAATCTTTTGACATCAGTACTATCTAATTGTGTTTATATTTGTTTAGATTTTAAAATAGCCGAGATATTTATTTTATATCCCGCTTTTATTATTTTTATAAATAAGATGACAAACACACAGTATACTCCTAATTTCTTCACGACAATAACCTCATGAGATGGATTGACCTTGAGAGAGCACAACTGGCTCAAAGTTGCCCAGTCGGCTTTCATGACTAAGGCTGGATTATCTTGGCTTCTGATCTTGAATCACTGGACCAAGCTAACTTTCTTAGATATCATACAAAGATAGGCAAACAACAACAACAACAACCAAACCCATTAGTGAGACTTCTATATTCAGAAATCAAGAAAAGCTAGTATTGCAATTGTTGGTGTTTCATGGCCGTGGTCAGTTGCTTCCCCCCCCCCCTCCATTCAGTGAAATATATAATTAGACAAATAGTAATTATGTGTTCAAAATGCAAGGAAGTGCTTTATATAAATATCTGAAAAGTAAATGAGTTTCAATTTTTTCTCACTTCATTTGACACAGGAAATTATAAAGCTGATATTTGTCTTTTGAGATTGTCCAGCTTATGGTTGTCCCAAAGATATTTTTTCCAAAAGGCAACTGGACTTAGTTTTTTTTTTTCTTTGAAAACATTTCAGTTCTCATCCAAGAAACTTCTTCAGTATTAGAACTCAGTTCTAACAATTAGAACTGAAGAAGCTTTCTGGATGAGGAGTGAAATGTTTTCAAAGAAAAAAGCCAAGAAAATCCAGTTGCCTTTTGGAAAAAAGCATTTTTGGGACAATGCTGATATTTGTTACAGATACAAAAGAAGAATTTTGTGTTTTCTAATTTTACCTCATTTATAGTAGAAGCTATTGGTAGACTATTTGACAGCTGTATTATAGATGAATAAGTTATCTGCTCCTCTTTTCTGATGGTACATTTTTTCAAGATTTTCTGTTTTTGTTTCCACAAATTATTTGTTAAATTAATTCAAAGCATCTAAAAGTACTTCTTTTGCAACAGTTTCCAGAATGCCAATAAGAGGGGGCTAATCTGATCTCTACTGGGAGGCTGTTCCACAGTATTGGCACTTGAAATTGTGTCAAAACTAGAGGCCAGAAAGAATGCAGGCAACTGCATTTTTGATCAACTAGCTTCTGAGTAATTTTTAAATCAATTTCAAATCTTTATTGTCAGTGCACAACGCAGTACAATTTACAGTGAACACAGGAAATCCCTAACCCAATAAATCATATTAACAAAACACCCAGTCCTATTGCACCAATGTGAATATTTTACACATTGCGCTGGCCCTGCAGTCCATCATACTACAGTTATGATGTTATTTCTCATTCAAGAGTCTGACAGCTCATGGATAAACACTGTTCTTCAGCCTGTTTGTACAGTTGGCTATAATTCTATATCTCCTTCCCGATGGTAGGAGGGTAAAGAAGTGATGACCAGGGTAAGAGTCGTCCCTGACAATTCTCCTCACTCTTCTAAGGCAGCGAGCCCTAGTGATCTCATCTAGTGTTATCAAGGGACAGCTCACGATGTTTTGCGCTGTGCTCACCACCTTCTCTAATGTTTTTCTATCCATGGCTGTCAGACCAGCATGCCATACCGTGATGCAATAAGTAAGGACACTTTCTATTGTGGATCGCAGCCCTAAATGGAATATATTATAGTAATGTGGCTGGGTAATGAGACTGAATTATTGCAGGCAGATTCTCTTGCCTCATATACCATTGCAACTGGTGCAGTAGCTGAAGCTGTCACAGATCTCTCTTGCTTTCATCTTCTATTCAAGAAGGTGGTGTGAATCCTGAACAACCCTCAAACATGCTCTTTGATAGGTAGAGATTGCATACCAATGATCATTGTATTGGCAGCAACTCTTGAGTTCTGTTCTCTCCCATTCAGGCCGTTGCATTGTTTAGATCAGATATATCCAACCTGTGGGCTGCATGCAACATTAGACAGTAATGTGGCCCCCACAAAATAATAAAAATATATTTTGAAATTAACTGTATTATATATTTTATATGTGGCCCAAGACAATTCACTCAGTATGACCCAGTCAATTTTCACTCAGTATGACCCAGTCAAGCCAAAAGATTGAACAACCATGCTTTAGATACTGGAAAGGATATTGACAGCATCTTCTTCAGGCCAAGGACAGTGATGTATAGTTAAGTGTCGGCAGCATATTTGATGATATCAAATCCCAAACAGCCAAATGACCTTTCCCAGGTTATTCCAACAGATGCTAAAAACAGGGAAGATAGGACTGACTCATAGTACCCCTCATATCAACAGCTACAGCCCAACCTGTTTCCCCACAAGAAGTGATTTAACTTTCCACCCTGAGCAAAGAGTGAAACTATTACAAAACAACCTCTTCTATCCCAGGGAGTTCCATTTTGCTCAATGAAATTGTGCTCAGTGATATCAAAAACTATTGAAGAGGCCCAGTAAGACAAATAGGAACATACCACTCCTGTAATTGATTGATAAAAAATATACATATATAAAACAATCTGCTGCTAAATTAATTTTCCTGATTTGAAGTTCAGCTTTATAATGTAGAATATATTCTGTTTACTTTGTTAGTTCACTTCTCCGTTGGAGTTTTGTAAGATAAAAAAATTAATTGAAAATATTGATTGAATTTAAAGATAGTTGAATGCATCTAAATATGCTTGTAACCAACTCTTTGAGCCTTTATTCCTTTAAAATAAAAGTTTTAGTTTTAAATTAACTTCATATAACTAGTCTAAATCTTGGTCAAAGAAGAAATTACAATGATAATCTTGCAGTTGAATTTTTTATTTTATTCTGTTTTCTTTCTTCTGTTAAATGAACAGGAGCTTGGCAGTGATGTGATTATCATACACACCATACACGCAGATATAATGGTGTCAAAATGCAGTTCAGAAAACACACGCAGAGATCTCAGAAATTAATACAGTAAGTTAATGATAGTTAATCTGCACAAAATTAATAATTTATTCATTACTACATTTTACAAAATAATTATTTGGAAAAAATAAATCATAGAGAAAATTATTATAAGAAATGAGAATATAAATTAATTAGCTATTATTTCAAAATTGCCTTCTTACTTAACGTGAGACATTTTGTGATGTTGAAAAGTTTATTGCAATAACGGCTGTCTATATTGTGTGTTTTGAAATTTTATACACCATATGCCCATATTGAATTGTGTATAATTTATTGTGAAAAATGTGGATTGATCACTTTGAATATTTATAAAAAAATAAATTTATATTTTAATCTGAAATACAAAGGACTATAAGACAAACAAAATAATTTTTTGTAATTATTTTATTCATTTATCACATTTCTGTATCATCCATTTTACTAAATGACTCTGAATTTTACAGTATTGTAAACCACCCAGAATACTAACAAGATTAATATTATTTCCTATATGTACTTCCTTAACATTGACTAAGTCAGATACCTGTCTTAAGAGATAGGCTTTTGCAAATACGTTAAACAGTTTTAAGTCAAATGATTTAAAATATTTACATTAGAAAGGACAGCAGAATTTTATTTCTTGTATCCTTAAGATTCAAAATGTTTGAATACCCTTATACTGACTGAATTGGCAGGGAAAGCCACTGAAGTTCAAGTGAAGAGTCAAGGTTACTATAATGCCAGATGTAACTTAAAATCACAATATGCAAGTATGTGAAGTTAATATACTTATGGAAATTATTCTATCTCTGAAAAGAAGTACTATCTTATTTTCAAAGATAAAATCCTCCTAAAGCCATTTCTTAATATAATTGTATGCTTCCTTATCTCTACTTGCAACATGGTGTCAACTATGTTCTTATGGGTTGAGCATTCGATTTCAAGTCACAATCATAATCTATGGTTCAGAGTCATGAACATGGGGCATGATTCTGCCTAGACCCTCACACTTAATCCCGTCCTCTTCATATCTTTGATAAGGCTTTGTATAGCTGGAGCATGACATTATTGTAAGAAAAATAAAATGTTGAATTATAACTATTGGCAACTGAATCATACTGTTTTTTCTACAACTATTTACTCAAGTATCAGTTATAAATTAGCAATAGTGCAATCCCATTTATGTCTACCAAGAAGCAACTTCCATTTAGTTCAATGGGGTCTCTGCTCAGTTATGTACAAGATTGCAAAGTGAAAATATTTTCAAGGAGCTTTATTGGGTAGTAGAAATAGCTTTTGATTTTCAGTATGCATATAATTGTATAGAATTTTGAAAGAGATAGTTTAATTCTTTCATAGTTTTCTAGCACATATGCTGCCTAGTAACTGTGTATGAGTTGAGCGGCCATATAAATTTGTTTAATAAATAAATGAGGACCATCTTTTGTACAAAAATAGTTATACACCGGAGACAAATTCCTTGTGCATCCAATCGCACTTAGCCAATAAAGAATATTCCTATTTCTAAAAATAGGAACAATGTGATTAAGAATTTGCTGCATGTTTGCTTTAGACTTTATCCTCATTTTTAAAAATGAAAATGTAAAATTCATATATGGGTATTTCATAAAGATTGAATTGAACTAACGAATAGAAAGTTTGTAGTTGTTTGTATAAAATGAATGTTGCATTTAATAGCAGTAAATATGCCTATAGGAAAATGTTTATCATTTGTATATTAATCAGCTCTGAAATTGCCTGATTTCACTATGTTTACTCTCTCAAGCATGAATCCCTTCCATATTTTTCCCATGCCAGACCTTGACTTAGGCTTTTTTTCCATTTAAATATTATTAGTGTTGCACGCTATTTTGTTGTTGTTGTTTTGCCCCTGAAATAAATTAGTATTAGATGTTAAATGGAATTTGTATTTCCATTTGGAAGATGAAAAGCAATGTAATACTATCACAAGTTCTTATCATAGAGAATTTTACTGGTGATACATATTCATTTGCCTTCTACTTTTTCCATTCAATTAAATTCACATTGTCTGAATATTGTCACTTAGTATTTAAATATTCATTTTTTGTAGATTTATTAGATTCTTTTAAATAGCAGAAAATTTTCAAGGAGTATTTAGGACAAAATAATTCTTGCAATGCTGCAAATTGGCAGAAAAGAATAGAAATGGAAAGCATAGCAAAAATTAAGTAAGGCTTATCATTATGTTTCTTCTCGTAACTACCCTCGCTACCTTCTTTTAAACAACAAAAAAATAATAAAGTTGCTTTAAAAGTTATAATGGAAAGAATGGATATGCTTCTGTAACCTCTCTATTATGTTCTCTATTACAGGTAGTCCTCAACTTACGACCACAATTGAACTCAAAATTTCTGTTGTTAACGAGTCATTTGTTAAGTGAGTTTGCTCCATTTTATGACCTTTTTTGCCACAGTTCTTAAGTGAATGACTGTACTTGTTAATAACATGGTTATTAAATGAATCTGGCTTCTACATTGACTTTGATTGTCAGAAGGTTACAAAAGGTAATCACATGACCTTGGGACATTGCAATTGTCATAAATATGAGTCAGTTGCCAAGTATCTGAATTTTGATCACATAACCATGGGGATGCTGCAAGGGTCATAAGTGTGAAAAAAGGCCAAAAGTCCCTTTTTTCAGTACTATTATAACTTCAAACGGTCATTAAATGAACTTTTGTAAGTTGAGGTCTACCTGTATATACAACACATATATACAGGTATCAAAATAATTTTGTTACTACTTGACATTTTTTTCAACATTTTTTAGAATAGTGTGCAAAATATATAACAAAAGAATTACTAGTTCATGCAATTGAATATGGTCTCTAAATTATAAACAAAATAGACTTTTGACAGCCTGGAAATACTTGTGTCAAGATTAAAGTTAGAGGGATTTCCTAGAGGTGCCACATAATATACTCGGTATATCTTGAATGCTCCTAGACATTGGACCTAACAATGTAGTTCTTGTTTCTCTATTACTACTAATCAAAAAGAAAAAGTTCAGTGCATAGTAAGAATAAGGCATTCAGTGATATCTCTCTTCTACTTCTACTCAACAGAATTTAGTTTCCTAAGAGACAGCTATGAATGCCACATTATAAGATTACAGATAGTAATTTAGGAAAAAATTTCTAGATGTAAATCCTTTGAATTTGCTTGGATGTACTTTTATTTTGTACATAAAATGCAAATCAGTCCTCTGTTTTGTAAATGTTATTTTTAGAGATTTTATCAGATGCTCTTTACTGAAATAAAAAATATTTTTTGAAATATGAAATAAACAAGAATTATCTTGTTTAATTTCAAATTAATGTGAAAGTGATTCATATTTTTCTTGTCATAGAAATTTCCAGAGATGCTTAGAATGCTAATATAAGAAAAGTTAAAATTTGTCCTTCTCCCCAAGATGGCTGCTGAATGGTGGGAAGTTTTCTTTTCCTTCTGACAATCTGCTGATTTTGCTGCCAGAGGTTTTCTGGCAGTGCCAGAGGAGCACTTAGGAATGGGAGCACTTAGGAATGACCCAAAACAACTTTTGAATGGCCATGGACCCACCTGGGAAGGGGAATCTTGGAGATTGTAGGAGCAGTCGGAAAGTCATTGGGCAAATCCATCTTCCTTTCAGCAGTTTGTTTTCTAAGTATGCTTAAGTATGCTTTAGCTTAAACTTTTTGAATTTATTGTTTTATTTTGCTTTTTGTTTTAAAGTTGACTGAATGATGATTTACTCTAATCCCCTGCTGGACTTTATCTGTTGTTGTTTTTCTTTTTCCTTCTGATTTATGTTGTTGTCTTGAATAACTTTCACTTTTCCATATGGAAACATGGCATGCTTTTGGATGGTAAAGTCCTTTGATTTATATCAGTATTAGACTTTCACCACAGAGTTTCTGCATTTTATTAATATGTCAAATATTTGAAGTTTATTTTTTTACTTTTCTCTTAATTTTGGATTAAAAATATTCAGACAATATTTTCTTCACTCTGCTTCAGCTTCTTGGTTCTCTGCCTAACTCACACAGTACAATAATGTATTGGCTTACTGACAACTGACTGGTTGAAAAAAAGGTTTGATAATATTCAATCTTTAGTTGAAAGTTTTTAAAAAAGTTTGATGAAATGATAATGACTGTGGAAAATATTCAGATGCATCTAGTATCTAGATAATTCAGATTCACAAAAGAAATGTGATTTGAAACCAGTCAATCTGTCGCAAAGAAAGTGGGACTGTATAGACTTAGAATTAATTCAGTTGATTGCGTATACCACTTTGAACTTCAAGCCTGCAGTCTTTTACAACAGCAGGAATTATACTGCATGGAGAAGTACAATTTGGCCTTCCCTAGGAGGATTGAAGGAGATTAGTGTGATTTATCACACCTAATTGGGAACCAATTTCATCTGGACTTGATTGGGAAGCTAGACTGATTTTGGATATTGAATTTATTATATTTAATCAGACAACAATTGATAAGTGGAATTAAAAATCAAATGTGGATATTTGATCCAGGACAAATTACTGTTAACTTTTGGGAGCATTTGGAATGATAAGATGCCATAGAAAATTTTCTATGAGCTGATTAACAATTTGCTAACAGAGAGTTTTGAAACTTTAACTTTTTCTTTTTAAATTATTATTGTTGTTCCTTTTAACTGTTTTGTCATTAATGTAATATATAGATGACAGGTTAGAAATTTGCAAATAGATTTAGTAATTTAAAAATCTTTTGGGTGTTTTTCATAAGGGGTGGGATAGTAATATTGTATCAATATTCAACTAGAGGGGATAATATTTGTCCAAGTGTTTCACTTTTTTAGTGACTTGTTTGCTATGTTTTCTTTTTGTTTTGTTTGTTTTTTAAAATCATTTGGAGTGTTTTATTTTAATTTTTTGAATAAAATAATTTGATTAAAAAGAAAAAAGAGAAGTTATAAATTAATATTTATCCATGTATTGTGAGACTCTTAGGATCATATGAGTGAACAACCAACATTCAGTTTAGCCTGAAAGTTGCTGTTGAATTGTTAATTTAAAAAAAATTATATTGAAAATTTTGTTTACAGTAGTAAAAACAAATTTAAGCTAAACTTAAATTCAAATAAACTTTATTTAAACTTAAATAAACATAGATAAAAAAAAATATGAGTAGTCCTTGACTTAAAGACAACAATTGGGACTGGAACCCACTGAGCAATGCTGTCAATAAGTGAGTTGCACCAGATTGAATGACCATTTTTGCCAGGGTCATTAGGCAAAATCTAGCTTTCCCTATTGACTTCTTGTCAGAAACAGACTGGGAAGCTCACAGATGGAAATCAAATGACCCGGGACATTCCAACTCTTATAAATACTTGCAAATTGCCAAGCACCTGAATTGTGATCAGGTGACTGCAGGGATGTTGTGACAGTTGTAAGAGTGAGAACTGGTTATAAGTCACTTTTTCAGTGTCATCATAACTTCAAGCGGTCGCTAAATATATCATTATAAGTTGAGGACTACCTGTAAAAGCTGCAAAAAAAAAAAAAGTAAAAGGGGAAAGGGAAAAATACTTATTTAAGTCTTTAGCCACTCTTTTGTATAACTAATAGAATGCTCTTATTTAGGCCATTTTCTTCACTTCTCATTAGTGCTTTCACATTAATTGTTTTGTCTTACAATCCATTATTTTCCAATAGTTTCAATATTTCTACATCAGACAAAATTGGTTTCACCTTTTTATCTTGTAAAGCTCTCAAAATGTTCCCTTTCACATCTGTCATTTCTTAACAATTTTTGGAAATATCTAGCCATAGCAGCAGACATTGATAGTGTGCCTGCTAATTTCTGAATCCATTCTTCAACAATCTGCAATATTTCGTATGTCATATTTTGTGTCATTTTGTAAATTAAACCAAAACCAAAGGGCAAATTTTCTTTTTCTTTTCTATCTGGAATCTTTAATCCCCTCTAATGTCCAGTTTCTGAAATCACAAAGTCTTGGATTTCTGTTATCACTCTGGATAGACAAAAGAGGTTTTTAGGACCAGTCTACTCACTGGTTTTTCGGTTTCTACCATGGTCATTGTCTCAACTTTTCAGAGATGTGCTAGTTCACAATTGTTTCCCCTGAAATCACTGAATTGTTAATTTTAATCTGACAGATGAGAATCTGACTAATCCAAGTATAGCCATAATTATTGTAATATACTATAATTTAGTTTAAATCAATTCAGGTTTTAGTTTTAGTCTAGGGCTTGCCTGTTTCTTTATCCTCTCCTACATGCTTTTTGAAATATAGAGTCAGCATGCTACTAAAAGCCTTTTTGCTTTTCTTTCTTTTTTATTTTTGACCTAAATAAAGCTTGTACACTTCTTTTTTACTTATTGGAAGAATGCTACCAAGTCAGGGTGGTAATATAATGCTTTTCACTATTTGGATTGTCTCTTGGGGTTCTATGTTTGTGTCAGTTTTTATTTTAAAATGTTTTTAAACTTTTAAATATTTTTCTGTACATGTGCATAAATGATTAGTAAATAGTTGTAATGTTGTTGTATTCTCTTCCACAATAGTAAACTGTGCAGGAAAATGCTATGAAAAGAAACACTGGATGAATGAATGAAAAGCCCTGCTTTTCCACCCCTCAACATGGCAGGACTACAACTCATGACCCCAGCTTCCTCTCCAATGGGTCCTTTTTTTGGACTACCATGGCAACAAGAAGCAATTCATGATAACATTTACACACCAAGAAAATATCAGGTACTAAATGTAATGTTAATGCTATTTACAATGAAAATACGTTTGTGTCTTATATTTCTATTAAGTTATGTGTTCATTATAGATATTTTTGTCTCTAATTGTTAACACTAGAAGTAGAAAAGATATAGTCATCTCTGTGTTACCATTTTGTGTCCAGGAATTTCAAAGTTGAATACTGTACTATAGTATCTAGAAAGTGATACTATTATATCAACTTATTTGCCTTAATCAAAAGAACAATGCATAAAATATGTTTTGATTGGGCTTTCCCATTTCCCTCTTGACACATCAGGGAATTATAGCCCATTTGTAATAAATTATTATTATTGTAATGGAGAGAGAGAGAGAGAAGAAAATCAACTGTTTTTATTCTTAGCTAAGTATAAAAATGACTCTTTGCCTTTTGTTTGATTTGCATAATTTAGGATACATTATTTTTAATCATAAATGTTGCTCCATTCTAATAGTCAGAATCAGTAGCTTGCTTGTTTGCAACCTTCGTCAAATCTAAGCACTCCTTTAAGAAGAGGTGATTAACCTGTCTTTCTTGTAGAAAATCCAAGGCATTTCTCAACCTTGACAATTTTCTGGCTAGGGAATTCTGGGACTAAACATCCATACATGTTAAAGTTGCCAAAGCTGAGAAGAACAGCTTCAAAGTATGGAGAATTCCAGTGGATGCTGGAATTCCAGAGGGCAAGAAGTGGATATGGAAACCATAGATTGCTTGACGGAGAGACGTACCTATGGAGAAATGTGTTGAGTTGCTCAGGCAAATTCTGTGAGAGACAGCAGTTCAGTCCAGTTGTAAGGGATGGCACCTAAAGTACTCTTCTGATATTGGTTCATTCTCTCTGAGTGCCCATTAGGGGCCGGATCATTCAAGGATGACAAATTAATCAGAATGTCTAATAGGTGAAAGAGAGCTTTCCAAAACTTAGGTGTAAACTGAGAACTGAGATTACATGATTCACTAACAAATACACAAATACTCTGGTATCTAAAACTATGGTCTAGAAATAATGTTTCTTAAGATGTGGCCCTAGGACTTATGGAGATCCACAAACCCTCTCAGAGATCTGCAAAATCAAAATTATTTTCCAGCCTAAGTTGAAAAATAATACAATGTTGAAATCCTATCAAACAATTTTGACAAGCGGTAGTGTCAGAAAACGTGTCAGTTGTAATTTTCAATACAATAAATATCAGTTAAAATTTTTGTAAAGAGTAGTTAATTAATGCACCAGGGAAATAGGGAAATCCAGTCAGTTCAAATAAATATAAAAGTTTATTGCAAACTTAAGCTCTCTACAAGAATCTGAACTACTAACTGTCAAAGCAAGCTGGTGGTAGATGAGTCAGTGAAATTCAAAGTAGGCTGGACTTAGATTTCTTGTGAGCACAAAGGAACTCAAGACTGATGATGCTTTTGACTCTCCCTCGGGCTGAGCCCGGTCATCTCGTACACTTGGTCTGGTAACAGACGTGACATCTACTATCATCCTGAACCGATAATTTTTGTGAAAAAAGTGTTTATCACTCATGGAGAAAGTCTTTTAGTTCCCTGGTTGCCACATATATTGAGCCCTGAAAAGGCATCCTGTTGTAATCTAATCTAACTGCAAGATCTGTCATTGGCAAAAGCTAACTGGCAGCCAGTGCAAATCACACAGGGCTGTGTGATTAATACTACTGTATTAATAAACCAAAATATTCTCATACCTACTTGAGCTGTTGTATGCTCAACCAGTTCAAGTTCTCTAGGGGTTCTCAAGGGCAGCTCTAGCTAGAACAAATTGCAATGGTCTCTCTATGAGGTGATAAAGGCTGATACAGCCAAGAGCAAAGCTTCCTGTCCCAGAAATGGCTGGAAATAGAGCACAAGGTGTAATTGTTTTAGTTCCCTGCTGCTTTGCGAGCAGAACTCTGAATCCAGAAAAAATCCCCATAATGCCGAACCATTGTATTTCAAGTGATCTATGACTTGAAAATGACTTGATTGATTAGTGTGAAATCTTACTTATTCAAGGAAAAAATAAAAGTGTGTTTGTTTTAGGTGGAACTCCTGGAAGCAGCTCTGGATCACAATACTATTGTCTGTTTGAACACTGGCTCAGGGAAGACTTTTATTGCAGTGCTACTCATTAAAGAACTTTCTTATCAGATCCGGGAAGACTTCAACAAAAAAGGAAAAAGAACAGTATTTTTGGTTAATTCCGGTATGGATTTAATGTAATTTAATCAATAAGGAGATCATTTTTAATTTTAAAATAAAAGTAGACTGGAGTTTTAAAACAAGAAAATGAAATAATGTTTTGTTAGTAGCAAGATGAAATTGAAGCTGTATGTGTTAAGAATTGAATATAATCATTCTGTGAGAAATAATCAAACTTAACTGAAAAGTGTGTACTTTTCGTAGACTTTGTATTGATGATTCTAATTGTATGTGTGTAAGAGAGCCGGTTTGATGTAATGGTTAAAGCATCAGGCTAAAAACCAGGAGACCATGAATTCTAGTGCCACCTTAGTCGCACAGCCAGCTGGGTGATCTTGAGCCAGTCACTTTCAGCTCTAGGAAGGAGGCAGTGACAAACTACTTTTGATAAATCTTGGCAAGGAAGCAGCAAGGACTTGTCCAGTTAGTCTGCAAGAATCAGGCCATTTAACAAAAGAGATTAAAAAATTATACATGTACTTGAGATTACACTTCAAACTGTTTGTTTAACTATCCCTAACATGTTTTTCCCCTGTAAAGCAAACCAAGTTGCTCAACAAGTATCAACTGTTAAGACACATTCTGATCTCAGAGTGGGAGAGTATTCAAGTTTGGAAATAACAGAAGCATGGACAAAAGAAAGATGGAACCAGGAATTTGCAAAGTATCAGGTAAGGTATCTTTATATTTTTATACTATAAATTTGACACTATGATTAATTATATCTAGTAAAGAATTGTGTGTTATTTCAGTAAAACATAACATAAATGTTCTTTAAATATGGGTAGAATAGAAATGGAAAAGGTAGGAGAACTGGCAATATTAAATATAGTCTTACCCATTTACGTGGGATATACAGTCAAAGTCTGTAGCTTACTCTATTGTGTAATGTTATATGAAAAATATTAATAACATTTAAATAAAAATTACTTTGATAAACTTCCTAGTGGTTCTCTAGATTGCTTTTTCTATATAAACAGAAGCAAGGGTCTGGATTTGAAGGATGAGGAATAAGAAGCCCTAAAGTCTGTTAGAAAGCCAGCGTAGTGTAATCCTTAAGGCACCAAGCTAGAAATTAGGTTCTAATCCCATCTTAGGCACGGTTTTTTAAGAAGAGAAAAGTTGGCTCAAACGCACAACTTTAAGGGGTTTTACCCTTAATTGGTATTTCTCTGTATCTGTGTCAATTAGATGTTATAGCAAAAATGTCTTGAGGTTTTTTAATCTAAGGTCTCGTTTTCTTTATAACAGAATTTTAAAATTGTAGAATGGCAATCTCTATTTTGTTTCCTTGGCTTTCTTTAATAGGAATGAGTATTATAGAACAGCTCTACAAATATTGTCTAATTTGAAAAAGTAGAATGTTATTCAATTTGAGCAGCCTTTGAATAGGATTACAATGCATTTCACCTCATATAGCCAGAAGTTTAAATAAAAGGCTAAATTCTGTGTTACAGACTGTTTTTATGTAGAAATAAACAAATGTTCAATTTTTAATATTGATTAAATTGAGTAACCTTTAGCTCTTTCCATAGCAATAATCTTATTTTTGTCTTACATTTTTTCAGGTTCTGGTTATGACCTGTCAAATTGCTTTGAATGTTTTAAAAAATGAACATTTAGCCCTCTCAAACATTAATCTCCTTATTTTTGATGAGTGCCATCTTGCAATCCAGGATCATCCTTATAGAGAAATTATGAAGGTATATTACTTAGCTAGGTATTGAACACTTAATCTTCAATTTTCAGTGTACATCAGTTAGGAAAAGTATTTATAAGATGTACCGCACTACAAATAATCTGAAAAAGTCCTTTGAAGAAGGCAACAAATACAGGTAGTCCTTGACTCACAGTCATCATTGAGACCAGATTTCTAGTGATAAGTTATTACGGTCATAAGTCAAAATACCCAAATGAGCAAAGCAGATTTTCTGACTTTTTTGCAGTGGTTATTAAGCAAATTACTGTAGTTATTAAGTGAATACACAATTGTTAAGTGAACATAAGTCTATTCTTCTGAAGGGTATTTTTGTGCCAGATGCAGTCTATTGACTGCGGGAGACGGGACATTTTATAATAGCCAGAAGTATTTTATGGGCCTATCTTTAAATGGTGGTTATGTGACTGGTTCTAAGTCAGGGACTATTAACATACTGTTGATTCTTCATTATAAAAGCACCTTTGTCTATGTTGGAGGACATTTTTGTCTTCAGATATGAAGGATTACATTCCTAACTATATAAAAGTTCATAGCCTTCCTTTCGAGTGTTTATGTACCACTCATGATGGGATATAAATTTTGGAAGAAGCACCCTTCCAATGCAGAAATTGGGGTGGCTAGCAAATATTGTTTACTATCAAGTAGTCCTTGACTTACAACTTTAATGGTGACTGCCTATTACAGTCATGAGAGTTGTAAAGCAGGTCATCACATGACCAACCTGATTTTATGATTGTTTTTACAGCAAATATTAAGCAAATCAGTCATTAGGTGAATCTGATAATTAATTGAATGCTGCGGTCATTAAGGAAACCATTGTTCACTACGGGGCATTTTTGCAGAAAGATAGAAGTAAACATCAATTTTAGTCAAAAAGCATAATAAATTGCAGTCACATGACCACAGGGTGTTACAAATGGCCATAAATGTGGGCCAGTTGTCAAGAGCCAAAAATGTGGTCACATGACCATGGGGGATTTAGGTGTTCAGAACTGGGTCGTAAATACCTTTGGTGAGGGCGATCTTAACTGAATAGTTGCTGACCGCTTTTACGTCATTCTCAACTTACTTTATGTAATTAAGTACTGATATAGTAAAAATAAATTGTTCATTCTGATAGCAGCTTTTCTATTGAAGAAATTAACAGAGTCTGTCTCCTGTTAAGATTCACAGGTGAATAGAACATATGCATTTACTCAGCAAATTCTGCTAAATGAAAGAAGAATTGGGTCTATTTGAGCTGAATGGCCAGTGGCAAGCTATTTTTACAAACATGCAAAGTTGTTTTTCTATTAATTCAGTAAAATTCGGGAGTATTCTTTGCTCCGGGTTTTAGGGGTAATATAAGATAGAATAAATATTTATTTTGTTGATTATACTTAGTAACTGATGTTTGAAAGCTTTATTATAACTATCTATTTGGAGAATATGATCTCTCACTGCCAAATGTTAAATGAAAAGATGTAGGGAATTTAAGTAACCAAGATATTGCAAAATCTATAAAGTCATCTGTGGAACTTTAAAATAAGAATTGGACTTCCTCCTTTGGGACTACAAAGTGGAATAAAACAGCTGTATTATTTTAATGCAGTCTTATTAGGAAGGCTGGGGGGGGGTTTCACCTGTGGAATGGATAAAAAGCCATTGCAAAATTCTAACTTCAGATTTAGTGTGTATGCCAAAGTTACTATGTTTTAATATCAGCACAATGTTAAACATAAAACCTAGATCTATGTGTAAACATTAAATCAGTTTCTTGTTTTTCTGATGTTGTTCTGGCATTCCTTTTCATATTGAAAAAGAGCTATAGAATTTCACAGTTTGTTATTGAATTCTTTCTTATCCTGTCCTTTTGTTTGAATGCACCCTTGTATTTCGTTCTGATTTATTTTCAGCTTTGTGAGAGTTGTCCATCCTGTCCTCGAATTTTGGGATTAACCGCTTCCATTTTAAATGGAAAATGTGATCCGGCAGAGTTAGAGGAGAAGATTCAGAAACTGGAGAAAATTTTAAAGAGCAGTGCTGAAACAGCAACTGATTTAGTAGTTTTGGACAGGTATCTTACCACATATTTGACTGAATGTTGAATGTCATTCATGAACATTTATATGGAAAGGATGAAATGATTGTAGGTCTTTGGTTATTCGGTTCTTCTCCCGTGTAAAATTGTAAGTGTCTTGACGGCGTTTCAACAAAGTCTCATTCGTCATCTTCAGGTTGGTGTTTTCGGCTTCGTGCTTCTGGAGTACAAAGCCGAAAACACCAGCCTGAAGATGACGAATGAGACTTTGTTGAAACATCGCCAAGACACTTCCAATTTTACTCAGGAGAAGAACCGAATAACCAAAGACCTACATACAAACACACGCGAAAGCCTCAGAAAACAAAGATGAAATGATTGTATATATCTAGAATGTCAGCATTTTGGTTTTGATTATTTTTTAATTTAATTTTAAATCACTTTTGATAATGTCAGTTTGCATATTGTTTCTTCACAGTCTCATAGTTTTTAAATACCATGCAATGTCTTAATTATTAATGTCTTGCATTTATCAACTCTGAACAGTTACAATTTTTTTTTCATGGTAAAGATATACTTCTCAGCCATGTGAGATTGTGGTGGATTGCGGACCATACTCTGACAAAAGCGGGCTCTATGAAAGACTATTAACAGAGCTGGATGATGCGCTTAGCTTTCTGAATGATTGCAACATATCTGTACATTTTAGAGAGAAAGATTCTATCTTAATTTCTAAGCAGGTATAGACAACAATTTATGCATCATTTTATTAAAATTGCTGTACTATATTTTAAGTCATATAATTTCACATCAGTTTTCAACTTCATAAATGTTTCTTCATTTATTCATCATGATTTTTGTATTAATAGCTAATTACTTTAAGAATTAAGATAAACTCTGCCAATCCTAAAGATCAAACCTGAGAATTTTAAAAATACATAAGAATTGTACTTAAGATTAAGTTAGTTGCAGAATTCTCTCCTAATATTTTACTAGAAGTGGTCAAGAAACAATAATATGAAATGTCTAATTTTGGTGGTAAATTTTTAAAAAAACTTCTGGATTCTCTGGTTTGTTTTTAAAAAGTTGTTCTAAAACGTGTTTCTTGTTGGCCTAGCTTGTTTTTTAAATATTAATTTTAGGATATGCATATATAGTTATTTATATAATTAGCCTCGTGGTTAAAGTGCCAGATTAGAAACTAGGAGACTGTGAGTTCTAATCTTGCTTTAGGCATGAAGCCATCTGGTGAATCTAGCTCAAAACTTGAGGCTCAGGTGAAAAGCCAATCTGTCAATTCCTGTCAGAACCAATGGATCAACACCCAGTTTATCACCAACACACACACCCAAAAAAGCAGACTGCACTTTAGGAAAACACTAGGAAGGAAAAAATATCTATATAAGTGAACTATGGCAACCGAGTTCCCTTAAACCTGCAGGAATCCAAGCTAGGAGGACAAAAGAAATTATTTGGTATTCATACATTCTAAATCCATTCATTACCCCAGTATTGTGATGTATTTTTCCTCATTTTTTCTTGCATATTCATTGTTTATTCTAGTAGCTATACTAGGTTGAAAAATCATGTTAAAACTCTGATGTGAGTCATATTTGATTTGTATTAGTAATTTACACAATTTCAACTTCATGAGAAATGAATATGCGGATATACTCATTACTGATATCCTTTTAAATGCTTATGAAATTAATTACTGATTAAACTAATAATAGAGAATATCCACAAGTGCATTTATGTGCTATATTGAATTGATACTTTTTTTTTTTTTGGTTACAGATACTGTCTGACTGCCGGGCAGTGTTGCTTGTTCTGGGACCGTGGTGTGCAGATAAAGTAGCTGGGATGATGGTGAGAGAGCTACAGAAGTATATTAAGCATGAGCAAGAGGAGCTGCACAGGAAATTTTTATTGTTTACAGATACTTTCCTAAGGAAAATCCATGCACTCTGTGAAGAGCACTTCTCGCCTGCCTCACTTGACCTGAAATTTGTAACCCCAAAAGTAATAAAACTGCTTGAAATCTTGCGCAAATATAAACCCTATGAACGGCAACAATTTGAAAGTGTTGAATGGTATAATAATAGGAATCAAGATAATTATGTATCTTGGAGTGATTCTGAGGATGATGATGAGGATGAAGAAATAGAAGAGAAAGAGAAGACAGAGACTAACTTTCCTTCTCCATTTACCAATATTTTATGTGGAATTATTTTTGTGGAACGAAGATACACTGCAGTTGTTTTAAACAGGTATATTTCTTTAATAAAACAAAAAGTTTTGTATGTAGCAAAAGGGCATTGTATTCATATGGAATAATTAATTATTCAGCCATTCAATAATACACATACTAATCACTTAAAAAAGGATACATAGACCCACAGAAATGTTCTTTATTGTTTTAAAATCTCATTTAGTGATGGGTATTCCTATTTTAATATATTCCTACACTGAAGAAACTAAAAAATTGAACTTAAAATTTAAATTTTCCTTTAAAAAAAATCCCTAGGGCAGAAAATTACCATTTGCTTATTTCTCTTCAGCATAGTAATTCTAGTTTCCAGCTTTCTATGGCTCATTTTGTTCATTGTTATCAAAAAACATCATGGCCTTGTATTTGAAAAGGCCAACAGCTTCAACTGGTTAAGGTACCCAGCAAGAAACCAAGAGACTAAGTTCTAATCCCACTTTATGTATGAAAGCTGGCTGGGTAACTTAGGGCCAGTTACTTGGCCCAATTCACCTTGCAGGGTGGTGTTAGGGAAAATAGGATAAAGTATTAGATACATTTACTGTCTTGAATTATTTAATCATATTATTTAATATAATTATAATCAATATAACTATAGTATAATTAATATAATACAGAAATAAAATAATATAATTAATTTAAATTAATATAATATAATAATTAATAAAGGCAGGATAAAAATGGCTATGATGATCTCTGCTATGTTCTGCATTCCTACAAATGATTGTTCTGTTTCATATTCAAGTTCATTATCTTATTTCTTCGCCTGAGACAACAAATAAATTGCTATAATGAATATTTCTCATTTCTGCTCTCTTGGTTGCTAAAATTTCCCCTTATATAGTTAGCTTTATGGCTCAGCCAGTATGCATTTTCTCAAAGGCCAGATAATTAATCAGATAGTTATACGTAGTATACTATTTGTTTCACATGAAAGAAACAACAAGAAAGCTTGGAAAGCCTGAGAACTTGTAAGAGTACAAGCCTGTTTCATAATTTTAAAAAAAGTCCTAAAGGAAACTCCAAAGAGAACCAATTAAGACTATGTTCAGTCACAAAAGAATGCTAAATGGTAGACAAGGAAGAAAGCAAATGAACTGAGTATCTGTAGCAAGGTTATGTAGTTAATGCAGAATCCTCATCATTTTGAGAATAATTTTACAACAACAAAAAGTTTTAACTATAAAATGGCTAATTTAATTTTTGTTTTAATTTCTACTTAATTTTATATTTATTTTTCTGAAGTTATTCTGGCCAAAACAAATTTATGTTTTTCCCGATTCCTGATTAAATCCAGTTATTGTGAATTACATGAAACTTATTAATATCCATATTTCAGGCAAAAAGTATGAAAATTAATATTTTAAAGATTTGTTTTTAATAAAAATTACCTAATTTGGGGAGGGTCCTTTAGTTTGTGTGCATATACCTATGAACATCTGTAGAAATGTGCATGTGTAATTTTAGTGTTCACTTTATGCCACAAATCAGAAAAATTCTTAAAAGATGTCAGATATCTTATTTCTGAAGAAGCCCTATTTCTGTCAGTTTCCCATAATTTTTTAATCTAAAAAATTAAAACTTCACTAGATTTTTGGGAAGATTTTAACATACATGAACCATGCTTTTTTATATTAACTTTTTTGTTTCACCTGTAAGATATATGAAAAACATGTTCAGCATATAGGATATGAAAGACTTGTAAAACATTCTTTGTCAGTGGACTTGAGTTTAAATAACTTTAAAAGAATGAATGCAACCTGTGTATATATCCTGGTAAGAAAATCAATTACCATACTTCTATTTTCAGTATTGTATATCTCAAAAATTCTTATTTTTTTTTCAACTTTATGCATCTTCCAAAATATGTGTAATATATTTAGGTTGATAAAAGAAGCTGGCAAACAAGACCCAGAGCTGGCTTACATCAGCAGCAATTTTATAACTGGACATGGCATTGGAAAGAATCAGCCCCGTAGCAAACAGATGGAAATAGAATTCCGAAAGCAGGAAGAGGTAACTTTAATGAAAATAATTGTATATAAATGTGGTGTATTTTCTTGCTTTAGAACCCTTCATTAAAAATTCCTCATCTTGAATGTTGTGAATATCAGTATATAAAAGGAATGTATTTAAAGCTTCTGAAATAAATTGTATATCTGTATTTTTAAAAAGTAAGTAAAGTAAGAACAGTAGAAAAGTAAGAAGAAGCATTCATGCCTTCTTTAATGATAGCATTTGACTTAATATTAAGAATTAAGATTGCTGTTGGAAATATTGTAGTGTAAAACAAATACTTTAGCAGAAATAGCTGCTGTTTCTACTCCTCTGTTCTGTAATCCAATTTGCTGTTCCTGTAAAATCACTGTAAATATCCTCTTCCCACAATTTGTGGATTGTGCACCAACCATACAACCCATATTGGTTCCTGATTTAGCCTCAGGACAGTTTGGAACTACCTTCCATTTCTGATTTCACACTGAAACCTCATTGACTAAGGTTAGGAATATCTGTGTGTGTGTATGGACGTATGGACATCTGTGCTTGTAGTACACGTGGCTGTTTTATCTCAATTTTCTATTCTTGAGAGAACCAGATGCAATTTGCACACAAAACTTTTCCTTGCTGAGATCAAGCTTGACAATTTCACTTACTGAGGTGAGGTTTTATACTGTCATGATTTTAATGGTCAAGATGAGATACAGAATAGAAAGCTGTAAAATAATTCAGGAGAGTTTTGACATGTGTGATTGATTTTTTCTTTTACATCATAGTCCCTTTTGAGGGGGTATATTATACATTTAAAATATTCTATCTTCACTTGTCCCTAAATCAAACAATCTATAAAATCTTAATTTTTCCAATTGGCATCAAATTTGAATGGATTATGGCTGTGGAGCTCTTACAGAGCGACTTGACAATTCTACGTTTTCTAACAAGCATCCAGTTCTACATTTCAAGATCTGATGACCCCACTCAACTTTTTCTCACGATTCTGCTGCTGGGAAGGAGAAGAATCAGAATGAATATCAGTGTGTCATGGTATTGGAGTTGAACTGGGGAAGACTAGGTGCTGAAATGGTCTGGTGATAGAAAACAACATCAATAAAACTGTGATTAACAATAGGATCTATCCCTATAATTCTCCTCCACCTCCTCTCCTCCTCCAGTGTTTTCATTATTCAGAGTGGTTAAGCAGAAATCTATCCCATTTTGAATAATTATCGAAGGACTCTAGTCCTCTAATGCTAAATGAAGTACCAGAAATGTTCCAATTCAATTCATTTTAGAAGAGTTCTGTTTCGGTTCATGTATTTTTTATTTATCCAAATAATTAACTCATTCATTTAACTCTATTTTGTTCGTGTCATATATAATAAAATATAGCTACCAGACTGACATTTTTAGTCCAGAAAATGTGGTTAGCTAGACAAATGAATCAATCTGCTTTTGTACCTAGATCGTGCTTTAAAAAGGACTATAATAGTGAAACTTGGTTATTGTGTTTTGTCATAACTATAACTGTTCTATAGTTTTTTACTTTTAAGCTTCAGCTTTAACAATTTTTAAACCATTAAGCAAGTGTTAAGTGTCCATTTGAATGAGACTTACATGCTATTTTATAAAATATGAGTAGATGTTTAGAAAACTAAGTTTGTTTGCTTTTTTATTACTTTAGGTACTCTTAGTTGCTAGTTCACTGAACTGAAATTTAAGGATATTAGAACTACATTGGCTGCAATATTTTTTAATTTTACTGCTCCTGGGGAAATTATTTTTGTTCATTTTGTCCATTTTTCTGGAAAATGGAAATGATTAATATTTTAGTATTAACTAATATGAATCATTTGAAATAATTATATTTCTGTAACCAAACTTCATTCATATATAGTTAAATAAAGTTCAGAATTGCCATTATTAATACTATCATTAATGGCAAAAACTTCCAATGCAGTTCTTTAAATGAGCTTGTTTCAGTAAACCAGAAATGTATTTTAGTGTTTGGTACATTTTATTTTTCAAATGAAGCAAATGACAGTAAGTGAAAGAACCAATGGGTAATTCTTGGCTCCTAGTTGAGAATATAGCACTAGTCTGCTACTCGTTAAAGCTGCCAGGAAATCTCAGGAAAAGAGACGGTGCTTGAAACACCTTTTTGGAATTAAAGCTGCACTTTGATCAAATTGTAGGAACGCTTTCTCTGTCTTCAGTGACAAGAAAATCTGGAGAGTGCTGGGCTTACATTTTAGAATATATTGAATTTTAGGCAAGTGACACTTAAGTGGATTCTACACAAGTGTTTTAAAGATAATGCAGCATAAATTGGGAAACAAAAACAAAAACTGATTTTAAGATGTAAACTAAAGAATTTATAAATTATTTTTCTAAAATTAACTATTCTCTAAAATTATAACCTGTTATCTTTGTATTTCTATAATTTTTTATTCTTTTTAAAATAATTTTATTGGAATTTTTAATTTTATTGAGGAAGAAAATCAAAATACATTTTTAAAACTATAACTTTTATACCAAACCATTGGACTATAAGTAGAATTCTGCAAGTATTGGAATATTAAACTTTTGTGAAGATAATGGCTTTACAACAGATGGTCTTAGAAATATGTCTTCTTGGTTACTTTGTAGGTTCTTAGAAAATTTCGAGCACATGAAACCAACTTGCTAATTGCAACTAGTATTGTAGAAGAGGGTGTTGACATACCAAAATGCAATTTGGTGGTTCGTTTTGATTTGCCCACAGAATATCGTTCCTATGTGCAATCCAAAGGAAGAGCCAGGGCACCAATTTCAAACTACATTATGTTAGCTGATTCAGACAAAATCAAATGTTTTGAAGAAGATCTTAAAACCTATAAAGCAATTGAGAAGGTATGTGACAAAGAAGTCTGTGTATGTCACTGAATCATAAAGGAATTGATGGAGGTGTTTGTTTGTTTATTTGTACAAGTGTTATCCTTTTCCACTTCCAAATACCCAAATGGCTTACAGTATTAAATATTGGAAAATTAGAAACAAAAATCAATTGATACAATTAGCTTGATGCAAGGTAATATGATCTTACTCATCCCAAAATGCTTTTAAAAACCTGCTTTTATGGTTCTAAAAACGTAAAACAGTGATTCAGGAATTTAGTTATCAATTAGTTTTTCTTAAAAGTGGAAGAAATGCAAAGAAATAACGAGATCCACACCAGAAGATCCGCAGAAAGATGACTAAATACAGTAAGAAAGAGATATAGGATTTTCAGATGAATTAATAATTAGCTATTAGACATCTCTCAGTATACTGGTGCCATCTTTTTGTATATATTTATATATTTATAAAGTTAAACACGTATTTTTATTCACATGCACACTGTGTAAATGCTTTAAAAGAGGTGTTTTGAAATCAGCAATTTGTGCACATACCCAGTTGGAAAGATAGCTGAGAGTAATTTCTGGAGCAGTTACACTAACCTTTTTTAAAGACACAAGTGGTTTAACTATTGTAAAATAGTACTTCATATTGTTCCTGCATATTCCAAAGCAGTTCTTTTGAATCATTTAGAGAATCAAAATATTTTTAAAAATTTGAGAAATTAATTTTTATGCTAATACTCATAAAATAGTACACAAAAAGATTCTGATCTATCAGTTATCCTTTTTCCAAAGAAGCCAAATAATCTGAACATTAATTGCAGCTGAGTCAGTGTTGTTGGTTTCTTTTTCTTAGCTGGAATGTACTGTTAATGTTGGTGTGACCTCTTCCATACTAGTGATTGTGATAATTCTTCCCTTAAAAAGGGCTGGGAACTAATAGTTAGTAAAGATATAGCCCATAGATAATCCTATTGTACCTTAATTATTCTTAAATATTGTGTATCTTTCAATTTTGCTAATAATGTTTATCTTAAGGCTGAATTTATATAATGTTCTTACCATTCTCTATTAATTGGTTTTTTAAAAGATTCTGAGGAACAAATGCTCGAAATCTGTTGATATTAGTGAAACAGAAAATGAGCCTATTATAGATGATGATGACATCTTCCCACCATATGTGTTGAGGCAAGAAGATGGTGGTCCAAGAGTCACAATAAACACTGCTATTGGGCACATTAATCGGTATGGTGACTGTTTTTTCCCTATTTAGTTCTATATTTTATATGATATAAAGCAGTCTTTTAATTAAGTGCTGGTTAACGCTATCTGTTTTAAGCATTTGTCTATTTTGGTTAAACTAAGGATTTTATGTCTTACAAGAAGTAAGACAACCAAATCCATTTATTGATTCATTATTTTTTCTGAAATATATTTAATATTGGAGGATAGGGAGGGAATAAAATGGAAGAGAGGTATCAATGTAATTTTAAAGCAAATATTTCTGTAATATGGGGTTCTTATTTCTTTCTGAGCTTGCTTGATTGCTTGTAGGCATTTTATTACATGATTAGATAACATGATCCATGCTGCACTACTGATGTTGGGTATTGAAACATCTGCAAGGAAACTAACAAACTCAGGGAGCACAAAGGACTCCCCATCATTGTCTTTAGCTAAATCTTGGGATAATAGTTGATAGTACAGTAAGAATGCCAGCTCTGCATATAATAGCTATGAAAAAGGAGTAGTTCATGTTATGACTAATTGAAAAAAGTAAAAAAAAATACAATTAATGTTATGGGAATTATGTTCATAAATTAAGAACTTTCTATAAGAAGCATTTTACTAAAAAAAAGTAGATTAGTGGATTATTTAACTGGACACAATATTGGGTACATGTTGGGCATTTCATAAAACAATTCATGACATGGGAAAAAATAGACAGAATTTTTTCCTCCCTTTCTCAAAATACAAAAATATATTTACTGTGGCTGATTGAAAATAATTTTAGGACAACCGTTCACAGGACAAACATACATAATTATATTCGGGATATGATTCCTAATTATATACTGTATGAAATATGTAATTCATACTTAATGTGTTGGTCTCTAAATTGGATGGTTTTAAAAAGGGGTTAAGTTCATTGAGATGTGAAGGGCTATTGATCTTGAATTTGTTGCATCTAAGTTGTGAGGAGCATCTACCAAGTACTATTTCAAAGGGAACAGTGTTAGAAGAAGGGTATGCCTCCCTCCTGCTTCCAAGCAACTTAAAGGCAGCTGCTTGACCACTATGTGAAACAGAATATTAGATTGAGAGGGTTCTGGGTATATTCAGTAAAACTGATCTTGTATAGACACTTGCCATATTTTTTCTGGTTTAATGCGATATTACTTAATTAACAGATAACAATTTTCCAGTGGATATCCATTTCGGTCTTGGAAACATTCCAAGATTCTCCTGTTTATTGTCTTTATTATCAATCTGCTTGGAAGAATTGTACAGTATTATATTTAAATCAAACAATTTAACTGTGGATGGAATCTTAGAAATAATTGCAAACTATTGACTTATCCATTTGCCTGTTGATATCTATTAATTTGCGAATAGCCATGAAAAGTCATTTGCTTTTTTAAATGATGTTTATATTTTTTTAATGTGTCAAATAGGTATTGTGCTAGATTACCAAGTGATCCATTTACTCATCTGGCTCCAAAGTGTAAAACTAGAGAGCTTCTTGATAACACATTTTATGCAACACTTTATCTACCTATCAATTCTCCTCTTCGAGCATCAATAGTCGTAAGTATTTTGTTTGTTTAGACTAAATAAATTTTGAGTGACATGGCTTGCAACTTGTTTTTTCTGAAGTGCATAACTTGCTGTTATATGAAAGGTTTACTCTGTGCTAAGTAGCTAGTCCATGAAATGTATATGACTACAATATTCCCAGGTGTCTCAACTGGAAGTTGATCAATCAAATACAGTAATTGAGGTTTTGAAAGCATTGAAGTATATATACTGTTGCAAAGAAGGTTTACTTCCTTCTCTCTATTTGAATTAAACTACTGTGTTTTCCCGAAAATAAGACCCTGTCTTATATTTTTTTTGAACCCTGAAATAAGTGCTTGGCCTTATTGCCTTGCGCTCAGAAGCCCGATTGGGCTTATTATCAGGGGATGTCTTATTTTGGGGGAAACAGGGTATTAAAGTTTTGTTGTGGCCCTGTCCTCTGAGCCTATCCCATTGGAGGAAGGAAGCTCTGAGCAGGAGGAAGAGGAGCCAGCCAGATCTCCCAGCCCACCCCCTCTGGCACCGTCTCAGGTGCCAGCTGAAAGAGAGCCAAGTAGTGGGGAAACAGGTGTCTCAGATGAGAGTGAGGGAGAGACGTCATTCCTGGACGCACGCCAAAGAAGGCGAGAGAAACGATTACTGCAGCTGCGGAGACGTATGAGGGAATAGACCTGAGTCACTGGATTGGAGTCACAGGATCAATGAGTCACTGGACCACACCCAGAGAGACTATATAACAGACAGAGGGGTGGTAATGATCTCTGTGATGAACAAATTATACTATCGGTTAGGCATTGGAGTTTACAAGCTGAAGCTGATCAGAGACTTTGCTGAATATTTGTGGTGCTTTTCTTTCTGTGTACTATTAAAGTCCTTGGCAGACGGTGTGCATATCGCTGCCAAGTTTGAGATAAGAACTGTGGAGTGTGCCAAGTGCTTCTTAACCCTCGACTGGCTGTGTTTTTGTGGGTTTCTGAAGGGGGGGACAGATCAAGTTTAAATAACAAAAGATTATGTGCAAAAATCGTAAGAAACTCTAGGGCTAAGTTAATAATTTTTTTATTAGCAGTATGGAAGCATCTTAGTGTTTATTAAGACTAAATAGTGATATTTTTTGACATTTATAATAACCTGAAATATATTTTTTGCAAAACAATTATGGGCTATATTTGGAATATATAAATAACATCTGTTCTATGTAGAGATGTTATTTTATGTTCTTAAACCTGTCCCTTATACAACACTTACATATTTTTATGCATGACAGTTCTTAGTTATTAGAGAATCAGCATAGCATATTAGTTAAGGTGAACCTCCAGGTGTAAATTCATCCCAGCCATGCATGCTTATTGGGTGATTTTGAGCCTGTTAGGCTAAGCTGCTACCCAGTATTGCTATTGCTGAGGGTGGGGTGTGGGGTGGGGTGTGGGAGGGTCTTGAAGAAAAAAATGCTATGTATTTCACCATGAACTCCAGAGGAAAAGACAGGATATTAGTCTAATAAATAATAACTGAAATGTGAAATGAACAAAGCAGTAAATTGATTATTATTTATTGATAGGAAATTTTTAAAGATGTGCTTCAAATTTTATTTCCAGGGTCCTCCAATGAGTTGTGCGAGATTAGCAGAAAGAGTTGTCGCTCTTATTTGTTGTGAAAAATTGCATAAAATTGGTAAATATAACTTTTAGAAGCAATATCTTTTATTTAAAGAACGTTAGATACCATCTTGACACTTATTGTGGGTTTTTTTTTAATGTAGAGGGAAAGAAATATCTGAAAATGCCATTTTAGGTTTTTTTTTTTGGAACTGGCAGAGTTAGTTTATACTAGTGCTCTTCTTTAAAATCACTTTTATAGTTTTCTACTATCATTTTCATATCCAATCTTTGCACTTAGTATTTTTCTCTGATGGAAATTCACGTATGTAATTATAACAAGAGTATCTAGTATCATGTATGCTGAGTTACTTGAGTTCTTAGCACAATTTGGTTTTCACACTCTTGGTCCTGGCAGATGATAGAACCAGTATCCAGAAAGTCTAGTATTTACTGTACTGACAATATTGGCGATAAGCTTAATTCTCTGTATTTTCCATATAGATTCACCTTCGACCTCCATCAGTTGTTTAACTGGCTAATATGGCTATGTAGCTCCACATTTATTTACTAATTTTCCCAATAATTGCTACTTTGTTTTCATCCTACATAATACAAAAATTGCATTAAATATGAGACTGATTTGTCTCCCAAGCCTGACATCAAGGGCTGAAAGAGAGTGACTAATTCAAAGTCACCCTGCTACCTTTCATGCCTAAGGCAGGACTAGAACTCACTGTCTCCTGGTTTTTAGCCTGATGTCTTAACTTCTAGATCAAACTGGCTCTCAAAAAGACCAAAAAAAAAATCACTTCCTTCTGTCTCTACATGCCAGACAGTATAGAAATTGTATTAAATACTTGAAATAAAACCTGAAGGTAAAACTTCCATCACAATTCTTTTAAAAAATTACTCCTCTTTAAATGATTTCCATTTCTTCCATTGAAACCAGTTTGAAAGATTTTGATCCATTGTCAAATAATTCTCTGAGAGAACAATAGGCTGCTCTGCTTCCAGAATTACAAAAACTTTATTCAACCCTCTGGGAAACAAAATTTCAAAAATAAACTTTCCCCTTTCCATGGAATTTAGCTGGTCTTTTTTTAAAAAAATTGTCCCTGAAACACTTGGTAAAAACATAAGGCTGTGATGTCAAGCTCTCCTGACCATTTCCCAATTGCCTTCTCTTCCTGCAACTTCTTTATGATGCTTAATGTTATTAAGATCTCACTGTGGAACTTAGTAATATCTAATTATTTGAGGAGCTCAGATTTCTTATTATAAGAAGGGATAAAGAATGCTCAGTTTTGCACACTGATCAGCATTCTCAAGTTTTAGAGAGGACAAAATCCTATATATGTTTATAGATGGTAAGATGTTAATTGAGAATTTCAATGAGTTATTTCAGACTAAATATGAATAAAATCAAGCTGAATTGACTCCTTTCAGACTTAACACTACATATTGATTTGTAAAGAATAATATTGCATTTAATGTTCTAAGAATCTTGAAAAAAATCCTCATTAATTTAAACTTGGGCAGTTTCCTTTAATTACTGCTGCAGTAACTCTCCATTTTAATGAAGAGATTGTTATTTTTTATTCTTTTATTTATACTTTGAAATTGTATATGTTTGTCTAAAACAGGTGAGGAAGTTTAGACCAGTCCCTCATGATTTTATACATGCATATTATAAAAGAATGGATAAAATTCACTTTATGGATGAGGAAATTATTTCTTAATTTTGGAATTACTTGATTTATAATTTTGTTCTTTATTTATATATTAGGTGAACTAGATGATCACTTGATGCCTGTTGGAAAAGAAACAGTAAAATATGAAGAGGAACTTGATTTGCATGATGAAGAAGAAACCAGCGTTCCAGGAAGACCAGGTTCTACAAAACGAAGGCAGTGCTACCCTAAAGCTGTTAGTAGAGTTCTGTGGTTTTGCTACATGTGACTGTATGAAACAGTGGGACCAAAAGGAAATGCTTGAATAAGAAATTTGAATGCCCAAAAAGACATGTTTTCCATTTCACATCTGCATGACTTTCATTTCATTATTTTCTCATTTATACGTAAAGTACAGTGGAGACGTAATAAAGTGGTGTTTAATCTTTTTCTAGTATGAGATGAAGCATTATCTTTGGAGTCATATGACTACTGAGGAATATGAATGCTGTGTGCTATTTTGTGTGTCTGGATAAAAAATAGGATACAGAATCAGGATTCAGTCATTCATTACTATACTGAAATCCAGTATTGCAGCCACATGATAGTTGCAGCTTTGGATATGATGTGGTTAAGGAGAAATTGTAGAATAGAGGACTATACCAATTTGTATTTGAACATATAGCACCTGTAAACAGCAATTCAAATCAAATGCATTTGTTTTAGAATTAGGAAAAAGCTTGGGAGGTCAGCTCCACAAGCCAAGGAGAAGAGACATCATATTTAAAGAGTTGCCAGCTAGTGCTATCTAACTATCTGCCTTGAGCCTGAGTTTTTGTTCCTTTGAATCTGGTTTGCTGCCCAGTCCCTAGTAAGATATACTATTTGGGGAAAATATTCAAATGCTATTCTAGGGGAATGAAAAGAACATGGTATAATCCAAAAGAGGCACAAATTACAGTATGTTTTTTGGATTTTGAAGTGTTGCAAACAAATGGAAAACATCAGGTAATAACACTTTTTATGTGTAAAATCGCATTGTCAAATTTGAAACTACTTTTAACGGTAGTTAGGAGGAAGTCTATATGTGTATAACGTATTAGGTCCTTGGTCTATCCAGCATTGTGACAGCAACAATACAGATTTCAATCAAGAGGCCTTTCCTAGCCTTACCTGAAAAAACCAGGACTGAATTTATAAATTACAAGAATTTTAATTGTGTTACCTTTTTGGCCAAAATAGCTAGCATCCTTGAAAAGGCTCATTAACTTACTGAATTATTTTCTAGACTGGAGCCTCTTTTACTTCATTCCATTTTGGTTCTTTAGTTTTATTTATTTGTTTATTTATTTATTTTGGTAGAAACTAGTTTCAAATGGTTTATGATGCAGAAACTATGCATCAACATTTTGGCTGCTAGTTATATAAATCAATAAATCACTGACAACTTGTAATTTAATCCTGCATTCTATTTTTAAAAAATAATATGTATATGCAGAGATAATTTATTTAAAACCTGTATTGTTTCTATGCATCACTAAGGACAATTTTTATTTAAAAAACATGTTTGTTACACTATGTCTATAGATTCCAGAATGTTTGAGGGACAGTTATCCCAAACCTGATCAACCCTGTTACCTTTATGTAATTGGTATGGTCTTAACTACTCCTCTACCTGATGAGCTCAACTTCAGAAGACGAAAGCTATATCCTCCCGAAGATACTACAAGATGTTTTGGAATACTGACAGCCAAACCTATACCTCAGGTAATTAAACACACAAATAATGTACGTGCATTTCTCTTTTTTAAAAAAAGTTTTTAGGTGTTCAAGCCAATGTCTTACACGTAGAACTCCATATTTATGAAACAATTCTTTCTTATATTACCTGTCAGACTTACCTAATTAACTTTTTTTTTATTGAAAAAGTTTTACAATACAATTTTCATATTCCTTCCCCCCCAACCCCCCACCCCAACAACCACCCCTCCCCTCCCCCCTCAGCCCCCCCCCCTTTCCCTCCCCTGACTTCCACTATTAAACAATCATGTATTACAATCAACAACCAACAACTTTTTAGGTGAGATCTGGCTAACAATAAAACAATTTTAAACTTATTTAGTACAAAAAATATTCTAAACTTTTAAAATCTATTACCCCCCCAGATATATAACCACATGAATCATTTATAAAAAATCATAGAAAATTTTCGCATACAAAATATAACACTTCTTTAAAAAAAAAAAAGAATGAAATAATGTTGGGCATCTTAAGTTTTGAATTAAAATATCATATAAATCCCAAAATTTACTCTTAATAATATTTCTTAATCATTCAAATATAAAAATCATGATTAAACAGAATAAACAAAAAAACATCAGATAAGATAACCAATTTAAGCTTTTAAAATAGAAAGAATTAAACTATTTTTAAGAAAAATATATCAAATTCAAACAATACCTTCATCATAAAGATATAAATCCAATTATATATTTAATAAACCTTATTATGACTCAAATGCTACTTGAAACTTCTTACTTTGATATTTATTCTGCATGTATACTACCCATTTCTTCCACTCCTTAGTAAAAGCTTCATGGGTCCTATCTTTCAGGTATGCAGAAATCTTAGCCATTTCTGCAAAATTAGACATCTTCAAAATCCATTCCTCTATAGTAGGTACACTATCCTCCTTCCAGTATTGTCCAATCAGTAATCTAGCTGCAGTAAGCATGTACAAAATTAATCTCGTTTCGGCTGATGAACAGCCCTTAACTATTCCCAACAAGAAAAACTGAGGAGAAAATTCAAGCTTCTTCCTCAAAATGTTCTGCATTACCCACCAAAGTTTAATCCAAAATGCTTTCAATTTTCTGCACGTCCACCAAATATGAAAATATGTTGCATCCAAACAATCACACCTCCAACATTTAGGTTGAACATTTGGATACATAGATGATAACTTTTTAGGATCTAAATGCCACCTGTAAAACATCTTATAAAAGTTTTCCCTCAAGTTCTGTGCTTGTGTAAATTTAACATTCTGGATCCAAATCTTCTCCCATGTTTCCAACATTACTGGTTCTGCAAAATTCTGTGCCCATTTTATCATACAGTCTTTAACTAATTCACCCTCTGAATCTCTTTCTAACAGTAAATTATACACTCGCTTAATATGCATCGGCCCTTTACATTTTATCTGAGTCACCAAATCTTCTTCATGTAACATTAGTCCAATTTTCTGATCTTCTCTCCATCTCGCTTGTAGTTGATAATACTGCAACCAAGTTAAATTCACTCCTTCTTCCAACAGGGTATTCAAAGGTTTCAAACTCCATCTGCCCCCATCATTAAAAAGTATCTCTTTATACAACAACCCCCCGAGTGACTTTATATTTGGCATAATCTGCCCAAGATCCAACCACAAAGGTATTTTGTAATCCAATTGAAACTGGTGCTTCTTCCAGACTCTCATCAAAGCATGTCTTAAGATATGACTGTTGAATACACTATCTCTCTTATCTTCATAAAGTAAATATGCATGCCATCCAAATTGCAAGTCGTGGCCTTCTATATTCAAAATTTCTGTTTTTGTTGTTCCAATCCAATCTCCAACTTGTGTCAGCACTGCAGCCTCATAATATAGACGTAGATTTGGAACTTTCCAAATCCAAGTTTAAAGTTCCTAATTAACTTTTTAAAAGGACTGATATTTATGTTTTGAAATGTTTGAAATAATATAATAATAAAATGATCCAGATCAGTAAGTCAGTTGCTTCTTCTGCATCATTATTTTAGAGAGATGCAGTTTATATGGGAATCTTGTGAAATAAAGAATATAGTTACACACATTGTCTCTCTGTAAAAAACTTGCTCATAGAAAGAAAATGGTTTTATATTATGACAGGCTTTCTAAATCCTATGCTTTCTTATTTTTCTATAATTGGTACTTATTTTAAGCAATACCTTCTATTGCAGAATGCATATACACGAATTAAACTAAATCCAGATTAATACTTCAAATCATACTAATGTATGCCAGCATTATGTTCTTTCTGGTTCCTGCATATCTTCCAAAGCAAGCATATTTTTCAAGCGAGGGTATAACTTTGGACATGTTCCAGAAATTACAGCTAATACAAAATGGGGTGGCAAGATTGATGGTGAACATTCTCACTTAACTACAATAGGGAACTTTAGGGAGTTCTCTTGCTCAAGAGGTTCACATGACCCCAGCATTTCTTTTATTTCAGGACCTACTTAAAGCAATACTATTTCAGCATGCTTTCAGCCTTTAGTTTATTTGGGGACCTATGATAAAATTGATGGTTCTTTAGTTTTTACATTGTTGTTCTTGTATTCCTCCCAGAATAGATTAGGATTGGAATAGGCTATAAAGGATACTAATAAATGTTTATGCTTAGTTATATGCAGTCCACATACACTCCTTAATCCTTTGCATCAAGAATTGCCTTTCTAAGGTAGCACCTTATAAATAATAACATTGCACAAGAAAAACAAAAAAAATAAAGATTATAGTTGTTTGAGAAATTGTGATATTCTTACAAGAAAACTGTATAAAAATACATGGACTTGTATTTGCACAAATATTCATATTTGTTCAAATATTAGCTCCTGCGTGGCCACCATTTGTGGTTCTTGAATGAATCTATTACATTTTTCTGACAGTTTTCAGTTTTAACCTGACATTAACATGGGTTTGTTTGTGTGTTTACGATCTATAATTGAATGTCTGTAAATATATATATATATCCTTATGCTGGTTTGAATGTTAGATGTACTATTAACAAGGGACACAAATTTTAGCCAATGCCTTCTTTTAACCATCTTACATTTACTTTGGTTGGTTGGTTTGTTTACCTAGATTCCTCATTTTCCTGTATATACCCGCTCAGGAGAAGTGACTATATCTATTGAGTTAAAGAAATCAAGTTTCACTTTATCGTTACAAATGCTTGAGTTAATCACACGACTTCACCAATATATATTCTCTCACATTCTTCGACTTGAAAAACCTGCACTAGAATTCAGACCCACTGATGCTGATTCAGCCTATTGTGTTCTACCTCTTAATGTTGGTGAGAAAAGTGCTGTTTTATTTATTGATTGAAGTTTCATACAGTTGATGAGATATTTAAGTGGCCATTTGCATACACAAAAGTCTTCCCACATGTGGAGGAATTGTTTAATATACTTTAAATTGTTTAACATCCTACAACAATCCTTTATGTTAGAGCATTTTGCAGAAAATAAAACTGATTTGCAACACAGCCATAAAAATTTAACAAATAAAGGGATTTTGCCTTTTAGTTGTTTTAGATTTTGAATATTACTTGTAAAAGCAGAAGCTTGAAAAGTACTATAGTATATAAACATTAGTCCTTAGAGCAGTATTTCAGGTTGACTTCTTTTCTTCTGAAATATTGATTACCACCAAAAACCCTGTGGTGCTATGAAATTGATTTTGACAAATATTATTGGGGACTATTTACCATTTAAAAATATGTGCTAAGAATCTGAAAATATTTTCAGTTTTGAAATTAAAATATAATATTTTATTTTTAAGTTGATGGCTCCAGCACTTTGGACATTGATTTTAAATTTATGGAAAATATTGAGAAATCGGAAGCTCGTACTGGCATTCCCAGTACACAATATACAAAAGAAACACCATTCATTTTTAAATTGGAGGATTACCAGGATGCAGTTATCATTCCAAGGTGAGTATTTTCTGAAAATTGAAACAAATATCTGTTTATATTTAAAAATAGTCAGTATTTTTACAGCTTTTAACAGTTTAATGCAAACTTTAGAACAGTCTATAGTGATCAAGTCTGATTTACAGGAGTTGGATTCCAGATTTCTTGAAAAGGTTACATGTCAAAGTAAAAGAAAAAAGTAATCCACAGTATTAAAACACTTTTGTTGATCCTAATAATTGTATAGTGTGAAGAAGTGCCCATCAAGAGTGATATGCAAAATGTTTCAAACTAAACTAATTCAAGTTTAAGTAGAAACACCTTGTTTCAAAATCAGAAAGTTGTTTAAGATGAGAACATTTCAAATTTGAAATAAGGTACTTTAATTTTGAGACAATTGAAAATGGAAATGTTTTGCATACCGCTACCCACGAGGCTTCCTAATATAAGATGTGGTATCACTAAAAAAGAAAGGAAATTTGATCACATAAATGTAGGATGCAAAATATTCTTCAGGATTTTTATGTTGTGGCCTAGGCTTCCTGAGTCATTAAAACATATGAGTAATCCCAAAAACCTCTTTTATTGTAATAGCTGTGAATTACGTTCATTCACAGCTGAGTCCCAATTAGTTGCAAAAAGTCCTTTGGGATAATCACTAACCTTTATCTCCCTTGACACGCTGCCAAAGACCTACTTGGCATTAGAATCAAACAGAGATGCCGACTGGGAACAGAATTAACAAGGTTGCTTTCCTGCAAAGGGCCCATGTGCCTTTGCTTCTCTTTTAAGCCTTATGGGAGGGGCCAATCATCTCCAGACCTTACTCCCAAGTCATCCCTTTTGTTTTGGCTGTTCTTGCCTTCTGGCAGCTCTGTGCATGCGCGCAGTAGGAACAGGCTCCTCCTGTTCCTCTGTCTCTGATGTCTGACTCTGGAGGCTCCGGAGTCCGTGCATAACTCCCAGATGGCCCTGGCCACACCTCTGCCTCCGAAACAAAGCCCTTCCCCAGCCTCCAGGACTGGCGCATGTTCCTCCCCAGCCTCCTCACTGTCTGACTCTGCTGCCAGCTCCTCAGGCTGCTGGCGAACCACAACATTTTGACAGCAATAAAGAAAATTTTTAGACCTGCGTTAATATAGATAGGAAATTGCAATGGAAAAATATATAATAAAACATGACATATTTTAAGCAAAACTTGTAAAAAAAAACTATGGAATTTCTGAATTAAAAATGGAATAATAATAAAATATATTGTTTTACATTTATCTGCTTGAACATAGAATGCTTCTTTTTCTTTGGAAAATTTTCCTCCTTATTTCAATAAAGTTGCAATAGCCAAAATCAACATAACTATTCAGTTAATTTTGTTCTACCTATTGAAAGGAAGGGTATTTGTATTGTATGTTTTTTTAAAAATTGATTTATATGCCGCCCTTCTCCGGAGACTCAGGGCGGCTTACAGTACGTTAAGCAATAGCCTTCATACTTTTGTATATTTATACAAAGTCAGCTTATTGCCCCCACACACTGGGTCCTCATTTTACCTACCTTAGAAAGGATGGAAGGCTGAGTCAACATATATTTTAATATCTGGGAATATCAACATCTTGCTGGAAAATCTTACTGGAAGTTATAGCTCATTGTTTTTGATCAGTAATTATTTTGAAAATAAAATTATATTTTATTTCAGACTGGTTTGTAATTAAATCCAACATCTGGAAATGGTAGAAAATTTATTTGGCACAGTGTTTGACATTGGCATCGAAATATCTGTTTCTATCCAGGTATCGAAATTTTGACCAGCCTCATCGATTCTATGTTGCTGATGTCTACACAGATCTTACACCACTGAGCAAATTTCCTTCACCAGAATATGAAACATTTGCTGAATATTATAAAACAAAGTACAACCTTGATCTGACCAATCTCAACCAGCCATTGCTGGACGTGGACCACACATCTTCAAGGTAAAGTCAACTATCAGAATTTACACATTTTTTCCCCTTGTGGTGGTGATTTATAAACATATGGCATCAGGTTTCCGTGTAGATGGTGATTTTAGACACATTTACTTTTTTCAAAAAAGAAATATATTCAGGACCTGGACCAATGTATTTTCTTGAGGATTTTTCAGTTCTGCTCTATAAGTGAAGAGAGAAAAAAAAACATTCCCTCTCCCAAAGGCCTTTTACCTATATCATGGAATGATATATAATAGGTTGTTCTGATATAAAAGCTACTCTATCAGAGAAGATTAAAAACTTATTGTGGACGGGCTGTGGTCCCCTTCCTTCATAGTCCATAAACAGAAACATGTTTATACTATCTTTTGGGGAGCACAATAAGCAGAAAATATTAAAATAGAATTAAAATAAAAGTTGGGTAAAGTCAAAGGAGGTTGAATTAGGTTTTCCCACCTAAATAAGATGGTTCCTATATTTACTTTTTCTAATCACCTCCTGAATAGAATTGATGCACAAATCAATGACACGGGGGGAAGATCAATTATATGGCTAGATTTTTTTTCCTACAGTAAAATCTCCATATTTTTCAGCTTATGATATACATGAACAAAATTCAAAAAAAAGCAAAAAAAAAAGGCCTAGGAACAAATCACATCCCTACTACTAAATCTTGTAAATCATTTTTTTTCTTGTTTCCATCTTTCAAGATGGAATTTGAAATATTATAGTAAGCCTTTTAAAGAAGGCTGTTCATTTTGTTCTAGACTTAATCTTTTGACACCTCGGCATTTGAATCAGAAGGGGAAAGCTCTTCCATTAAGCAGTGCAGAGAAACGGAAAGCAAAGTGGGAAAGTCTGCAAAATAAGCAGGTAATAGTATATTTTCTATTTTAGAGGCTCAGCATCTTGCTAACTCTAAAATTTGTAAGATTTTAAAATGGAGCTTTGTCTTGTTTTCTATTAAAGATTTTGGTTCCAGAACTCTGCGCTATACATCCTATTCCAGCATCACTGTGGAGAAAAGCAGTTTGTCTCCCTAGTATCCTTTATCGTCTTCACTGCCTTTTGACAGCTGAGGAACTCAGATCTCAAACAGCTATTGATGCTGGTGTAGGAGTCAAGTCACTTCCTATGGATTTCAGGTATTAAATACATTATAGTTTAATTATGTAGGAACGCTAGTCTGGAGCTAGGCCAGTTTAACATGTTTTCACATAGTTTCTCAGTAGTTCAATAAATGCCCCATCAGAACTTTGTGTTTTTCAGTTTACAGAAAAGAGACGTTTACATTTTACTAGTATATTTTCCAAGAACTAAAATATAGTCTAATGATTTACTTGCCAATGTTAACTTGGATAAGAATAGATAACTTTTCATAGTACAAATTATTAAAATTATACCTACATAAATATTGCAGAACAGTGATAGAATATTCTTTGTTTATTTTTTGAAATCAGTTCATTTTGTTCTCAGGTTTATATTGCTGCTAATATTATGGACAACATCCAGAATTCACAGAATAGCAGGACTCCCATCTTTTAATTCTATTAAACAGTTGTTAATTGATTTGGATTTTATGAGGTCTAAAAGCAATTTGCAAAGCAATATAGTTATAGTGCCATTGGAGAGAGTTATATTGAAAATCAAGTATGAGCATTATAGACTAAGCCTTCTGTACTTGTATCAATTAGACATTTTTAAATTACATAATAATTTATTTTTCAGATATCCTAACCTGGATTTTGGATGGAAAAAATCGATCGATAGCAAATCCTTCATCTCTGCTCCTAATTCCTCTCTAGAAGAGAATGAAAATTATTGTAAGCACAGTGCAATTATAGTCCCTGAAAATGCTGCACATCAAGGTGCTATTAAAACCTCCTCCGCAGATAAGCATGACCAAATGTCTGTGAACTACAGAGCATTGATAGAGTCACCTAGCAAACTCCAAAAGGATGTCTCAGTAGAACTGGCAACAACTAACGGTGTTTCTTACAATAAAAAACTTGCCAACGGCAATTGTGACATACCTAACAGAGAGATTTGCCAAGAAAATCAGCTAAATTACTGCAGGCAAGAAATACCTGTACAATCAACTACCTCGTATCCTATTCAAAATTTATACAACAATGAGAACCAGCTCAAGTTCAGCAATGAATGTACTCTGAGTAATAAATATCTTGATGGAAATGCTAACAAATCTACCTCAGATGATTGTCCCAAAATGGCAGTGACCACCAGTGCTTCGGAAGGTTGCAAGCCTTCAGAAGAAAGCATGGATTCTGTAACAAGCTCTTCCAGTGGTTATTCCTCAAGAACCCTTGGTCCAAACCCTGGTCTCATTCTTCAGGCATTGACTCTTTCAAATGCTAGTGATGGATTTAATCTGGAACGGCTTGAAATGCTCGGTGATTCATTTTTAAAACATGCCATCACTACATACTTGTTTTGCACTTATCCTGATGCTCATGAGGGACGCCTTTCGTATATGAGAAGCAAAAAAGTGAGTAGTGTATCCATGATTTTCAACTCTGGGAGTTTGGGTTTGTGTATAAACCAGCAAATCCAGTGACATGTAGCAGTGTTGTTGGGAGTATGTACTCGTAGTTCTCACTGCCTGCTGCCTTATTCACTGACCCCTGAAAATTACAACAGTGCTGGGAAAATAAATTTACAACCAGTCCTCTAACTTGTGATCATCACAGTGTTCTTTTGATTACATGTTTGTGATTCAATTGCTTTGTTACTAGCACACATTGTGCCGATCACAACATCTTACTGTCATGGGATCGTCATATGCGACCTTCACAGCTGCTTCTGACAAGCAGTGTCAATGGGTAAGCTGGCAGGAAGTTGGAAGTCATAGTCACAAGATGTTGTGCTTAAGAAACTATAGTGATTTGTTTAATAACCGCAGCAGACATGCCATAATTGGCACAGTAGTATGAAGTTTCACTTAATGCCCACATCACTTAGTGAAGGAGTTGCCAGTTCCAACTGTGATCAGAAAGTGAGGATTACCTGTACTGACTTTTGTTGGTACTCTGTGTGCTGTATGTGCTCGCAGAAGTAATTTGAGTAACTGAAGAATAGCTTTATTTGCCTTTTTGTCGCTTTGGAAATGGTATTATACTGTACAAGTACTACTCACTTAATGACCATTAGTGCAATAACCGAAGTTACAATAAAGCTATGGTGCTGCTAAATAAATGGTAGTTATGACTGGTCCTTGAAGTTACATCGTTGCAGTGACCCCATGGTCACATGATCAACATTCAAATACTTGTTAGCCTGCCCGTATCTATAACCCTGCAGTGGGTGGTTGACCAAAGTGCAGAGATGGGAAGATCAGCGGGTGCGGAGAATTGAAGTAGACGTGAGCATAGCAGGAAGGCAGAGTCTCATATGCTGGAGGGGGCTTGCTGGACCCAGTTGGGGAGGAGGTAGCAGGATGAAGCTCGGAGTTTACACAGAGCAGGAGAAGCATGAGGTCCTCACCTAATGATGGTGTGGTTGTAACAACTGCAACAGGGACTACCAGAACTACTGTTGCTAAGTGGTGTGGTCATTTGATGTTTAACAACTGCTTCTCTTAGCCACAGAAATTCCAGTCCTAATTACGGTTCTTAAGTGAGGACTACCTATACTGAGCTTATCTGATGGATTTCAGCGGTGTTTCCAGCATTTACAAATTTAATGGAGGCAGATTTTGCTATCTACCTTTATAAATGCATTCTCTGAATTTTTGATTTTTTTGTTTATGATAAACTCCCCCCCCCCCCCCCCCAAAGGTCAGCAATTGTAACCTGTATCGTCTTGGAAAAAAGAAAGGGCTTCCTAGTCGCATGGTAGTGTCTATATTTGATCCTCCCGTGAACTGGCTTCCTCCTGGTTACATAGTAAACCAAGACAAGAGTAATGCAGACAAATGGGGAAAAGATGAAATGGTAAGTCTTTTGAAATATTACACGTCTCTGTTACAAATGTGTTGTTGCAAGCCAAACAAGAAGGCCCTTACAGTCTTCCATAAAATATTGCCTGCTACTTTTTTATTTCTCTTAAAAAAGCCTCTGTAATAAAAGTAGGATGAAACATTATATTGGAAGACTTATGAAAGAAAATGTTTTAAATAAGAAAATGGAAATAAGAAAAAATACTTGTGGGGGAAAAAATCCTTTGCCCTATCTTGAAAAGATTTTTTCCTCCCTCTACCTATAAGCGTAGAAGAATGAATAATTCAGTATTGAAGGTGTGTAAACTGCGCCTATTTAATTTTTAGTGAAAGTCATAAAACGGTTCTGTTTTGGAGAGTTGAACCAGACACAAAATAGCAATTAGGAGCCTCTTCATCTTATGACCACTAATTTCTATGTGATACTATATGAAAATGCAAACAGTCTCTTCAGAAATAACGCAACTTAAATGCATATTAGTATTCTCAAATATTTGCTTCATACAAGAATCATAATTGTGTGTTAAAACCTTATTTACCTGAAAGAATATGAATCTTATTTTAAGATAAGCCCCCTCTCCCCCCATAAGCAAGACAGTGCCTAAGTTCCTTGCCTTTTAAACATAAGAATGTCAATTATAGCTGAAACACTGCTGGAAATTTATCTCCTTCCTATCCACCCCATCTTATATTACAGATTAATTGTGATAAATAATGTTTAGTGTTTGTATATTCTCAAAGAACATTGTGAAAAAAATTATTTACATCCCCAAATTTCAACTATTAGCCAAAGAATTATTGGGTGTACAGAGATTTTTGTTTATTTCCTTCTGTGTTGAATATAAATTTCCTTGAGGACATAGTCTGTTTTTGGAGTCATAAATGAATAAAGGTATGTTTCAAAGAAACACTACAGGCTATAGAACAAAGTAGTTCTATATTGCAGAGTTAGTTAAATGTGGCACAATATTCACACAATCAAATTTGCGTTTATCAGTGTCTGAAGAAAAAAACACATCTGTCTGAACTATATGCAAATTTTTTAAAAATCTGAGCAGTTCATTTCCAATACCAGTAGCTTAAATCTCTTCATCATAATTTATTTTTTCCTAACCATTATATTCAATTGTTCATCTATAATGTTTCAACAATATTTATGAGCAGATAACCTAAAGTGATATCTTATCTTCTGAATTATGTCAGACTTCTTAATCATTGTTTTTCGTGTATGTGTGTTCATTGAATCATCCCTGAGATGGATTTATAAATATAAAAATTATACTCTTGATATCAGTGCATTGTCTTGTGTAACAATTTTTATTTCTATCAGTCTGCCTATATAAAAATGTAAAAAGGAATTTATGACTCCTTATTTTATCATCTTTCCTGGCTCTTCAGTTTCACTGATAAAGTGCCCCAAAAAACAAGGGTCAGAGTTAGCATAAGAAATACAGGTTGGCTTTTATCACGCTAATTTTTAGCTCTTACTTCTCAGTATCTTTTTGCTTTGTTTTATGACGAAATGGTTTTTCTTGGAGATCTATTTCATTCTGTATTATATTTATGCAAATTTTACACATAGGATTTCCTTTCTTATGGAATATCCAAATCCACAGCAAGGAAAATTAATATATTTGATAATATTGGAATCAGATGTCCTTTTAGTCCTAAAGTTCTTTAATATCCAGCCCCAAATTCCTGAATTTACAGCTGAAGCTGTAATTTAAGAAAAATATTTCAGTGTTATTGTAATAAGGATTCTGTTTTTACTATTCCAGAATGGAACCAGATCTTGACAAAGTTTTCTGATAGTTTACTATTTAACCCCAGGTTGTTATATTGCTTTACAGAATCTGAATTCCTAAAATCACAACTTTGAACTAATATTTTCCCTGCTTTCTCAGAATATTTGTTGTAAAATAAATGTAATGGAATCTTAAAATGCTTATTTATAGCTCTTCAATGCAGATTATTTTAGACCAAGTTCTGGTTTCTTACATTACTATGAATTGCTTTACGGTATAATAAAGAATATTGTTTGCCAAAAAGCTTTATTGCCAGACTTCTAGGTGGAATAAAACAAAATGATACTGTTGTACTTACTTTCCCTTGAATTTATCTGCAATAATTACAACAGAAGTCCACAGTGGTCTTTTAGGTTTATAATTAGTATTTCTCCATTAAAAAGTGATAAGATTGATTAGAAGAATTTTTTGTGTGTGTATCCGTTTTCTGAGATTCATACTTTGACTACAAAACCACTAGAGGGCACAATAAAAGTATTACAATGTAATATTATTGTAGCATAAAATATTTAAAGGATTGCCTAAATTTATACAAAAGAGGAAGTAATTAAAAATGAATTTGCTAGCAGCATTATTAACTAGTCTGAAAGCATCAATGAATAATTACCCTAATAAAATTTTGAAAGCATCAGAATACCCCAAAAACTATATCATGACCAATTTTTTTTAAAAAGGAATTAATATTAAGTGAATTTAAAAGACAAAGTTAGCTGTTGATAGCTAATTATTTAACTTGAATAAAAAGTATAGAAGTCCAGAACTTTTTAAATTGAATAAATGCCTTGATATGAACAATGTAAATGTGCAAAGTTATGCACTTTTATATTTCTGGTTATTTATTTTATTTAGCGTATGGAAAGATTTCTGGTAATAATTTTGGAAAGAGTAGAAAGTCACGCTGCTGATACTTCAGCATTTTTAGACAATGTCTGTTGCGATCTGTACTTGTGAACAATTTTGGTCACCACACCACATAATTGATACTGTACGACTGAAAAAGGTGCCTAAAGTTAATCAAAATTATTAACCATTTCTTCTGTGATGTTGTATTCAAGGATTTTTAGTTAAAATTAAAAGGACTTCATTTTTATTAGTCTGGAGTAGAAAAAATTCCAATTAAGTTGAATCATAGAAGACTTGTGGTTATATAAAAGAAATGCTTCATCAGACTGTAATGCTATGCATGACATTAAAAGGGAATTAGACAAATAAATGACTGCTTTGTCATGATTGTTTTACTTTATTTTAGAGGGAAATAAAATCTAAAATCACAAGCTGTAGTTTTTTTTAAGAATTGTAAATTTTCAGCTTTCTCAGAAGTTTTCATTAAATAAAATTGTGGTTGGAAAATGACAGTGGAGCACTGTAGGTACAGAGTTGTATTCATAGATGCATTGATAGCACCTCCAGCTGAGCAGATAAGGTCTTATCTGGTACAGGGTAGTACTGGATTGCAAGCTAAATCTTTTCAAAGCTAGTTAGGAAAAGGACAAGAAAAATGTATGTTATGTAAAATGTATCCTCTGTTTGAATTCCTCATTTTTTTATCTTGGATGATATACAAAGTTTCCTTTATTGTGGTGGGAGAGAAAATGCAGAAAAGAAACCAACAGGGCACTTGGTTTCTTTTAGAGGTAATTTCTATTTCTATGTGGCACCAGTCATAGAATAGAAAATATAGCCTAGCAAAAACAAATTGAAGTCTTCTTTCTATGTAAATTTCCAAATTCAAAACAATGGATGTGGAGTTTGTTACTATTGGCGTCATACCATTTTTTGGCCTTCTTTAGGTAGATAGCACCATAGACCACATAAACTGTGTCCTTTTTTGTGTCTATAATATTAAAGCATACTGAAAATTACTTAATTAACACTTAAAACATTTGAATTACCAAAGTCTGATGAAATATTTTTGCATATTTGCAAAATCATAGAAATCTCAAATATTTTAACCATTTTTATTTATTTCTTTTGTACCCATATCTCCTTCTGGGATCTTACGATGGTATCTGAAAAGGTTGCCGTCTTCGAATTTACAGAGTGTAAATAACTTGTAGGAGTCCAGTTTGATAATTAGATGTTTTAATATACAGGTAGTCCACGACTTACAATAGTTTATTTAGTGACCATTTGAAGTTACAAAGGCACTGAAACAAGTGACTTATGACCATTTGTCACACTTACGACCATTGCATCATCCCCGTGGTCATGTGATTTACATTCGGATACTTGACAGCTGACTCATGTTTATGACTGTTTCAGTGTCCCAGGGTCATGTGATCCCCTTTCTTGACCTTCTAACAAGCAAAATCAATAGGAAAATCAATTCACTTAACAACTGTGTTAGTAATTTCACAACTTCAGTGATTTACTTAAATGTGGCAAGAAAGATCATAAAATGAGGCAAAATTCGCTTAACAAATTTCTCACTTGGCAACATAAATTTTGGGCACAAAATTGTGGTTGTAAGTCGAGGACTACCTATATAGTACTTTTTTTCTTGTCTTTATTTTCATCCAGCTAAAACTATCAACAGTTTAGAGTTTTTATTTCTTCCCCAAAGTTGGGCATTAGAAATGAGACAAAAATGAGCTTAGTCTATATCCTAATGATTCCCAAATCAAAAATACCTAGGATATTATTTAGATGTTAAAAACATAGATGAAATTATGGAATTTAACAGCAAACCATGCATCAAAGACTATGTAGGAGAAATGTTTATTCAAAGATCTACTTTCTAAGAGGAATCAGAACCACTGTCCAAGAACATTGCTATTGATTGACAAGAAATTTAATGCATTTAAATTTTATCTATAGCTATTTTACATGAACTTACAAAATTATTGCAAAATTTTTAATGTGAAGGAGTTTTTTTCCTACTTTTAGACAAAAGAGGGCTTACTGTCTAATGGAAAACATGATTATGATGACGACGACGATGACGATGACTTAATGTGGCGAGTACCCAAGGAAGAAACTGAGTTTGAAGATGACTTTTTGGAATATGATCAGGAGCATATCAAATTTATTGACAATATGTTAATGGGTTCTGGAGCATTTGTGAAGAAAATATCACTATCTCCATTTTCACCTGCTGATAGCAGTTACGAATGGAAAGCACCCAAAAAATCATCTTTGACTAATGTTCAATTTTCATCAGATTTTGATGATTTTGACTATAGCTCATGGGATGCAATGTGCTACTTAGATCCTAGCAAAGCTGTTGAAGAGGATGATTTTGTTGTAGGTTTCTGGAATCCATCAGAGGAAAACTGTGGTATTGATGCTGGAAAACAATCTATCTCATATGATTTGCATACAGAACAGTGCATTGCTGACAAAAGCATTGCAGACTGTGTAGAAGCCCTTTTGGGATGTTATCTGACCAGCTGTGGGGAAAGAGCTGCCCAGCTTTTCCTCTGTTCATTGGGTCTGAAAGTGCTTCCAGTTATTAAAAAAACTGAGTGGGACAATGTTCTGTACTCTTATAGAGACCATTTTAATAGCCAACAGAAGCATTCTTCAGCAAACTGCATTTCTGCCTCTTTAGCTAATCAAGAATCTTCTCACTATAAAGACTTGGTATATGGCTGTTTAAAGATTCCTCCAAGATGCATGTTTGATCATCCAGATGCTGAGACAACTTTAAATCATCTTATATCAGGCTTTGAAAACTTTGAGAAAAAGATTAACTACAGTTTTAAGAACAAGGCTTATCTACTTCAGGCATTTACTCATGCCTCGTATCATTACAACACCATTACTGGTGAGTCACATAAAATATTTCCTTTTCTCTAAGCTTGTGTACTTGAAGGAATGGAAATCATTTGAAAGAGGTATTAATTGTATTGTATTGTTATATAATTCTCTCTTATCCCCCAATCCTTATTCATCAAGATTGTTACCAGCGGTTAGAATTTCTGGGAGATGCAATTTTGGACTACCTCATAACTAAGCACCTTTACGAAGACCCACGACAGCATTCACCAGGAGTCCTAACAGACCTGAGATCGGCTCTTGTTAACAACACCATCTTTGCCTCACTGGCTGTAAAATATGACTACCACAAATATTTCAAAGCTGTTTCTCCTGAGCTGTTTCATGTTATTGATGATTTTGTACAGTTTCAAATGGAAAAGAACGAAATGCAAGGAATGGATTCTGAGGTTAGTAGCAAAAATGCTAGTAATTTTGATGTTGAGTATCATTTCAAATATATGGATTCGTGCATAGGACATGAAAAATAGCAACAATGGAATAGACAACCTTCCGTAATTCCAAGGTGCCATTTGCAATAAATATTTACAAATTACATGAATATGTGTTCAAATAAATCATTCATATACAAATCCACAGATCATAAAAACAGATAATCTCTCACTTGTATGCATATGGCTACAAATAACCCCTTGTAAAAAATAAAAGAGAAATTTCACTTCCCAGGCAACAGAAAATTGAGCTACTCTTTGTACTACAAGGAGAGAGCAACTCTGAGGCTTGGATTCTACCCATGAGAAGAAGGCAAACTCGCTAAAAAATTGCTTTCCTTCGCCACTGCTGCTGCTTCCTATCTTATCGTGTCTCACCTAACAGTCTTCTTAGTAATGATGCTGATAATGCCACTGCAAAACTCTTCTTCCCATAGAACTCCCTAGTTCTGTGCAAGTAGCCAAGTAAATCAGTTTTATCACAGTCAAACAAACTAGGATACAATCCACTTGTGTTTTAATATGAACTTTGCAATGGCATTTATTGAGGAACTCTTTCTGATGACTTTTAGCTTCGAAGATCTGAAGAGGATGAAGAAAAAGAAGAAGATATAGAAGTACCAAAGGCTATGGGAGATATATTTGAGTCCCTTGCTGGTGCAATTTACATGGATAGTGAAATGTCTCTAGAAATGGTTTGGCAAGTGTACTATCCAATGATGAGGCCATTAATAGGTAATATAATTGTTTTCAGAAAAAAAGATTCTGTTTATTATTTTGATAAGATTACAATTTTCTATATATTTTATTATAGAAAAATTCTCTGCAAATGTGCCCCGTTCGCCAGTAAGAGAGCTGTTGGAAATGGAGCCAGAGACAGCCAAATTTAGGTAAGAATTCCTGTCTTCCATATCTATATAAACCCATATAATAATTTTAGGCTGACTTTGTATGGGTGGGGGTATAATCGTGTGTTCTTTTTTCCTATGTATCAGATACTAGTTTATATGTATAACTAACTAACAATTACATATAAGGTCCATGATTTTACTTGGTTATTTATCAGGCACCAGAAACAGAAATTGAGTTCAAAGTCCAAAATTTATTTTGTTGTTGTTAGTCACAAAGTCATGTCTGACTCATCTCAACCCCTTGGACAATGTTCCTCCAGGCCTTCCTGTCCTCTACCATCCTCAGGAATCCATTTAAGCTCACACCGACTGCTTCAGTGACTCCATCCAGCCACCTCATTCTCTGCTGTCCCCTTTTTCTTTTGCCCTCAATCGTTTCCAGCATTAGGCTCTTCTCCAGTGAGTCCTTCCTTTTCATTAAGTGACCAAAGTATTTCAGTTTCATCTTCAGGATCTGGCCTTCTAAATTACATGCTAGCTATACACAAGTCTGAACTACTAATGGTCAAGGCAAATTAATGCTAGACAAAAGTCAACAGAATTCATCCTGGGGGGGGGGGGTGGCTTTTGGTCTCTTGTGAGAGCATAATGACTCCAAACCAGTGACATGTTTGACCCTGCCTTCGAGCTCTGCCAGATCATCTCCTACAGTTAACATATTATTGCCAAGAAGACTAAATAGATATATCTATATTTATCAGGACTGCTAAATATTCTCTTGAGTTGAACTCAACTCCTTGTATTGTTATTCTTCTACTACTATTCTTTGGAATTATTTTCATGTTTACTATTTTCATTGTAATTTGATTTTTTGTTTTTGTTCTAATTTCTACTTATGTAGTCCTGCCGAAAGAACTTATGATGGAAAGGTTAGAGTAACAGTGGAAGTTGTAGGAAAGGGGAAGTTCAAAGGTGTTGGAAGAAGCTATCGGATTGCCAAATCAGCAGCAGCAAGAAGAGCTCTACGAAGCCTCAAAGCAAATCAACCTCAGGTTCCAAATAGCTGAGACATCTTCTTAAAAAACAAATATACCATAAAGAGAATTTTTTAAAATATATATATGTGTTGAGAGGAAAAAAACTGAAGACAGCAATTAAAGTTTGGTATTAAAGTAGTTAACAACATTAACATGTATACATAATTTTGGAACTAATTGTAGTTATAAGGGTTTTTTTGTTTTTGTTTTTGCGCAAACACAATCTTGTCTTCTTTCCTCACATCTGCTTTGTTTAATCACAAGAGTGCTTTAATATTTAGCAAATGTTCAAATCAATTGTCAGGTCCTTTGGTTTACTTTTCCACTACAGTACAGGTTTGCTTTGCTTAGCTTAAAGGCCAGGGAGCCATGTCTCTTGTGAGATAAATATCTGTATCTCTACTTCTATCTAGAAATATGGATATATCTTGAAATTCCTTTAATCTGTGCACTAGTGCCAGTCACAAAACAGTTATAAACTGTGCTGGATAATATGGTGTAAAAATAAGTGTGCCAGTATTGTCCTTGTTCTTTTCCATGTCATCTTTGCATTAAGATGGCATTCCCAATCATTATTGCACTTATTTGTTAGGGACAGGTTTTTAATTGAAATGTCTTGCATTCAATAGAATTTTAAATTGATGCCACATAGTCTTGCATTAAAGGTTCTTGCCTTAAAAATACATACACCCTCAAAATTAGAAAACTTTCAGTTTTTTAATCTCTTTGGAACAAACTGTATTATATTCCCTCCACTTTTAGAATGCATTTTGCAATGATAAATCTCTGTATTTACAGTACTTGTTAGTTTAGCTGTGACTTAACTTATTACGCAAGTAATAGAATTGTATTCATATATACGTAGTGAGGTTATTTTTAACATTTCAAAGGAAATTATTAGTACAGAGTTTATTTGATATTGCAAAGGAGATGTTTCTTCTTAATTTACATTGTTAAGAAACCAGAGTCTAGACTGAGCAGTGTCCATTACTCTTGCAGAACTTCCTTTCACTTCAAGGGGCTTATGCAGGAGATTTTCTTGGTGGATTACTGCCTTGGTTTACTGGAACTTAGTAATGATAATTGCACAGTGTGAACTGTTGCTTTTTTAAAAAAGAAATAAGAACCTTTGACATATCGCACCTAAAATATGCTGCAGTTTTTTTATTGGATACCTATTTAACAAATAGAGCACCTTTACACCTTTAAAAGCAATTTCCACATAATTCTTACTGTACTTTTCAGAGTTGCATGCATATTTCACCTACCAAAGCTGTGCTGTTAAAATGCCATGGAAGTTGTTGTGTGAGAGAAACTGCCATACTTTTGATACATCTGTGACTTAGGTTCTTTAATGTAGAGTGACTAGCTTATTATTGTTGTTTAAGTTGATATGAAATCGTAAATTGTTAGACTATGCCTCAATTTCTTTATACATATGTAGGCACCCTTCACTTAAATACCTCAGTTCTTTGTTCTTTTTATGTCTTTTTTCTCCTTTTTTGCATGCATCGTTTTTTGTTTGTTTGTTTTTGGTGCTATGTGTATGTATTATGCTTGAAATTTTAATTTTTGCACTGTAACTATAATACCTCTTAATTTACCTTTATAAAAAGCTGTGGGCCATCTTGCACTCCCACCAATATCAATAGAGGTTTGCTGCAATTTTATCCCTGTTAATTATGCTTGAAGTTTGATAGAACTGAGCAGAGTTTTTAATGTTTTCCAGCATGGTGGTTTACTCTTGACTCTATTTTAAGTGCTAAATTACAGATAATCCTATTCTCCACATTTAAAGACACACACACCCCTTTCCACATAAGCATATTCATTCAAACTGTAAAGAGGAGAAACATCTGACTTATCTTTGTGAAGAATAGAATCATTACTTAGTGAGAAAAAAAATTAAATTTCAGGATTTAATTTTGAGTGACAGATACCTTGTTTAAATTCATAATAATCAAAATATTTATGTGCTCCTTAATTCAATGAGAGAATAAAATGCATGGAAGTTCATACAAGTTTTAGTATGTGTACAGCGCAACCATTTCAGACAGATGAAGAAGCAGGATTTTTTCAGCTTTATAATAGTCTCTTCTTCATTTCAGCATGAATGGTTACCATTGATTTTGTTCAAAAAGTTAAATCTCTCCCTCCCTTTCCCTCCCGAGGGGGAGGGAGGGGGGGGAGAGAGAGAGAGAGAGAAGACTGTATATTGGATTATGGATATATGCTATGGCATTGAAACAAGATTTAATTCCCTCACAGCCTCTGAATATAATATAGTTGGTTATATCCATATTCATATATCATATTTCTCCTTTCAATGAAGGGGTTCATATAAGATCTCTTTATGGAACAATAACACTGTAAAGATGATTTTAAAATAAATATTGTTAAATTCACCATTCTGGCTCAGAGTAAACATAACACTAGTAAATAATTGCTACTAAAATGGTTTTTTCCAGGAATCTTTTTCCTGTTTTTTCCAGATTAGCCTTTAAAAATATTCATACAGTTTTTTAAAAAAAATAACATGTATTATCCCAATCACATATATAAACTTTTGCGGTTTTGTAAAATGCCATACCCAAAATACAATCCAAATATATTCAATAAACACATTTCATACTTGAATTAATTTCAAAGAATAGGATATTACATGATGGCAATTGAAGTCTGATAATTAAATTCCCTAATCTAAAGCTATTCAGTGCCTCCATAATGCAACAAACCATGTAATTGAAATTACTGAGTAGAGACCAATTATAAATCTGGGTCCTGCTGCTGTGCGTGTCTGTGTACAGTACCGCAATGTCTCTGTTCTGTCATTTAGTTCATTGTGTTACATTTAACACAAAATCCACACTCAAAATTTTGATCTTGTACAACTGTTTTTCCTTTCCTAGAAAATACAATTAGGTATTTGGGTGGTATTTTTGAAACCTAAATTTGAAAATTAGGACTGATATTTTTTTATACACCACAAGCATGAGATGAAAGGGACTGTTGCAAACCTGTCTTCAAATTGTATAACACAGATTCGTCATGTAGACAACTGAGGGGTTAAATGGCATAAATGTATTTTCAGATGTTTGCCTATATGTTAAACTGTCTTGCTTACGGTCCTCCTAACTGTTGCATTTTTAAATTTTTATTATGGCTTTGTTTTGTGCTATTCTGTTCATGTAGCACAAGTAATCATTGCACTTGGTATCATGCTTTACCTCATTTCAAGGAGAAATACCCTTTAAACAGAAACTATGGTTTGGGGCTTGCTGCTGTTTTGGTTTACTGAATTTGAATAAGAACACTTGAGTGTTTGCAGTATGTCAGTTAACTTACACAAATGAAAAAGGCCATTTGCTATTGGTTTCCTATGGCATGTTAGTATATTTGTTTCATTTAAATGACTGACTAGTGAAAAATTTCCATGGAGTCCTTTGTATGATTAGAAGATGCTGCCTCAAGTGTGCTCCTGCATTTTATAAGATTTCTTTCAGTTGCAGCTGGTGATGCTTTGTGCCATAGTTTTTGGAAGTTTCTCATCTCCATAGGAGTATATATTTTGGTTAATACAGGAGGCTGCAAAAGAAAGGAGTTGAGAGGAGTACCTTTGCCTGAACAGAATCTTGCTAAATGCTTCCCTCTATATCACTTATTCTTTTTTATTTCTTATACCACATTTTTATTTTTGATAAAACGGTTGAATGTTACATTTAACTTTGATTTACTCTCCTTGATGTAAATTCACTTGTCTACATGATGGTCACTTACATTTCTCCTTCATTTTGGATGTGAAAGGATCTGGTAACTTTTTATAAAAGTTCTTCTCAGTGTAACTCTTGGTTCTGTTCTGCTCTAAATAGGCTCACATCTATAAGTGGTATAAAGTAATGGTAAAGGCCTTTTCAAATTGGAAGTTATTTGACCATACTAAAGCCATGCACTATTCTTCTACATTCTTCAATGAACATAGCAGAATTAGTTGTATGTGACTTATGAACACAAGGTTGAATCAGAGTTGAATGAATCATATTGATGGCAAATTTCATGTTCAGTAAGGAAAGATTTGATAATTTTATAATTTTTATTCAAAAATGTATAATTTACAGCGATAAAATATAACTGAAACCCAACAGCATTTACCAACAGAAGTCTGATAACAGATCTCCAGGGGGGTCAGTGTAGAATACAAAACAGTAGCCACAATGTATTTGAAGAATAATTCTACATATATCTGTTTGTCTCCAAGTCTGCTTATAGGTTTCCTCTACTTGTTTGTGTTTTATAATTTGGATAACCATTGACTGTTTAAACTGATGTCATTCATGTAACTGGTTTACTATAAAAGGAAGTTATATGGAGAAACAGAAGTTGGAAAAAAGTTGAAAATTGCAGGCTTTTAAACTGTTAACAGTTTGACTTGAAAATGGTTAAAATCAAGTAGAATGAATAACATAATTTTATGGACAATAAAAGATTCCCGTCACATGCTGCAGCTGTCTTAAGGGACATAAAATGTAATTCATTCATACTGTAATCATGCTGCAGGAATTTGCAGTCTGCACCTTATGGATCACAGTTACCTTTAATATTTTTTTTGTAAAATTGTAGCTGAATCTATCCCCAATAAAGTTTTGTTCTGTTCATTCTTGTGTTTTTTCTGTATTTAACACAGCAATGAGTGTATCAAATTGGATTATTGTTCATTAAACATATTGCCTTTACTTCAAGAGTCTAGCATACACAAATAAGTTTCTGATTTCACACATACATTTGAATAATAAATAGTATATGAAATTTTTGTCTATCCAGGAACTAAGTCGTCTTCCTAAATGATCATGAGAATATAAGACAGATAGTTCACCCACAAAAATAGCCTTCTCTATGAGACACTTTCATCTACCTTATCAGAAACTGAGATTTTAGGATAAAATTCTAAGACTAAAGATAAACTAAACTGCAGTCCTGGAATAGATAAGACTTCAGCCTGAGCTAGCAAAGCTCTTAAACCTAATTTTACCCCAGAATTTGTCTGCTAATAAATAATTTGATTTGGAAGCAGGGTAATCAAGCTGATAATTCTTCATAAACCTTTCTGTTTAAATCCAGTGCAACACTTTTTGATCTCTAAAAATTGTCACTTGTGACTAAAAGATTAAAACTGATAGATGAGCTGTCTTCACTACAGTGAAAATCCTCAGTGTCCAATGTCTTAATCTGTATACTAGAGTACCCCATTTCCACAACAGGAATAGTTTGTCCTCAATTTAACTCACAAAGGATAGTTGTAAAAAATATCTTAATTTTTTTATAGTAATCAGGACTACTCCCCATTTAGGAATGACTGTTGGAAGAAATGTCCATCTGGGTTCAGTTCCAAGTGGGGAGAAAAACACTGGAAACATGGAAGCTGTTTGGAAAGATAGTTTAATGGTGGACAGAACCACATGGTTTGAGGTCCTGGGCAATCGAGCACATGGAGGAGAGAGAAAGATATTTATATCCTCTCTTGGACTTTGAACTTGCTTCCTGTTCCTGTGAAAGAAATGTGTTCTGATTGGTTGTCAGACTCCCATGGGGCCATGCAGAGGTAACTTTGTAGGTTGTCTTGCGTCTCAGACTTGATTGAATCTTGCTAGGTGATGATGTAATGAAGAGCAATTCCTTTGTTGGATCTTGGGTGAGGGTATTTGTTTATGAATAGACCTAGCCATCTCTTTATCTCTTAAGTGCTGACATCTGCTGTGGGCTATTGAGGAGGGTGGGGGCTATTAAGAGTGAGTTTGCTTCCTGCCTAAAAAAAACATGTTTCTCCATTTCTACATCCAGGGAAATATAATATTCTGCCTTTCTAATATTTCCTAGAATATTTCATTCTTCTAGGAGAAGGGTGGGTCAGACTAGCTAGACAGAAGCCTCTCTTAAATGCAAAATACATGGAAGTACTCTTGGAGTTTGCAAAAAAGCACGTGGGGGACTCAGATTGAGGGACAAGATTCTCTGGTCTGATGAAACAAGATTGAACTGTTTGGCTTCAATTCTAAACATCATGTCTGGAGGAAACCAGGCACTATTCATCACCAACCCAATATCATCCCAATAGTGAAGCATGGTGATGGTAGCATCATGCTGTGGGAGTGTTTTTCAGCAGCAGGAACTGGGAGACTGGGTTGAAGGAAAGCTGAATGGAGCAAAGTACAGAGATATACTCAATGAAAACCTGTTCCACAGTACCCAGGACCTCAGACTGGACTTAATGTTCACTTTCCAACATGACAACAATCCTAAACATACAGCCAAGACAACACAACACAGGAGTGGCTTAAGGGACAGCTCTGAATGTCCTAGAGTAGCCCAGCCAGAGCCCTGACTTGAACCCTATTGAACATCTCTGGAGAGACCTGAAAATGGCTGTCTGCTGTTTGCCATCCAACCCGACAGCTTGAGAGGATTTACAAGGAAGAATGACAGAAAATCGCCCAATCCAGGGTTGCAAATCTTGTCGCGTCACACCCAAAAAGGTTCAAGGCTGTAATTGCTGCTAAAGGTGCTTCAACAAAGGACTGAGTGAAAGGTCTGAATACTTATGCCAATGTGATATTTCAGGGTTTTTTTTTAGTAAATTCACAGACATTTCTAAAATTCTGGTTTCACTTAGACATTATGGGGTACTGAGTGTAGATTAGTGTGAGAAATAAAGAATTTCAATAACTGTAGAATCAGGCTGCAGCTTAACAAAATTGACTAAAGTGAAGGGGGTCTGAATACTTTCTGAATGCACTGTAAAAGGTAGTTCTTGCTTGAATTCTCTGGTACTTTGGGTGACTTGAAATGGGACAAAACTATTTGAGTAATTGATATACAAGAGAAAAAGAGTACGTGTTTTGTAGAAAGATGCAGACTTTTAAAAAAAATGCAGTTCCATTCATCATAGCTAATGAATACTCTGAGCATTCTGTGTATAGTTTTGAGTGATGACACACCACAGTTTAGTTAATGATACATGTTTATGACTTGATTTTGTGATTCTTTTTTTATACAAAATGCAGCCTTTCAACTGCTTACAGGAAGAAGTGTTGCTGAATTTATACCCTGAATGTTACAATATTTTTATTGGATTTTATCAGTGGTATATAATGATCCTTAATATAATGAATTAGAAGGCTGAAAAAAATGCCACGCTTTATTATATACTCTGTTACATACAAATGTGTACCTGCACCAACAATGATTACTTTTATTATTACTATTGTAAACAATACACTGCAGATGTGTGGACAGAAGCTAAAATTCTTACCACCACATCTTATAAATTGGATGCATTTCTAGGTATAAACAGTCATACAGGTAATTCTCACCAATCATTCAACACCCATTTGAAGTTACAATGGCAGTGAACAAATGACAGCTGCAATCAGTCCTCAAGGGTTATCCCTGTTGCAGTGCCCCTATGGTCATGTGATCAAAATTTGGGTGTTGGTCGGACTTCCGGTTGAACTTCCGGCACCTTCGGAAGCAAGGACTGCGAGCTCCGTGGCCCCGTTCCGAGCTCTCTCTGTTGGGGGCTTCATTTGAAACAATAGCCACCCTGGAGGGGTGGTGAAGCAAAGGGGGACCACCTTGCAGGTTGAGGGGAGCTGCATCTCACCTTCCTGACTCGGAAAACCCCCTCATCTGAAGACTAGGAGCAGCGGCAGTCAAAATGGCTGCCATGAAGCCAGAGAACATCCAGAAACCATAAGTTTGTGCAGGAAGAGAGAAATGGTGAATGATGTGTCATCTGGGTGAGAAAAGATTTATTGCTGAAGTCTGGACCCCACAAAAAAAAAATTCAAGGGGAATACATTTTAGAACAATCTGTTAGAGTGGCGTGTAATTATTGTGAAAAAAACATTGGAAATTTTAAAAGTCAATATTTCTTTAAAAAGAAAATTAAGCTGGAAATTGAATCCTCAAAAAGTTGTGATATTAAGAAGGCATATTAAGATGCTGGAATCTTAACCCTATCTTTTCTTCAAATTATTTACTTTAAGTATTGGATTTATAAGTTAAAACAAACAAGATAAATCAGACTTGTCAAAATAAAAGCAGAGAGGCAGCAGAGTGAAGCAAAGAGCGCCATCTGCTGATGAAAGTGAATCTTTGCAGTTTGGAAGTAAACATTGAAATAAATGAAAATAACTATTGAACTATACATATTTACCCTTTAACCACTGGAGACTGGAATATTAAATAAGATTTTGCATTTGGAGACCCCTGAATATTATTGGATATATAAAAATGACTTCAAGAGTGGAGGATCCCTAAAGTAACTAACTGATTTTATTGAACATTGATGAGACATTAAAACTTGACTTGGAGGCTTGGTTTCTGAACTGACAATTGTGGAGATTTAAATGGAATGGAGCCAATGATTCAAAGCATTAAGGATCTTAATGCCTTGTGCAACTACACAAGGACATGGTGGAAATATTTGATCGTATACATAGAAGAAGGGAAAATTGTATACAAGAGACAAGGAGCAAAGACCAGGACAAGAAGGAAAGAATGGAATTAACAGCTGGAATAGAAGGGGAATTAGAATTCAGAAACCAGCAAAAAGAAGATAACGAGGAGACACTTTTAAAATCAATAAGGGTTGAGGAACTAAAACGTGGAAAACACTTTAAAAGATTTAAAAAAGAAATGGGAAGAACAGGAAGATGCTTGAGAGGAAAAGATAAGATTTAGAACAGAAAGCTTTCAAATTAAACAGTGGGAAAGGGCAAGGCAAGGAGCAAAAATTAAATTATGAATTCAGACTATAAACCTCGAAGTCGATGGAATAAAAGACTTAAGAGAAAAATATGGGAGAAGTAAAAATAAAAAGGTAGGATTAAAGGATTGGATGTGGACAAGAGATAATAGTTAATGGTTAATAAAAAGTGGTATAGATATGTTATGATCATATTTTAATAATTTAATATTAGAATGATATAGTCTGGATAATTAGTTGGCATGTAATATAATAAATAGGATAAACATTTTACTATAAATGGATATTTAACTATGGAAAATTATAAATGAGAATTTACTATTAATTGGAAATGAAGATATAGCTAAGCGTAATAATAGTAGAATTATATACAACAAGAAAACTAGAGTTCGAATGAGTGAGAAAATTAGAAAAAAGATAGACTAGGAATATGTTGAATGCTTTAAATGATTGTGATTGATATTAGAAGTCACTATTGAGATATTAATGGAAGAAAGAAAGAAAGGAACTAATATATATAGAGAGGAAGAATTAAATAATGGAAATATGAATAATAAAACAGATTATCATGTCTTTGAATATAATAATGTGAAGGGGGGAAATGTTAAAGAAAGTTTAGAATGGAAGGGTGGTAAAGCAATTTGTTTGTTTGTTTGTTTGTTCAACTTGCATGTTGTCTTTCTCTGAAGACTCAAGGCGAAGACTCAAGGCAATGTATTAATAATATGGAATAAGGAAAATGGAATGTAATAATTATGAATATGTTAATTTGTATTGATACCATATCATGCACATAATGATATGTATAAACTATACAAAAATAAAAATCTTGATTTTAAAAAAAAATTGGGTGTTGATCAATCAACCCACATTTTCTTTTTTTTTAATTGAAAAAGTTTTACAATACAAAAATTTTTCATTTTCGCCCCCCCTCCCCAATCCCCCCTTCCCAACCCCTCCCATTACTTCCCTCAACCCCAACCCCTTCCCTCCCCACCCCCCCTGACTTCCGCTACAAATTTTAAAAGACAAAATTTAAAAGAAGAGAAATAGAAAAAAGTTGTTAAGTATTCAAATTCTAAATTGAAAAAAAATTCGAAAGAAGAAGAGAAAGAAGGAAAGGAAGAGAAAGGAAAAAAAAAGTAAAAACAAACAAACAAACAAAAGAAACCCAATAACTAAACCAAAAAGTAAAACAGTAAACCTATAAATATTAATATATTTCTAGAATAAACAATATTATAATATAATAACCATTATAATCTTATCCCAACTACACCCCTTAACTAAAAAGCAAAAAACATAAAACATACAGTATAATGTATATAATTATACATATATAATTATAATCATGTGATTATGCCATAAAAAAATATCTTTTATTTAATTTGTTTTTCAATCTCCATAATCCAAATTTCAGTTTTCTCTTCATCTTGATTGAAGTTGAATATATTTCCTCCAACATAAATCCAATTTCAATAAGCTTCATCTTCCAGCTGCCCCCATCAGCAAAGTAAAACGTTTCTCCACACAACCCCCCGAGTGACTTTATATAAATAATATCCAACCACGAAGGTATTCACGAAGGTATTCACACCTCTAGGTAGAATCATTCAAACTAGCTTATACTGTAACACCTAAAAATAGAAAAAATCCTTTGCAGCTCCTCTGAACATTCAAGCCTTGAAGAAAAGAAAAAAAAAAAAAACAAGCTAGGAGCTGCATTCCCAGATGTTCCTTTAAAACTCTTTCAAATCCTGCCACCTTTTGCAATTCATTCCTTCGGGTTGCAAGATGTTTTCAATTTCATTGTCTTCTCCTAAATGATAAATTCCACAAAAAGATGTATAATAGGGTAACCAGTGATCGCTGCTAATATTGCAGCAATCTATCGACACTCAGGATATTAAGTCCAATTCAGGATAAACTTTATAGTAAAATTTTATAATCCATTTTGATATATAAATTTAATGTCAGTCCAACTCAGGATGAACTTTTAACAGATTGTTGTACATCTCCAAAGTTTTAACGGCTATCTACAATAGCTCAAATCTTCAAAATAAATTTCTTAGAAAATTTTTATAGTCCATTTTTCCCAAATCTTTCAATGCTTTCTGTTACAGTATCAAACGATTCAGGGTACTCTTAAATTTATCATCTGTGGTTTCCAGTCGGAATTCCTCGTTAACTTGTAGTTCCTGTCGATTAGCATCACCCCCCATTTCTTGAGGAGCACTGGGATGCTCAATTTTCTCATCTGAAAAATCCATAGTAGAATCCTCTGGAAAACCACCTGATACTCCTTTTTCTTTTAACACAGTTTGAATTTCTTCTTTTTGTTTGCATTTTGTAGACTCTCTTTTTTGTTTTTTATTCTTGAAATATTCCGGGGCTCCCTTAAAAATATTCTGCTTTTTCAATGGTATTCAAACAATATCTCACACCATGATATCTAAAAATTATACCAACTGGTAAATCCCATCTAAATGGAATATTACTTCTCTTCAATTCCTTGACCAAAAAAGCAAACTCTTTTCTATCCTTTAAGACCTTCGGTGGTAACTCTTTAAAAATACTAATTTGTGTACCTTCTACCTGCACTCTGTCAGAGTAAGACTTTTGTAAAATATCATCTCTCAGTCTTTTATCAGTAAAATAAACAACAACATCTCTAGGCAAATTTCTTTGTTTAGCCACACATGAGTTAACTCTATAAACTTTCTCTATAGAACCCAAAATTGGTTCATCTTCTAGCTTTAATAATTCTGCAAGGGCCTTTGCACAATTGTTCTTAAATTTTCTCTGTTGTTTTCTCTTATACCTCTTAATCTGATTGGAGATTCCATAGCCTTAATTTGAAGCATAATAACATCATTCTGTATGTTCTGATTTTTGACCTCAGCTTCCAGAAGTTTTCCTTGTAATTCTTGTATCTGGGATTCAAATTTACTACTAATCTCAGTCACTTTCTTTCCCATTGCAACCACCGCACTTGAAAGATCTGAAGCTACTTGGGCAATAGTTTGACTTAATTGGTCATATTTCCCAGAAACCAACTCCTCAAGATCCTTCTGTGAACCTTTTATCTTGTCAACAACACTCTCTAGAGACCTTGTTATTAAATGTTTTAAGTCCAGATCTGTAAGTTTCTGCAAATGAGTCATTTCAGCTTTGTTCAGCTGACTCATGGGGGAGCCCCCCCTTCCTTTAGGTTTAGGAGTCATCTTTACTTTTCAAAAAAACCAGAAAAATTCTTCTTACTTCAATAAAAAAAAGAAAAAGCAGGAAAAATCTATTTAAATCAACCTTTGTTTCTTTAGTTCTTTTCAATAGCAAAATGTTTCTTTTAAATTCTTTCAGCACTAAGCTCTACTTTCACTTTCACCTCTCAATTTTCTTTCAAGCAGAGCCAGTCACCATCTTAAAAACACTTTCACTCTTCATCCTCTCCTTCCCCTTTCCTTTCCTTCCTCCTCCAAAAAATCAGTAAAAACAAATCCATACTTGCATTACACTTGTCTTCTTCCTTTTCCAGCTTGTTCAAGTTGTCAGTTCAGTCGTGGTGTTGCTCACAACGTCTGGCTCCGCTAATTAACTAATTAGCGGAGATCCCTCTTCGGCGCGGAGCATACTCTGGGGGTGGATAGGGAGCCATCGCTCTGAGCCTTCCCCAGGACAAAAGAGAGATTCCTGGGGTGACTCAGGGGGCTCAACCTCACCCCCAGAAGCTCTCCCCGCTCTTTAAAATAAAGAGCGGGTTTTTCGAGCCGCCTGCGTGCTGTGCGGCAGCTCTTAACGCACCGGGAGGCCGGCGGTCATGAAGAGACCGACGACGACGATGGAGGCGCCACCGGAAGGAATCAACCCACATTTTCAATAGCCCCGAGCCACTTAGTTCCTCCACCATCTCTGCTCTTTTGGCTGCCCTGAATGAGAATGTGGCCCTTGGATGCCCAAAGCAGGGTGACAGAGCCTCTGCCCAAGGGCCTGGCCAGGGATGAGGCAGTGGGATGGGTCTGGTGGAGGAAGAAGGGCAGCGGTACGGCTGCTGGGTAAGGTGACAGCTGTCAACTTTGCAAGGCCTTTACCAGGTCAACTGCTGGTTCATCATCCTGCCTCTGCCACATCATCACTCTGCCTCTGCTGGTTCTGTCCTTCTGCCTTCTCCCCTGCCAGGCAGAGAAGACTCTGCTGCCTCCAGTTGTGTGTATACTTACCCTTCTATACTTACCCACTTACCTGGAAACCAGGCCAGTAGCAGAATGGCAAAAGTCTGCTGGTGGCAATCAGAGGGGGCTGGGGAGAGGCAGCCAGATGGAGCCCAAGAAGCATTTCTAATTTAATGTTGCCCTTTGGAATGAGCTCCTAACCACCCCCAATGTTTGGTTGATTCTATACTGCTGGTCCTTAGAAAGTCTTCAAAGACTTGACTATTTCCCAAGCATGGGGTCAGGAGTCCTATTGCGAGAGTGTACAAATGTGAGCCAGGTCCCCTATTATTGATTGTTGTTGGTTGTTTTACCTCGGATAACTTTTTCTTACAAGATTCTCAGAGTCACCTTGGTTAAGCCATATAAACTCTTTAAATAAAAATGATTTTTTTTCCTCTCACAGGAACTTCTGAAAAATAGAAGATACATTTAACATAATGTGAATTAAGGTGTATTCTAGGAAGCAGGGACATCAGAATCAGGTATTAAAAAATAGGATTTTCCTTGGTAAATAAAAAGAATTGCACCAGCTGAATGCTCCATTTAGCTTCTTTATAGATTTCCCAGGTCTATCAAAAAGACATTTTCCTTAGTATCCTATCCTGGACATCAAGATACTCCTTTTGAATTGTTGATAATCTGTTAATTATTACATTTATGAAAGAGAGATCCAACTAGGGAAAAATTTCCTAACAGTGAAAATAATTAATCACTGGAATGGCTTGCCTCCAGAAGTTGTAGATGAGTCATCACTGGAGGTTTTTAAGACAAGATTGGAAAGCCATTTCTCTGAAATGGTATAGAGTCTACTGCTTGAGCAAAGGGTTGGGCTAAAAGACAGTTAGGAAAACTTGCAGTCCTCCAGATGTTGATGGACAATTCCCAGCTACCTCAGCCAACCATGATGAACGATGCTGTGAGGTATAATTTAACAGTTTCAGGAGAAGCACAGGCTTCTGGATCTTTGACCTTTGAACAACTTCTAAATCAGGGGAGTCAAACTCAAGGCTCAAGGGCCAGATCTAGCCCTCAGGATGCTTAGATCTGGCCCATGGGGCTACCCTGGAAACTGCGAAGGACCAGCCCACAGTGCCTCTGCCAGTGAAAATGGAGCTCGCAAGAGCCACAGAGTGATCTCCTGAGCTCTGTTTTCTCTGGCAGAGGCTTGCAGGAGGCCAACACAGCAAAAAACGGAACTCGGGACCCCATTTTCGCTGGCAGAACACTCGGGCCACCACATGCGCCCCTGACACAAGTGACATCGAGCTGCCCATGCACACTGGCCACACCCACCCCAGCCCCCTGAGGTCAAACACAACCCTGATGCGGTCCTCAATGAAATCAAGTTTGACACCCCTGTTCTAAATGAATGGCAGAAAGATGATTGCATAATAAATCACATCACAAAGGTGGTCAAAATAAAGTCTTCGTCATTGGTTTGTATATAGGGATGGTAGAGAGCTAATGATTCCTGTTATGAAAATTAAAGCATTGTCAGTATGAGTCTATTTTCATCTCTAAAATATAGAACATAGGTAGAAAAGCAGATCAAAGAGACTGCCTCTTAAGAATTAAGGAAGCTATCTAAATAATGCGTTCTAAAAGTTGTCAGGCATGGACACAACAAATGATGAATTCCTCTCCTGCCCTGGCTTGATCGTGAAAAGGTCCAGAAGAATACACTATTCTTTTTTTTTTAAGTTGTAAACACATATGAAAAAGAAAGAAGGCAGGAGAAAAGTTCATTTAAGTCCTTGACTAAAAGAGGCTACTCCTGCCATTGTAAAAAAAAAAAAAAAAGGCACTTAAACTGTTCCAGTGTAATTGCAAACACAGAGAAACCCAAGAAATTCATCTTAGCTAATAGCACTTGACTGTCACCATGCAATTGTCCTGCCATTTGGCAATGTTTGTTAAGACACCTTGAGTCTGAGGTTTTTAATTTTTGGCTAAGTATTTGTGTAACACAGATACACACACACACACACAGAGAGAGAGAGAGAGAGAGAGAGAGAGAGAGAGAGAGAGAGAGAGAGAGAGAGAATATGAAGTTTATCCAAAGCCAGAGAATGACATGAAAAGTTTTAACTTAAGCAGCAAAATAGAAAGGCTAATCTTATTTAAAAGTAATATGTGTTTCTTGATTGAGTGCCCAGATACACTCAGCTGGGACATTTTAGTGGAATCAGTTCTAAGTTGTTATACTGAGCTATAGAGACTAAGGTTTCCTGTGTTCACATTGCCAGACCTGAAATACTCTTGTGGCTGTGTTTAATAAAGAAACGAAAGTCTCAGGGTAAGGGGATATGATTTTTTATGACAGAAGGAATGCAAATAACTTTTAGTCTCCTTGCCTAGACCAGGTTTGGTCTGATTTGATGGAGTTTAATAATGACTTATAACCTGTGCTGACAATACACAGGCCTCTGCAACGTCATTTAACTCATTTATTCTGCTTGCTGTAAAAACAAAGAGATGGCAAATAAATATATGGAAAGTTCATTGTTTGTCAGAAGCACCAAGCCAAAAGTTTTCAGTGACCTTTTAAAATATAGTCCCTTGCTAGTACTAAAATGTCTGTCACTCAACGCACACACATGTATGGCTTGGCCTTTTAACCCGTGCATCTTGTTTTTCTCTCTTTCAACTGGTTGTATGAATTTCAAATCAGCTGTAGCTCTTTAAGTCCTCCCACCCTCTCTCTCTCTCTCTGCATCGGAGGATTACTGTAAATTGCAGCCTGACAATTACAATGTACAGCGCACTGGAGAGTTATTAATGGATAGGCCTACTGATGGCCTTTCAGCACAAGATCGGGCCTGGTATTCCTCACTCGTAATTGGATCCAGGGCTTGAGCCTAGGCTGGAGAGGAGGCTGGGAGGGGCAGGAGGGGGGCAGGACTGCAAGCCCCCTGTTTTATCAGAGGAAGGTATCAATTGATCATAGATAGCTCTTATTGGCGACGTCAAAAGCTCTAATTCACCCTTTTCTTCCTAATGACTTGTATGGGCTTAAGCGGCTCCATTGCTTGACAGCCTGCTCAGCTCCATTGACGAAACCCGGCAGGTGGTTTTAATAGAAGATTTCGATGGGGAGTGATTGTAGGAAAGACCGCGAGGCAGGCAGAGACACAACAGAGCTGAGGAAAAGGAGAAGAAAGAGGCTGTCTGCTTTCGGTACTACGAGAGAAAGCTAATGTGACGAGAACTGAAGTTAACCACCATTTCCATTTACTTGGCACCTGCGGGGGGCTAGTTGAAAGAGAAAAACCCAACCAGGTTTCAAATATTGCCTGGAATTTTTCTCTTGGGGCTGGGTCTATCTTTTAGGCAGAGTATAAATTATGGTTGACACATGTAAATGGAGTGTGGTCGTGGCACAGATACAATAACCCACTCAGGGCCATCCTGGAGTAGAGTGGCATAGAAATACCAGTAATAAATAAACTCTTCATTTCCTTCCCCTTTAAAAAAAAAAACAAAAAACAGAGGGCTTTTTCTCAGAGTAAAGGCCAGTGTGTGTGTGTTGGTAGGAGGAAGTAATCTCCTGAATGATTTATTTATTCAGAAATGGAGAAGTTTGGTGTAAGTATGGACTCTGAGTCTAGGATTAGACACACTTAAGGATTATTCAGTTTGAACCACGTTTCCTGGACAAATGCATAGGTAAGCATCCAGCTGTTTTTTCAAGCTATATGTACTTTGCTGAATTTTTCACTTCAATTCTCAGTTTAAGAAAATAAATACCAGAAATATCAGAATGCAAAAATATTACAGCCTGGTGGCGGAGTGGACTAAGTGCTGTTAAAGTAGCACTTAGTTGCCAGCTGCCTGCAATTACCGCAAGTTCAAATCTCACCAGGCTCAAGGTTGACTCAGCCTTCCATCCTTCCGAGGTAGGTAAAATGAGTACCCGGATTGTGGGGGCAATAAACTGACTTTGTATAAAAAAGAACACCGCTTGGGGGGGCCGAAAGCCCTACTAAGCAGGTATATACAAAAGTATGAAGGCTATTGCTTAACGCATTGTAAGCCGCCCTGAGTCTCCAGAGACGGGCGGCACATAAATTGAACCAATAAATAAATAAATAAATTTTGGGACAATATGCATACAAAAGAAGTGTTTTAAATAAAATGCATGCAAAATCTGAATGTGTGTGGGTGTGTGTGAAGAATTGCAGACTGATGGAGATACGGATATCAATATTACTTATTCATACATTTGTATAGTCGTATAAATCTTCTCATACAACTGCAACTCAGAAATAGCTTACAATAAAAATGATTAAAATCTATCAATAATTGCAGAATGACACTACTTCAAACTCAGTACATCCACAAAACCTTACAGGTAGCAATCCAATGGGTTTTTAATGGCAAAACCAGTCTGTCAGAATAGCCTAAACCAGTGATGGCTAATCCTTTTGTCATCATGTGCCGAAAGTGCGTGTGTGTGTGCGCAATAGTGCGTGCACATGCCGGCACTCATAATGCAATGTGTGCCCCTGAGCATGTGCGCACGACCCCCCTGCTCCCCCCACGCATGCACCCCACGCATGCACACATCCCCTGTGCATGAGGCCCAGCTCCCCCACACATGCACCCTGCCCTACCGTGCTCCGTTTTGGGCTTGGAAAGCTCCTGCACCAATCTGGAACCCAAAGCACAGTGGGTGGCTACTTTTGGCCAATTGCTTCCCTGTGCCCACCTACCTGCCTGCCTGCCTTGCCACCAGGAAAGGCCCTGAAGCTGCGCTGCCTGGAATCCACGTTGGAGGCCATTCGCACCGGCAAAGCACTGCTGCCTCCTCCTCCTGCCAGCCTCGCACTCTGAGCAGGGTCCAGCCAGCCAGTCAGCGATGCTGGATGCTGCCCAGAGCGCGAGGCTGGCAGGAAGAGGAGGAAGAGCCACCGCTGCCTCTGCAAAGATGCAGTGGTAGGCCATTCGCACCGGCAAAGAGGCAGTGGTGGTTCCTCCTCCTCCTGCCAGCCTTGCTGCCTGGGTAGCATCCAGCAAGCCATGCCTGGTGTCCCCCTGCAGCAGCCCATGTGGATCCCGGGCAGTGCAGCTTCAGGGCCTTTCCTGGCAGCAGTGGCGAGGCAGGCAGGCCGACAGGCACAGGAGAGCAAAGGGGTGGATGTCCTGGGGTTGCATGCGGGCATTGATGGCATGGCTGGTGCACACGCATGCTAAGAGGAGGTGCCCAGCGGGCATGCATGCACCAGAAAACAACCTTCCTGTTTCTGATGCGCGCATGTGCACCAGCCAGCTAGTCTTCTGGTTACGGGCACGCATGCATGCTTGACGATCAGCTGGCTGGTTGATCTTCTGGTTTTTGGCATTGCCTCATGCATGAAGGCCAGCTGATCATCACGCGGACATGCACACCAGTAACCAGAAGGCTAGCTGGCCGGTACTCATGCATGTGCCAGAACCCAGAAGAGAAATGGGCAATGCCACATATGCCAGGCGACATGGCTCTGTGTGCCACTTCAGTTTCGCCATCATGGGCCTAAACCCTTAAATCTTTAATCTGGCTCCACAACGAACTAGCAACAGATGAAGTTATTGCAGCAAGACTAGGTGCCGCTTTTAGAGCTTCAATGCCTTCTGGTCAAGTTCTGGTCACATTTAAATGTGGCCTATATGGACTGGAGGTCGCCTTGAACTTGGCCAGAAAGTCAAACTGGCATCCCGTGGGCTGGATGCATCATGTGCAGGCCACGCCCACCCCAGCTTTGAAAAGGGAAAAAACGTGGTGAAACGTCACGTGACGGCAACGTGATGCCACAAGTTTGACACCTGTGAACTAAACCATGAGTTTACTATTGTGGGAACAGTTGAACCAATTATGCAGAGCAGTATATTCTTAAACTTTAATGTATTCATTAGATGTATATTCTAAGAATTCAAGTCAGTATACAAATTCACCCCAACAGGTTCTTACCACTGAGAACAGACAGAAGGCTAGGTCTTTGTCTTAGTCTAACATTTTAACCATCAGTTGGACCCCTTCCACGCACCTACTTTTCAGATCTCAAATTAAATACATATAAAAATAAACTGAAATAGCATTTGAAATAAAGCCCATAAACAATTTGCCACTTAATTGCCTTTCCCACCCAAAACAAACAGATCTTGGGATTGAAAACAGAACAGCAGTTACATTTGATGTTAAGCAAATCCAAGCAAAATAGAACAGCTGGAAAAGGAAACTATAACCTTGTGTTAATGATTGTGTAATAAATAAATACATCTGCAAGGTGTTGATGGAATAAAAGAATTATGCCAAAGAATTTATTTTTACAGGAATTGGCAGTTTCTGCTTAGCAGCAGTACATAGTGGCATTATTTAGTAGAGATGAACTTTTGGATACCACAGGAGTGCTGTGGTATTTCTTAATTTCTACTTAAGTAAACCTTACAATGAAGAATTGTAACTTGTGAGGAAAAACATCAGCCTACTCTCCTTCATCTGCTATAAGAATATTGTAAGGGTTAAAAAAATACTTTAGCCCTTGTGTAACAGTCCCACAAGACCTGATTCAAAGCCAAAAATATAATCCACATAATAGTAGTGATGATAGCTGGTGTCTGCCACCTGAATTAAAAACAAAATTATGAAAATCATGTGTGTACACAGACAGAGCACAAAACCTGAGACGAGCAAAGTAAAACTGCTAGCAGAAAATCTGTCCAAATTGTTTGACACTCTCATCTAATTTTCAATTATGCTGTTTAAGGCTGTCTCGGTGATGTTAGTTTTTGTTTTCTTTTTACAGTTAATATCATTTTTCATCATATTGTAAGTCATCTTGGACTGCAAGGCAATCAAACTGGTCAGTCCTAGAGGAGATCAACCCTGACTGCTCTTTAGAAGGCCAGATCCTGAAGATGAAATTCAAATACTTTGGCCGCCTAATGAGAAGCAAGGACTCACTGGAGAAGACCCTAATGCTGTGAAAGATTGAGGTCGAAAGAAGAAGGGGACGACAGAAGTGGCTGGATGGAGTCACTGAAGCAGTAGGTGTGAGTTTAAATGGACTCCAGAGGATGGTAGAGGACAGGAAGTCCTGGAGGAACATTGTCCATGGGGTTGCGATGGATCGGACATGACTTCATAACTAACAACAACAAAGGTCACCTTGAATTATGGAGATGCCATTAGTAGGGAAAACATCGTACTGAAAAAAAACAGAGCTCCCAAAAGGAATTGGTAAATTGGTTTATGCAGTTGCTCATAGACTTGCTTTGGGAGAGATACAGTAGAAGACACCTCAGCTTGCATTAAAACTTTTAAAACTATATAGTAACACTACAAAACAGGTCCAGAATTATTCAGGTGTGACATACATTTGCACTCCTCACTGACATCACAAGCACTTTATCCAATAAATATGCTTGAATAATTATACTGTTGCACATAGCGTGTACATTAATAATGGTGACACAACATCGACAACTCTCAAGCTGGTGCAGCAATCTGAGTGCTGGGAAAAACTATTCTTGCCAACAAAAAACCCAACTTTTGGAGGAACAAGAATAGGTCCACCGTGCTAAATGAGCAATGATTAAATAATTTGTGTCATATAAACTGATTAGAGAATGTGGAATAATCTACCGCTTTTTGATAACTAAACCAATATGGATTATAATTGGCTATAATTTTATTTCATTGTAAGCAAATATATGTTGTCTTGTGTTTACTTAATTTAGTCATCCTCAGTTGAAGATGCCATCATCCTGCAAGTTCAGCATTTCTATGTTCTATTCTATGCCTCCAATTTCCAGAATTCCCCAAGTTGTCTACACAAGTTGACAAGTTTGAGAAATACTGCTGTAAAACATAATGATGCTTTGTAACTGAGTCTGATCTGCTCATAGCACTAATGCTCAGTTGTAAAAATCTTTAAACAAAAACCTATTTTTAAACTTATGCATCATCTGCAACTGTTATAAACATTTTCTTCCATCAACATGTATATTTTCCTCAGCAAAGAAGTATTTTGTTTTAGGTCATGGGAAAGGCCTTTAGGCAAAAGGATTCTAGCCTGATTTGAAAGTTGCTCTGGATTCTCTAATCCCACAGTGTCATCCGTGCTGGAGAGCTGAATGGTTTATTTCCAGCTCAGCTTGTATGTACTTGACACTATAGCAAACCTAGTACTTTCCTCTACACTGTTTTGAAATGCTACAGTTCCCCAGACATTGTGGAAACTCTGGTCTCACTCACTGCCCAGCTTTTGTTCATATCTTCCTTAGGAGGTCTTTCATATGGAATGGTGGTTTGATGGCCTTGCAGCTCACTCAGATGTACTTTTCATAATGCCAAATGTCTACAGCAGGGGTGTCACATCATCACAGCGGTGTCATGTGTCATGTATCAGGATCTTTTTCCCATTCAATAAACCGGACGTGGATGTTGACAGTCCTGGTCTACAGTAGGGGTGAAATCCAGCAGGTTCTGACAGGTTCTGGAGAACCGGAGCAGAAATTTTGAGTAGTTCAGAGAACCGGCAAATACCACCTCTGGCTGGCCCCAGAGTGGGGAGGGAATGGAGATTTTGCAGTATCCTTCCCGTGCCACACCCACCAAGCCACACCACACCTACCAAGCCATGCCCACAGAACCGGTAGTAAAAAAAAATTGGATTTCACCACTGGACTATGGCATAAAGTTAAATTATGTAGAGAAAGAAGGATGCTAGACATTTTATTTTTTCTTCTATATTGTGAGTATGTGGAGCTCTTGGTAGTTTGTTTTGTTTTTTTGTTTTACTCTAGAACCTGCAGAATATGAAGCCACAACAACAATTGTTTGATAATTGTTGGTCCATGTATGCTTGCAAGTGTACTTGAAACTATTCTAAAGGTTTAGGCATGAAAACTATAGTGCAGGTGAACCTGTAGGTCCCAGCTTTAATGCCCAGTGGGCATTGAATCAGTGGGTGAAGGGAATGATGGAGAAACACTAGTGCATACAAAATAGAAAGTAATAGACAAGTTGGAAAAATATTTATTCCTACAGGTATTATAAGCTTCTTTTCTTGCTAAATCATAAAGCAATTTGCAATAAATAAATAAAACTTAACAAAAACCATAAGAATGATTGCAAAATAACAATACAACAGAGAAATGGTACTCCATTATGTGACAATAGACAAAAGAAAGTGGTTTACAAATATAAAAGAACTAAAATCACAACCAAAATGTAGCCCAGTTAAACAACTAAATAAGGCTACCATATCTGATTTCAAAATTCCAGAGGCTCACTATATGGGATGGCAGTCAATATTTAAAAGTTTTGTGTAATTGTTGGCTGACCTTTAGTGACCATCCTAATTTTTGCAAGATGGTCTCCTGATCCTAGGAAACCACATTGTATTGTATAATAGAGGCACGCCATGCAAAAACACTACCTGGGAAGCTGGGAAGTAGCATATGTATGACTCCATGACAACCACATAATATGGGCCAGATTTCTGTGGGGTTCAAATCTTCTTGTATCATGAGATCAGAATCTCAATCACCATTAAAGGCAGATGTCAGCATACTGACAGATTGGATTTTAGAATAACATTGAGAATTCATTGCAGATGATAGCTTCAGAGCCTCCTTACTAATAGATGGTACTCAGAATCTGTAAGAGTGTATGTAGTATACAGTATGTAATTTCTCAGCCCTGACTGTATTGTTGCTAGAGGGCAATCATTTTTCTGTCTGCTCTGCCCTCTTGAAAGAGCTCTGCGTGATAGACATGACAGATAGGTCCCCCATGGCAAGCTTTTGGCAAGAAAGAGATGCTGATAGTTCTTAGAGCATAAGCAAAAGATACAAAGCAAGTCAAACTCTCCAGGGACCAGTAGACTTTGGGGCAAGATAAAGCACCTGAGAAATATTGAGTGAGGATTAACGTCTGTCAAAAACTCTCTTGTCAGAAATAATAAAGTCCATGTCAGCGGAGGATATGGAGATAAAACAGGTCCATGTTCTAATGGTGAATATCCATACTATTTCACAGATGAATGGAGTTCTGCTAAACCAGGTTACCTGACAATGAGTTTGGTTCATTTTGAAATACTTCATTTACAAGTACTTGGTAATGCTTTGAATGACAGAAATTCTAGCCTTTTCATGGGAAGAGAGATCGTCTTATTAAATCATCCTGGTTCTCTAATGTTATTATTTTTTTCGCAAAGAGACTATGAGGGGAATCCCCACATGCATCTTCATAATTAAACGTGCCAATTCTGTTTCTTACATCTCTTGAAATAAGAATGAAAAATTCCATGGATTTGCAACTGGCCCCTGTTTTGTCCAATTTCCCTTCAAGTGATTGGGAGAGGGGAAATATTGTGCCCTTGTTCAATAGCTCCATGCCACGAAGAACAGTCTTCCCAATCTAGTATTTTCCATATACATTTGGCCAACCAACAAAAGAGAATATTTGCAGTTCAAAGTTTCAGTGAAGGGTCCTTGATGCTTTCTGAGCTTGCTTGTTTTTTTGCAGACATTTCATTACCAAACTAGGTAACATCACCAGTGCTAGTAGGAGTGAGTTTGCTCTCAATTTATATTCCAGTGGCTTGCCCTGTCAGTGTTGGTGGGGATGGTCATAGAGGTTCTTCGGATGGGCTGTTTATTGTTGGCTTGCTTGGCATTTGTTGATTGGAGCATTGATTACTTGTTCGTTGTCTGAAGTTATATTGTTTACTTGATACTTGGTCTGACATTTGGACTAATTCTCTCATCACCATAGCTAGGAATTATGATATTTGAGGTAGATACATTTGGGGAAGGATGAAATAGAACATTTCTAATACAACCACCACATTTTATTCAGTAAAGCTTGCTTCCAAATAACATTAGTATAGAATTGCAGCCTAAAATTGCCTTCTCCACTCTTAACTGGAAGTTTGCTTAATTGAATAAAATGAGGCTTAGTTTTGAATAGAGAAGCATAATTCTGCAATGTAAGTCATGTGGGTCCCAAACTTATTGAGATGCTAGTTTATGAAGATGTGATGTTATTGCTATTTTTGCTACTGCTATTGAAATAACCCTACATTCCTATCTATCTCATGCCATTACTAATTTCTGTAAACAGTGGTTATCATATAAGGTACATAAATGTTTATGGAAGAAGGAAATAAAAACAATTTGATTTATTGTTTTGTAGACAATGCAAAGGAAGAACAAAAGTTCTTTTGGAACACATTTTATGCTCAGAAACCTTTGGCTCATGAAAATTATCAATTCACCATGACTGAAGCAAACAGACCCACTCTTGTCTCTTTTAAGCAAAATATAAAGTCGTGTAGCCTCAAAATTCCAAAATGAGATGTCATTATGGAAAAGTGCTTGATACACAAAGTGCTCCAAATCTTGCAAGGAGGATGGTTTTTTTTTTAGAGTGTAAGAGAAAGCATCTAACTCCCTCAGAAGGAATAAAACCAGGGATGAAATGCTGAAAAACCAGTTCAGGCCGGTTCACTTGAACTGGTAGTAAAAAATGCTACTGGTTCGCCGAACTGGTAGTAAAAAATGTAAAAAAAAAGTTCCAACGAGCAGCTGAGCAACCTACAATTGTTGGAACTTTTTTAAAAAGCTTTTTAAAAAACTTTATCTGGAACCAGTAGTAAAAAATGCTTTAAAAAAGTAAAAAAAAAAAGGCTCTGATGATCACAGTTGTGCCACAAGATCACTGGAGCCTTTTTTTTTTTTTACTTTTTTAAAGCATTTTTTACTATCTATTTGCCGAAGCCAGTAGTAAAAAATGCTTTAAAAAAGTTTTTAAAAAGGTTCCCACACATGCCACAGCTGATCATCCCCCCTGTGCTGTTCTACTTACCTTCCCAAGCCTCCTTTTGATGCACACTGCATGTGTGCGCAGCTCATGTTTGGTGCGCACTGAGCATGTGCACGCACAGTGCACATTTGGCGCATGCACAGCCAGCTAACCGGTAGTAAACTGGTTCAGATTTCACCACTGAATAAAACCCACTGAGATTTACTGTTGGATGAAGACCAAAGGTTCAAATACAGTTTCAACTATAAAAGCTCATTGGATGATTCTGAACCACGTAATTACTCTTTGATGGTCCAATCTATCTCACAGGGTTATTTTACAAAACCAGAAGTCCAGGAGTGTCAAACTGGTGGCCCACAAGCCGGATGTGTCATGCACAGGCCACGCCCACCCCAACTCTATGAATGGGAAAAACGTTGTGGAATGTCATGACACGGTGAGTTTGACACCCGTGCAGAAGACAATCAAACAAGATTGCCGCAGGGTACGTTCTTCACTTAAGTCTTGGAAGGATCCATGAGGGATCCTGCACTGAACAAGAGGTGGGACTAGATAGTCTATAAAAACATTATGATTCTATATATGAACAACGGGGGGGGGGGGAAGCAGGATATCAACCAGGGGTGAAATCCAGCAGGTTCTAACAGGTTTGGAGAACCAGTTGCAGAAATTTTGAGCAGTTTGGAGAACCAGCAAAAACCACCTCTGGCTGGCCCCAGAGTGGGGTGGGAATGGAGATTTTCCAATATCCTTCCCCCAGGAGTGGGGAGGGAATGGGGATTTTGCAGTATCCTTCTCCTGCCACACCCAGCAAGCCTCACCCACCAAGCAACACCATGCCCACCAAGTCACACCCACCAAGCTACGCCCACAGAACCGGTAATAAAAAAAAATTGGATTTTATCACTGATATCAACCTAACATGTTAGGAGGCATATGTAGATAGCAAGGCTGAACCAAATATTGCTTATTTTTTCTCTTTGGACCTTCTTTCTTCTTCATAGAGGGTTGCTAACATGGTACCTGATCATTATTATCATTTAATGGATCTAAATTTGCCTCTCAATAGTCAGCATCTCTGTAGTTGACCGAGGAAGCAAAAGGCATACCTGAATCACCTGTTCCCTCAGTCCCAACTTTGACTGCCTGGTGCCTTTCCCATTACTGATTTGAGGAAGGGGAAAGGGGAAAGGGGAAAGGGGAAAGGGGAAAGCGGAAAGCGGAAAGCGGAAAGCTTTGCTTGACGTTCCATGAGCTTGATGATGGGTTGATTAAATCCTCACACCAGTTGCTACTGATCCTTGATTCTGATAAGTCCGCTAAAACTTCTACCGTTCTAATGATTCTTGACTGTCTATCTGTCTATCATTTGACACATGCCTCCACCTCTCTTTCTATCTTCTTCTTCTTGTTGTTGTTAGTTACAAAGTCGTGTCCATGGACAACGTTCCTCCAGGACTTCCTGTCCTTTACCATCCTCTGGAGTTCATTTAGGCTCACACCATCTGCTTCAGTGACTCCATCCAGCCACCTTGTTCTCTGCCGTCCCTTTTTCTTTTGCCCTCAATCTTTCCCAGCGTTAGGCTCTTCTCCAGTCAGTCCTTCCTTTTCATTCTTTCTATCTATCTATGTCTGATTCCTAATGACCCTGGGCAGCTTACAACAAAATCAGTCCTTACAAGTAGCTGCTACCAAATAGAACAGAGCCTGGACATTTAGTAGAAGTAGAACTCCAAGAATAAAAGGCTTTATGGAATTTTTGTACTATTTCCAGATAAAATAATAACCTTGAAGTGAGCTGTGTGAAAGACTGAGGTGCTTCAGAGGCATATATTCCTAGCCTTTGCTAAGTCACATGCTTGTACTGTAGGAGTTCACACCTTATTCCATTTTGATTTAATAGCTGTGATTCTTCTGTTGACCTTTCTGGGTTGCTTTAAAAATGTGGTTTCTGTGTAATGAATTCTTGCCAAATTGATTTTTGGCATATTAGCCATGTGGGCGGATGCCTTAAGCAATTTGCGCTAAGAAGGCAGCACATGACATGCTGACTTGCAAATTATAGAGAAGCCAATGGATGTGTCAGATGATTCTTGGTTCCATCTGAATAAACAGGTATGGATTAGGGCTACTTACCATATCTGGGGTGCAAAAATCCAGGTAGCCATTAGGTGGAAGCAAAGAGAGCTTTCTCTATCTCTTTGCTTCCATCTATTGCTCATTCACATTTTTGCAGCTCAGTTACGATAATCTTCATACAGGCCTGTGTTTACTGCTTCACCAGAAAACAGAATAATTTCAAAATGTGAAGCACAAGCAGCAGAACTGTGTTCTTTTGAAAAGAAGCCATGCATTGCATGCTTATATTTAGATATATCAAGGACATTTTTTGGATTAAGTTGTAATAGGAAATATTTCCAGATCATTTTGGTTGGGGAGGGGGGATATGTGTGGAAATCAGCATTAAGGGTTTTTTGCCACTCTTAATCATTCTGACAATTTCAACCCACACATTTTTACTTCTGGCTTGCAGATTAGAAATAGAAGTGAATTGCTTTTAGAATATAGCATTAGCCTGAAGTAGGAAGATAATAGGAATGTGAGATTCTAATATAATTTGAAGTATTTATATTATTTTTAAGAAACTTATATGAAATTCTCTATTCTGGATCATATTGATATACTTAATTCAGAGATGAAATCTAGCACGTTCTGACAGGTTTGTGGAGAACCGATAGTGGAAATTTTGAGCAGTTCGGAGAACCGGCAAATACCACCTCTGGCTGGCCCAAGAGTGGTGTGGGAATGGAGATTTTGCAATATCCTTCTCCCAGGAGTGGGGAGGGAATGGAGATTTTGCAGTATCCTTCCCCTGCCATGCCCACCAAACAACACCACACCCACCAAGCCACGCCCACAGAATCGGTAGTAAAAAAATGTGGATTTCACCACTGACTTAACTGAATATTACTTACCCTCCAAAGTATACTTCATCATTTTACCTTGAGATTTCAGGACTTGAACTTGTAGTCCTTTGCATGCAAAGAGCATGGGCCCCAGCTTTCAACCTTTGCAGCTTTCTTTTGTGTTTGTGTGTGTGTGATTCCTGCTGCTAAATCAGTAGTCCTCTCTGTCCAGTATGTGGACTTTGCTGTCTTCAAAAGAGTGGCTTTTGCCTTTCAAATGCAGATAGACTGCTGAATCTTGTCCTGATGGATTAGTTCTATCTACTTCACAAACAACATAGGAGAACAAACCCATCAGGACAAAATTCAGCTTTGAAAGAAGGGTCAGAGAAGCCATTTTTGTTAAAATTGAAAAGCTCTCTCTCAACAGAGGGGGAAGGATAGGACACCACCTATCTCCTGTTTACAACATAGTCCTTTGTGCAGTTCCAGGAAGGTTCATTTGCACTATTCAGGTGACCCTGAAGGCACATATAAACTTCTAATGACTCTCAGAGTGCTAACGACCAGATAACTGCAAGGAATACAAATCTTCCATTCTCCACCATTCAGTCAGAACTGAAGAAGCTTCTTGGATGAGAAGTGAAACATCTTCAAGAAAAAAACAAAGTCCTGTTGCCTCTGGAAAAAGCACCTTTGGGTCAAGTACCTTGTCCATCTTGTGGCTTTAACCATAGCAATATTGGCTCTGCATGACTTGGGAAGTAGATTCCACTTTCAGAATTTTTTAGGACCTTCTATTGCTCTTTACTCCCACAAGACTTTCTTCTGAAGATGACAACTTCCCATTTTTGCCTGATGGGTTGTACAGCTTTGTAAACAACCAGAAATTCTCCATCTGATTAATGCTTCTCAAATGGATGGGGTGCTTATTAGAGAGATGTAATAATTTGGGGCAATTGATCTGGTGAAGAGTCTCTGCATATCTATTGTATATTACTAGATTAGAACTGCTACCATTTTTGGACTTTAAGGGTTTTAAGCTTGGCAAACTGAAGCCTCCATGAAAGCATAGCTGATGACTGCAGCAAATACCAAAAATCAAAGAGTAGACTGGTTCTTTGAAACTTCTCCAAACAAGGTGATGATAGGAGATTGCCCGCATGTGATCCAAACAGCTGTTCCTCCTAAGGAGGCAGCAAGTCAGTGGTCTTCCATGGGTTTGAGTGTTGGGAGAGAAAGGGATTAACCATCTTGCCTTTTTTAAATTATTTATTATTTTACAATCACTGATAAAATGACTCTATTTTTGTTACTTTTGTTATTTGAATTGTAAGATGCCCGGAGCCATTTTTGAGAATGAGATGGGTGGCGTATAAATGTAATCAAATAAATGAATCTTGCTCACAATCATGGCAGAGCATTTTAAAGGACACTAATTTCAAAAGCTCCACTTTCTAATCACTTTTGGAAACCGCCAATTAACCAACTTAAATCTATTCGAAACCTTGAGAATGACAAGTCTGAAAAGTCACAGTGTTTAGCTTCTGACTAACTCTGTTCTAACTCTGAACAAAAAAACCCCTTCTTAATTATAAGCTTAAGAATTTAAAGAATTTGAAATAACCAGCAAAAAGCTAAATAAGACTTTCATCTAAGAAACTATAAATGGATGAAGAGTCCAATTAAATTTGGAATATTGCCTTTTACTGTAATATTTTGGGATTAACTATACATTTAGTTTCCCTTGGGAGCCAGATTAATTTTGATTATCTTAGATTATTATAAAAGGTAAAGGTTCCCCTCACACATATGTGCTAGTCATTCCCAACTCTAGGGGGCGGTGCTCATCTCCTTTTCAAAGTTGAAGAGCCAGCACTGTCCAAAGACATCTCCATGGTCCTGTGGCCAGCATGACTAAATGCCAGAGGTGCACAGAACACTGTTACTTCCCACCAAAGTGGTCCCTATTTTTCTGCTTGCATTTTTTACATGCTTTTGAACTGCTAGGTTGGCAAAAGCTGGATAAGTAACAGGAGCTCACCCCGTTATGCGACCCTAGGGATTCAAGCCGCTGAACTGCCAACCTTTCGATCAACAGGCTCAGTGTCTTAGCCACTGAGCCACTGTGTCCTTTATAAGGTTATTGTCAGTGATGGGATTCAAGTAATTTAACAACCCTAATGATTTCTTCCAACAACCAGTTTGCCAAACTGCTCAGAAAGTTAACCACCAGTTCTCCTGAAGTGGTGCCAACTGGCTGAATCCCACCACTGGTTATTGTACCTTATAGTAAAAGATAAGTACAATTGTGATTTTAGGAACTGGATCTTAGAGAAGACTAAACATTCTAAGTAGTGGGGGGGGGGGGAACAAGCCTACTTTTAGTGTTAACATTGGGACTTAACAAAATGACACAAAATGTCATAATATTTGAAATATTAATGGAGATCTTTGAAGAATGGAGCCAGAAATTAGTAGCTACAATATCAACAGTGTCAATAATGATGACTCTGTAAATAGACTATATATAAAAGGTGTTAATAAATGAGGGAGTGACAGGTGAGAGACAAATTTTAACAAGGCAGAGAAAATACTGAAAGTGGGACTACAAATGACAGGCAAATGAATGGTTTAGAAAAGGATGCTTTATTGAATATACATAAGGAACTGGCTTTTTAAAAAAAAAAGTCTTAAAACAGAAATGCAGATTACAAACCAAGACCAACAAAAAATGTTTGTTAATGGATCTACAAAAAGACTTGTCAAACCCTTGAAAAATCGAGATAATGAATAACAGAAGAGAAATCAAATTTGGATGAACTAAAGATTTCAACTGTTAGAAGCAAAAGAAAGTAACAGAAATTTGGTTTATTTGATAAATGTTAAAAATATAGTAGTTGTTATGCCAAGAGTAATTGCAGCAGAATCATCTAAGGTATGAATGTCATCCCATCTGCCCACCTAAGCAAGCAAATATCTATGTTAGGTAGTACAGATGTAGGAAGGTGTAGAGCAGGGGTGACATTCACTTACTTTCCCTACCGGTTTGCAAATGTGTGTGCGCTGTGGACATGCTAGCTTCGCTCACATGTGCCGTCATCCATGCATGTGCAATGCCTTCTGTGCATGTGCAGAGGCTTAAAATCATCACAAAAAAGTGATGTCATGACATCTGTGTGGGTGGGTGGAGCCTCCCACAGCCCCCACTACCAGTTCGCCCAAGCCAGTTGAATTTCACCCCTGGTGTACAGGCAGATGGATCATTTGAATGACAATGCCAAAGGCATTATTTCATAGTGCATGAAAGAAGGCAATGGTAAACTACTCTTGCATTTTACCAAAAAAACCCCCCACATAGTCAATCTAAAACCACATAGTCAAGACAACATAGTGCCAAATGATCACCCTCTCAGTTCAGATGGCACTCAACAACCTACTAAGGAAGAGCTGAGGATGTTCTGGCATATGAGTGGTATTTGATGTGATTAAATTAAAGCTTTTAGGATGTCTAGTTGTTAATGCTGCCATGTAGGAAAATAAAATCCAAAGCTGCCAAGAGGGAATTTTGGCAAAAATATGGAATGTAAGAAGCATGAACATGGAGAAGCTCAACATAGTGAAATATGATATGAATCAACTGCACATTGACATCTTAAGCATTAGTAAATTAAAATGGATACGATTGGACATTTTCAATTAAAAGATGGTACTGTTTACTACTGGAGGCTAAAACATATAAAGAATGGTTGCTGGAACTGGATATTTCTAGTCTGATGAAAAGAAGGACTAGGGGTGACATGACAGCAGTGTTCTGATATCTCGGGAGCTGCATGAAAAAGAGGGAGTCAAGCTATTCTCCAAAGCACCTGAGGGCAGGACAAGAAGCAAGGGGGGAAACCAATCAAGGAGAGAAGCAACCTAGAACTAAGGAGAAATTTCCTGACAGAACAATTGATCAGTGGAACAACTTGCCTCCAGAAGTTGTGAATGCGCCAACACTGGAAGTTTTTAAGAAGATATTGGACAACCATTTGTCTGAAGTGGTGTAGGGTTTCCTGCCTGAGCAGGGGGTGGGACTAGAAGTCCTCCAAGGTCACTTCTGACTCTGTTATTCTATTCATTTCTGTTCTGTTCCATTCCATTCCATTCCATTCCATTCCATTCCGTTCCGTTCCTTTCCATTCCATTTCATTCTGTTCCGTTCCGTTCCGTTTCATTCCGTTTCGTTCCGTTCCGTTCCGCTCCATTCCATTCCATTCCATTCTAGACATGAAAAACAGAGAAAAAACAGCATTGTTTCATAGTTAGGAAGGATTCTGCAAAATCAGTACTTGGATACAAAGCAAACAATGACTGAGTTACATCAATTTGACTTTGCAGACAGTTTAATATGACAGTTATGCAAGTTTACATTCCAGCCACTGGAATGGAAGAGCAGATTGATGAGTTTTATGGTCAAGTTCAATCTGAAATTAGCAGAACATGCAAGCAAGATGTGCTGCTTGTGATTGGAGACTGAGGAGCCTGGATAGCTCAACAGACTAAAAAGCCTGTTATTAACATTCAGCTGTCTGCAATTTTTGCAAGTTCGAATCTTACCAGGCTCAAGGTTGACTCAGCCTTCCATCCTTTCTAAGGTAGGTAAATTGAGGACCCAGTTTGTGGGGGCAATAAGCTGACTTTGTATAAAATATACAAAAGTATGAAAGCTATTGCTTAGTGCATTATAAGCCACCCTGAGTCTCTGGAGAAGGGCGGCATATAAATTTAATTTTTTAAAAAAAATGCCAACACTGAAAATATTCAGGAGAAAGACTGTTGCAAAGTATCTCAGTCCAGACAAGATTTTCTTAAGTCAGTGTATAGTCACGCTGACATGACCACATTATAAATGTTAACTATGGAAATGCCCCAAGATGTACAGTTAGCATCTTGCACTTCAGCATTAGAATTATTCCAAAAGAAAACACTTGGAGAAAATTAGAGAGAAAGAGAATGAAAAAAAATGCACAAAGCATTCATAAAGTGTTGGTTTCATAGTGAAATTATCAAAGGAATATTGAAATATAAGATTTATATACCAATAATTCTTTACAGTCTTGTTTTACTGTTCTGTGAAGCTTTCTGCCCTTAAGCCTTACAACAAACGTTTTATTAAGTTTAAAGGAAACAGATTCAGAAGCTGAAGCAGAAATATATTCCTTCTCCTGTCTAGAAGTTATAGTTTCAGCTAAATAAATTTTTAGGAGTGGTTAATATGCTCCATTTTAAAAGCTCTACAACATGATGGAGGAATGGAAACAAAAATCACCCGCTGGGGACTCATCCTAAATTTAGAGCTCTGAAAAATAGCATTTTTCCTGTAAATCAGTCCAATCTTTTGTTTTTCAGCTCCCAATGAATGAAGTTGTAATCTATACAGGAAGGGGATTAATTGGAGAAAACTACTATATTTCTAAGTGAATGCAATGACTACAAGCATCCAAGATTATCACTGAGAGTTTGACCAACTAAAATGTTGCTTTGGGGATTTGTCAGTTGTTTTGAATTAATCTTGTTAAACCCATTATCAGCAGAAACTGGTTGGCCACCACAAAAAGATTTCACATAATTATGGTGGCCATTGATTTGTACTGCTTTTAAAAGGGATTAGATCAGTCTTTCCCAACTTGGTGCAGACCAGAAATATTAGGATCACAACTCCCAAAACACATTGTCACCATGACTGTAGGAATTCTTGGAATTGTAGATATAACCCATCTAGGCAGACAGCAGATTGGCAAAACCTGATTAAATAAATTCAGGGAGTAAAAGAGAAAATTCCATCATAGATCACCTGAATCCAGAGACATATAATGTAACAAATTGCAACCATTGCAGTGGAGGTATCTTGTTTCCATGCATAGTTCTTGTGCTTCCTGAGACTTCCTGTCTGGACCTGTGGGAAGCATGCCATTGCACCACACCAGTCCTCCCATTAACTGTGGTGACTGAGGTTTAGAGGAATTGCAATCCACCACTTCTGGCCCAGCATTGATGATGTTACTTAGTTTGGGTAATGAAACATCTGCAAGAAAACAAGCTAGCTCAGAAAGCACCAAGGACCCCTCATTTCAACCCTGAGCTACAAATATTCTCCTTTATTGGTACTTTTGGAATTTGGGGAAAGATGGCTTGGAGGAATAGATAAGGACTGGGTAACCTTGATTTCAAAGTGGTTAGTCCCCCAACCTAACCTATTTCAAAGATGGTTTCAATGATAAAATGAGAATGGAACTAGGGAAGTGTGTATGCTACCTGATTACCTTGGAAGAAAGTGGTAATAAATGAAACAATTCAGTTCTAAGATTTTGGATTTTAAAAAAATCCGCTCCAAAAATATTATTTTAATAGTTATTATTGCTATTACTCATAGGCGTGGATATTCTGACAACTTAAAAGCTAAGTAGAGATTCCTGTAGCTACGATGTGTCTCTCTCTGTGTGTGTGTGTATTGCACAAATTGAGAAAATAACATGGTGTGTATAATTTCATCAAACCAGCAAGATCTGTATAAGATTCACATCTGAAGATTAAATGATGCTGTTACTGTGGCAGAGCATCTTTCTGGAATCTCTTCAGTCAGAAGACCAAGCAACCATAATTGCGGATTCTAGTGGAATATAGATGTAACAAAAATATTCTCAACCACTGAGATGACATCATCTGTATTTCAAAAGATCCCATGTTGTTCACTCCCAAAGCCAGAGAAACCACAGCTTACTTTTTATGTCATAGAGATCAGTGACATTGTGCAGATGAAGAAAAACACAAACAAAACACAATTAGGGCTTATAAGGATTAGTGTGTATATACATATGTGCTTACTTGCACACCCAGAAGGAAAAGGAAAAGGCTTAGTGGTTTGAACTTTAGTTTAGACTTTCAAGCGCCACTAATTTAAGTATCCATGGAGGAGAATTCAGATACCCTTTCTTTGAAGAAAAGCAAACTATATATGCCTGTTGTGGCAGGAGCAATGACATAATTTATAGAACTTGTAACTTAGGACATCACATTTTCTGCGAATGTTAGCATGGCTGAAAATTATTAGAATTCCCAAATTCATCTGGTAGTTGATTTTCTTCCTCTGTCAGGGTGCTTCCGAACTTATTTCTAATTTCTCTTAGTGATAGTTTTGGACTTGTAACAGTATTAAGATTGACAAATGTGTTGCTGCTGGTGTTTAAGAGTGATATAACATTGCCTCATAGAAAACATTGGTAGTTTTTGACTATCCATATTCCTTAATTGATAAAAAGTTCATGGAAAGTTAGAAATGCTACAGAACATGGAGACATGATTGTAAAATAAATAATAAAAAAACACTTGGCCCCTTGATCACCATATAATTAAATAAATAGAAGAACATAATGAGCCACTCATGAGAATGTCCTGAAGGTGCTTTTTCAAGAGGCAACTGGACTTGTTTTTTTTTTCTTTGAAGATGTTTTGCTTCTCATCCAGGAAGCTTCTTCAGCTCAGACTGGATGGTGGGGAATGGAAGGATTCCCTTCCACCATCCAGTCAGAGCTGAAGAAATTTCTTGGTGAGAAGCAAAACATCTTCAAAGAAAAAAACCCCAAGAAAATCCATTTGCCTCTTGAAAAAGCACCTTTGGGACCTGGATGACTGAGAATCTCCATAGACACTCATGAGAATGCCAATTTTTTTTCTTTGGAAGAAATTTTGAAGGCAAGTTTTCGTTCATCTGATTGAATTATTGATGGGAGGGGGAAAGGAGGGCAACTTTTCTGCCTACCATTAATGACAATATATTGCACAAAGATTGAAAAGATCTGATTCAGATTTAACCTAATCAGTAATGGAATAGGAACCAACTCTCACATCTTTCCCATGATTTCTTCACTCAAGTCAAAATATAAAAGAGAAAACCAAGCAAGCTGGGCAAGGAAGAGCTGGATGGCGTTTTTCGAATGAGTCATTCCACGAGCAAAGAAGGAAGGCTAGTTGCTTCTTCTCCTGTCCTGATTCTTGACAATCTAGATAGCCTTGAGCCTTACCACAGGATCATTTTCCTGTTCCCCTATTCTGATTTCAGATTGGATTGAGATAAATTCTTTCACCAGTAACAATCCTAGAGACAAGATGGAAAGAGATAAGCTGTCTCACTGGAATGAGACAGTCTTTTGGTCTAAACTACATGTTAGTCATAATATGGATATAATAGTAGTTTAAAAAGATGCTTAGACCAAATTTGGAGTGGCTAATTCCACTCCATAGGAAGCCTGGTGGAGCAGTGGACTAAAGTGGTGTTAAATAGCACTTAGCTGCCAGCTGCCTGAAATTACTGCAAGTTCGAATCTCACCAAGCTCAAGGTTGTTTCAGTCTTCCATCCTTCCGAAGTAGGTAAAATGTGGACCCGGATTGTCGGGGCAATAAGCTGACTTTGTATAAAAAAAGAACACCGCTTTGGGGGGGGAGGGCAAAAGCCCTATTAAGCAGATATATACAAAAGTATGAAGGCTATTACTTAACATATTGTAAGCCGCCCTGAGTCTCTGGAGAAGGGCGGCATATAAATCGAATCAATAAAATTAATAAATAATTGAGCACTGGACAAATAGTGAATTTGGAGGACTTTTTCTGATGAAAAGTACAAATAAATTACCTTTCCTCTCTTGAGATTTTATAATATCTGTTGAAAGTTTTAACGACAATAGAATAGAATTCTACCCAAGGAATTTGTCTTTAGTGCATATGCTCTCAGTGTACATAAAAAGACAAGATACATTCATCAAGAATCATAAGAACCCTACTTAATGATAGTCATAGGGTACAAATAAGCAATCAAATCATATTAGGAAACAATCAATATCAATATAAATCGTAAGGATACAAGCAACAAAATTACAGTCAAGCAGTCATAAGTGGGAGGAGATGGGTGATAGGAACGTTGAAAAGTCTAATAGTAATATTAATGTGAATAGTTTGACAGTGTTGAGGGAACTAACACGAATTAAAATGGAAGGAAAAAGAAGAAGAAAGAGAGAAATAAAAGAAAAAAGTGCAAAAAGATAAAAGTAGAAAAAAAGTTTTAAAAAAGTATAAAAAAGTAGCTACCAATCTTTGCAGCTGTATATAAATACAGTTATAGTTTAATATCTCTCACTTTATGACTCTCTCCTTTCTTTAATCTATCCTGTCTAACTACCAAAACCATAAATGAGTTTATTTTCTTTATTCTTAGAAAAAGTCCACAAGGAGTTTCTGAGATGTCTAACTTGAGATAAACGGAATGTGTGAAATAATGTAGCTGCTTTGCTGCTTCATTAGCATCGCACAATTGGATCAATGTAATATGTGCAGCAAATGGGAGCTCAGATTGCTAATGAATAATCATACATATGATATTTGAACATTATTTATTAATTTATACAACTGCTCAACTCACTTGTATGATGACATCAGCTTATAATTTAAAAAGGCAAAAATCAAACCTCTATAAATAAAATTGAAATCAATTAAAACAATAAATTTAAAAAAAAGAAATAAAAGTGTACAAGGGTGCCAACCTTGGCTCATAAACAATGCAGCTATCTTGCAGGCTTCTCCCTACAGCCCCCAGATCTAATGGCACAGCCATGTCTTCAGGGACTTCCTAAAGGTTCAAAAGCTTGGCACCAGTCTAATCTCAGAGAGAGGATGTTCCAGAGGGCAGGTGCCACAGTAGAGAAGGATCTTCTCCTTCTTATATGACATTCCTTCATATATGGGTGGCACAGTGGTTAGAATGCAGTATTGCAGGCTAATTCTGCCTACTGCCTACTGGAATTCAATTCTGATGGGCTCAAGGTTGACTCAGCCTTCCATCCTTCCAAAGTCTATATAATGAGGACCCAGATTGTTGGGGGCAATATGTTGATTCTTTTGTAAACCGCTTAAGAGAGGGCTGTAAAGCACTATGATGTGGTATATAAGTCTAAGTGCTACCGCTATTCCTCTTCTACCAGATCTGATGGAATAATTATATGTAATTGAACAGTGGTGGTATCTCAAAAAATCCAACCCTATGATTCGTAAGGCTTTAAAGGTCATAACCAACCATACCAGTTGCTTTGCAAATAAATGTTAATTCAGGTAAAAATGTTAACTAATGTATTTTAAAGTGACTGATTTCAGAAAAGAATTGCATATGGTACTGGACAGGACTTTGTCAGGAACCGAAGAAGTTGGCAAGTCTATGTCGAGTTCCCTAGTCCTTTTGTATTATATCCAGATACTTTAGTTCTTTGGTGGCTCCTCATCATATTAAAGTAATAGAAAACATACCATAAAATAATTTTGACATACTGATTATATTGTCTGAAATATGTCAATACAGTACAATCACATACATCAGGTGCTTTTGTAAGCAGTCTATGTTTATTGAACTAAGCATTGTCACTCTATGTCCTACTGTATGATATACCATATCCAAAAATGGAATGTTACATATTGATTTGGTTATAAATATTCTGTACCAAGACTACCATGCCTACACTTTTTAAACTATGTATTATTTTGTTCTGTCTAACAACAAACTGGGGGACAGTAAGTTAGGGGCTTTCTGATCAAAAAGAATTCCCTGAAAATAAGAGAAAAATAATTTAGCATGCTCAGAATAATTCTGAGTTTTGAAAAAAATATGAAGTAACTTTAGAAAAGTGAAGACTATAATCTATTGCTTATAAATGGGAATATTGAATAAGCCATCTTTCTTAATTGAAAGAGCAGTTTGAAAGTGGTGCCCATGATTTAGGAAGATGGCTAATGCTCACTCTTTGAGTGATTTCATCCAGATCTTAGACAGAGATGCTTTAATTTGGTAACTGCACTGAGTGGGGATTGAACTTGATGCCCTAAATCAGTATTTTCAGTGCAGAGAAGAGCAACAAAGATGATTAGGAGACTGAAAGCTAAAGGATATAAAGAACAGTTGCTAGAATTGGGTATGTCTAGTTTGATGAAAAGAAGGACCAAGGGTAACATGATAGCAGTGTTCCAATGTCTCAGTGGCTGCCACAAAGAAAAGGAAGTCAAGCTATTCTCCAAAGCAGCTGAGGGCAGGACAAGAAACAATGGGTGGAAACCAATCAAGGAGAAAAGCAACCTAGAACTAAGGAGAAATTTGCTAACAGTTAGAACAATTAACCAGTAGAACAACTTGCCTCCAGAAGTTGTGAGTTCTCCAATCCTGGAAGTTTTTAAGAAGAGATTGGACAACCATTTGTCTGAAGTGGTGTAGGGTTTCCTGCCTAAGCACAGAGTTGGACTAGAAGATCTCCAAGGTGACCTTCCAACTCTGTTATTCTAATCTATTTTCAAACTTGGCAACTTTAAATTGTGGACTTCAACTCTCAGAATTACTGAGCAAGATAAGTTTGAAAAATACTAAGTTTGAAAATGATCCCTTCCACCATTGCGAGTCTATAAATCACTTGGAAAAGGAAAACAGGAAATGGAAGGCAGAAAGGAGAGATACCACGACTGGTTGAAAAAAGACATGGTTGGAGAGCTGGACCCCCCTAACTGTAGGGTTCCTATGACAATGCCACATTCTGATGTTAATCCTGCTTATAAGTGTTAAATAATAATTTCTTCGTTAGTCCCAAAATTTTTGGGCTGATTGCATTTCCTACCCTGAAATAAAAATAGAAATTAAAGAAGGGAGGGGTTGTGTAAATACACTTAATCCATGCCTTTCCTCTACTCCTTCCATTCCTCATCCCTTTCTCCCAGTTGCCAGACTTCTATTGAACTTTTCACTGAATCGAGAATGAAATGTGTATCCTGTTTCATAGTCATAATAGAATGACATGAAATGCTGTATCTGGTGCCGGGCCTCATCCATGTCTAATCCATGTTGGTGTGAAAGTATTGCTGCCATTATATTGCCAAACTTTTTAATGCTGTTAGTGATCACCTTTCTAATTTCTCCCATACCTTTGAAGCTAATAGCTTTAAAACCGTGCAAGTTGTAAAAACAATCATAACCATAATATTAAGAACAACAAGCAGAAGAGAACCTTCAAAAGAATGCGAACTTTAGCACTTTGACGGCAGAGAAAGGGCCCCCATAATGCAGTCATTTGAAGGCCAACTCTGAGAAAACGCAGAAGTATCCTGTGAATTTGTTGATGCCAGCTCAGACAGACTGTTTATTTTCATGATTTCATGGAAGAATTTTAATTTAATGAGTGTTTTATACACGAATGCAAAGCGTAGTTTCAGCCCTATAATTATTGTGTCAAAATATTTCTGCTTAAGCGGCAGCAGCTGACTGTAGAAATGTGATTTACATCTGAATTGTATCAGGGGGACGCTGCTAAAAGTAATCAGCATGTGCTTCTTAATTGAATAAAAAAATTAACAAAGAATAGCTTGCCTCTCTGGGCCTCCCTCCTCCCTTAGGCTCCAGTACTTTTCAATGAAACTTTACACTTATTTAGTACAGAACCCCTAGGACTAAAACTTTCAAAAGGCTTTAGGCAGTCACAAGTGTATGCCAATTTGCTGCCTGTGATTATTGTGCTGGACTAATTGTATGAGCAAATAATTCATTCTAACTGTAAGCCTGCTAAACTTTTTAAAAATCTAACCATCAGATTAATTGTTCTTTTTCTATTTATTTGCCTCCCCCCCCCACACACACCCCTCCTCCTCATTGAATTTGCACTAAGAAACTCACAATACCATCCTGCCAAGGTTCTTCATGTAGAGATGAATGGTCAGAGAAAACTGGGAATCTCTGGAGATGTGTTATTGACCAAACAGAAGCCACTTTTGTAGCAATGTAGTGAAAGCTATTTCGGTATCTCATACTCCTATGATACACATGGGCACACGAGGGAGAGAAATTCTTCTTTCCCTTGGAACAAAAGGGAATATGTAATTTCATTTCCCTTGAAATGAGGTAGCATAAAAATTCTTCCTTCCATGTGATGTAGACCTTCCACTGTAACCAAGTGACGTGGAAAGGATAGAAGCATAGAATCAGAGACTTGGTAGTACCACGATGAGCAGAGGTAGTATTCAGCCGGTTCGGACCAATTTGGGCGAATCGGTAGTGGCAACTGCGGATGCTTGCCCACCTACCCCAGTGTAAAGACTTCCTATTTACCCATGTTTTCAAGGCCGGGTGCATGCGCTGAAGGCGTGTGTGTGCACGAGCAAAGCACATGCGCGGAAGGCCGACCGCAAGCACGGAAGGCACATGTGCACAAAGCAAGCACACGCACGGCGAACCAGTGGTAAGAATATGTGAAATCCACCACTGACAATGATGCCTCCCACATGACTTGATTTTACCTCAGAAATAGTCCTAATAAAATTGGGCAATTAAACTAATTTAGAGAAAGGGTAATGCTTAGGGCCCTTGCATGTCAAATTGGTCTGGGAAATATTTATAAGAAATCCTGAAGGATTCTTGCTAAGCAGTGTTATAATAATGAATGAGATAGACCAATAGTCTAAATTTACAAGTCTGACTCCCACTGTTTTAGTGGCAAAGAGAATGTTGGTCTTTGTGCGGTAGGATAAAATGGATGGTCCACAATATGGTTGGATTAGCTTAGTACATTTCACATCCAAATTATAGTCCAAAAATCACAGTATCCTGTAATATTATTTAGTCCAGAAGCTGCACTAAAAGTTCAAACCATTAAGTCCAAAGTTAAAAATTATTTAACTATACCTTTGGTTGGAAGAGAAAGAAACTCCAATTATAAAGCTCTGTTGGATATCAGCATAAATCTCAGTTGCCCACAAAAACACTTTGATATGCGATAGTTTGAGAAGGAATATACTGTTTAAATAGTATATTAAATTAAATATTAATTTCCAATAGTAAATAGTAATCCACTGCCTTGCTCAAAAAGTCGTATGCCTGTACATATTTTTTGCAACCTGTATTAGAACTGTCTTCGGTGTATAATAACAGACAAAAACATGTGTCTTACAGTATGTTCTTCAAACAGCAGCTTCATGCTTATTTGTTGTTGCAGTCTCTGTGTCTCAACTGTGTAATCCTACTCTCACTGTCTATCTTTCTTTGGTCCTTCTTTATGATGACAATCTTTGGGCAATATGTTAGCTTGCAGTAGAATTGCTTCTACCATTAAGTTAAGTAAGGAATAATGCAACTAATTTGGTATGTTATACAATGTCAGCAAATATCTGTTTACTTAAATAACAATAATCTTCCAGTTTTAGATGGTGTATCTGATTGTAAATTACCCACAAGTAATCTTTTTTATGACCCCATAAACCCTTAATTCAGGGTAGAGAATAACTGAATGAAGCTGAGCATTTACTGGCCAGATGCCCTTCCTGACTCCTACATGGAGTTCACAGCAGATAATTTCTCTTTGCTCTCTGAGAGAGAAACATCTGCTTCTGCTACCTAGGATTGAACTCTCAATATTTTGAGTGGGAGGTGAGTATCTTCACCACTAGGTCACCACACTGCTCAAATACCCACACATAATACTGAACAATAATATTGAAAAGAAGAAAAAATGGATAATGGATGTGGCAATACCAGTGAATAGTAGAGTAGAATACAAAGAGTTGGGGAAAATCACAAAGTATCAAAATCTGAATGTTGAAATTGAAATATGGCATTAATGAGCTGTGGTAGTTTGAGTGGTTATTGGCCCACTGGGCACCATACCAAAAAAAAAACCCCTTAAAAGGTGTTTAGAAAATCTGTGCATTGACAAAAATGCTATTTGTCAATTACAAAAGCCAGTCTGCTTGAATCTCCACATTTACTATCTGATACAGTACAACATCCTAGGTTCTTGGGAAGAACTGTGCATATAAAAGCCAGCACCAGCTAAAGAACTGACAGCTGTAATTTCACATTGTTGTGTAAATAATAATAATAGAGAGCAGCAGACTATTAACCAGGATTGCTGTTGAGCAGAAGAAAAAGGAGGAGGGAACACTATATATGCCCACTTGAACTTTTGAATAAAGGCAGGATATAATTCTAACAAGTAAATAGCTAAATAGACTTTTTAAACTGACCAGTGTTTGTTATTTTAAACCATGAATTTTTTTTTTTTTTTTTTTTTTGCTTAATGCAGAACCTGACTGGCAAATTGCTGTGGAACACCATAAAGGCAGAACATTTGCACGTTCCCAGCAAAGCACAAACCTAGCAGAAGACTCAGAACAGAATGGCTCATTAATCCATTCTCCTTCTCATTTTTAGATGTACCTTTTTAGAACAGGGACCTTTAAGGCTAGTCTCTGTGTGTAATTCAAAATTTAGAATTTTGTGACATCTGCAATGCTTACTGACATCATATAGATGTCATACTTCTCTCTTAGAATCTTTATTTATTTATTAGTTTGTCAAACATGTACAAGATAGCAAGTATAAGTATGAACATGGACATGAAAGAAGGAAATGAACACAAATAAATGGGGACAGTATGACAGGGATGGTAGACATGCTGGTGCACTTATGCATGTCCCCTTTACGGACCTCTTAGGAATGGGGTGAAGTCCATAGTAGACATTTTTGAAGCTGTGAGGGTTTGAGGGTGTAACAACAGAGTCGGCCACTCTGTTGCTGAAGTCGTGTTTTCTGAGTTTGAAGCGGTTTACCTTGAGTTTGTATCGATTGTTTGCCCGTGTATTATTGTGGTTGAAGCTGAAGAAGTCATTGACAGTAAGACATTGTAGCAGGCAATTTGTGTACTATGCTTGGATCAGATTGCAGGCGGCCCAGTTCCAGATTGTCCAAGCCCAGAATTTCAAACCTGGTGCCATAAGTGATTCTATTGTGAGTAGATCTTGTCCAGTACAGTGATGTCCTTCTTTATCTTATCTTTTTTTCTTCTAGTAAAATGATATATTTACCATTCACATATTATAGATCATATTATTTCATGGATCATTTCAAAGCCATTGCTTGGTATAAATTTAGATGCATTTTGAAACCATTGCTCAGTATAAATTTCCCCATATACTAGCAATAATAAAATTGTGGTAACAAGCAAAAACAGGAAGAAGCACAGAAATAGAAGCTGTAAATCCAGCAGGGCTATGTCATAAAATTGGTTATAAAATCTGCTGAAATGCTTGAGTAAATAAAAATGTCTTTTCTCTGGTTCTGAAAGTGATAACAAGGTAGCCAGATGAGCTTCCTTGGTTAGAATATTCCATCTATAGATTGCCACATTTTAAAAATAAATAAATAACCAAACTTTTTTTCAGTTTCCACTACCACAATTTAGATGCTGGGAAAGGGCAACTCACAAAAAATCTTCAAGTAAAGAAAAGAGGGTGGAATAAGATCTTTGTGAAGCAAAATGCACTTTCTACAAGTTCAAGTTTTATTGGAGAATATCCACAGTTGAGCCAACTTCATGAAACCATAAAGTAGAGTCAAGATCTGCTATTAAGTAGTATTAGATGTGAATATGTATATATATCTATATAGCCATTACTCTGGGCGCAAACAATACAGTGGTCTCATAGGGAAAAAAGTCAGAACTGTCCAATGTCTTTCACTGAAGTGCCTCTGCAAACTTTTCAATAACCATTCCTTCCCTATGGATTATTGCTGGAGCCATAAAGTCCCACCTTACTGAAGTGTGTGTGTGTGTGTGTGTGTGTGTGTGTGTGTGTGTTAACTTTTAATGGAAATGTATGACTCTATGGAACCAATGTAAACTTTTATTCTGAGATTCCACAAAAATTTCCTATGGATTTATTTTCAAAAGAAGGAGGAAAAAAAACCATAAGGAGCAGGAAAGATTGCTCTCTGTATAGTTTAGTTGCTTTTTAAACTCAATTACATTTTGACAATTCAGTATGAAACCTTGGAGTATGTCTTTGTTTAAGCTGTATACTTTCCTTAGGAACAGTTAGTTAAATGGGAATGGCTAGTGTCAGCCATAACTAGCTCTGACAAGGGCATTTAGTGGCTGTAATTCAAATCTAATTCAGAACATCTTAGCACTGGACCTGTCAAATGGTTGAAATGCACTGGTGCTGCAAAACCAAAGGGTTTGAACCCTGTCTTGTTCTGTGTGGCATCAAGCTGGCGTGTCAACAACAGGAGAAACAATTACAGGGTCTTTCAAGCATACTAAACTCATTTACAGTACTCTTAAAATGTGGGGAAAAGCAGCTACATTCTGGAAGGGGACTTCTTGGTTTCAAACACATCGCAAATAAATGAGCAATCCCGCTAAGGACTCAATTATTACCCAATTTCATTATTTGGTTTGAAGACTCCTTGAGTGACATCTGAGTAGATACTACCCGGGATTTAATTTTAAACTGGGATCACAAAATTTCAACACCAGAAACTGTTTCAATCCTGGGGATGAGTTCTGTAATAAGTGATAAGTAGGGAATTGTTTGAGAATGTGCAGGATGCAATTCCTCCACCACAGAGTAACCACAGCTCTTTGGGGCATTAGCAGGAAAGATGATTGAGTGTATTTCCAATATAGGGTCATTGGGGTTTACATTTTTCAAAACACCTAGTGAATGATCAGAGTGCGGCCTCAGAGCCCACTCCAACCACAATTCCCCCAAATTGTTGCAATGTTTATCATTATTTTGAGGTGGGAAAGAAAAATAAGTGTTGTGTATTCCCTAACTAGTTTTAACATAGTTGAAAACTGGGCAAACCCAAGGCAAAAAAAAGCCTGTGTAGCATTACCCTGTAGCCATCCTCTATCCATACCACAAATACTCACAACTGTTTATAAGATCTGCTCTTAAGTGTATTTGGGATCTCACCTTAAGTCTGGTTGAAATTAACAGAAGAACATTCTCATTTTAAAAAAAAAACTCATGTTTTTAATCCCCAGAGAGCAATCTTACTTACTGTGCATCTTGTATAGGACTCCGGGATTCATTCTTTAGAAATTTTGGAAGATACATGTGATTTAAAAGATGTCGCATGATAATGTTAGGTCACTTAAAATCTTATTATATCAATTTTTAACAGCTCTGTAATGTTTCTCTGTTAACTTCATAGTTCGGACTGTTGGTTGTTGCCTAAAGTATCCTTAGAGAATATAAGCTTAATCAAGGAGAAAAACCTACTTGCCTTCAGAAACCATGAGAATCCTTTTTTTCACTTAGTGATTAATACCTGGAGGAAATGCCAGGACAGAGTAATTGTTTTAAAATGGGATTTGCAGTAATAAATGTAACAGAATGGACTACTCTAGCTATCCGCTCCAGTCAGTTGAACATTCCTTTTTTCATGAAACATTATTCTATTTGCTTTTTGTTTCCAGATTTCCAATAGCTATTTAATGGCAAACAGTTAATAAATATGCTAAGTCCTTACTGGACTAATGTTTAGATTTGCTTTTCAACCCTCAAAATCCATAGTTTGTTTTCACCCTCCCATGCATCTCAGTGTATGCATGGTTATGCATTAGCTAATACCCAAAGTATCAACACTTGTAATTGAACATCAGAAAGAACATTTAATAAATACATTTTATTATTTTCTTGGGATCATTTAGATATTATTACACATCTGGAAGCTTATTAAAGCTTATTTAGACATTACAACATATTTAACAGGCTTTTCAAGTGGATAGGAGCAACTTGGGAAATGAGCAGCTAAAACTGCAGTGTGGAATCGCCTTGTTTCCAGTCCAGAGTGCAAGGACAGAAGCCTGGCATCCAGTTAAAAATACTAATAATAAGCAGTCATTAAAGATATATAAGCAAATAGTTTCTGACAATTAGAGATATACATTCTGGGTGTGTTTCTCTCTTGGCAGTATTAATCCCCCATACTTGCTACTGGTTGTAACTACCACTTTTTTTTTTTTTAAGAATAAAACTAATTTTATTGCCCAAGTGGCTGAAAAAAAGAAATTTACAAATACTACAGTAAAATAGAATTAACCAGAACTATGTGAGGTATTTACACTTCTGGTATCATGAGAACTATGACCAAACACATCTAGAAATACCAAGTTTAAAATAATTTTCTTCACTCTCTTGGTATTTATATAAGATTATACGCAATACATCTATGAAGCAAACTGAACAATAAACCACCCTGAGTCCTTCTTAATCAAAACTCCAATATAATCTAGTATAATCTGAATCTATCATTTAGGATTTCTGTAATCAAAATGAAAGTGTATGTAGAGAGCCTCATAAAAGTAATATAGTAAAACCCAAATTGTATTTGACAGAAAGACTACCAGTGTTGGCGAACTTTTTCGGCACCGTGTGCTGAAATGGAAGTGTGTGCATGCACATGCCGGAAACTGGAAGATCATCCTCCCAGCACCTGCATGCCACCACTTTAACTACCACTTTTAAATATATTGTAGTTCAAGGAGCTTTTACATTCAAAGCATTTGCTAATTCCCAAATGTTTGCCTTTTACCCACTCTGTCCATGGTGATTGGTTAACTTCCCTTTATATAATCAGCAGTTTTTGGGTTAACTGAAAAATGGGTAGGGGTTGAAGTTTTTGTGTATATTTAAGAATGATCATTTGAAGAGACTTCTGAATGAGAAATGTCTTCCCAATGAATGTCCCCTAAAGAGAAAAAGGCAGGAGCCAACATGTAACTTTAACTCTAAGATACATCATAAAGATTTGATCTTAAAAATGCATTGGTGATTTAGGACAGCTGCATGTGTTTAAAAAGCATTTCTCTAATGTAGGCTAATGGAAGCTTTTCCCCAAATTAATGCTGGGTGTTAAAAAAATTATTTATGCACTTTTTAAAAGCAACAATATGGATACCCGCTCTCTTATTCCAGGCACTAATAAACGTGAATGATATTTTCCAGATTACAAAGTTAGTCATTATTTGGAAATGAATCATTCATTCAAAAATGATAATGTGATGTGATAACTATCAGGAAATGTTATACCAACTGGAATTATAAATAGGATCCCCTTTTTAGCTATCTAAGAACATTCGCTAAGCCTCCAAGTGATATTTAATTCATATGAGAAAAGCCCAGGCAAACTGATTTTTTAATAAAAGTTTTTTCTTTTAGTATTTGTAATTGTTATTTTTCCCCAAGGACATGCACCTTAATAATGGTTGTTAATCTGCTTTCCAAGGAAACTTTTCAAACATTCTTCAAAGAAAATATCAGTAATGCCAGTCAAACTTCCTTGAAAAATTTGCTATAGAACATTCTATGTCTTCCACAGTTGCATCCAGAGTAGATTCCTACGTATGCAAAATGGATATCCATTGATTTTAAGTGATATGATCTTTTATCAGTTTATAGCCAACCCATATTTAGGAATGTCTATTTCAAGTATTCTTATTGTGGTTGGCATGGGTCATGATTCAAATTCATACTCTGATTCTGCCAATGTTGCTCCAGCTGAGCCTGCAGATTCTAAGCCTCAGGAATCTCCAAGCCATGATTTATCTGATGAAGATGATAAACCACAGGCATCTCTTGAGCAGCTGGCACAGTCAGATGGTCAGGCAGGACATCAAAGCCCCAGGTCTAGATGCATACAGAAGTGAGCAGAGCAATACTTGTCAATGAGACTCCTTGCTAGGCAAAGAGCAAGGCCTGAGTAATTGCAGCCAGCTGTTTGCAGACAGATTTAGGTAGCTGCTTTGCTTGTAGTCTTTGTTGGAAACAATTGTTTGGCTTTCCAGTTTATGACTATTATTCATGACCCTTGAAACAACTAAAAATTATTTCAGAATATTCAAATTGCTTATTAAAGGGCTATATATATAGAGGCCACATGGGGAATCTGCAGTGACTTAGACTCCTTTAATTGCCCCATTGGTGCTAACTCTAGCATTTGTTCTTCTACTTTCTATCTCTCAACTCAGTGGGCTAACAAAGTTTGTATTTGGACAAAGCAGCTATCAGATTAAATTCTCTCTAGTACCCAAAAGACAGCTTCCCCCATTTAAATGTATTACTTCTTCTCACTTTCATCTATAAAAATCCATCTGTAAAAATCCAGATCACCCCTGGATGGCAGCAAAGGGATATAAAAATCAACTCTACTTTCATTTGCTTGTTGAGATTGGATATTTTAGGAATGGATGACTGCATAACATTCTATTAAGGCACGAGACCACTGTTCTGTTTCAAGATTGCAAACAGGTACAGTACTCATAACTGAAATATTTACAATTTAAGCAGGTAGCAGCAGACAGTAATACAATTCAAATGCCTAGTAGAGAGGGCTTGCCTGTAAAATGCCAATAACAGTCCATGAAGCAATAGCACAGTCCAAATACATTTCAATAGACAGAGAAAGGCAAATCAAGTTGTCAGTCACTCAAAGAGTCATGAATAATAGTCATAAACTGGAAAGCCAAACAATTGTTTCCAACAAAGACTACAAGCAAAGCAGCTACCTAAATCTGTCTGCAAACAGCTGGCTGCAATTACTCAGGCCTTGCTCTTTGCCTAGCAAGGAGTCTCATTGACAAGTATTGCTCTGCTCACTTCTGTATGCATCTAGACCTGGGGCTTTGATGTCCTGCCTGACCATCTGACTGTGCCAGCTGCTCAAGAGATGCCTGTGGTTTATCATCTTCATCAGATGAATCATGGCTTGGAGATTCCTGAGGCTTAGAATCTGCAGGCTCAGCTGGAGCAACATTGGCAGAATCAGAGTATGAATTTGAATCATGACCCATGCCAACCACAATAAGAATACTTGAAATAGACATTCCTAAATATGGGTTGGCTATAAACTGATAAAAGATCATATCACTTAAAATCAATGGATATCCATTTTGCATACATAGGGATCTACTCTAGATGCAACTGTGGAAGACACAGAGTGTTCTATAGCAAATTTCCAGATAAGTGAAATGTACAATAGGCTGCAATGTTACTAATGGATTGTTGGAAGCAAAAGTTGAAGAAATAGTGGACTCTAGAATTATAGGTTTATAGATTCAGAATAGGTAAATGCAAAAATGCTGTTTAATAGAGTTTGGCAAGAATGCTTTATTTATTGTCCATGGACATTTCAAGCAATATAGAGATTCTACATATAGATATCAATGGATGCAAACATTTCAGTTCAACTGAACACCTAATAGGAAACAAGAGATGAAACAGAGCAGTCTAGTCAACAAAGGTATTGTCAGGTGCAGATTGTGGAACAGGTCCTTAACATCATGTTTATGGTTAAAGGGAATAGGTTTGCCAGCAAAAATTCTGACACTCATAATATAGAGCAGGACTGTCAAATTCATGGCCAGCGGGCCGGATGCATCATATGCTGGCCACGCCCATGTCTGTTTTAGCGAAGTGGGGAAAAGTCATGATACATCTCATGACGCCCCCATGACAATGCAAATTTGATACCCCTGATATAGAGTCAGTGTAAGGAACAGATTCACCCCATTTACACAAAATAAGTTGCACAAGAAGATCAGAATTATACAGAATCAGGGAGGCATTTGCTCAAATGAACAAAGGAGCAGTCAATATGCTGCAGCTGCCAAAAAAGTCAATGCAATCTTCATCAACCGAGAAAAAGTATCAAGATCATGTGAAAATGTATTACTGCTATATGCTGCTTTGGTTAGACCACATGTGGAATAATGCATCCTGTTTTGGTCACCAGATATAAAAAGTTGTTGAGACTCTAGAAAGAGTGCAGAGAAGAGCAACAAAGATGAATAGGGAGCTGACGGCTAAAACGTGAGGACTGATTGCAGGAACTGGGTCAGTGGTGGGTTGCCCCCAATTCAGACTGGTTCTATAGAACCGGTAGTAAAACTGGTGGGAGGCTCTGCCCACCGACCCCAACATCATCAGGAAGCTTCTGCGCATGCAATGCACATGGCCCCATTGCAAACCGGTAGTAAAGGTAAGTAGAGCCCACTCCTGAACTGGGTATGTTTAGTCTAATGATGAGAAGGACTGGGGTGACAGGATAGCAGTCTTCTAATATTTGAGGGGCTGTCACAAATTAAGAGGGGGTGCGACCTATTCTCCAGAGCACCTATGGGCAAGACAAGAAGGCAAGGATGGAAACTTATCAAAGAGAGATCCAACCTAAAACTAAGAAGAAATTTCCTGCCAGTGAGAACAATTGATCAATGGAATGGCTTGCCTCTGGAAGTTTTGAGTGCTTCATCATCTAGAGTTTTTTTAAAAAAGAAAATATTGGAAAGCAATTTGCCCAGAATGCTATAGGTTCTCCTGCTTCAGCAGGGGCTTGGACTAGAAGACCTCCCTTCCAACTCTGTTATTCTGATATTCTGCTTTCAAATATCTTGTTTCCCAGATATAAATCAACTTAAACTGCCTTCATTTCTAGCTGGTATATGCATAGAAGACCAGAAGCTGAAGAATGCAGATAGAAAGCCATGCGAAAGGCTATACATAAGCGTGTAAGAATAATTGCCCTTCTTATCTTTCTTTGTCCTGTTTAAAAATATAAACTTCCATAAAAGATATACTAAAATATCACATCTGGGCAGCTCTCCATTTGGCCTGATATTGTCTGCCCTGACTGCAAGTAGTTCTCCGATAACTTTGGCAGGAATCATTTTCAATCTCCGTTAACTTCTACTTAAGACAACAGTATCAAAAAAAGTATCAAAAATATATTGGTGACCTGTAGAGAAAACAACAGCTTTACCACATTGTGATGCCTCTTTACCTTAGCATACTAGAAAGTTTTCAATTCTCCAGTTCCCTCTGATTTGGAGTCAGGAGTTGTGAGCCATGATCTCTTGGCTTTAGAATGGATTAGAGACGGTTTATTGTGAACTTCCCAGAATTGCTGAGTTTCAGGCAGTGTACAATTGTAATTGATAATGATAATACAAAACCTTCATCCATGTCTGCAACCTTCCTGTTCATGGGAGTATATGTCATTGACTACCAGGTGCTTGGGAACAAAAGGACCCAGAAGCTATTGCCTTCTGCTGATGGGCTATCACGAAAACAAGCTGTTGGTGTAAATCATGGGTGTCAAACTCGCGGTGCCATGTTGCCATCACATGATTTTTTTGACGTTTTTTCCATTTGTGGAGCTGGAGTGGGCATGGCCTGTGTGTGAGACGCATCTGGCCCATGGGCCACCAGTTTGACATCCCTGGATGGATCTCTGTTTTGAACCAGTAAGGGTTTATTTACTTTCTTGTCCATGGGGCTCCACAATTGCTATGAGATATTGCTATTGTTTAAGGATGATGCATTTTTAAAGCCATACCTAAATATATTTAGGAGTTTGGATATTAGTATTGCTTATGATATAAACCTCAGGGATATTTTACTTTTTTAAGATGACACATATGCCAAGAATCTGACAGATTATTTGAACCACAAATTTGAAAAATTAAGGAAATGTAAAGGCCGATTCTCCTTCTCATCATATTCCTTTTGTGAGGATATGCTCTTTTGTTATTAAACAGACCCTATCAAAACAAAAGGGATGCTGTTTCTTTTATGAGTAATGCATTTTCACAAAAAAGAAAGGCAAGGCTAGGCAGAAAGTTCATGCAGGATGCATGAATTTGGACAGCTTAAGATTTATTACAATGGCTACAGAAATTATTCCTCTTAACAGCACTTAAACTGTCTAATTATTCCCAGCTGTCTCTAGTGTACTTTGGACTGTTAATTACAGGGAAGGATTCTCTTTCTCTGATCTGATGGACCAACTCAGGCAAAATAATATTTTCCTTTCAGTTCCACTAGAATCAAACAAGCTTTATTATTGCTTAGTACTTACGACTCTTTGGTAAGTGCTGGAAAATTTAAATATTATATACCGGTAAGCAAATTCAGTCACATTTCTAATTAAGTATGGATGCTGATACATTTATCTACTTGCATTTAGGTGAACCTTTCTGGTTCTATAATCACATTTTTATAATTTGAGGGATACCTTATTGGGATATTATTCTCCCAATTTCAAGACTCCAAGTCAACTTTAAGGCATGCTGTCTGCAAAATTCTGGGAGTTGAAGTCCACATATCATAAATTTACCAGAATTGAGAAAGCTGTGGTCAATTCAGGAACTGGAGGAGTCCTTCTAGGTCAGTGGTTTTCAAACTTGGCAACTTAAGATTTGTGAGCTTCAAATCCCTAAATCCCCCCAGTCATCCACACACCTTGAATTCCCCAAGCCAAAAACACTGTTCTAGATCAGGGGTCTCCAACCTTGGCAACTTTAAGACTTGTGAACTTCAACTCCCAGAGTTCCTCAGACACCTTTGCTATCTGAGGAACTCTGGGAGTTGAAATCCACAAGTCTTAAAGTTGCCAAGGTTGGAGACCCCTGATCTAGATAATATATCCTGAGGATCAAAGATCCTGATTCCAGAGTATGAGAGATGGCCTTAGAAAAGAACATGCTGGTCTTTTGAATTCAGGAGGAAGATTGTTAATGTTTATATTTATGAACATTCTTGTGGAAGCCAAGAATAAAGGTTAGGAAAAAAATAACAATTTTGTCCCAAAAACATGCGATTAAATCAAGAGCAACAATTGACAATCTGTTATAAGAGTATGTTAGCAAAAAAGTAGATCTGTAACAGAGTGAACTGAATTATTTAATTACAAAATGATTAAGTAGCAGATCATTTAAGAATATTAAGGACAAAAGTCTAAGAACCAGATCATATATTTATTATAGTTAGGTAAGCAGTACTGGGCCAGATTTAGGAGTAGACATGAAAAAGGCTGCATTGTCAGTTTTTGACTTCTACTGATCCATTTATTTAGCTACAAAGCACTATCAACTGGAGTCCTTGGTGGTCTCTGAGCTTGGTTGTTTTCCTGCAGAAGTTTTAATGACATTTTGGTCTAAGCTGGATTCCTAGTGTTAGAAGAAATGGCCATCTGGGTTCAGTTCGAAGTGGGGAGAAACACTGGAAACATGGAAGCTGTTTGGAAAGATAGTTTTATGATGGACAGGACCACATGGTTTGAGGTCCTGGACAATCTAGCACGTGGGTGTGTGTGAGAGAGATTTATACCCTCTCTTGAGCCCTGCCTTGGAGCTTCCTGTTCCTGTGTAAGAACTGTATTCTGATTGGTTGTTAGACTCCCATGGGGCATGCAGGGGTAACTTTGTAGGTTGTCTTGAGTCCCAGGTTTGGTTGAATCTTGCTGCATCATGTAATGAAGGGGCTTTAGGCAATTCCTATTATGGCTTTGTCCTGGTTTGGATCTTGAGTGAGGGCTAATCCTATCACCCTGGATCTGAAGGTCTTTTGTAGATAAGAGGGCCCAATCTTTTGTTTTGCAGGTAGGTTGGCACCAGTCTTTCTGGGGCTATTAACAAAGGTGGGGGCTGCTTTCCAAGAGTACGTTTCTTATTTTCTCATCCAAGGAGGTATAATATTCTGCCTTTTTAATATTTCCTAGAATATTTCATTCTTCTAGGAGAGGGGTAAATGCTAACTTCCTACACTAAGTAACTTCTCCAATGCATCTGAAGTGCATTCAGTACATTTAGGACATCTTCCTAACACTGAATATGTTACGGTAACAAAATACCTGCAAGAATAAAAACCAAGCTCAGAGGATCATTAGTGACCCTCCCCAAACTTAACAATTGCATGTTCATCATGTATACATAATTCAAGTTCAAATTCTGTCTTCTGCTGCTCAGTTCTAAATGCCCTGTTATTTACCTTAAATCGTTCTCGTAGCTGTGCATACAAAAATCCTTTTCCTCTCTAAATACAAAGTGCTATGCAGCTCTTATAACGACAGCATAATTAACGTTCAGATGTTTTGGCTAACAAAATCTCCTGAGACGTTTCAGTAATGCAGTTAGTATTACATAATCTGTTAATAACAGGCAGGACAGGGGGACAGGCTTGCCAAGCACAGGTTAATTATGCTGAAAAACCGTGCTACTGAAATCACTTGATAAAATGTAAGCTATTATCATTTAATGATATCCTGTAACAAATGTTTTGTCCAGTTGAACTATTTCTGGGTGGCCACAACGTTGCCAGTAGGATAAAATGGAGCTGTGTCAGAAATAAATGTTCCAGCTGCTTAGGAAGTAGAGAACACTGTTCTCTGAGGTACCCCAATATTGAATCTCTTATGAGACCTGGAAAACTGTTACACAAATCAGCCCCTAAACTTATTTCTTCTGACTCCTGCTGGCTTCATAGTCTTATTCAGCCTATAACAATGTGCCATTATCTTTTTTTGTAATCTGCAGTAGTTAAAACAAGCCTGGAGAATTTCCCTTCCCTTTGCTGGCAACACAACTGGCCCTTCCAGAGCCAGACTGCCCTCTGAAGGACAGGGACATGCCTTGCAGTAGAAGGACTATATGGGCCAAAGTCAAAAACTAACAGCTGGGTTTTATTTAGAATAGGATAAAAATTCCAGATCTACTTAGCATTTCCCGCAGTTCACATCTCCTATCCAGAGGAAGAAACACACAAAAATGTAGACTGAAAAAAGTCAATCTGTTTGTCAAAAGCTAGACTACTGTTAAACCACTGCAGCTTTTCCCTTAGAATAGAGCTCGAAACACTAGCCGGAAATTGAACTAGTGACTCGCCAAAGAGTTCAGATTTCTTGAAGGGCAAAAGCCAACAAAACGACCAGATCCATGAGGTAATTGCAAAATGAGATAATTATCTGAACCTCCTTCGGAACATGAGTTTTGTTTCTGGTATGCGCATTTAATTCTTCCATTGCCTCTACTATTGATCTTTAAATTTGCTAACTTACCAAGTGTGACCATTGAAAAAAAAAAGCCTGAACTTTCTGCCAAGTTTGGTTATTACCATTCTCCCAGATTAAAAAGAGAAAGGGGGAAAGAGAATTGGGGAGGAGTAGACTAAGCCAGCAGCTACTCCTAGAAATTCCTGGGTTCACAAAGTCCAATGCTTGGAAGCATGATTATCAAGCCAAGGTTTGATTTATAGAGCATTACACTGGAACTTTAGCTCTATTAATAACAAATGCTGGCTTTCAGCATTATGTTTATCTCTTAGCAAATTCAGTACTTCTTATGTGGATAATGAACATCAAATTCCCCCCCCCTTTTTTTTTTACTAAAATATCCCAAAGGTGCTTTTTCAAAAGGCAACTGGACTTTTTGAAAAAGCACCTTTGAGACAACCATGCCCTAGATGACTGGGAATCTAGATACCGTGTTTCTCTGAAAATAAGACCCTGTCTTATAGTTTTTTGAACCCCAAAATAAGTACTTGGCTTTATTTTCGGGCAGGACTTATTATTTTGGGGCACGTGGAGGAAACCAGAGGAAATGGCAGGGACCAGCTGTGCATGCGTTTAAATATGTTCGGGGAAGGCTTATTTTCAGGGAGGGGGTTATTTTAGGGCATGCGCCCAAAAGCTTGATTGGGCTTATTATCAGGGGATGTCTTATTTTTGGGGAAACAGGGTAGACATTTTACTAAAGTACTTTTTGAGGTTCTGCTAAAGATGTAAAGATCGTCACAGAATTACTTTGAGTGAGACATATGTGAATGTGTGGGTGTATATGTCTCGTTCTCTCTGTATACACACACAAATGTGTGTAGAGACATATTTTGTAGCTATACAGTATTGTAGTCAGAAACCATTAAAGTTGAGTAGCAAATAAAATAAAATAACATAATATAAAATAACATATGAAATATATCCTAAACAATATGTATAAACCAGAGCTGTGCATGCTTTGAAAATTTATTTATTTATTCAATTTCTGTAGCTGCCAATCTCAGTCGATGCTGGGCAGCCTACAATTCAAAAAATATATTACAATTAAAACACTAAAATCTTTTAAAACAATAGAAACACCCAAAATAAATATACGGTACATAGCCGACAAGATAACCTGGCCAGTTAGCAATACAGCCAGGAAATGGGGCCCTTAACATATTCAGTGCTCCAGGCTTGGGAACATAGCCAGGTTTTTAGGGTATTATGAAAGGCTAACAGGGTTGGGGCCTTCTAACCAAGGGAGGATGTTCCATAAAAACAAGACCCACTGTGGGAAAAATGATTAAGAAGGATTGGCATTTATGCAGGCATAAACACAGCATTTCTGTGCTGTTCATTAATGCAGCATAATCTGTTTCCAATTTCTTTATTAGCCTGAAAAACGATGTCTCTGCTTTAAGTAGTCCAATCATTAAAGGGTCCAATATATTTTCATAAGGTACGAAATTCTTCTTCCCAATCATTTCCAAAGAACTCAAACCTCATGATCAAGCATTTTGGTCATGACTAAACCAATATTTAGAAGTTGTATCCTGTTTCCTCCAAAATAAGACATCCTCTGATAATAAGCCCAATCAGGCTTTTGAGCACATGGCAATAAGTGCCTTGGTGGCACAGCAGATTAAAGTGGTGTTAAGTGACACCAGTTGCCTGCAATTACTGCAAGTTCGAATCTCACCAGGCTCAAGGTTGACTCAGCCTTCCATCCTTTCGAGGAAGGTAAAATGAGGATCCGGATTGTGGGGGCAATAAGCTGACTTTGTATAAAAAAGAACACCGCTTGGGGGGGGGGGGCGAAAGCCCTACTAAGCAGGTATATACAAAAGTATGAAGGCTATTGCTTAACGCATTGTAAGCCGCCCTGAGTTTCTGGAGAAGGGCGGCATATAAATCAAACCAATAAATAAACAAATAAATAAATAAATAAGGCCAAGCACTTATTTCAGGGTTCAAAAAAATATAAGACGGTCTTATTTTCGGGGAAACACAGTAGCTGGTGCAAAATGAAGCAGCAAAGTAATTATCTAGTACAAGTTATAGGGATCATATGATGCCTATTAAGAGGTGGTTCTACTGGTTGCCAGTTGTTCACTATGCACAATTTCATGGATTGGTATTCAGCTTTAAAACCCTAATCAGCTTAGAGCCTGCCAGAAATGGTCTTTTCTTACATTGACTATAGCACAGGTGATAAAACTCGTGGCGTCATGTTGCCATCTCGTGACATTTTGCAGCGTTTTTTCCCTTTGCGGAGCTGGGGTGGTTGTGGCCTGTGCATGAAGCATCCGGTCTGTGGGCTGCCAGTTTGACACCCCTGGACTACAGGATATAGAATGCATTTCCTCAGGAGTTGTTTGGTCCACACCATCTTAAGTCTTTAAAGCAACAACTGTAGAGATATACCTCTTTTTACCAAGCTGTCAATAGTTACTTGACTGTAGTAATCTAAAGAATATCTAGTTTTAGTGATTGGCTAAGCGGAATATTAGCTATAAATAAATAAAATAATCTAGGGCACCAGCTTTCTCAGCAGTTCCCACCAATATTAATTATTACATGTCTTGTTTTCCATTTAGCAAGAGGAAGTTCAAATGATTTAACATCCATTTGTTTAATGCGGTAATCAACTCATGTAGATTACATGCCAAGCTTATGCTTTTACTTAGGAGTGAAAAAGAATATGAAGTTAAACAAACTATCATTCCATTTATGCCCAAAAGCAGAACTTTAAACTGGGAATTTAATATATTTGCCATTATAAATGCAGAAAATATGTTGAACTTGAGAACTTCACTTTTCGGGGGAGGGGGGAAATCTCAGATCAGATGTATTTTATATGCCATAATTATTTCAAGGGGATAATTTCTTTAGAAGCTGACAGTGTAGCAGTGCCTACGTAACATCAGAACTGGGGTCTTCACAGTAAGGAGACCTGAACTGGCAAATCTCTACGTACCTTTGATCCATCCTTATCTTTTTAATGGCACACTGAAATATTGTATCTCGATTTATGGGAATTCTTTCCTGTTCATGACTTACAAAGTATTAATAGCTGGTGCAAGCTGGAAAATAATACACCATTCCTAACTCTATTAGGACATGAAATCTGGCTTTGGTTAAAATAAGATTCCCTTTAGCAATGGCCAATATACAGTACATATTATGAGTGCATAAAAAACCCAGACCTCTTCTTATCTAACATACAGCAACATTAAGATTACTGCCTGAGGCTCAGCAAACTTCAAACTTAGAAAGTAAGATTGAGGGAGAGTGAAGGGGTGCAGGCAATCATTGGAAAGTAATTACTGGTAACCTGAGCAGTCACTTTCAAGTAGATTTCATCTAATAAGGGCTATACACAAATGTAATTTTATGTTGATAGACTGACGTATGACAGGCACACAACAGTACAGATGCATGGGACAAAGCTAGGCTATGCTGTTGTACATTCACTGCTGAAAGCTCCTTGGTCTATAAGCCCTAGTGTCATTTGCTGCTGTGCTAGTGAACAGGTTTTGGTATCTGCCACACAACTGCTAAATCATACCGAAGTTGTTTCAGAGTCAAATTGCAAGTGGAGAAAAGGACTCTAGCCCTTATGATATCAAATCTTATTCCTGAAGTGCCAAAATATACAGCCTGCATTTACATCAAAGGAAGCCCCACTGTATTCATTGGTATTTGAGTATATAGATTTGCATCTTAAAACTAATTTTTACCGTATGTTTTGGACATATCCTAAAAAGATTTAGTACTATTTGACCCAGTGGTTGGAGTTGATGTTTTTCTCAATAAAAAGCACACAAACAATGAGCCATTCCATAATGCTTTGCCAAAATCTGCATTGCAGTTTCTCAAACATTTCATTCCCATTTGAAATAAGTCTCTGTTTTTCTCCTTATTTCTTTCATACTTCTCTCGGGGATGTTTTTAAGCTCCCTTTACTGTTGGAGTTGCAGGAGAATTCTACAGCTGGTATTGCTATTTTCATCTTCACAACTTGCCATCGCTCTAAAACCTGCCTGGCAAGCCAAAGTCCCAAATCTAAAATGACCCCGTGAGGGAAGTCCCCTTGTGCCTATCAACTCATAGGCTTTGTTACTGTTATAGTATAACAAAGTTGGAAGGGACCTTGGAGGTCCCTGCTCAAACTGGAACCGCTATACCATATCAGATAAACAGTTGTCCAATCTCTTCTTTAAAACTCAAAAACTTCCAGTGTTGGAGCTTCCACAACTTCTGGAGGCAAGCTGTTCCACTGATTAATTGTTCTCGCCCACAGGAAATTTCTGCCTTAGTTCTAGGTTGCTACTCTCCTTGATTAGTTTCCATCCATTGTTTCATGTCCTGCCTTCAGATGCTTTGGAGGATAAGTTGATCCCATCTTCTTTATGGCAATCCCTTAGATATTAGAACATTGCTATACACATCCACATAATTGTGTGTGATGTTGCAAGACAAGTATAAATGGGGTAGAGTTTCATTATTTGCCGTTCTTTGCCATCCTTTGTCTATGCCCACAGGCACAAGTGTTAAAAGATGAAGCATGCAACATGGCTCAAATGCAAACTTCATGCCTCGTATATTTGCAGGTGACATCATGACACAGTTACAAAAGGACCAAACTTTGTTGCAACATGCATTTTGTCACTGCTCCCCTATCCCTCACCTTCACTACAGATTACTGTCCAGGCCGTAATGATATGCTGGTAAATGAAATGGAAGGAGTTTCCAGACCATTACCTAAATTTTTGTGCAGTAAAAAATAGGTCATTTTAACACACACCCTGTTTTCCCCAAAATAAGACATCCCCTGATAATAAGCCCACTTGGGCTTTTGAGCGCATGGCAATAAGGCCAAGCACTTATTTCAGGGTTCAAAAAAAATATAAGAAATGGTCTTTATTTTCAGGGAAACACGGTATATACACTTTGCCCACACTTTATGTAAATAATTATAAGTACACCATATAGCCTTCATTAAACTGAATTAAAGTAAGATAAAAAGATGGATTTTTTTTCCTGCAACACAGAAATGAGCATTTCCCTGATGGGAGAGAAAACCTTCTTTAGCAGAATAGCAGAATCTTGTATTATTGGTTCGTCACACAGTCAGACAGAGGTTCAGACTGGATTTGGCATTTTTATCCGCCTCTTGAGTCCTTTCCAAGGACCTGAGATAGGCAGATTTTGGTGTTTGATGGTACCTTTTCATGTACCTGCATGTACCTTTTCATCTGAAAAATCTAAAATACGATCTGTTTCTACCTTTCAGCAGGATGCTTCACAATGCACTGAAAAATATTGGATTTTTTTTTTGACATCTTTAAGATCTGTTCCACCTCCACTTTGCAGGACTGTTAAGAAAAATCTGAAGCCTCATCAATCAATTATCTGTGGCATTCTCTTGAACTCTGTTACTATTGTCTTTATAAGGCAGAGAGAGTTGTGTTTTGATTTTTGTTGCCTTATTTTCCTAAATCAAAGAAAGCAGAAAGAGAGAGAGAGAAAAAAAAGACAGAGAGGGATAAGAGTTTGGGGCAAATCTTGCTTCACAGTATTTATAACCAAGACTCTTTAGATTCTGTAGAACCTGTACCCAGGCAACTACCTATAGAATATAAGCTCAAAAACTTAGATCTTTATTTGTGTTGGAGGCATCTCTCTCTCTCTCTCTCTCTCTCTCTCTCTCTCTCTCTCTCTCTGAAGCTCATGTGCTAAAGAGAAGAATAAAAAATGGCCTACCTGTGAATTTGTTCTTAGTAAAACAAAACCTCAGCACATTGATTTACCTGCTGTCCTTTCATTTGCTTAAGCCTGAGCATTCCATAAAACGCAGGACAAGTGTTCAGACACAGGCCAGTTTTCTGCCCATTACTGTCATTTTGGAGGTAAATCAGAGCTGCCAGTATGGTAGCAGCTTGATTAAAGTTTGGGGCCTTAATAGATCATTTAAAAAACCCCAAATTATCCCCACTCCCCTGTCGATCCACCTGGACCCTTGCCCTAGGTGCATGGCAGTTTTCAACCAGCACCAGAGCAGCCACGTCTGGGCCCGAGGTTCCTGCTTATTCCCCCAGGATGCCTTGTTGCAGAGCTAGACCAACATTCTCAGCTGCGTTTAATCTGCTCTGAGACAAGCTGGCTATGAGAAAATGCACAAGGGGGTGGGGGGAGAGGCACATAAGCAAAAGACACAGAAAAAAGTTGGACAGTTGGCCTGCTTTGTTCACTTGGTAAACTGGAGGGAAGCCAGCAACAGCGGAGCTCCCTTGGCAATACAAGTCTGTTCCAATTAATCGTGTTTAACCATTCTAATCACACTTTAGCACATTAATCCTATTTTCAATCCAAAACACATCTGAAAGAGCGGCATGTGGGCCTTTTTATAGCAACCGCAAATCAGATGTAATGGAGAGACAGAGGGCCCTAGTTTACTCTGCACTTTCACTGAACTTAGACTTAATAAAATATGTGACTGAGTTGTGGTTGGATTTACTGCATGATGTTGATGCTTCCACATATAAATAGATCTCCTAAGTAACTTAAAAACCTGTCAGAAAAAGCAGTGAAAATTTGATTATAAGGTATTCGGTGCACAGCTTGTGTAATAATGACATTGCTCATCAATCTGGGCAGGGAAAAAGACTACAGAACCAATACAATTTTGATCTTTTTTTTTTTTTTAGAAGTTCAGTAACAGGGATGTCCTCCATCATTTAGTAACCTCATAGAGTCAGGTAAAATTAAAGTTTCTAACAATCCCAAATCACAGCCATCTTCATTAATATTTATTTCTTTGTTTATTAAGCTTGTTTCAACCTACCTATTCAACCATTCAGGGCAGCTTATAGATTCACTGGGTTGGATTCAGACATCTTCTGTTTGTTAAAAGGTCTTGTAGCCAACAGGTACTCCCACAGGAGGAACAGCAGAAGCCATCGGAGGCTGAAAAAAATTCTGCCACAGATTTCTGTTGGAAACAAATTGTGTACTTTTACATCAACTGTACTTTACAAAGAACTGAAAGCTACTATTTTTTTAAAAAAAAACCCACTAACATTTAATTGTTCACCATCAAAAATCTGTCTTCTCCCAACTTTGCATCTTTAAAAGCATGCTCTGCACTGAACATTGTGTGAAAACTAGTAAGTAGTCATATTTTAAAATGTACCTCATATGGAGAGAGAGGGAATTTGCACTTGAAAATACTTTTTAGTTTTTTACTCCTTCCTAGAATAAACCAGGTTAGATTATTGGGGGGGGGGCTCCTGTACTGCATTCCATGAGGTTCTGGAAGGTTCTAGATCCCTGAAACAGCTTTTTGTATGTGTGTGTGTGTGTGGGGGGGGAGAATTAAGAATTTAAAAATTCCATTCCAACATTCCTAAAGTAAATTCTCTTCTGAACAGAAATCTGTTTATGTACAGTATGCTGTAGATTCAAGCCATTAAAAAACAAACAAAAGTGATAGTATTAAAGCTATTTTAATAACATGTTTAAATGAATATTATTCAATCTTATGACAAATTATTAATAGTCTCAAAATCCTGGGTGTCTGTGGAAGTCATTATTTTTTATGCTGAAAAATAAAACTGGACTACAAAGGGATCCAGGATACAGTAGCTGCTTTTCCACTGTTATGCTGGTTATTTTGCTTTTGCGTTGACATTTTATCAGGGGCAAAACCTCTTTTTTCTCTCTTAGTCTGTTGCCACTGACTCTTTTTCTCCTTTACTATGGAGGTGCTACTCTCCTTTTTTTCTCTGGTGGGCAGGGTGGCAGAATCAGGATGATCAGCAAACAGAGAACTTAAAAGCAATTAACACTCCCTTTTAAATTTTTAAATTTTTAATTATTTTAATCTGTCTTATAAATTGGTGTTTTTAAATTTGTTCTTGGGCCAAAATGTTTAATAGTTTTAATAGTTTTAATGGGTTTTTTAATGTTTGTATTGTCTGTATTTTATTTTGCCTGTTCACCGCCCTGAGTCCTTTGGGAGTAGGGCGGTATACAAATTTGATTAATAAATAAATAAATAAATAATAAATAAATAAATTGTGACAGTTATAATTCAGGTTCTTTGCATTCATAGCAGAGTGTCTTCTGGGCATTATAGAAGAATAACAAAATGGCTTTAATATAAACATGAAAAGAATATAAAGACTCCAGTGATGAAATCTAAAATTTGTTATTACCGGTTCTGTGGGCGTGGCTTGGTGGTGATGGTGGGGTAACGTGACTGGGTGGGCGTGGCCAATTTTTCTTTTTTTACTTTTAAAACCATTTTTTCCGCAATCTCTTTGGCAAAGAGGTTGTAAAAAAATGCTTTCAAAAGGCTCTGATGATCACAGCTGAGTTGCCTGATCGGCAGAGGCTTTTTTCTTTTAAATGCCTCTGACGATCAGGCAACTCAGCTTGGATCGTCAGAGGCATTTAAAAGAAAAAAAGGCTTTTTTTCCTGAAGAGATTGTAGAAAAATGCTTTTAAAAGCCTTTGAGGATCCCAGCTGAGCTGTGTGATCCTCAGAGGCTTATTTCTTTTACTTTTAAAAGCATTTTTTCGTCCAAAGAGGTTATAGAAAAAATGCTTTTAAAAGTTAAAAAAAAAAAAGCCTCTGATGATTGTGCAGCTCAGCTGGGTATGGGGGGGGGGCAGGGATTTTTGCTACCGGTTCTCCGAACCACCCGCCACCATTGCTACCTGTTCGGCTGACCTGGTCTGACCTGGTAGCATATCAGTACTGAAAATAACTATTAAAATGCAATTGCCAAATCAAGTGTTTTAAATTGAAAATATACGTATCAGGTGATACATTCTCTCAAAGACCGCTCTACTCTCTGATTACATGGACATATCCATATTGTTTTCTTATCAATAATAATAAAATAATAATAAAGTAGGATTGCCAACATGATCGCCAATGTCCAATGATGGATATGGTGCAAAAAGAAGATCAATAATACAATATCATTGTTGTTTTTTATTTTGTTCATCAATAATATGAAGTCATCATAACTGACTGGGGAATTCTGGGAGTTGAAGTTCACAAATCTTAAAGTTGCCAAGTTTTAAAAACACTGAACATATAGCCCTTGGATACCTAGTGGATTCCTGAGTAAGTACTCTCTAAATTTGATCTTTCCAAGATCAATAAGGTTGGCTAAGGTGCTGTTACCCATTGTGATGAAATGTACATTAACAGAAGACAAAATGATATGCTAGTCGTGCCTATTTTATAAATTATAGCCAATTTTGAAGAAAACACAATTATGGGCCTCCTCACTTCTACTGCTAGATGTCTCCAATAATAAGTAGCTCTGCGGGCAAAGAGCAGATTGTTGGAAAATTGTCGGGAATTTAAATATGTTCTTTTAAAAAGCTCTGAATATCATTATTTGCAGTTTCATTAATGCTTATGAACTACTGTTTCTGTCTTGAGCTAAGAGAATGGTAGGATAAGAATAGAAGGTATTTTGAATTTCTTAGTCTCAATATCAAGTTCTGTGTAGGTTTTGGGATGTTTTTCATTTAACTGAATTTATGGACCAAACTAGATGTCACTTAGGACATCTATTAAAAGAATTTCCTACTGTTGAAAGAGTTAATTGCAGTGAGGAAAAATTCACATTGAGAGTTTGATGCTGGAGAATAATTCATTTCCCCCAGTTTTTCCAGTTAAATAATTATTTGTACATGGGATGATTTAGATTATGCATAAGTTTAGCCTTGTGTAGAACTAACAGCTTCAAAATTCCTCTTCCAAAGAGAAATTTTAGTTACTTTATTTTTGTATTTTTATACCACCCACTACTAAGTCTCATGGTCGTTTAGAATAAAATTTCCTGCTCAGACTTCTTCACACCTATTGATAGTCTATCCTGTCTCTTAACCTTACAAGATGTGTAATATTTTTTATTGTAAGCTCTATGCTACACTGTGCCATTTTGTATATCTATCAAAAGGTGCTGGTGTAAAGGAACCCCACTTTCCCTGATGCCTGACCTCTTTGCAAGGCAGGTTATCCTTTTCTTTCTTCTTTAGTGTGGAGTGGGAACATGTTAGAAATGTTACATATTAAGCTGTCCAGGAGTAAGAATGCAATTTAGCTTTTTTCAGAGTTTCCTCTTTGGCATAGCTAAATAAACACTGTATAATAAATGCTCCCAAACTGTTCAGGCACATTGATGGATGATCCCTTAAAGGTGGAAAGAAATCTTTATCAGCTACCCACTCCACCATGAGTAAAACAGAACCTCTGATTGAGTAAATTCTTATATTAGTAAATTCCAGGGGTGAAATGCTCCCGGTCCAGACCGGATCGCCCGATCCAGTAGCGATAGAGGCAGGTGGTTTGGAGAACCGGTAGCAAAAATCCCTGCCCCACCCCCCATTGCCCAGCTGAGCCACACCATCATCAGAGGCTTTTTTTTTATTATTATTTTTAAAAGCATTTTTTCTACAACCTCTTTGAAGGAAAAAATGCTTTAAAAGTAAAAAAAAAAAGCCTCTGATAATCACGCAGCTCATCTGGGATCATCAAGAGGCTTTTAAAAGCATTTTTTCTACAACCTCTTCGGCCAAAGAGGTTATAGAAAAAATGTTTTTAAAAGGAAAAAAAGCCTCTGCCGATCAGACAAGTCAGCTGGGATCGTCAGAGACTTTAAAAGCATTCTTTTTACAACCTCTTCAGCCAAAGAGGTTGTAGAAGAAATGGTTTTAAAAAGAAAAAAAAGAAAAAAGTTGGCCATGCCCACTCAGACATATTACCCCCACCACCACCAAATCACACCCACAGAACCGGTAGTAACAAATTTTACATTTCACCACTGGTAAATTTGTATGCATTTTTAATGTCTCCAGGTCAGTGTTGATGCCTGATGACTGCCTGGATTATCCCTGCAGTTTTTTAGCAAGGTTTTTCTAGAGTTGCTAGAGTCGAGGGAGAATGGTCATCCGAAAGTCACCTTGTTGCCTTTTTTGCAGTGGGATTAAAATTCAGGCTAGAACTCCAGTTTCTAGTCTGATACCTTAGCCCTGTGATGGCAAACCTCTGGCACACAGCGCCCTCTCGGATGGCAAATGAGCCATTGCCCCAGTTCAGGTCTGCTGCACTTGTGCGCACACATCCCACCAACCAGCTGGTCTTCTGGCCTCTGTCATGCATGCTCAGAGGACAGGGCATGTGTGGGAGGGTCCGGATGTGCATGTGCAGGGGGGGCATGCGGGGATCACAGATACATGCGTGGGGAACAGGGCGCATGCATGGGGCTTGCACGTGCAGGTGCAGGGGCGGGAGCGGGGGGCAGGCAGGGGGCCATGCATGCCTTGCATTTTGTGGGTTCATTCACACATGTGCGTGCTTTGGCCACTCAGTCTGAAAAAGGTTAGCCATCACTTCCTTAGCCACTACAGGTAGTCCTCACTTACTCACCACAATAAAGATCAACAATTCCATTGTTCATCAGCACAGATGTTAAGCATGATGTCATGTGAATGCACTGATTTATAACAAGTTCCAGCTTGATCATTAAGTGACTCAACACAGGTCATTAAGCACAATGTCATGTTACTGGGACTTGTGACTTCCTGCTGGCTTCCCCATTGACTTTGCTTGTCAGAAGCTGGCTATGAAGGTTGCAAATAGCAATCATGGGACTATGGAAAGTCATAGTCGTCTGCCGAGTGCCTGAATTGCAATCATAGGACTGTGCAGTGGTGAAATTCAATTTTTTTTACTACCAGTTCTGTGGGTGTGGCTTGGTGGGTGTGGTGTGGCTTGGTGGGCGTGGCAAGGGAAGGATACTGCAAAATCTCCATTCCCATCCCACTCCAGGGGAAGGATATTGCAAAATCTCTATTCCCACCCCACTCTGGGCCAGCCAGAGGTGGTATTTGCCAGTTCTCTGCACTACTCAAAATGTCTGCTACTGGTTCTCCAGAACCTGTCAGAACTGCTGGATTTCACCCCGGGACTGTGGGATTGTTGCTGCAGAGACAGCTTTGAGGACCAGTCATAAGTCTTGTTTTGATGGTAAATGAGGACTACTTATGGACTACTGCCTGTTTTATGCATTGTTCTTGGTTAATTCAATGAGTTAACCAAGGATTCCAAGAATAGACTGGAATAACTGGGAGCCAAGCCAAGAGCATATGAATAGTTTTGAATTGTATCACTGGGTGACTTTAGAGGCCAATAGACAGCAGTACACAAAAGCCAAAGAAGAATCAGAAATTTATAGTCTATATAGGCAGATAAGGAGGAGGAAATGGCTACTCCCTGAGAAAAATTCTTATTTGTTGAAAAAAGAATGTTGGTTTGGATGCAATTGGAGGAAAAAAGTAAAATGGAGCAGCCAGCCAGGGATTCATCACAGACTTGTTCTTTGCTTCTTTCAAAATTGGTCCTTGTTATCAGATATTTGGATGGGAATAGGCTGGAGGGGACAGGTATTCTCATTGCCATACCTAAGCTATGATTTCAGCTGTGCCTGGAAACAAAGTGGAAATCAATGTAGTCGGTGCAGGGCAAGATGAAATGAATTTGTAAATGAATGTTCATTAGTCTTCCTAGTTGATATACTCTGGACCAAAGGCATAAGCTCTTTTCACATAGTCCAAATACATAGACAAAAGCAATCCACTCTAAGTAAGTATTTCTATTTATTCCAAAAACACAATTTTAGAATATCTTAATTTGTTTTTAGGGACAGTCTCTAGCTTCAAGGCGCACTATAATTACCTACCATCCAAGAGGTGCTATTATGGTTCTTTTCATGGTTCTCCTTCATAGATCTACACTGTGGCTTTAAATAGTTAGAGTATTCTAGCCTCAAATATATGCAAATGTACACAACCATGTGCTATTAACTTTGCGTTGAGTTGTTCCTTAACAATGTTAAATATTTAAGTTGTTCTTTCTTACTGAGAATCTTTTTCCAGGACATTTTTTTTTGTTCCATATTTTTACTTCCTGTAGCTTTAAAGGCAAGCAACTAAGGGAGAAAAAAAAATCTTTCATTACTCTTTAGTAGCTGATACATCACAGATTTCATTTTGGCAGTTCAAAAGAAGCATAATGAAATGTAAATTGTTCAGCAAGATCAACTAAACCCATAAGTCTTTAATTTAGATCTGGAGTAGGGATGAAGCTATCAATTCATGCTAAATGAAATATGTAACGGTGCGTAATATGATAAAGTAATGTGTGGTGGGGAGGGAGTTCATTTTTTCTAACTTTTTGCTAGATTATCCTAGCATATTTATTTTCTTAGCAAACACTTAATGCAACACATAAAAAAAAACCTGGATAGCTACATTAGGAGAACCTAAATTCAAAGTGGGCCTTAGCTTATCCAGCTAAGTAAGATTTTATTAAAACGTCTAATTCATTGCAGCACTATTCTGGAAGAATTGCAGGATATGGTTAATGTAGTGTATCAGATGGGAATGGCTTTCACAGAGCCACCTGCATTTAATATACAGCTGTCAGAATTCTCTGCTTGCTACCACTTAACCCTGAAAGAAATATGTAACAATTTGATTGGCCCAGAAATCTTCCATGTAAAAATGCATGGAATTATATTAGACATTCATACAAGGACATGTCAAAATGCAAAGCATAGCATAAAAGGGGGATTCGTACTGTATAAACTATTCTTTTCTTTGCATTTAAAAAAAAGCCCTAAATTATTATTATTACCTCTTCAAGGTTGGGGAAAATAACAGGTAATTGATGCTGCTCATGTCTTGGATCTGTCTTCATGGATTGAAGCCATTATGACCAATTTAAAGAGGAACAAGTAGCATACATATACATTTCTCATTCCTATGAGTAGTGTAGTTTGGTGGCTATAATGCGTGTTAAGACTTTCCATTTTGTGGGGAGGAAGGTTACTGGCTGGTAATTAGACAATTACCTTATGGGGTTTCTTTCCTGATCAGAACTGGGTCAACTAATCTGGGTGGGAGCCGGCTATTAGTAGCCAGTAGGTATGGAACATGTCCAGACCAGGTGCTATGCAGCTCTTCATGTTCTTGACCTACTATGAATGCCTGCTACTGTGATGGTTCATTTTCTGGGAGATTGCTGTGGTCTGATCTCAGAACCTGCAGCATAAGGGCCTGATGCTATCTGAGGCCATCTGCTAAACAAAGTAGCCAAGTCTTATGCTTAATCTCTATAGCCTTCTATAATTCTACCAGCTGACTAACTTCTTCCCAAGTTGCCTTGGTCATAGCCTCCAACCTCATTTCCCAATGGTGGGTATGTCCTGCTGATCTTCTTGATCATGTAGCCAAGCATCTCTAGGATTACAGTGGCTGTAGTTTATACTAGTCTAATGGTTTGAGTTATGATAGTAGGGATTGTTGTAAGGGCTAATTTGGCATCTTCTGACATACTATCTGATGTTATTTCTCCACTGAGGCTTGGTAATTGGTCTTGTGGGTGACTGTAGCTAGTTTATCCATGATCTCATATATATCAGTTGCTGTGCTCTGATGGGGCTGGCAGCCATTCTCTAGCCCCAGGTGTTGGTTGCATATCCAGTTGTTCTTCTGGATCTTTTTGAGTCTGGGATGTAAAATTAGTTGGTCCATCTGAAGTTGTCAGAAAGCTTCCTATTCACTACATTGAAGCATTGGGTAACGAGCTGTTTCTCGAAACTCAACAGCACTTTTTTGTGAGGCTGTTGATAAAAATAGGATCGCCAACATGATCACCAACATCCAATGATGGTTATGGCACAAGAAGAAGATCATCTTTCCTTCTATAGATCCCTCATATGTCTCATTAGGTCTGTTGTAATAACATTCCATTAATTCCAGGTTCTCTTGTCTTATCCATGTATGGTTTGTTTTAGTGGCCCCCTTATTGTCAGATTGTTTGAATTTTTAACTTTTAGCCCTGCATTTTGCCAAAATTTCCCCCCTGAAATTCTTTTTGTAGATTAATTAAGGTTGCCAGGTCTGGACTGCAAAAAATCCTTACAGCTGTTTGGTGGTAGCAAAAGTAATTGAGAACACTTTCTAGACTGCCATCTGATGGTCATCCAGATCTTGTATGCAGGTCTCCAACACCTGAAATTGATACATAGACTGAAAAAGAGTGTACTATTAATAATAGACTACCTGGTCTCATGGACCATGGGATCCAGGAGCCTGGATAGCTCAGCAGACTAAATCCAGTTATCCAGGAGCCTGGATAGCTCAGCAGACTAAAGCATTGTAATTAAACACTAGCTGTCTGCAATTACTGTAAGTTCAAATCTCACCAGGCTCAAGGTTGACTCAGCCTTCCATCCTTTCTAAGGTAGGTAAATTGAGGACCCAGTTTGTGGGGACAATAAGCTGACTTTGTATAAAATATACAAAAGTATGCAGGCTATTGCTTAACGCATTGTAAGCCGCCCTGAGTCTCCGGAGAAGGGCAGCATATAAATCAATTTTTTAAAAAAAACTTTGTATTTATTTAGTGACTTATTTTTAAAGCTTATATCCTGAATTTTTTTTAACCAATTGGATTCAAAGCAAACATTTTGCAAACAAGAGCAACCTTTAAGTAGTCTATTTTATGAACCAGGCATTTTTATTTATGTCCTAATAATTGATTCAATAAATTATGGCTAAGCAAATACAAACTAACAGTATGATGTGTTTGAACCATTCAGTATGGATTTTCCATAATAGTGGGATGGCAGTCTTAAATTTTTGATATATATGAGAAGTAAGGACTCAAGCATATAATTAATGTGCTTAATGAAATTAGTGAGGATTTAAAAGTGCTTATCTTTAGCTAAATTCAGCTATTGTCATGATCCCTGCTCTGTTCTAAACCCCAGATGCGAAGTCAACTAAGTCAAATAGACACATAAAGAGGATACAAGGGGATCAGGAAGGAAAGAAAAGAAGTTAATCTAACCATAAACTGTTGAAGAATCCCACTGCTTGAAGAGACTAGGTTAATTCAAGCAGGAGATCTTTGTATTCATGGGATAATCCACATTATTCTAATGTGATTAAAGAAGTTAGAATCTTGCCCTTAAAGAGAGAGAGAAAGAATCCTTGTAATCCAGATTTCAGTTTAGGAAGATTCTGACCCACATTTCTCCTTGTCAATTAGAGGAGCTGAGTGGATCTTCTGGGAAACAAAGTCATATAATTCCCTTTTGCAACAATAAAGAAGTTTCATATTCACTTAAAGGAATCTCCCATCTCAAAACACTTCTTGTATGTTTATCATGTGGCAATAGAGGTGTAATTTGGATGCTGAATTTTACTTTAGTTTCAGCCATCAAAATTATTTTCCTGCATTGTGTGAAAATTGCATAAATCAAAGGGTTAATTCAGTTCTTTTTTGAGGGAAGATCACATTTGGGGTTTTTACTTAAAATGGATGAATAAGAGGCATGACAGAAGGCTATCTGGTAAAGTCCATGTAGACAAAGTGGCTAGGGAGAAGTTTTCTGCACATTTCATAATTATAATATGCAGTTCAATTCAATAAAACTGAGCAAAAAGAAGCCATTCTTCATAACAGGACAGAAAGAGTATTGATGATTTTAAACTTTGGAAATGACTCCTGAGAACAACATGGACTGCCAAGAAAGAAAATCAATGGATCATCAAACAAATCCACCCAGAGTTCTTACTAGAGAGACAACCCATCAGGCTCAAGTTACCCTATTTTGGATCTATGTGAAGATCGAGGTCTCTGGGAAAGGCTGTAATCCTGGAAAGGTGGAAGGAAAGAAAAAGAAGAGAAAAGGAGGAAGATAGATGGACTCATTTACTGTGGTGAGGGGTACACTATTGGGAGACCTGAAAACCAGGTTAGGCATGGACTATCATGGAGTAAATCTATATGGTCATTTGATGGCAAATAATCAGTCAATCAATTCTTCATCCACTACAAGCAAAACTATGCAATTTGTATACATAAGTCATACTGATAACCTTTAACATGGATGACTTCAAGACAGGCTTAGTCCAGTTTATTGGAGGGTAAGTCTATATACTGCTGCTAAGCATGATGGGAATATATTCCTCCATTGTTAGAAGCAATATGCCTCTGAAATCCTCTGGAATGTTTGCTGGCTTCCTATAAACAGTTTGATTGGCTGCTAGAGCAAGAGAATGTTGGACTAGGCAGGCTTTGGGTCTAGTCCAGCATAGCTCCTTTCATCTGGCACAACTTCACTTTCCACCAGGGCCAATTCTAGACATTTTGGCACCCTAGACCTAGGTAAAGTCATATTCTGTTGCCCCCTAGGCAAAAAGGCACCGTCTTATTTCTTTCTTCTCCAATTTTTGAGTTTTAGACTGATGATTTTCAGCCCTAGATAATTTCTTTTCTTGGACATTTTTTCATTGCTTACAGTAGATGATTTAAATTACATCAGTACCCTTTGTTCTCATGGGATGACAATTCTGTGAAATTATATTTAAGCCCTGGTGTAGTGGGGTATCAATTATGCTACTGCATCTACCATCTTGCTTTTTTTTTTTTTAGTAACCTACCTGTACATGCTTTTGGGGGCCTTCTTTTCTCTCCCAGCCACCTATCATTTCTTTAACATAACATACAGGTTTCCCTCCAATCAGTAGGCCAATGATCATGCACTATCCACCCTCATCCCCTAGGCAGGATATGCCCCTCTTAGCTTTACGCCTGAGTTAAGCACTCTCTCGAATAGAGGAATAGGGGGCAGTGGCCAGAATCCAATTGACCAACGGCTCATAGGCACTGAGCACCTCCACACTTCTCTGATTAGGCATTTTGACCGTTGGCTTAACCTATTCAATTTACACAAGCACAGTCCAACCACAGCACATATTAAAAGAGAGTGAACGGTGCTTGTTTTCATGCAGGCAAATGATACTTGGCGGTAAGTGAAACAAAGCAAGAGCAAGAGGATTATTGTTATCCCAAGAATTGCCATAAACTAGAGGGTGGGTCACTGGCTGAAGGATGAGTTTCTCTCTCTCTCTCCCACTTGCTGGTGGGAGAAACCCTGGAGTTCCCCTCCAGTCCTTGGCATTCCAGTCTTGGTAGGAGTGAACATGATAGCATGTCTGACTTGAATTGCTCATTTGTTGGTTGAGATCCAGAGAACTTTTCCACATGAAAAGGCAATTACTTGGAGACTTACTCTCATTTCCTTAGCACTCAATTATAATGTGTGGAGCTTCCACTAGGGATTCACAAAGGAATTGAAAGTAGATGGCCTCAAGGAGAAAAAACAGATATTTGGCTTTGCACAATTTGCTGACTCATGGTGTGAAACGAATCACCCTGGAGAACCCTAACCTAACCATATACTAAATTAGGATTAAGGTAAAAGTGTTTAATCACAATTTATAACCAGGTTTCTTGCAAGCTACTTGGTGGCTAATTATAGGATAAGTGAGCATGTTATCAGAATCTGGGCAAACAGCTAACTAAATATGTTAGAGAAGTAAGGTTGAAAAGGAGGAATGACCAAAAAAATGTACAAAGAGATTGGAGGAAAGATCAGCCTTTTCTTCAACACATGTTCATCTGCTGCTTCTAATTCAGTTTCAAAAGAAAAAGAAAATGTCAATTGACCAGGTACTTCAAAGATTGCTAGTCCGCATATAAAATAGAAGTCAGCTCTCAAAATATGGCTGTTTATTTATGTTGTTTAGAAAGCATTTGATGGGTTATTCAGATGGTAAATAGTAACCTTGACTTAATGTATCAGGGGAGACTGCGAAATTCCAATTCCCATCGAGATTGTCAAGTTCGTGCATTGCCGAAATCTTTATTGACTGTGTTTTGTTAAACCATTATTTGACTGTTGTAGTTGGCTAGATTCATATGTAATGCTAAAATATCTACCAACTTTCATATATCAGATTCATACAACATGCTAAGTCAAAAAGAAATGGACCCTACATTTAGGCTTAACCCAACTTGGTAAACAGCAAGCCATGTTTACTGAATGTGTCTATCACAGCTATGCAGAATAAGGGAAGTCTTTTAGAACATGTAGCTTTGCTTAAAGCAATTGATCCTGTAAAACTCACTATTTATTTGTGATTTCATGGAAGTATTGCTAATCCAGTAGTGGGATCAGTAATGAGATAGACAAATGTTGAGTCAGATTCTAGATTAGTAGCTTTCCCTAAACATTAGTAAAATTGAATTTCCAGTTGTTCTTCCTCTAAGAGACTAAGACCAAGGTAAGAACCTAGGAAGGAATGTGTTGGGCCAGTAAAGAATATGTGTACCCACACAAACATGTATGTATGTATGTATCCCAATTTCTTTACATCTGGAATGATTTTTTCCTTAGTGACCCCAGAGCAGCTCAAACAACCAAGCTTTTGTCAGGAATAAGATAGACATTTATTTTATTTTCATTTTATTTTTTTAAAAAACACAGTTTTTGATATGGCATGCATATCTTGTCTTTTCTCTTTCTTCCTTCCTTCCTTCCACCCTTAAAATCATGACAAAAGGAAAGTATTTATTACCAGGAAGGCCGCACCCTGAGGCCAAAACTAGTCATCTTTGATTTAACTTTTAGCTGGAGTTGCTGAATTAAATGCAGTTTTGTTTTTATCTATTTGCATGGAAGGGTTCCAGATAAAACAACAGCTCTAGTGACCTGAGAGCACTTGTGTCATGATAATTAGGTTTGAAAACTCATATATTGTTTTCATAAGACTATTACATTTTCCATAATTACATTAAGCAAAAAATAAGGATGCATGGCAATAATATTTATTATTAATACCAGACTCGAAAGGCTTACAACATGTGAAATTGAAGGTAAAGGGCCTTGAAGACAAGCTGAACTTCAAAACAATGTACCAGAGCCCAAGCTTTCAACAAGTCATTACTGCAGGCATTTAAAGAGAAGCAACGATAGAGTGAAAAATAGCCCAGATGACTTCAGCTTCCATTTTGAATTCTGTGCTCCGAAGTGTTTTACTGCTTCCAATGCAACAATGTTTTGAAGTCCCATTATTTTTTAAATCTGTTACTGGAGCTATGAAAGCCATACTTATCTCAAGGATAAAGTAATTGCTATGGAGCCAGGAGAAACAGCCCAAACCAGCCTCTCTTAGTATGTGTGTGTGCATGTGCGTGTGGGGAGAGAGAGAGAGGAGTGAGAGAGAGAGAGAGAAATGGAGATGATAGCTATATACCAGGGATGGGTTCTACTTACCTTTACTACCGGTTTGCAATGGGCTCACGCACGTGCCTTGTTTCTGCACATGCGCAGAAGCTTCTGCACGTGCACAGATTGCCGATGATGACATCTGGGGCGGTGGGCGGGGCCTCCTGACATTTTTACTACCGGTTCTTGGAAGTAAAACACCTGGAGTCTCATTTCAGTTTTCAGAATAAAAACTTGTTACAGATACTTACATATCCGGGCTACCTTTGTCTCCCTCTTGGTGCCCTATAAACTTTGAAACATGTTTTCCGAATATTTGTGATTTCTTTAAAAATGCTTGTTTTCTATTGAGTCTCTCTACTCCATTGCTGAAGTATACCTGAATTGACAGCAAATGAAATGTGCTTTTCCCATTGCCAATTTCTGTCTTGTCTCTATTGCTCCTCTTTTCACTGACAGTAAATACCTGATTTCCCTTTAAAGTGCAGGACGACAAAGTTTACGAGTCTTAATACATCTCAGGTCTGGATGTCTCCAGAATATGAGACATATAGAATATGCTGATTTTAAATAGAATTTGCTTTTCAGTTGGTTAGGCTGTTTAGATCACCGAAGCAAGTTAAATATATGGCATTTTTAAATTGTTGGCTATATGTTGGCTAATATTGAGGAGACAATCAAGATACTATTGAAAAGGGTTTGCAGTAGGAATGGTCAGAAAGAAAATGAGATGTTGGTGTACTCTTAACAAATACATTCTGTACTAAGTCTTGTACATCAATCAACCAGAACTAATCTAATGGTAAACATATACCGTAAGAGCAAAAGGACTGCTCAATCCTCTTAGCTTTAATTAAATACCTTGAGAGATTTTTTTCCCCCTTAACCACTATATGGGATTAGTTAATTTGTGGCAAAATTGTTTGCTCTTTGGGCTGTGCCTCTATAAATCAAAGATTATCAAAAAGCTGTTCAGTCTAGGAGTAGCAATACAACAGCATTCTTTCTGAAGATATTCAGCACAAATGCATGGATAAAATTGTAGCGATGCATCTAAAAATAAAAGTCTTCTGTTGAGTCTTGTGTTGGGGTTATGCAACTCAGTAAAAGAAGCTGTGTAATGCCAATTTTGTGTTTATGAGTTGCAAAGAAGGTGAAGATGCAGGAGGGCAGGTGGTGGAAGCAAAACTTAAATTTAGCTTTTATATCACACTCTAATGGATGATTGGTAAAAATCCAACTCATTTTGCAAGTCTTGTTATACACAGATTGATCTGCAGTCACAATAAGAAATGTTGGGGGCTCAGTTGCTTCCTCCAACTAAGAACTATGGTATTTGCTTCTGTTTTGCACATCTACGTAGATGGATTTGGTAAAATAATTAACAAAAGGTGTTACCTTTCTTTCCTATTAGAGTCACCGACTGATGGGATAGAAAGAAGAAGCTTTTGAATAGTTCTTCCAGTTTTGGGGGCCTCCCTGAGTTATATTCATTGACATTTCACATGATGCAATTGTAGAATCTAGACAATATTTTCTATGTAAGAAAACTTTTAATCTGATTAATCTGTAATTGATACTTAAATTTTAAAACTTTAGCTTTAACTTTAATTTTTCCCCTGACTAGTACTGAGTATCAACTTCTCTCTCTCTCTCTCTCTCTCTCTCTCTCTCTCTCTCCCTCCCTCCCTCCCTCCCTCCCTCCCTCTCTCAGAAAAGCAGAATATCAGTGATATACGTATATCTGCCAACATTTTTGTGTAGCTGCTGTACTACATTTCAGAATTATCCATTTGCTTATAAGCCATGGAAAAATGTCTAAGCATGATCTAATCTGTTATAGTAAAGTTTATATATTTTTGCTTTTCTTAAATAAGCAAATGACTTATGTCAAAAAGATAGATTTATGAATGAGATTGTGTGGGGTTTATACAAGCGAAGCATAATGGAAAATTAACTATGAATACTTTGATCTAAATGACCTGTGTATATTTTGTTTCATATGAAGAATTTTGGCTGTAGTCCTAAAGAATGGATGTTTAATGGGAATTCGTTCCATTGAATACAATAGGACTTACTCTGAATAAGCACTCACATCATTGCACTGTAAGAATGTTGTTAAGCAATTACCATGAGTACCAAGTAAATTTGTGTTTAATTAGGAAGTTGGGAAATAGCTACAGATGATTTTTTTTCAGACATTCAATTTCAGACTAATATAAATGTACTGTAGGTTACAAAATCCAATCTAGCCAAATAATGCATTTTTATTTCATTATTTTCAATGAGGCAGTGGGGCTGATCACATATTTAACATTCCCTTTAAAAACAGGGTGTTATCCACAATTTATTTTATTGATAAATAGTGATTTAAATACTGTTTTATTTTGAATCTACAGAAACATTTTGAGAACATATGAGAAAACATTTAAGATGTCTTGATTTTCTGTTTTTAGACAAGGTTACAAATTGTATGACAACCATATTTTAGAAATCTTATGGATTTTAATATATAACTCATTTGATTGAAATGGGGAAGCAATTTCTAATCCATACCATGTGGGTAGTGTCATTATAGAGATGTATCACCAGATGGTGCTAGACTTATATAACCCTTGGGGTTGTATTATTTGACTGGCTAAGTAACAAATTCCCTTCAGCATAACTCCAATATGTAGCAAATTATACTTTTTATAATTTCAAACCGGAATTATAAATAAATTTTATAACTGCCAAACTGAACATAAATTGACAAGAAAATATAAATAAAGTTAACATTAGAAATATCTTCTTAATACTCAACACTTCCGTTTTCATATATTTGGCAAATCTGAAGCCTGTCTGATGTAACCCTACTTGCTGTGATATAAATTTTTCTATTTCAGGAAAGTCTGGTGCCTGGTTGAATCACAGTATCCACCAAAGATCCCAAAAATCAACAGATAAATGAGGTTTCTCTGTGAAAATCAAAGTTTAGCAAAATGTAGTTTAGTACAAAGGACTCCTCTTTTTTCATCAGAGACAGCTGTCATTTTCTAAAGTTCTTCATTTATAATTCCATATAATCATGGAAATAATGGTATATTATAGAAACATAGAAAACAGAAAAAAACATAGTGGTCCACCAAGGCTGCCATTTGAGTTTGTTTTTTATTTTCTTTTTAATTAAATTATTTTTTTAATTATTTTATTTTTGTTGGGTGATGAACATGTATTTATCCCAAGCATGTTTAAACTCGGTTACTGATGATTGACCCATTACCTTCGCTGGAAGTTGGTTCCAAGCTTCCATGGCTCTTTCTGTGAAGTTATACTTTCTAATAATACTTTTGAACTTCTCTCTTATCAGTTTAAAGTTGTGACCCACGTCCTTTCACTGCTTAGGGCAGGGGTGTCAAACTCATGTTGTCACAATGGTGTCACCTGACATATCAGGACTTTTTTCCCCCTTTGCTAAACCGGGCATGGGCGTGGCCAGCACGTGACACATCCAGCCCACGGGCCAGCAGTTTGACAGCCCTGGTTTAGGACATGTTCTCTTGTTAGCATTATGTTTATATCTAGGTGGAATCCAGAATTTTGTATATGTCAGATTGAGATTATAATAGTTTTATCTAGTTTTCTGACTTCTACAGAGATCCAGGTTGTTACTATGGTTAAGGCACCAGGCTAGAAACAGGGCACTGTGAGTTCTAGTCCCACTTTAGGCACAAAGCCAGCTGTCTCAGCCCTAAGAAAGTGGCAATTGCGAACCAATTTCAAAAACTCATCAAGAAAACTGCAGAAACTAGTACAGGCAGTTGTCAGGAATCAAAACTGACTTGAAGGAACAAAAACAAAACAAATAAACAATAACATAGTATGTATTCTATGACTTATATTTCACAGAACTAATTTGTCTCCCCAGAACATTTACTCTTAAACCTTGATTCTGCTCTGGACTGAGTCCTTGTAATTTAAGCTATCTTCACTTACAGTATGTATATCCCCTTTAAAATTCTTATTTTTAAAATATAAAAAAGAGTCATTTTGGATGAGATCTGTGGTATATAAATTAAATAAATAAATAAGAAAGCATGTTAGATCTCGCCTATGTAAATTATTTTCCCCAAACAACAAACATTTCCTCACATGAAAAAACAAACACACTTTCTGTTCTGATAAAGAAGACATCAAACATATCTTCTGTCCAGGGGTGGGTTCTACTTATCTTTACTACCGGTTCGCAACGGGAACGCAAATGTGTGCTTGCTTTGCTCGCATGCACGCATGCGCTTCTGTGCATGCACAGATTGTCAACTATGATGTCCGGCCAGGTGGGCGGAGCCTCCCACCACTTTTATCAGCGGTTCTAAAGAACCAGACAGAACCAGAGCAACCCACCACTGCTTCTGTCCTAATGTAACAGTTTTCAATAAAAATAAACATTTGTTTTTTCTCTTATGAGGAACATTCATTCATGAAATGCTCCATCCAGAAAACATTTCCTTCCTCAGTGAACAAGCTGAAAAGAATCAGACTGAAAAAAACATAGAATAGGGATTATTTGTGGGGAAAAAAACCCCTAGATTTGCATAATCTTTCAATACACATATTGTGGGAGAATGAGGGAAACATAATATCTTAAAAATAATTTGCATTGGAAATTTAAGATGTCTCATTGCAGTGGGGAAGGCTCTAGTCAACAACACAGAATACTCAGTCTACTAAGGTAACAACTCTTGATGGACAACAACAACAAGGCCTGTGGTTCTTCTTTTTGATGATTTAGTATCCTTGAACAGACTTGGGCTAATGTGAAGAACGCACAGAAGAGGCTGTACTTCCTGAGAATGCTCAGGAAGATAAATCTATCTCAGCATCTACTTCTGTCCTACTATCGCAGCACCATTGAGAGTGTCCTGACATACGGCATTCTTGCATGGTATGAAAGTAGTTCTGTAGCGGACAAAAAAGCTCTACAGAGAATCATTAAAACTGCTCAGAATATCATTGGACTCCAGCTACTAGCCCTGGATGACATCTTCGAATCTCGCTGTTTGAGAAAGTTGCATAACATTCTCAAAGACTCTTCCCATCCTGCTTATAATCTTTTTGGACTGTTGCCTTCTGGCAGAAGATACAGAACAATTAAAACTCAGACCACACGTTTTCTGAATAGTTTTTATCCCAGAGTGCTATAATTTCACTTAACAATGCCCTCAACCATCAGTGAGCTGTTGGATAGTATTACTTGGTCTGTTGTGTGGATGTTTGGGTGGTTTGGGGTGGGGAATTATGGTGGGTGGGAGTGTGTTTGGGGATTGTTATGTATGTTGGACCTGGTCTTTGGGTGTTAAGTGAATTTCGTTGTATGGGTATATTGTGTATACACGTACAATGACAATAAAGTTATTTATTTAATCAGTCCTTTATATGAAAGATGGCTTGAAATAGACAACTGTCCTATCTAAAATAGATCACATGGTTAGCCTAGATAAGAGATGCATCTTAAGGAACCCTAAAACCTCTTTGAGGAATTTGGTAGAAATTACTACTCTCCTTCCAATTGGCTTTGAGATTCCCACCATTATCCTTTATTTATAATAACAGAAAACACAAATTCTAATTAACTCTTACAGGTGGTTTAGAGGCTGCTGCTTGTTTGCTTCTTTTCTGCTACTCATCATGTGTGAATGGCCACCTAAGTGACAAAAGATTATTTTCTGCTCCTCCAATGCAAAACCCTTTTACACAGACAAAACCTGACACCTTCTCTATTTCTATGCAATTCATTTCCTTGCTTAATGAAAGTTAGAAGTATTCCAGATATTTAAGTAAAAGAAAGCAATTTACAAAAGCTGAAAATTGGAAAGCTGGAAAGCGCTTGCAATCCCATTACTATTCCACGTAAATATTTGACCCTCCTTTGTCATATAAAGTGCACAAAATATCACAAGAGGACAGGAGGGGACAATAGGAAGAGACAGATCATACACAAATTGATAATACCAAAAGCATCCAGGTACCATTTACAATGTTGTAATTAGTTATAGAGGAAAAGGAAAAACTACCTAGGACAATTCACACACAATGCAATAGCAAAACATGGCTAGTCCACTAGATTTGGAATGGAAGAACATTCTGGCTCTCTAATTTGGGTTGGACAATGGACATCATTCAATTGAAGGTGATTTATGGTGCTCAGGACTCCTCACTATAGAAGAAATCCTAATTACACAGTGTAGAAAATTCAGTCAGCTGAATGTATATTTTCCCATAGAGTTGACATCAGAAGAGTTGAGTAGAGAAGACTATACTGCAGCATATGTGTCTAACATTCCACCCCACATATCCTAAAAGTACTATCCAATAATTTATTACTTAAAACATGTTGCTGTTAGAATTAAGCTCAATACGGAGTGGTGGAGATAAGATTCATAAGGAGAAGGTTCAGGTGCTTAACTTCTGCAAAAGAGAATCTGAAAATCTGTTGAAAAGAAAGAAGAGATACGAATATACAGCTGCTGAACCTAGTCTTACCACCTTTAAAAAAATGGGTAAGGAAATAAATCTTGGGGAAATTGGATACTTGCCTTGTCTTCCCTTCTTCTGTGTGTATGTGTGTGGGCGGGGGAGGTAGAATTAATGCCCCCACAAGTATTGTTCCCAAGTAGCGAGAATTATGATAAACTACAGGCTGGAAGGGCTTTAGCCAGCATGCAGGTCAGTTGAAATATGGTAAAATTGGTAAGGTATCCCTGGAGGTTTGGTGTACCAACCTTTGAAGAAACCATAGCCAGAAAAGGTGTTTACCAATCTGAATACACTTTATTATATGTCTGTAAGAACCCCCAATGGTAACGTTTGAAATCTGAGAACATGTCAGTAGACTTGGAGAATAGATTTTGGTGGGTTCCCCATTGACAAAATGATAGTCATGGGAGACATGAGCAGTTCTAAAGCACAATTTACTAATACGTTGTCTGTCACATTCTCTAGTTTTCTTGTGTATACGATATTCACTGTCACCTCTATGCCTTTGCTCTTTTTGTAGGCAGATGAGCAGAGTTTCCCAAAAGCAGAGGACTGTACAAAGATATTTATTTTTAATTTGATTTATATGCCGCCCTTCTCCGGAGACTCAGGGCAGCTTACAATGCGTTAAGCAATAGCCTTCATACTTTTGTATATCTGTATACTTGGAAATAAAGATAATTCTGGAGTCCAGCACTTTGCTTTGGCGTATGACAACTTCCCATTTTTAAAAATTAAAATATTGTTCTAAAGGTATAGAAAGTCAAACAGGGCAGGAAGAGTATCCAGAGATCTAACTGTGGGCCCACTGGTAAATGCTTTGGGAGCCTGGATACCTGCCTCCCCCCCCTCTCTCTGCGTGTGTGTGCGTGTGGGAACGTAGAATTAATGCCTCCACAAATATTGTTCCCAAGTAGTGAGAATTTTGATAAGCTGCTTCAGAAATATAGCTCTGCATGTATAGCACATTGCTTGACCTAACCATCAAGAGAACATTTAATATAATTTATTATTTGTAAAAGGAGTTTGTGTCCAGCTGTTTTAAATAACCTTGCTCCTACTTAATATCTTGGTAGAGGGATTTGCAAAATCCATCTGTTCTATCTAAAGATGCAGCTGCTGTTCTGAGCAGAATAAAATATTTGCAGCCACTTCCATGGCTTTGATTTTTTAGAAATGATAATTTTTAATGTATTTGAATCATGACGAACAAAACAAATTGATGCATCACCTAATGTACAACTAAAAAGTCTTGATCATCACAGTTGGTGGTCTGAAAACTCCAGGCTAAAGAGGGATTTGGGCAGCCTAAACTGCTTTTGAGTTGAATAGAAACATGGGGCCAAATTAAGAGCTCCAGAATCAGGCCTCACTGCAAAGAATGGTAGTATGTAAAACTAATTATCCTCCTATTGAGATTTCTCTACAGGCCAATCTCCACCCACCGCCTCAGTCCCCCCAACAAACTTTTTCATTAAGGTAATTAATTACTACTCCTGGATTGGGGCTCTGTGATTAGGGTAGTGACTAAGATGTTAATACCAAGTGTAAACACCTCTGGTGCTCCTGCTAAGTATGGTTTTTCATAGGAACAGAAATAATGGCGCTAAGAAGAAAGGCTTAAATACTTGGCATTGGTGTGTGTGTGTGTGTGCGTGCGTGTGTGTGTTTGTGTGTGTGTGTGAGAGAGAGAGAGAGAGAGAGTATACACCTGTAGCTCTAGTAGTCTTTAAGTATTTGTGTCTTCGCTGTGACATGCTCTAAAGCATTCATTTCTTTATACGACTGCTAGCTTAAGTTACTTTTCTGAAAAATAGGAGAGAAATTGGTTAGAGAGAGCAAAAGAAAGAGAGAGAGAGAGAGGAGGAGGAGAGGGAGCAAGCAATATATTAGAAACTTGAGTAGGTGCCCCAGTTTGTCCATCAGTCTTGGCATCATTTTATTTATACATTTTCTAAAGGATTAGGCCTAATCAGTTCCAGAGGATGGGCTCCGGAGCACTGGCTGCATCTATTTTCTTGGCAACCACTATAAAAATGTTATGCCATCTCATAGTGCTGATCTTTGTGCTGCGGCTTGAAGGAGACAGTGTTAATGTTTTAAATTCGGTGGCAGCATTAGTTAATCTATTCCATGTTGTTATAGACTAAACCAAAAAAAGAAACAGAATATCCCCAATCCCGCAAGGTTTAATTTGAGACAGAGAAAGGAAACAAGGGTTAGGCTCTAAATTTTATGCTAAGACCTCATTCTCAAATATATGAAGGGTAATGTTTGAGCAAGTGCAAAATTGATTTTAGTGAAAAAAAGATCTAGATCTCTACACTGAGTATACAGAAATCTGTCAGATTTACTTTTGTAAAACATAGTTCTCTGCTTTTGGGATTGGATGACTAGATCTGTTTTGATTATAGACATATGGTGCATTCTTATTGCTTTTATTTGTGATGTTTTACATGTTATGCCTTTATTTTTGTTTAAACTTAGAGTAAGATGTCATTTTATATGTGTATCTATATTGAAGAAAGTTGGAAGTTATTCTTTTTCCATCACTTTTTCCATATTTTTTTTCTTACCCTTTTAATTTCTCTTGCTTTTCTTTTTTTTTTTTAACTTAAAGTACAGCTTCGGGGGCAGAATGTTAGGTGTTGGTGTTAACCAGTAGTGGATTTCAAATCCCAGCGCTACCGGTTAGCTATTGGGAGTGTGCGGGTGCATGTGCAGCAGTGGTGAGTTTCAAATTTTTTTACTACCAGTTCTGTGGGCATGGCTTGGTGGGCGTGGCTTGGTGGGGGCAGGGGTGGGGATACTGTAAAATCTTCATTCCCTCCCCAATCCAGGAGAAGGATACTCCAAAATCCCCATTTCCTTCTGATCAGCTGGGACTTGGGAGGTATAGAGAATAGATGGGGGCGGGGCCAGTCAGAATTTTCACTACTGGTTCTCCAAACTACTCAAAATTTCCGCTACCAGTTCTCCAGAACTGGTCAGAACCTGCTGAAACCCACCTCTGATGCACAGAGTATTTTGGGTGGATGGGCGGAGCCTCCCACCGCCGCCGCTGCTACTAGTTCACTTGAACCGGGGTGAACTGATAGCAACCCACCACTGGTGTTAAACCTGAAAGTTCTAAATCAGCAGAGCTGGCTGGGGAATTTTGGGAGTTGAAATCCAGACATCTTAAAGTTGCCAGGTTTGAGAAACACTGCTTTAAATGATTATGTCTTGCTATTTGCAGAACATTTCTTCCATTATGTATCCATCTGGTTATTAAGATCTTTAAGATAATAAACATGCCTCCTCTATTTAATTATTTATTAAATTTATATACTGCCCATCTCCCTGTCAAGCAGCTTATAACATCATAAAAACAGCAATATAAAATATTAGAATGTGAGAACTGTTAAAAGACTTACCTGGCATGCAGAAGATGTCTTTCTTCTGAGTTTAGGCTCATGCACCCGGAGACATGGATTTGCTTGCTTTGAGCTCCTATATATTTAAGTGTGTGCTGCCTCACTCTCTCTCTCTCTCTCTCTCTCTCTCACACACACACACACACACACATACACACATAAGTGTGGTTTATTATTAATGTTCCCCAGCAATTCCCCTTCACCCAGCCTCAGAACTATCCCAAATAAATCCAGCTACAAGCAGGCCAAGGTTAGTTCACAAGGCAATGGCCAATAGTCCATAAAACAGTGGAAAGATGCTCCAACAAATAAGTCCACTAGGCCAAACTGAAATATACCCATAAGATCCACCAGAACTTAATCCACCAGGCCAAACTGAAATATACCCATAAGATCTCAACAGAAGTTCAGAGTCTCCAAAGTCCAGCCGGAAGCATGAGGAACAAACAGACATAGCCAGAAACTAAACACATTGTTCCCAGCAATGCCTCCCTCTCTTGCCAGATAGTTTTCTGGTGCAGCCCATCAAGATGGACGGGGTCTTTTCCTGAGTAATCTGGCAAATCTCTGTTGCTGTTGTCTTTTCTCTGCTGTGAGTGCTCTCAGATCCACCATGGAAGGCAGCTCTCCCTCCTCCTCTTCATTGACTGTCCTCCCCTGCAAGCTGTCCCCAGCCGAAGCCCCTTGTAAATCTCTTTTGGGCGGCTGATCAGAGTCATTAAGTAACCCAGCTCCTAAAGTGTCAGGAATGAGCTCATCCTCCCTTGAGCCAATCTCCAAGGAAGAATCTGAGGAGTTGCCCAAGGGAGACATCACAAAAAGTTACAGACAGGAGACCATTGAACCCAATGCGGCTTTAAGCATCATTATACCATTGTGAACGGAAAATCCTGAAAATGAGAAGAGAGTAGCAAAGTATTGACCTCTCCTTGATCTGTCAGGAATATGGCTGCAAGATATGAACTGGCCTAAGTTAACTTTGCAACCTGAAACAAAGCAGTTAAGGTACATGCTGCCCAAATTATTTTGACTCCTGTGACAGAAACTTCAGTAAGTGCCTCTCCTTCTCTTTGGTAGTAAAAATGGAACATTAAGTCAATAATTAATCATTAGTTGTTTTTTCATAATACCTCTATTAACTTCATTCCAATATCAGGGCCAGTACAGTGTATGGTTGTATATGTGAGAGATTATTCCTGATAATGTTCTGACTTTGAGTTTTCTTTGCACATATATTTCAAAGAGGATATACTTCTTCCTGTGGTAGAAATGAGTTAACCTGCGTTCCAATTAAACCCAGGCATTTTTTCAAGCATAAAAGCAAATAATGTTTTTATTCGAGAGAGTTTTAAAATCAGCAAGCAAATTGGAAAAAAACACAGAAGCAAGATTTTCTTTAAAGAAAGAAACAATGTATATATTGTTGTAATATATTATTATTATATAAACAATGTATATAGTGTGTGTGTGTGTGTGTGTGTGTGTGTGTGTGTGTGTGTGTGTGTGTGTGTGTATTCAATCGTTTCACCAAGTAGGCAACATTTGCGCCTTTATTCTGAGGAATGATTACTTTTTTACATGGCACTTGACTAAAGAAATGTTACTGTTGACTGAAATAATGTAATTTTCATATCTAAAACCCTGAGACAGGGAAGCATGTCTGTTTCACTTGCATTTGCTGAAACTCAATCTACAGGAAAAGATTTTATAACAGAATTGGAGCTTAAATTTCATTTGCTGATTTAATAAAAACTAACAGGATGGATTTGGGGATATTTCATTAATCTTTCTTTCCTTTCAGTGAAAAGGAAATTAAGTTCAATCTAGTTCAAACTCAGCTTCACCATTCTACAATAGTCTGCCAATGTCCATTTTCTCTCTGGCAAGTTGAAACCTAATTAGTCACAGAAAATTCTTCCCTGATCCTGTCACTCCTAGGCAGGCAAAGATTGAACTATAGACAAAGGATTCCAAGGCAGAGTTGTTTGGCTTTGCCTCTTTGTTAATGTACATGCCTTTTTATGCAAAATCTCCTGAGCTTATCTGGAAGCAATAAATACGCATGCAACAGTATAATTGCATACAAGTTCAGCTTCTATTCTTTATAATCTGTAAGAGTAACTCCTGGATTTACTGTTTAGTCAGAGCACAAGAAAAAGAAGGGTGAGATCAATGGATTCAAACCTAGGTAGATAAATAGTGCTGGTGGTTGGTAATTTGTTTTAACATTCCCGCCTCCTTTAAAACCAAATACTGGCTCTGGTTATGAGATAATTATCAGCTGGACATAAATTGAAATCTGGGGAAGAAAACTGTAATTCCTTGAGCCTGAGGGAAACTCCAAACTATGCCTGCTGGTTAGCCAGACTCCAAAAATGAAATCACAGATGACTTATGGAAGTGGCACTGTGGGAACATACGCTGATAATTCCAGGTTGGATTTGAAAGCAAGGTCAATTCATGCTTGCCACACCAAGACTGCAATCAAAACATACTAAGTTTTCACAGTGATACCTTCATGTACACTACATAAGGCTAGCTCACTTAATCTGGAAACCACATCTCTTCAATTTGTTTGTAAGAAATTATTTCAGATGTATATATGCTATGAAGCTTAATGAGTAATAGCTATTTGTCAGGAATGTCATTATGTTTCAATGTCAAGCCATGAATACTTAATGTTATTATTACAAATGGAGCTCACAATAATTATCTTTTGAAACCTCTGGTATGTTACTGGTGAGAAAAGAACAAAACAAGTTGTCGTTGGGTAGAAGCCAGTTCACATTCAATCCTTCCCATTGACAGTTATATTGTGTTGTATATGATATGATTTTTCACAAGAATATTGAATAGTTGCATAATGAAATGGGTAATTTCCCTCCGTACAATACATAAATTATATGGATTAATCCTGATTTCATTCACATACTAGCTACTAGTTTGTACTTAAACTGGATTGCATAGGAAATGGTAACTAGATATACTAATTAAGAGAAGTATTACTTGAATTAATCCTACAATAGCTGCTATAACAGCACTTACCAGATGACACTGCAGCCCTCTGAAGACATAATCAGAAACTTTTGTGTAATGCCCCAATGCATACAATTTGGTGGGTGATTTCTTTAAGCAGATGTTTTTGGTGCCAGTCATCTCCACCTGATTGATTGATTGATTGATTTTATTTTTATTTATTTGTTGAATACAAATAAATAAAAATTAAATAAATTAAATAAATATTAGATAATATATATAAGTATAAGCATGAATTGAATACATAAAATGAATACAATTAAAGGGAACATTAGGACAGAGACAATAGGCACTCTGTTGCTCTTAAGCATGCCCCTTACAGACCTCTTAAGAATGGGGCAAGGTCAACAGTAACCAGTCTTACATTAAAATTTTGGGGTTTTTGGGATGAAACCAGAGAGTCCGGTAGGGCATTGATCACTCGGTTGCTGAAGTCATATTTTCTGCAATTGAGTTGGGAGCGATTCCCTTTAAGTTTGTATCTATTGTGTGCTCATGTATTGTTGTAGTTGAAGCTGAAGTAGTCATTGACAGGTAGGGCATTGTAGCAGATGATTTTATGACCTATGCTTAGGTCATATCAAAGGCGGCATAGTTCTAAATTTTATAAGCTCAGAATTTCAAGTTTGGTGGCATAGGATATTTTGTTGCAAGCTTAGGAGTGGAGGACTCTTCTTGTGAAATATTTCTGGACACACTCAATTGTATTAATGTCCGATATGCAGTGTTGGTCTAGCAAGTGTCTTGTATGCTCTGGCTAGTACTGTAATCCAAAAAGATTGCTAGTCCAATTCTTGAATACAGCTCATCTGTCTGGAACCCACACTGCATATTGGACATTAATACAATTGATTGATTCATTCATTCATTGATTCATTCAGTTTATAGAGCTGCTCATTTTACAGCAATGACTCTGAATGGTGTACAAAAATTAAAACATAACAGATCATAAAATTCATTACATCCCAATTAAACAATAAACTCCAAAACAAAAGCTTCATCACCAATAAAGCTAACTGGCCTGACCTCAAGTCTGGAAGAACTGCCTGGTCTTCAAAGCCTTATGAAAGGATAATATTGTAGGTTTGGATCTGTAGGAAGATGCTATTCCAAAGAGCAAGTATAGCCACAGAGAAGCCATTACTTCAAAGTCCAGGAAAATGGCGTTGTCTGATGGATGGGATGCAAATCACATTCTTCCTGCTAGATTGGATGGAGTAGGCAGAAACAATGGCAAAATAGCCTATGTTATCTAGGGCTTCTTAACAGGACCATGAATAATAGCCGAGAGCCTACTGGGAGCCAATGCAGTTTGCAGAGCAGGGTTGTCCAACACATTGAGAGATACCAGAATCTGCCCATACCACTGTATTCTGGACTAGCTGTGGCTTCTGATACTCTTCAAGGGCAGTCCCATTTAGAGTATGTTACAGTATTCCAAGCAGGAGGTGAATAAGGCATGAATCACTGTAAGCAGGTCCTCAGGATCCAGAAAAGGGTACAGTTGGTGCACAAGCTGAACCTGTGCCAAGACCCCCCACACACAACACACACAATCTTGCTATCCCTTGATCTTCAAGCGGAAGCCAAGAGACTAGGAGAACCTCTGGACTGCTCACTGAATCTGTCTGGAGAAGAGCATTCCCAATCCAAGTTAGGGATGGAAAATCTCCAGAATTGGACAGCCTTAAAACCCACATGCATTCAGTCTCACCAGAGTTCAGCTGAAGCCTCTTCTCTGAGTATTGGAAATGGGCCTCAATAGCATCACTTGTTGGCCCATGGCAGAGATGAAGAGCTGAGTTTCATCACCACACTGATCAGGGGTGAAATCCAGCAAGTTGACAGGTTCTGGAGAACCGGTAGCGGAAATTTTGAGTAGTTTGGAGAATCGGCAAATACCACCTCTGGCTGGCCCCAGAGTGGAGTGGGAATGAAGATTTTGCAGTATCCTTCCCCTGCCACGTCCACCAAGCCACACCGCACCCACCAAGCCATGCCCACAGAATTGGTAGTAAAACACTTTTATTTTATAACTGACATTGATATTACTGTATCCACTGACAACTGACTACCTCCCTTGTAGTTTCGTGTTACTGTTAACTGGAAACTGGGAGAGAGTAGAGCCCTAATGCATCCTGCAAAGCAGAGATCTGGTTCACTTCTTTCCACCCTCCCCAACTCTGACTAGAACTGGCTCTAGAGCAGGGCTCCGCAGCCTTTTTGATTCCACAGACCAGCAGCAGCGGTGGCTTTGGCGGCAGGGGGAAATGGTTTTGTGCGTGGAAACTAAATCCTGTGCATGTGCAAAAGAAGCTTCATGCACTTGCTCATTTTTTTGGTGGCCTGGTTCCCAACAGATCCCAGCCCAGTAGCAGTCCACAGCCTGGGGTTGGGGACCCCTACTCTAAAGAAAGGAGAACCATTGTAACACAGATCTCCCACTCCTAATTCCCTGAGCCAGCCCAGAAGGATACTATGATCGATGGTATTCAAAGCCCCTGAGAGATCAAGGAGGACCAGGATGGATGCATTACCTCCATCCTGAGCCTATCAAAAGTCATCCATAAATATGATCAATGCCACCTCAGTACTATGGCCAGGCCTGAATCCTGACTAAAAGGGGTCCATATAAACCTGTTTCTTCCAGGGCCCTTTGGAGCTATAAGACAACCATCTTCTCAACAACCCCTCCCCCTGAGCCCCTTTTAAAGAGGGAAATCTTGTCCAGTGTTTTATCAGTTTTGCAGATTTTAAGGTTCCACAGAAGATTTCCAGCCTGGTCTTTGTACTTTGTGGACTGTGGGAATGTTTGGGAACCACATTTGGGTGCCACAGTTTGGTTACCTATGATCTAGTATCTACTTGGTTAATTTATTTTGTTTTTGTGCTAGGTAAGATCTTCTTATACTCTCAAGATTTTGAAAGCCTGTGCTCTATCATTCTGCACTGAGCCTTCTCTTAATATAGTTGAGTTTTTCAATGTTTGTGGTTTTGATGCTATATTTTCTTTTAATTTATTTAATTTATTTTTGTGTCTGCTTTTCATGTTTAAATAAATATATTTAATAGGATTTAATTGTACTATATTGCCTTTTGTATTTAGGAATTTTGTAAGGACTAAAGGGGCACAACAAGCTAAACCAGTAAGTAAATAAATAAATATTCTCAATTACAGACATAAACTAAGAGTATATCTGTATCCTTCAAAATGTGAAATGAACACCCACTAGGATATAGTAAATATCTTCCACTTACAACACATCATCATTAATCAACTAAATTACCTAGAGGTGACTTAGCGTTTTTTCTTTTTTCCCTTCTTTTTTAAAGAAACTTTACATGTCTAGCGAATGCGAACAGGCAGAACCAATGCAGCAAATTAGATGGGGCAGTGACCTTGTTGATTTGTCATTTTCCATTTGTTTTATATTGAGTGTAGGCACTCAGGAGACTTCTGCTTCTTTGGAAATCCTAGACTTTCACTGTAAACAACTTCCAGAGGAGATGGTTCTGCTCTATTTAGGCAGAAAGCCTCTAGCCCATGACATGATCCACCCACCCCCACTCTCTCCCACAAGTAGAATCACTGTAACACCAACACTGTTACTTTCTGGATTTCTCCTGTTAAATATAAATAATTATCTAGGGGATAAGAAATCCAGATTATCTCTATGTTCTATGGAATGTCCTACACAATGTAAAAACAAACTTAAGTCTCAGTCCATTCCTGGGGGGAAGAAAGCATTGATGGGATGAACTCCATTACTTCTTAGAATTGTTTGTGGCAGAGAGGCTTACCAAAACAATCAAGCCCACCAATTATTACTCCTTTCTACTCTTTCATGTTGGAACAAATGGCATAGCAAAGACCTTGAAAACAATATCAAGGGACTATGAGCAGCTAAGCAGGAAAGCCAAAGAGTTAGAAGCACAGGTGATGTTCCCATCTGTACTTCCAATGGAAGGTCAGCATCCAATAAGGGAATAGGTAAATTAAAAAAACAACCTTGAATGCATTTAAGTGGAAATTAATGGAAAAAGAAATGACATTTCTATAGGTGTATACTACAGGCCACCAACCAACCAGAGGAAACTGATGAATTTTAGCTAAATCAGTTAACTAAGATATGCAAGGAACATGCCACCGTAGTAATGGGGGACTAATTACCCTGACATTAACTGGGAGACAAACTTTACAGCAAGTGGGAGATCAAACAGATTCCTGATATCCCTCGCTGGCAACTTGGTGATTCAAAAAGTAGAGGAGGGAACTAGACAGTCTGAATTTACCAATAGGAATGAAATGAAATTATAGACAGGGTAGAAGTTATAGGAACCCTGGGGGAGACTGATCATGTCATAGTAGAATTCAACATAATGCAAGCACAGGTAACTGAACCAAGACAGACTATGTTTTAGACTTAAGAGAGCTGGCTTCAACAAAGTAAGAGAGATTAGGAAAGATTCCAAGGGTGGAAATTCTAAAGAGAAAAACAATTCAAGATCATTGGGAAATTCTGAAAACCAAATCATAAAATCCCAATCAAACGTAGTATCACAAAGAAACAAAAATAAGAGACTCCAGATAAAACCAGCAATGCTGCATTAAAAAAAAAAACTCTGACAATCTGAGCGGAAATAAAGAACAAGTATAAAAATTGGAAAGAGCAGAATATCAGCAGAATACACACAAAGAGCCCAAATCTGAAAGGATAGAGTCACAAAAGCTAAGGCTTTAGAACAGGGGTGTCAAACTCGCACTGTCATATTGTCATGTGACATATCATGACTTTTCCCCCTTCGCTAAAGCAGGGGTGGGCGGGGCCAGCGTGTGAGGCATCCGGCCCGCAGGCCATGAGTTTGACACACTTGCGCTAGAATGAACTAAGATTTGCAATAAATATCAGAAATAACAACAAAAAAGGTTTCTTTAAGTATGTAAGAAACAAGAAAAAAGTCAAGGAAATGATAAGTCTGCTAATGGGAGAAGTTGGCAAGATAGTGACAGTTAGCAGAGAGAAAGCAGAAGCATTTAATACCTTTTTTGCCTCTTTCTTCATACAAAAGAAAAAAATAGTCCAACCTATCAAAAGCAGCACCATAGGATACAGAACAGGAATGCAGGTCAAAATAGACAAGAAATTAGTAAGACAACACCTATACACTCTAGATGAGTCCAAATTGCCAGGACCAGGTGGATTACATCCCAGGGTTCTGAAAGAGCTGACAGGTGATCCTGAAACCACTTAGCAAAATCTTTCACAGCTGGGGGGGAGGGGTGGGGATTGCCAGAGGACTGGAAAAGAGCTGATGTAATTCCAGTCTACAAAATGGGAAAAATGGATCCATAAAAGGCCAGTTAGCTTGACATCAATACCTGGGAAAATCCTGGAAAAGATAATCAAACAGAGGATTTATGAATACCTACGTACAAATAAAGTGATTGCAAAAACCAGCATGGGTTTCTTAAAAACTAATCATGCCATACAAAGCTTATTGCATTTTTTGATAAAGTGACTAAATTAATGAATCAGGGAAATGCTGTGGGTATAGTATACTCAGCCTTCAGTAAGGCACATGACAAAATAGACCACAACCTACTTGCTGGTAAAATAGAACAATGTGGAATAAACAGTAGCACCACAAGCAGATAAGAGTCACAGTTGGCTGACCAACTCAATCAGCATGTAGACTTCAATGGAACTACATTTACATAGAGGAGAGCATGCAGTGGGGTATCTCAAGGTTCTGTTTTGGGGCCAATGTTCTTCATAAATGATCTAGATGAGATGCTATAAGGAGAGCTCATCAAATCTGCAGATGACATCAAGATGGGGGGATTGCTAACACTTTACGTTCAGAATGATTCATAGGCTTGAACATAGGCAGGAAAATCAAATACACAGGTGTAGAAAAGGTGGTGCCTAGACCAACAGAAGTAACTGGGAGAGGAGTTAGCTATCCTACTGGACCATCACTTACATATGGGCCAGCAGTGTACTGTAGTTGCAAAAAAAACAAACAAACAACAAAAACCCAATAAGACCTAGAATCTTGATCACAAGAAGTGATAGTATTGTTCTATATTGCCTTAGTGAGGCCATACTTGGAATACTGTATCCAGGTCTGGTCACCATGATACCAAAAGATGCTGAAACCCTAGAAAGAATACAGAGAAGAGAAACTAAAATGATAAAAGGGTTGCAGGATGAATTATATGAGGAACGGTTAAGGGAATTAGATATGTCTCTAATAAAGGGAAGAATTAGAAGTGACATGATAGCTGTTTTCTGATGCATTAGGTGCTACTACAGAGAAGTTTTGTTATCAGATTATTTAAATGTTGCAGTGAATTTTTTAACAAAATCAAAAAACCATCCTTGGTCTATTTTTATGTAAGATGAGTCGGTAATATTTAGCAAATAGCATTCCATCTATTTTTGTGGAGAAAAAAATGAGTGAAGGGGTTCTTTTTGAGAATCCATTGTTTCCTATGTTACAACACTTAAAGTGTTTAGAGTTTCATTCCACTGGAACAAAATCCAATCCATCTAGTACATGCCAACTGAGTATTTCTAGTCGGACACTTTTATCTGAATGTGGAAGAAAGGCATTCATCATATTGTGAGCACTTGTACAGGTATGACTGAAGTCAGAAAACCAGTAGAGTTTTTATATATAAAACAATGTTAAAGGGCTATGTGAACAGATTATTCAAGTAACATAAGACCATTTTTCAGTTTGCTCCAGACATACCTGAGACCAAAGAAAGTAAAATATGCAGTTTTGTCTGATGTTTTGCACACAGTCTTTTGATTGCTGGTTGGCTGTCCATCACTAAATTTTCTGAGCAGTTGAATAGCTGACTATTTTCTCAAGGAAATAAATCAGAGCAAATTCTCAGATGCTCATTTTTGGAAATTACTATGATCACTATGTACATATAAATGCATTCCCTGAGTTAACAGCAGCTTCTCTTAAAGGCATAATTCTCACCCTTGGTGGTGATTAAACTTTAAAATTCTGGCATCTTAACAACTGGCCTTCATGGAGGTTTCAAATTGCCTGTCATTGAAAAGAAAGAGCAAGAGCTTTGACACCAAGCAATTATTTAGTGATGGCCATTAGAACGATTATTCACCAAAGATAAAACGATGGCATGCATATATTCCTGTTTCAGAAAATCAAAGATTGATTTACATGTGTCTACTGTTCTTCATTATAAGTTTCCTTTTCAATTTCCATCTGTAGAAAATGTGGCAAAGCTAAAATTTAAGCCTTCACAATGAAATGGCATCTTGGCAACAGTGATTAACATTCTGTTTGTTGTAAATTCTGTTTGGCTATTGCACATTTAATGACCAAACATGTCTGCTGGATTCAAAGCGGACATTTCTTAGTGGACTTTGAGAAGTCACTCATTTCCTAGGGTTAATATATACATATATACACATATTCATATATACCCACATACACATACCCACACACACACACACACACACACACACACACACATTGCGCAAAGCAGAAAAGATAAGACCAGTACTACTTGCAATCTTAATTTTCATTAAGAAGGAGAGTTATGCATCTGCTTAACTTATCTGCTCAAGATTCTAGGAGCTGTAGCTCCAACAATACCATGGGGTCAGCCAGATTGAAGAAGGCAGTGTTATATACTCTACATTCAATGTTTTTAACCAGGTGCAGATCTAGCAAGTGCATTCATTGCTCATTGTTTTAATCTCTGAATCACCAAAAGCCTTTTCAGTGTAGAGGTACTGAGAGCAGCAACCTATAAGCCAATCATATTGCTTTGTCTTTTCTTCCAATAATAGGAGAAAAAGCTATAGCTGTTACATAGCTGTGTGAGCCTATTATCTTAGGAACTTCAAAACGCACAAGAAGACCATCAAGGGTAGAAAAATTACAACTTTGATCTGGTTCATTCAAGTAGAATCCCTCATTTTGGATAATTGAGTCTTCATTGACCTATTGCAATGCTTTTTGGGGGAAACCCCTTAATGTTGGTGTGGCAAGAATTGGTACATTCCAACAACTTTCTGACTTCTTGTCTAAAGTAATTTTGCTCTGACGGATGTAGTTTCTTGGATGAGCAATGAAACGTCTTAGATTAACAAAGTGTGGTTCCAAAAATGAGACAATGGTGTGTTGTATGTGCCATCTTGAGCTCCTCAAAGACAGGCAGAATATAAATGTAACAAATAAAACTGCTGGCCATATTATTTATCTCTTTTAAATAAAAAGTTTAGACTAACTTTCCCTCATCTCAAAATCCTCCAGGTATATTGAGACTGCAACTCCTTTTGGTCCAGATCTCCAACAAATTTGAGGATTCAGAAAGATTAACTAACCTTTGACAGCTTTTCATTAGACTAATATATCAGAAACAATTATTTTGGGAAAGGTACGTTCCACACATTTTGAATTTTTTTCTTAACAGAAGAATGTAACTTTAAGCCAAGTATCCTATATACCACTTTGTTTTCTTCTTGAGTTACATGATAACTTTCCTTATTTTTCCTCTCTTTCTTGATTATCATTGAATTGTCCTGTGCAGCAGACCATCTCATTTATCAATCCAAGGCAATCAGCAAGAAGTTAACACATCCCGCTGTTGGATGGTCAGATGGAATGTCAAAGTCTAATTCTTATTTATATTATATGGAACAAGATGATAATCAGAGAGACCTGTTTGCCTCCTCCCATCCTTCTTTTTAATGCATGAGCCAGTTTAGATGCAGGCTGCATTCAAGTGACACATGTTATGCAGATCAGGAGCATTATTTCATTACTTTCACTCCTCATACACCACATTGGATATTATAGGTCCTTACAAACTATTGATGATATGGATCAAGATGAGGAAACATTTGCCTTATATGCAGTGTTATATATAGCCAATTAAAACATGTGTTGATTTCCTTTATGCTGGTGCAATATATCTGGGCAAAGAGATCCAGCTAGAGATCTTACTTTATGACAAACACGCTAGAGCAGTGTTTCTCAGCCTTGAAAAGGTTTAAGTCCTGTGGACTTCAACTCCCAGAATTTCCAACCAGTTTTGTTGGGGAACTGTACTAGAATTCAGTAAGGCTATAACTCAATAAAAATTTCAATACTTAGAATTACCTAGCCAGCCTAGCCATTTGCATAAAATTCTGGGAGTTGAAGGCCACACATCCAGAAAAAGTGCAGACTGAGGAAATCTGATATAGACAGTCTCAGGTACACTGCCAAATATCCCAGCATAGACTTGGAATAATCCTTCTTGAAATTCTAGACTTCCACTGCAAGTCACAGGCCTTGAGTTTGATACCCCTGACCTACAGTTATCTTTGTGGGAGGGAATGGAGATGGAGAAGATGCTGTTGTGCTCTTTATCTCTACTTCCATTAAAATATAATATACACATCATCTTAACATTATTGCAAAATACAGAGAAGTAAATAAAGAACCAGACATAATACTGATCATGGATGAATTCACTAGTTGGAACCACCTTCTGTTCCCATGAAAATCAAAGATAGGAGACCTACATTCATTTTTAAGGAAGGAAGGAACTTCTGTGAAAGCATTTACAATCCGATAAAATTGATTGCTTTACATTGTATTGGACTGGAACTGAATTGGAAGCAAATGTGATTCTGTCTTTGAAAAATATTGTTAACTTGTCGATAGAACATTGCTGATAATCTAACCAAAGTTAAACTCTTCTATATCTAGCTAGACAAAAAACAAAACGGATAACTAATTTTCCTCTTGAAATAATGGGCACCTAAGGCACCAAGATATGTTTCCATTTGGTTGGGCATGGATAGACCCTAGCAGTTACAATTAGGGGAAGGGGGAGGCATGAGTTAGAAATATGGTTAAAAACAAAAACAAAAATGGCAGTTGAGGCAGCACAATCAAGACCCACCCGTTTGATCAATACTGTACCCACATAGAAAGTGGTGAGATTTTGAGCATCTGCTACCAACGTTTCTTTTTTAACATTCCACCCCACCCCCACCCCACTCCCAGTGAATTTACCTCTTTTCAAAACTCTGCATCTTTTTCCTTTCTCCCAACATTAACTTTTCTTGGAATTGTTCTTTTCTTGGAATCATCCCCATTACATGTTCCTATAAATGTTTTGAAATGTTGGGAAATATCTACTAACTAGACCTTAATTGAAATCACTCCTAAAAGAAGGTGTGATACACAACCAGCTGTTGCACACTGGCCAGTGACACAGTGACTTGCGCTCGCTAATTAACTAGAACACCTGGAGTATCTTTCAGAGCAAAACTGGAAACAAAATACTGGAGCTTACGTTTTCAAGCTACTGGTGGTCCCCAACTAATCTCTTTCAGGTGTAAACCCTTGTATGGGGAAAGCAAAATCCAACTCATTCCTCTGAGATTGGAAGTCCTGGGGCTAATAACTGCAACCTGTAGTTTCTATAAAAATTACAAAGCTGAGTTGTCATTTTAGGAGGAGTAGACCTGTAGTAAATGCCAATGAAGGTAACCAACACAAACATTTTGGGGTATAGTTTCTCCATAAAGGCAAATCAACCTGTTCCATATTCTCTGAAGTTATGCTAGGTACAGATATTTAGTTTATAAATTCTTTGTGGGAAAATAAGTCAAGAAGACAGGGAAAAATAATCAGTGAGATGTAATGAAGGTCAGCTCAAGCTGGAATGCTGCATGTGATTCCCTGCCTTTACTTCAAATGACAATGACGCAGCCAAGATGATTTTCACCATAAATGCTTTTATCATGGCATGTTTAGGATGCCTTGCTTCAAGCTTCCCAAAATATGTATTTATCCTTATATTGTTTTTAAGGCTAACATTGCTTTATATAGGATCTAATTTCTTCCAGTTCAGAAAAATTAAGGCTATATTACAGTTTGGCTTACAAACCAAGTTTGATATGTAGAAATCCTCAATATCAATCCCAGTATCTTTAGACAAAGATTTTAAAAAAAACTTGGTTTCGAAAACTCTGGGATGTTACTACTAATTAAATTAACAGGACTATTCAGATTAGTGTTTCTCAGTCTCAGAAGCTGGTCACATAACCCTGGGACACTGCAAACATCATAAATAGGAGTCAGTTGCCAGGTGTCTGAATTTTTGGATCGCATGGCCATGCTATGCTACAAAAGTTCTATGTGTGAAAAAATACCATACGTCATTTTTTTCAGTGCCATTGTAACTTCAAACCACCACTAAATTAACTGTTGCAAGTTAAGGACTATGTGTATCATAACTTTTTCTCAGGGTTAATTCAGTATATTACCAAATATGAAAAGCGTTAATTGCCTTGAAATCAAGCTAAATTGGAAGGCTACCACTTCCTTTTTGGAGTTGCTCATCAGCTTGGGTTCTACTCCTTATTCCACCAGCAAGAGAGATGTGAAAGAAGTTCAACTTCTAATTCAAAGTTCCTGGAAAGCAAGGTCAAATGTCAGAAGCGACACTGCTGCTTCTGAAGAGATGGAATGAAAATTTCTTTGCCATCAAGTTTTTTATAATTATTGTTTTTTTTTAAAAAAAAAATCCCTTACCTTTCGTGAGTTTTAGTTGCTTTTCCCTGGCCTATTTGAATTTTTTAATCTTAAACAGCTGCATACCATCTTGAGGTCCTTTTTAAAAGGAAAAAAAAAAAAACCTCAGCCCAGGAATGATTTGTTAATTAAACAAATAGAAATCAGTCTGAATATGATACCCAGTTCTATTTAACTGCATGAATTCTTAAAACTGTGCAATCCTGCCCCCCACCCCCTCCCGGGCTTAATTCAAGATAGCAATAGTTATGAACTGGAGGCACAATGACTCAAATGAACTCAAAAAGAAAAGTCAATCACTCGTGAGCTTTAAAATGTTTGGGAAAGGTGCCTTTTCCTCATATGAAAATACCTCCAAAAGCTCTGATCGCAGCTCACCAGATGCAATTACAGCAGGAGATACCAAGCCTATGTGCTGAATCCTGCCTAGTGCCTACCTCTGTAAAATCAAATAAAAATTTAACAGTGCTGCTATTGTGATTTACACATAACTGAGTGTGCCAGCTCATAATCTTTAATATCCACTGCTGACAGGATGGAATTAACTGCTTTTTTTTTTTTTAGTCCTCTGTTTATTCCTCCTCCCGCTCCTCCATTGTGCCATTCTCCATTCCCTCCCTTATCTCATTTTGACTCACCAGGAGGAATGGGTTTGTAGTTTGCAAGCTAGCTAAAGCAATCCCTCAACCTAATAATATTTACATAAGTTAAAGATGCCTTTTGTTGAAATTCTCCAGTCTGGCTTGCCAGCAGAAGCGTTTTATGCACAAGAGAATCAATAGAGAATTATAGTTAAGCCCTGTAATAATTATCCTCATTAGATGTAACCAGAGCATGGATAGGATGAATTCAGTTATAAACTCTCCTAATACCCAGGAAGTTTATTAGATATGTAATTTAATAATCCTGAAAATAACAAAATTCTTTTGGTCGTTAACTCCACATCTATTAAAGGAGGAAGACTCATTCTTTCTGTAGGTCAAGACGAACAAACTGGCAGGGGATCTGTTGCTTAACTGGTGCCAACATTTTCGATGGATGGAAGACATGACTTGGAAGATGGCATCTACCTCTCTTTCCATAGAAAAGTTTAAGTAGAGACTGGAAGGCTATCTATCACCAAAAGCTTCCTAGTGTTAGTAAAAAATTGCAATGGATGACCTTTGATGTATTGTTTAATTTAGCTATTTTAAGTACTAGATTTTTTGTTGTTGTTAGTTGAGAAGTCATGTCCGACCCATCACGACCCCATGGACAATGTTCCTCCACGCTTTCCTGTCCTCTACCATCCTCTGGAATCCATTTAAGCTCAAAGTACTAGATTATAAGCTAGAAATTAGCCTACTACCCATCAGGGGTGAAATGCTCCCGGTTTGGACCGGATCACCTGATCCGGTAGCGATGGTGGTGGATGGTTCGGAGAACCGGTAGCAAAAATCCCTGTCCCCACCCCTACCCCCATGCCCAGCTGAGCCACACGATCATCAGAGGCTTTTTTTTTTAACTTTTAAAAGCATTTTTTCTACAACCTCTTCCGACGAAAAAATGCTTTTAAAAGTAAAAAAAAAAAAAGCCTCTGATGATCGTGAGGCTCAGCTGGGATCGTCAGAGGCTTTACAAATCATTTTTTTCTGCAACCTCTTGGCCAAAGAGGTGGTAAAAAAAAATGCTTTGAAAAATCTCTGAAGATCCCAGCTGAGTTGCCTGATTGTCAGAAAGGCATTTTTAAAAAAGCCTCTCTGACGATCCCAGCTGAGTTCCCCGATCAGCAGAGGCTTTTCAAAGCATTAGAAAAAATGCTTTGAAAAGTTTTTTTTTTAAGTTGGCCACGCCCACCCAGTCCCATTACACCAAGCCACCAAGCCACGCCCACAGAACCGGTAGTAACAAATTTTATATTTCACCCCTGCTACCCATGATACGGGCAAGCAGTAATATTGGAAACACTGTCTTTTTCCATGTTCCAACTTTTAATCAGCCTTACTTTTTAAGGAAAATAACTAGTGTCTCGTATTTAATGTAGGTGGAATTCAGGTATATATGCTGGAATTAAAGTTGGAATTCAAGTATATATGGTTGAGTCCTTGGTCAACTCATATTCCTAAAACGTTAATAGTGGGGGAGGATGTTACTTTTTGAATTATTTTAATCTTGTTACCCTACATTTCCTTGTTATCTGGCAATGTTGTACTTCTGTATGATTATGTTTAAAAGCACAGCCAGATCTTTTCTAACAACAATGCATCTCAGAATATTGTAATAAAAAGACCTTTTTTAAAAAAAATGAAATAATTTGTTTCATGACAAGATTGTAAGTTCCATCAGGTTACACTCAAGCTATGTCAATATTTGTTAAAAATGAATCCAGGACATTAGATATTAGCTATTTATATGATCACTGCAGAGAGTGTAGAGAGTAGTTATAAACAAGACCTAAACCGCATGCTATTAAATTATGTTATTTCTGGCATCATTGCTATTGGCAGTAAAATTACCTTGATTGCTATCAGCTATAATCAAATATAGAGGAAAGCTGGCATGCTAATACCTTTCACAATAAAAGGTATGTTAACAGGCAGGGGAAAGTAGAGAGCTGACATGCAATATGAAATGCTATTTTGCAGGAGCTGATGAAGAATATAATCAATGTTCTGTTTGTTTCAGTGTGCAGAGTTTGTCTGCAATTTAATTTTTCTCCCACATCAACAGTCTAGCTCTATTGGAAAAGAAAGAAAGATAGAAAGAAAGAAACAGTTCAGCTTAATGAAATGTTTGTATTGAAGCCACTTGTTGAGGACTTGCTTGGAGTTGCATCACACATCTGGCATCTTTCAAATGTACTTCTACACAAGCATGCCACGTGCATTCCTGAACAATCATGCCACTATATCTAACATAATCAATCGATACTGTCCTTGCAAGAGGAGCTCTGCTGCAGCCTAACTGGCATCCGTAGGTAGGCAGGCATTATTAGGCATTTAATGAGCTTGCAACATGTCCAATAAACTTCCGCTTTCAAAATGGCCATTGCGTGTTGAGTCTCTGCCGGGCGTGAATGTTTTTGGCCTAAAACAGGACCCTCGGGGGGTTGTTTGTGACTACCCCCCCCCCGACATGGGTGGAAGGAGGACTTACCAGACAGCCGGGGGAGCTGTTGTGAGCTTCTGAGTTCTTTTTCGCTGTTCCTGGGTGAGGGATAGGACCGACGGCTGCAGCGGGGCTCAGCGAGCTGCAAACAGCATCCGGGCTTCCAACGATGATTTCCAGCAGCCGGCGGCAGAGTTGTGGGGCCTTGGAGAGGCTGGAGCGACGGAGCCGGCGGGCCGGGTTGTTGGGAGGCTGAGGAGCATGGTCGGAGCGGGCCCTCTCTTGGAATGTTGGAGAGGGTTTCCTGGCGAGTCTGGGAGGTTTCGGGCCGGTCGGATGGAGGAGAGAGGAGCCAGAGCCGGAGTGGTGGAGCCAAAGGAGTTGGAGAGGGCTCGCTGTCTTGGGTTTTCCCTCTCCTGCCTCCGACGGCGAATCTGAGACCTGCTGTACCCATGAACTATCAAGGGACCACCTTGCCCTCTGCTGAGAATACCTGCTGTTGCATCGGTTGTGCCTATGTTCTTTCTTGGGCACACCTCAGGCATGAAAGACCTCTGGGGGGGTCAACCCTGAGAGGCCTCTCTATACCTCCAGTGGGAGGGTTGGACCCTGGGCCCCCTTTTTAGATCTTTTGGGGGCCCATCCAGGTTTAAGCGAATATGAACTCAGACTTGGATGGCCGGGATGGCTCTGGTCTTTCCTCCTTTATGGAACTGGTGTATTCTGGGTGGGACTTCCCACTGCCATGAGAGGGCAGTTGTGGTTCTAGGACATCGAACTGACTGTGCAGGGGTGAGAGTCCTGTCATTGTCAAGGAGACCGCCGAACAGAACTCTTAGACAAGTTTTGAGAAACCATCGTAGTGAGAGGACGATGGGTGGGGATAGCAACTATGCCTCATCCAGGTATTGTGAGAGGATGCCTGGGTGGGGAGATTCTGATGTCTGCAAGAGTTCTCACCCAGTCCCTAGTCTGCTAATATTATCTCCTGACGGCCATTTTCATCACATCCTTTTTATGGCTGGTTATGGCTCCACAATTTTATTCTAGATCTGACTTATTGGCTTTAAGGAATGCCCCCCATTCCTGGATGTGGCCAACCGGCCTAGCTAAGAAATACCTCAAGGACGGATCCTGGGATCCCGAGAGGTGGCATGAAGACGTTGGGGTTTTTAAAAGTTCATTGTATTTGTTTTTAACACGTTTTTTAAGGGGTGGGAGGGAAAATGACGTGTATGACTGGGATGGGTTTGGGGGGCAACCCACAGTTATTGGGGGGGCTGAGAGGGCTAGTTCCTATACTGTGGCATTGTGGGTGGGAGGGGCAGATATAGCGGCCGCAGGGGGCCATATCGTGTTAAGGGAGGATGTGCTCGCTATTTGCGAGCGATCGCATGCTCCGGCCCCCAATGCCTTTCTCGCTCCCCGGGTTGTTCAGATTCTCAGGCCCCGGGCCTTCGGCTGATATTGTGCAATGCCAGGTCTGTGGTAAATAAAGCCCCCCTCATTTGTGATCTTGCCCAGGAGGAGGGTGCAGACCTGGTAGGTATTACGGAAACCTGGTTGGGCCCGGAGGGGGGGGTCCCCCTCGTAGAGATGTGCCCACTGGGTTTCTTTGCATTCCATCGGCCAAGGTCCCAGGGGAGGGGCGGGGGGTGGCGGTTCTTGTAAAGGAAAGTCTTGTCCCTAGGGAGGCCACTGTACCTCAGATAGCTGGATGTGAGTCTCTCCTCGTGAAGTGGGGACATGGGAGGCAGATGGGTTTGCTGATTGTGTACCTGGCTCCCTGCCACGTGTCGGCTGCCCTGCCCGAGCTGCTAAGAGTGATTGCCGAGGTGGCGGTGGAAACCCCCAGGCTTATGGTGATGGGGGATTTCAACCTGCCATCCGTCGGCGAGGCGTCTGAGTTGGCTTGGGAGTTCATGGTTTCCATGACGGCCATGGACCTGACCCAATTAATTCATGAACCCACTCACACGGGAGGACACACTCTGGACTTGATTTTTGTCTCTGGTCAGTGGATAAATGATCTTGAATTAGGGGAGATAGTGATTGAGCCCTTGTCATGGTCAGATCATTCCCTCCTTAGGCTCGACTTTCTAACCGCCACACCCCACTGCAGGGAGGTGGAACAGATTAGATGGTTCCGCCCCAGGCGCCTGATGGACCCGGAGAGGTTCCAGACGGAGCTTGGGCCATTTCCTGAGGATCTGACACATGGCTCAGCTGAAGGGTTGGTGGCCGCCTGGGATAGGGCGGCAGCTGATGCTTTAGACCGAGTCGTGCCTTTGCGGCCTCTGACCTGTCGCCGAGCTTACCTGGCTCCTTGGTTCTCTGAGGAGCTAAGGGAGATGAAGTGCTGGAAAAGACGCCTAGAGAGCAGTTGGAGGTCCAACCTTTCCGAGTCTGAACGAACACTGGTAAGAACTCACATTAAGACTTACCTAGTGGCGATAAAAGCGGCAAAACGTAACCATTTTTCCGCTCTTATTGCATCAGCAGATAACCGCCCAGCTGCCCTGTTCAGGGTGACCCGCTCCCTCCTTCATCCGGGAGCGCGGGAGGACCCCTTGCAGGGTCGTGCTGAGGATTTTGTTCAGTTTCTGCACGATAAAATCACTCAGATTCGGGATGGTCTGGTCTCCAACTGGGTAGATACGGGTGGGATGACAGAGGCCGGTATTGAGGATGTCATCTGGGAGGAGTTCGATCCTGTTGCTCCCGAGGACATGGACAGAATACTGAGGCGGCTGAACGCGACCACATGTTTATTGGACCCATGTCCCTCCTGGTTGGTGCTGGCCTCCCAGGAGGTTACACGAGGCTGGCTCCAGAGGATTATTAACGCTTCTTTGAGTGAGGGTGTCTTGCCAGTTGCCTTGAAAGAGGCGGTGGTGAGGCCTCTCCTCAAGAAGCCTTCTCTGGACCCAGCTATTTTGGCTAATTATTGTCCAGTCTCCAACCTTCCCTTCTTGGCGAAGGTTGTTGAGAGTGTGGTCGCGCATCAACTTCCTGGGTATCTGGATGAAGCTGTCTATCTGGATCCGCTCCAGTCCGGCTTCAGGCCCGGGTACAGCACGGAAACGGCATTGGTTGCGTTGGTGGATGATCTCTGGAGGGCTCGGGATAGGGGTTGCTCCTCTATCCTGGTCCTGTTAGATCTCTCAGCGGCTTTTGATACCATTGACTATGGTATCATGCTGCGCCGGCTGGAGGGGTTGGGAGCGGGGGGCACCGTTTTGCAGTGGTTCTCCTCCTATCTCTCCAACCGGTCGCAGACGGTGTTGGCAGGGGGGCAGAGGTCGACCCCGAGGTGCCTCTCTTGTGGAGTGCCGCAAGGGTCAGTCCTTTCGCCCCTTCTGTTCAACATCTATGTGAAGCCACTGGGTGAGATCATCCGTGGCTTTGGGGTGAAGTTCCATCAGTACAGTGATGATACTCAGCTGTACTTCTCCACCCCAGGCCACACCAACGATGCCGTGGAAGTGATGTCCCGATGCCTGGAGGCCATGCGGATCTGGATGGGGGGCAACAGGCTCCAACTCAACTCCTCCAAGACTGAGTGGCTGTGGCTTCCGGCATCTTGATATGGCCAGTTGACTCCATCACTGACCATTGGGGGCGAGTCATTGGCCCCCACGGATAGGGCTCGCAACTTGGGCGTCCTCCTGGATGCACGGCTGTCTTTGGAGGAGCATGTGACGGCCGTGGCCAGGGGGGCTTTTTATCAGGCTCGCCTGATACGCCAGTTGCCTCCCTATCTAGATCTGGACTCCTTACGCACAGTCACTCAGGCACTCGTCATTTCCCGCCTGGACTACTGCAATGCTCTCTACATGGGGCTCCCCTTGAGGTGCACCCAGAGACTCCAACTGGTGCAGAATGCGGCCGCGCGGGGGATTATGGGAGCAAGGGGACGCTCCCATGTCACACCTCTCCTGTGTGAGCTGCATTGGCTTCCAGTGGTCTTCCGGGTGCGCTTCAAGGTGTTGGTTACCACCTTTAAAGCGCTCCATGGCATAGGGCCTGGGTACTTGCGGGACCGCCTTCTGCCACTGATAGCCTCCCACCGGCCAGTTCGCTCCCACAGAGAGGGACTCCTCAGGGTGCCATCAGCCAGACAATGTCGGCTGGCGACACCCAGGGGGAGAGCCTTCTCTGTGGCAGCACCAGCCCTCTGGAACGATTTGCCCCCAGAGATCCGTACGATAGCTGATCTCCGGGCTTTCCGCCGTGCCCTAAAAACTTTTTTATTTTGTCAAGCTGGGCTGGCGTAACTCCCCCCCCCCTTTTTTAAGCTTAAAATTTTATGGGTTTTAAATTTTAATTGCCTATTGGGTTTTTTAAATTTATTGGGCCAAAATTATTTAATTCTTTTATTAATATTTTAAATTTTGTATTGGAGTGCTTTTTATTCTTGGCTGTACACCGCCCTGAGTCCACTAGGCGAAGGGTGGTATATAAATTTAATAAATAAATAATAAATAAATAAATAAACAATCAGGGATGTTGTAGCTTAAATAAAGACTACCCAGCCTCCATTTTGAAGTAGTGTGAATTGAAACACCTTTTCCTTTCTTAATTCTGCCTATCTCAGGGCTCCTTTGGGTGGGTAGGCATGGCAGGAAAGGGATTATAAAAGTCAAAATGGCCACTGAAACTGTCCACATGACTTTTAAAGAAATCCCTAATGCACACTTTTGGCTCTCCATCATATTACCCTATAAAGAAATATAGCAGCATGTTAAAATTAAAGTCCTGATGAGGTAAAAAGAAAATAGAGTAAATTCTAGTTTATCAATGCCATTCACTATACTTTTCCATAGTTTTTGTCTTTGCAAACTGCTTGTTTCTACTGCATCTGTGTTGTAATAGAATGTCAGGAACATGTGGAGCCATTTCAAAAGCTATCTCAATCCTGGGAAACTAGAAAGAGTCAGAAAGAAATGCAAGACAACTCTGTGTTGATTACATCAAGTATAAATTGAAGTAGAAAGGTGCTTCAACTTTCAAGATTAATGTCAGCTCTTTGAGGTAGATAAGGACAGAAAATAGGACAGAGTCAACAGAAATCTTGGAAAGTATTGCAATGGAGTTAGGATATTATAACAGAAACTTGAATTAGCTTGGTATTTGGTGAATTAATTGCATCAACTTTCATCAATCCATGCTCCTTATTCCATTATCCAGGGATAACTTTCCCTGGAAGGTATTGAGATAGGACTTTCTCAAAAGCTTGTTTTTAACTTTGGCTAGCTTGTGCTTGAACTATACTCCATCTTTTAATGGACTGCGGTATTTGAGTAGAATAGAATAACAGAGTTGGAAGGGACCTTGGAGGTCTTCTAGTCCAACCCCCTGCTTAGACAGGAAACCCTACACCATTTGAGATAAATAGTTATCCAACCTCTTCTTAAAAACTTCCAGTATTGGAGCATTCACAACTTCTGGAGGCAAGTTGTTCCACTGATTAGTTGTTCTAATTTTCTTTGTATTCATTTGCTCTGTATAGTAGTTAATTTATATTTTTATCTTTGTACGGTTTTTATTTTTTATTATTGTAAGCTGCCCAGAATTGCCCTGAGGTAAAATGGGTGGTCAATAAATTTTATAAATAAATCAATACCCATTATCTATGACAGATTTGGAGCCTGAAATTTTACTCCTTGGCAACCAGCCATGCAGACACAGAAAAAGTGTACCCCTCTGTGGCCTGGCATAATGCCCTGAACAATAATATTATTCACATTGATCCCTTTTGTATACTTCTGATCAGAATTCTATCCACATACCTGAAGGCTCCACGTTTAGCCTCTATACCTACTTCCCAAACATTTTTAATTTCCTCAATTGTTCATGCTATTAAAAAAAAAACCCTTAAAACTCTGTCCTTATTCTCTTTGACTATATCCTTGGAAGGTTTCATCCCATTATACCTTTCATTCACTTTTTTTGAAACAATCATTCTTTCGAATGCATTATTTTTTTATCTATAGCTTTTTTGATCATGATCCTTTCACCAAGCATCCTTTTTTTCATATTTTCCTTTAATGTAATTCCACATCTTTCTTCAGTGCACTGGAGCATAAGTCCTTCCATTTTGTTTCAAACAACTTTTATGTTCTCTTTTTTCCCCAGCCATTTTCCATTCATTCTTTTGGGATAATTACATTTTGATACTTTTTTGTATAGAACTTACTTGCTCTTATTACAGTTACTCTGTTTTTACTCCTATTTCTTTCACTTCTTTTTTTTTCTTCCATGACCATTTTTTCTACTCTTGACACTACCAAAACTGATTTGTCTCTGATCAGAATTTCTTATTGCTGATTAATTCTCTCACTATTTCAACATAAAGAATCAATCATGTCTTTAGATGTATTAATGATTCCTTCTTCATATATATCTATGAATATACCTATACTTAAAAAATGCTTATTTTAAGTCCTTTTCTTAGTGGGTCCTCACTAAACACTTATTCATTCATTGTCTCAAAATGGCTATCGGCTAAAGGTTGCAACCCTAAATAATTATAGATATCATCTCATGTTGGTGTTCATTAGCATTTGTTTCTTATTTTATTTTCTCAAAAATGAAGAATAAGAATCAATTTCTGCTGTGTGTGTGTGTGTGTGTGTGTGTGCGTACACATAGGGACACCTTTGAATCACTCCGATTCCTGATGACTGCCAGGACTACAGTTTTAGTCCCTGCAGTTTTCTTGGCAAGATTTTCTACTATGTCTGCCACTGCCTCTTTCCTAGGACCTAAAGAGTAATTGGCTCAAGATCATCCAGCTGGCTTTATGCCTAAGGCAGAATTAGAACATGTGGCCTTCTGGTCTCTAGACTGGCTCTTTAACCACTACACCAAACTGTTTTTTTCAGACCCAGATACACCTTGGCTCTGTCAACAGAGTTTCATTGAAATCCTCTTCTCCTTTGACAGGAAGTTCCATGCTGTTTCCTCCCTCAAGTTGAATGATGACTTGGACAGGAAAAATGAAGATAATTTTTTTAATGTGCACCATTATAATTCATTCCCATATTGTAAGTAACAGATAAAATAGTGAAAGGCATAAATTGACCTTAAACCTCTCAGTTTTAAATTAGCCCAATGGGTTGTGCCAAAGTGAAGATTCCTTTAACTAAAAAAGGGGCTATAATTGATGAGGGTTATGCACATGTGAAAGGATGAGACTCTCTGCCTGGATACATGCATCAAACTATAAAACTATTTAACCATGGTTTATAGTAGAGCCCTAATTTGTCTGTGTTTGTACAATGAAGGATGCCAAAAATTAAACTGGTAGATCACCTATGCCTAAATGAGATGTATGACCATAATTTTGTGTTACACTAAGTATTTTAAAGTCATTTTTAAAATGTCTTAAGGAGCCATGGTGGTGTAGTGGTTAGAATACAGTACTGCAGGCTACTTCTGCTGACTGCTGGCTGCCTGCAATTTGGCAGTTCGAATCTCACCAGGCTCAGGGTTGACTCAGCTTTCTATCCTTCCGAGGTTGGTAAAATTGGACTCAAATTGTTGGGGGCAATATGCTGACTCTGTAAGGCTGAGTCAACCTTGAGCTTGGTGAGATTTGAACTGCCAAATTGCAGGCAGCAGGCAGTCAGCAGAAGTAGCCTGCAGTACTGCACTTTAACCACTATGCCACCATGGCTAAATTTTTACCATGGTAAAAATTCTGTCTTGATGTAATTACTGTCTGAGGATCATATTGGAAACTATGCTCTTCCTTTTCTACCTGGTGTTGTGACCCAGGCCCAAGTAGGTAGTAATCGAAGCAAATAATTCCAAAACAAACAGACTTTATTAGAACATCTGAGAATTAACTCATTCTCAGCGTAGTCCAAACTAAATTAAAACAAATTCTTCAGTCTAATCACCAACCTTGGTATAATTAGGCAAATTGCCAAAGGCTTCTCTTGGCAAAAGTTCAAAAGCAGAAGATACCAACAAGAGATAAGTGCAACAAGACTATCAACGTTGTTTTCCGACAAAGAGCCCAAGAGCCATTGCTGGTCTTTTAAGCCTTATGGGAGGGGCCAATCATCTCTTGGCCCTACTCCCAAGTCGTCCTCTTTGCTTTTGCTTTTCCCTTCTGGCAGCTCTTATACGTGCACTAGGAACAGGCTCCTCCTGTTCCTCTGCCTCTCTACTGGAGACTCCGGAGTCTGCACATCACTCCCCAATGGCCCTGGCTCCATCTCTGCCTCCAATGCAGAGCCCTCATCTGGGCCTTCCCCAGCCTCCAGGATGGCCCATGTTCTTCCTCAGCCTCATCGCTGTCTGACTCTGCTGCCAGCTCCGCAGGCTGCTGGCAGACCACAACACCTGGTATGAGCTTCTCAGAAGCATAGATTGAGTTGCTTCAACTATTCTGATCAATCTTATTGGAATTTGGACAGTTTGCAGAACCTGGTTCTTCCTTTACAGTATTCTGGGATGAAAGCTGACCTGGAAATCACTTTCTTCCTCTCAACTTTTTTTTTTTTTTTATTGAAAAGGTTTTACAATACAGAAATTTTTCCATTTTCACCCCCCCTGCCCAATCCCCCTACCCAACCCCTCCCATCCTCCCTCAGCCCCAGCCCCTTCCCTCCCTATCCCCCCCCCGACTTCCGCTACAAGTTAAAAAGAACAAAATTTAGAACAAGGGAAAAAGAAAAGGATTATTAAATATTCAAATTCTAAATTAAGCAAATTTCGAAAGAGGAAGAGAAAGAGAAAGAAGGAAAGAGGGAAAAAAAGGTAAAAAAGAAAAAACAAACAAAAAACCAGACATTAATATGTTTAAACAATATTATAATAATAAAAAAAACCATTAATAGTCATTATAATTAAGAACACCATTATAATTCTATCCTAACTACACCCCTTAACTAAAGAAAAACCCCCCAAAAACATAAAACATAAGAAATATATATGCATATATAGTTATAATCATACAGTTATATCATAAAGAAAATTATCTTTTATTCAATTCATTTCTCAGTCTCTATAATCCAAATTTCAATCTTCTCTTCAACTTGATTGATGTCAAACATATTTCGTCACATAAATCCTGCTTCAATAATCTTCATCTTGCCGCTGCCCCCATCAGCAAAATAAAACATTTCTCCACACAACCCCCCGAGTGACTTTATATGGATAAAATCCAACCACGAAGATATTCACACCTCTAGGAAAATTCATTCAAGCTAACTTATACTATACCTAAAAATAGGCTTTTGCAGCCTTAACGTTCAAGTCTTGAAGAAACAAAAAAAAAAAGGGAGAAGAAAAAACCAACTAAGAGCTGCATTCCCAGATGTTCCTTTAAAATTATTTCAAATCCTGCCACCCTTTGCAATTCAGTCCTTCGGGTTATAAGATATTTTCAATTTCATAGTCTTCTCCTAGAAGATAAATTCCACAAAAAATATATAATTGGGTAACCAGTGATCGCTGCTAATTTTGCAGCAATCTATCAGAACTCAGGATATCATGTCCAATCCAGGATAAACTTCATAGTAAAAATTTTTATAATCCATTTTGATATATGAATTTAAAGTTAGTCCAACTCAGAATGAACTTTTAACAAATTGTTGTACTTCTTAAAAGAATTTTTATAATCCATTTTTTCCAAATCTTTCAATGCTTTCTGATTCAGTATCAAACAATTCACGATGCTCTTTAAATTTATCACCTGTGGTTTCCAGTCGGATTTCTTCATTGAAATCTAGTTCCTGTTGATTAGCATCACCCCGCATGTCTTGAAGAGTATTGGACCTCTGCTGCTGGTCATCTCGAAATGAAACTTTGTTTTTTAAATCTTCCTCCAGCAGTTCAAGGTCCTGTAATCCCCCAAGGACACTGAGGTGTTCAGTTTTCTCATCAGAAAAATCCATAATAGAATCCTCTGGACAACCACCAAATTCTCCTTTTACTTTTAACACACTTTGATTTTCTTCTTTCTGTTCAGATTTTGTAAACTCTGTCTTTGACTTTTTATTCTTGAGATATTTCGGTGCTCCCTTAAAGATATTTTGATAAAAATATTCTGCTTTTTCAATAGTATTCAAACAATGTCTCACACCTTGATATCTAAAAATTATCCCAACTGGAAAATCCCATCTGAATGGGATATTACTTCTCTTCAGTTCCTTGACCAAAAAATCAAAATCTTTCCTGTGCTTTACGACCTTCGATGGTAGCTCTTTGAAGATCCTGATTTGTGTACCTGCTACCTTCACTCTATCAGAATAAGACTTTTGTAAAATATCATCTCTCAGTCTTTTGTCAGTAAAGTAAACTACAACATCTCTAGGCAGATTCCTTTGTTTAGCCAAACGTGAGTTAACTCTGTAAACTTTCGCTATAGAACCCAAGATTAATTCATCTTGTAGCTTTAATAATTCTGCAAAGGCCTTTGCACAAGTTGTTTTTAAGTTTTCTCTGTTGTTTTCTTTTATCCCTCTTAGTCTAATTGCAGATTCCATAGCCTTAATTTGAAGCATAATAACATTATTCTGAATATTATAGTTTTTGGCCTCTGCTTCCAAAAGCTTCGCTTGTAACTCTTGTATCTGAGATTCAAATTTACTACTCATCTCAATCACTTTCTTCCCCATTGCAGCCACAGCAGTTGAAAAATCTGAAGCTACTTGAGCAATAATTTGATTTAGTTGGTCATATTTCCCAGAGACCAGTTCCTCGAGATCCTTCTGTGAGCCTTTTATCTTATCTACCACACTCTCTAAGGACCTTGTAATTAACTCTTTTAACTCCTGTTCTGTAAGTCTCTGCAAATGAGACATTTCAACTTTATTCATCTGATGCAAAGGGGAGCCCCCCCTTCCTTTAAGTTTAGGCATCTTTACTTTTAAAAAGGACCAAAAAGAAAAAAAATCCTTCTTACTTCAATAGAAAAAAGAAAAGAAAAAGAAAAACAGAAGAAATCTATTTAAATCAGCCTCTGTTCCTTTAAGTTCTTTGTCTGTAACAAAACATTCTTTTCAAAGTCTTTCAAGACTAAGCTCTGCGCTCCATTTCCGCTATCACTTCCCTTTCAAGCAGAGCCAGTCGCCATCTTAAAAACTTTCATTTTTCTTTCTCTCCTTCCCCCTTCCCCCCCTCCCCTTCCAAAAAAATCCGTTGAAAAAAAAATCCATACTTGCTTAAATCTTTCTTCTCTCTTTTCTAGCTTGCTCCAATTTTCATTTCAGTTGTGGTGTTGCTCCCAGCGTCTGGCTCCGCTAATTAGATAATTAGCGGAGGATCCTCTCGGCGCGGAGCATACCCTGGGGGTATGGAGGGAGCCATCCCTCTGAGCCCTCCCCAGGACAAGAAAAATTTCCTGGGGGGCTCAGGGAGGTTCAACCTCACCCCCAGAAGCTCTCCCTGCTCCTCCCGTCGAGAAGCAGGTTTTTCGAGCCGCCTGCCAGCTGTAAGGCGGCTCTAACGCGCCGAGAGACCGGCGGGCATGGAAAGCCCGCCGCCAACGAGGAAGGTGCCCCCTCTCAACTTTTGATAAAGGGAGGAAAGGAGGAGAAAGGGGGGGAGAGAAGAGAAATTTATGAAGTTTGTTATTAGAAACGGAAAGTTGACTTTGAACTGCCATCAAGGATATGATATTACTTACAAATGCATAACCGAGAAAACAATTGCACGCTGACTGTAAAATACTTCCACTGAATTGTTCATGAAAGAAGCATTTAATTTATAGGCATAAGGGATGGCAGGCTGACATTTGCTTTTCATGGTATATAATAAGATGCCTGGAGTTCAGCCAAGGGCCTGGCTATCCAGGCTACTTGATGTTTGATATGCAAGGAATCTGAAACACTGTATTTAAGCTAAGTTAGAAACTTGTACAAAACATTTTTTTTTCTCTTGAACAGTATGAGATAAGATTAGATATAATTTCACTCTTACAGGATGGAATTGTAGAACTTGGTCTTTTCTTTTAAAAATGAAATGAGCAGCTCGGAAATCTGGCTGCTGCACAACATACACCTAAAGTAGAGTACTTTGTGTGATACATCTCTATCTCGCTTAAAATTTAACTCTGTTGACCTGAACGGTACTTGCTTCCAGGTCAATGGCTATTGCAGTCCTAACATATAAATGCATAGCCAATTTATTGCAATGGTTAAGAAACAGGACATGATGAGTTTTAATCCTGCCTTAAGCATAAAGTCAGCTGGGTGCCAGTCACATTCTCTCAGCCCTAGGAAGGAGGCAATGGCAAATACTTCTGAAATTTGCTAAGAAAACTGCAGGGGGTAGGTTCTTTAATCCGGTTTACCTTGAAAGACTAACAGAACACTTTTAATTACGGAGATTATTATTTAATATAATTGATGAAATCATACGTGCAGATCGATTTTATGTTTACAAGCAAAAAGTAAAATAAGATCTGATTAAGGGCCTTCTTCAAGATGGTGATCTTGATTTTTTTAAAACTCCTCTATGCAGACACCTCTATCCCTGGAAACATCTTAATAAACTATTTATTTAGATGTTAAAAGCTATATATATATATATATATTTCACCTCAACCTGAAAATTGTCCAGACATGAAGCTCAATGACACACTGCTAGCTTTGATTTCTGAGATGAGAATTCAGATCAGTTACTGTATCATTCTCCAAAACATCTCTTTTTCGTCTCTCTCATTGCTGAATCCTGGACCAGACTTCTCTCCAACTCCAACTCCCAACAGAGTCCTTGGGAGTTGGGCAGCATAGAAATATGATTAATTAAATTAAACTCCAATATGACTATTAATAATAATAATAACTTTATTGTCATTGTACTTGTATACACAGTATACCCATACAATGAAATTCACTTAACACTCAAAGACCAGGTCCAACACACATAACAATGCCCAAACACACTCCCACCCACCACAATTCCCCATCCCTAAACCACCCAAACATCCACACAACAGACCAAGTAATGCTGTCCAACAGCTCATTGATGGTGGCCCTTTAATTCATTGTTGAGTGCAATTATAGCTCTGGGATAAAAACTATTCAGAAAACGTGTGATCTGAGTTTTAATTGTTCTGTATCTTCTGCCAGAAGGCAACAGTCCAAAAAGATTGCAAATATTAGTAGAAAAGGAGAATTTGGCTTTCTGTATGTCACCTGAAACGCAGTTGTTTTATCTATGGCATAACTATATGGATTTAGATAAAATTGGCAGTCTCGGCCTATGCCTTGAACCAGGCTTCTTAGTTAGATTCAATTTGATATATAAAACTATGTGATTCATAATACTATCAGCATGATTCACTAGGAAAATATCACCTGGAAAAAAAACATTGTTTTAACATAATATTGTGTGTATGTTTCTGGAATAATTAAAACAGACTTTGCATATTTACAAAAACTAGGTGATTGGGAAAATAAGGGCCACTGAAAAGTAATTGTATGCTTTAATTTGGGTTGCAGACATTAAATGTATGCATCTCCTTAGTCCCTTAATATATTATTGTGTTGGTGTCATATTCTGCTGCAGTTGTCCCAAAGTTATTTCAATTTAAATGGTTAACTTATAGAGTCAAGTTTTGCAAAATGTTGCCATTTTGCCTCCCCAACTCCCACCACAGAATTACCTACCAATTTTATCAGGTAGAGGTCAGAAAGCCTACCTCTATCACAAATGGGAGGAAAAAAGAGAAGAAGGAGATAGGGAACAATCTACTGGGAGCAATTAATTCTGCAGTATCATGTAGACACAGGGTTTTAGTTTAGCTTCTAGGCATTTGGAAATTGCATTGAATTCCCCAAACTATCATTACAAAAAACAGACTACCCCTCCTCTCCAGAATACATAAATTAGGCCTAGAACAAGGATAAGGGGAATTCTGTGCTGTGATTTAAAGGAGACCTGATCTAAGGATAAGATTTCCTGGTTATATGAAACATCATTATGTCTTCCTGGATATTTGTTTCATTATTTTATTACCCATCTGACCTAGTCATTAGTTTCTGAAACCATCCATTTATGTTACTGCTCCTTATAGTTTATTTAATCTATATATTCAGATTTCTTTTTCCACCCTTCCCATGTGACAAGGCTCAGGGAATAGTATCCATACGGCTAGATCAAAACATGGTTTTTAAATAGACGAATGGAAGAGCTCCTTTGATTTCTAAAAGAGATTCCACAAATGAGGAGAAGCTTATATTGGAGGGAGGAGAAGGCCATTTTAAATCAATCACCCTTCCCCTTATAGTGCTCAATAACTTTCTATACTTATTTCTTGGGAAAGGCTATGGAAGTCAACAGAAAGAAGGAAGGAATTGAGGAATATCACATCTGCTTCTCTATAGATGTTTATAAATTTTAAAAATAGAGTAAAATTAAAATAGAATCCCTCTACCGGTTGTTTGAGACACTAAGGTAAAGTTAAAACTAGATGTGCTTGTCAACAGACAAGAAGATGGAAGCCTAGAAACCACAATTTATCGCAAGGTCACCAACACTCCACACATTCTGAATTTTAACAGCAATCATCCACTGACACATAACAAGAGTTGCATCAGAATAATATATGGCAGGGTGAGAACCCACTCTGGTACCCAGCAAGCCAAACAACTGGAGAGCAATTACCTAGTGAACAATTCAAGCAGACTAGCTACCCATAATCATTTTTTACAAGATGCCTGCCCAAAGCGATGGGGAGAGAAAGGAAGAAACAAGGTACAAGACCAACTACATGGCATACCCTGCCATACATCAAAAACATTTCGGAAGTAGTTGAATGCAACCTCTGAGATCTGCAAGTGGGCATCGCACACCAGCCAGAGACTACCATATGAGGACAAATTATGCATTGTAAAAGTTGCCTGGAGATAGAAGATACTTCCAGTGTAATATACCAGTTGCCCTGCATGGATTGCCTCTGTGATTATCTAGGACAGATAGGGAGGAAGCTAACCACCAGATTGCAAGAACACAAGTGAGTGGTCAGATGAGGAGACCCTAACTCATTGGTAGCCTCACATTGCAATAAACAAGGACATACATTCATACATTTTGCAGCTGCTAAGATTGTTGGACGAGCAAGCACAAAAACACCCAGGAAAGTGATTGAGGCCTGGGAAACTCCTGGGAAACTCCAACTCCCCTTGAGGTGCACCCGGAGGCTCCAACTGGTGCAGAATGCGGCTGCGCAGGGGATTATGGGAGCAAGGGGGCGCTCCCATGTGACACCTCTCCTGCGTGAGCTGCATTGGCTTCCAGTGGTCTTCCGGGTGCGCTTCAAGGTGTTGGTTACCACCTTTAAAGCGCTCCATGGCATAGGGCCTGGGTACTTGCGGGACCACCTTCTGCCACCGATAGCCTCCCCCCGGCCAGTACGCTCCCACAGAGAGGGACTCCTCAGGGTGCCGTCAGCCAGCAGTGTCGGCTGGCGACGCCCAGGGGGAAAGCATTCTCTGTGGCAGCACCAGCCCTCTGGAATGATTTGCCCCCTGAGATCCGTATGATACCTGATCTCTGGGCTTTTCGCCGTGCCCTAAAAACTTTTTTATTTTGTCAAGCTGGGCTGGGCTGGCCCCCCTCTTTAGTTTTTAATTGTCTATGGGTTTTAAATTTTAAATTCTCTATGGGTTTTTAAATTTTCTGGGCCAAAACTTGTTTAATTCTTTTACAAATTTTAAATTTTGTATTGAAGTGTTTTTTATTCCTGGCTGTGCACCGCCCTGAGTCCACTAGGAGAAGGGCGGTATACAAATTTAATAAACTAACTAACTAACTAACTAAACTAAATACTCAGAAGGGGAGGGCTTGGGAAGCACAAGGAAAGAACAGCCAATGACTTAATAGCTAACTATCAACACCCTAAACATTTAAAAACACCCCTTCAGAAAATGAGATAATAAGGAAGATATTAGTATGCGCAGAGATGGATAGATTAAAGTTAGAATTAAAAAACAAAGGAGAGTCAGAGTATTATGACATATGGAACAGATTTTATCAATGGTTGGAAGCATGAGGTGGGAGTCAGAACACAAAAAAATTAGGCTAAGTAGACCAGGAATGAGATATTATTTATGTATTAGAATGAACATGTTGGTCAAAAATAATTGTATATGTATAAGCGTATATGTTATTTGTTTTTCACTTTGGTTTTCATGGCGGATGAAATGCCAGGATAGTCATACTGTGTTCAATATACTTATATGTAAATAATAAAAATATATTATTTTAAAAAACATCTAAAAAGCCACACACAACAGGCACCATATAAATACCACACACAGAACAGCCCAAACCACATACTCTGCTAAAGAGAAGTCCCCTCAGGATGGACTCCAGTGAGACTCCAAAAGCTTGAAAGACTAAACTTCTGGTCCCAGTGACCAACCCAGATTGGATCCTGCAAAGTGGAAAACATCTCAGATAACGGAAGTTGGGTGGAAAATCTTACCTAACATGAAAACTACATGAAGAAGATTATTTTATGTACAGTGTGTAGTTGTTACCTATATATGGCTGAATTTATACAACACCCTTAACCAGGTCATTTAAGAAATTCCATTCCTGCTAGAACTGTAAAGTTCCAACCGATCAGTTGATAGCAGCAAAGAATTTTTTTCTTTTCCTCTTTGTTGCAATCTTACGATTGTCTGCAATTCTGCATCCCAGATATAATAACTCTTATTTGCACACTACACTGAACTTAATTAGCTTCAGCCTTATTTTTAGCTGCTTAATGCATTGTGTGAACCAAGTCTCTTTGGTTAATTTATGATCGAGGCCCAGAAAAAGCCCAGAAAATATGAATAACTTAGTTAAGCATAGTGTACAGACTCGGTTACTGTAATATTTCCATCCCAGGGATTGTTTTAATAACCGAATGGCAGTAGAATTAAACTCTGGATTTATTTATACTGATTTTCCTTCTTCTCTTTATCCTTTTGTATCATGTATTTGATACGGTAAATCTGAAACACATCTCGTTATTCACTAGTAACTACTCGACCTTTCTGAGTAAAGATTGAGGTAAACATACATAAATAAAACAGCTCTTTAAATTACCTGAAATTTAACGTATCATATTGACCGAGCTCTCAGATGGCACGATTACACCTAAATAGATGGTAACAATTTTTTTAATAAAAAGGATGATGGTCGAGTGGGGGCAAAGAAGAACCTAATCAGAACAAGGTAACCAAAGTGAAATGAGACAAACATTAATCATGGTAGGATTTATCCACATAAAAGTTGATTGAGCAATGGAACTTGAATTGATATCCTGGGAGTTACTATTGTGGGGGCCACAATAGTAAAGACCTTCTCATGTGTTCCCATCAGAATCCTTTGAAAGCTGCTGGGCCATGCAGGAGGTCCTAATTAAGTGGGTTCTTTGTATGGCCTGTATGACTGGGAGGGACAGAAAACAACTCATCATCCAAAGGAGTCAATTAGAATTATATCCAGTAAAGAACAGAATATTTGATCAGCTTGGATAATAGAATGGCCACGATAGACTTGGCTGCACTGAATTTGTCTAAAACAATCTAAATTGTGTCTAATATTACATTCACATCTACATCTAAACTAGTCACCAAATCTTGTGGCAGGATATGCCTAAAACCAGCCAAAGCCTTCTCTGCTACTGAAGACAAAAATTGCAACTCTCATCCATACCAGAATCATCTGCTTTTATCACTCACACTAGACATCATTGGCACCATGTAAGTGTGTTGATGTTTAAATGGTTTCTAAGCTTGATGATTTTTCTAGATGTTGTGGCTACATAACTGAGCACCTTGAAGAAAAAGATGACAGAACAGTGACAATGTTCCATCAGGACAGCAAAATGTAGATGCATCAAGCAATGGGGGCGGAAAGCTTGCAACCATTCAAGCTTTTGGCCATCACCAAAAGAGTCCCAAAGGACTTTTTACCTCAAAGCTATGAATATAGGAAAGGAGGAGTAATCATGCAATCTCCATCTGAGCAAAAGCATTACAATGGCAAGAGATTCTTGCTTTTCAGTGGAACTATCTACATGGAAGTCATTGCAAAATAGTGACTAATCCTAAATGTATCTAATCCTCTAATGGTGATTAGGGAAATAATTTGAAAATTGGAAAGAAGACAGTGCTGGCATTTGGAATAAGGAGAAGAGACAGTACCTACATTAATTTTCCCCTCCGTTTAATGTCTGTAACTGAAGATGTTGACCTTGAAATAGACAGAGAGCCTTATGTAAAGTCCAATGCAGACAGACTGTTCACCTTTATGGGTATTTTGTATGATTCTGACTTCTAAATTAATGTCCAGTCCCTGTGAAAAGTGTTCCTCTAACAAATACTGTCAAATTCACTCTAGCAGCTGAATGGTGGAGAAGGAAGGGAAAAAAACCCTCCCTGATTTCATACTTTCCTAATTTGTTTTAATTCTGTGTGTGTGTTGTTTCGCGTGAAAAATAGAAACTATTACCTCAAGGAGCTAACAAAAGGTGCAGTGTGGCTGAAGAAATCTCTATATGACAAACTGCCACATAGAATAAATTTGCATTTCTTTTGCGAGCCTAACAGATTGAAATTATATCATTCATTCCAATCCCCTTCCCTGCTATGGTGTAGCCCCAACTAAAGCACACAGGAAATAAACACATCGAGCTGTCTGGCACCAGGCAACTCTCCAGGTCCTGTTCTGTCTAGCACCAGTGTGAGACTTATCTACCCAATCAACATGAGGAGCTTTATTTATGTCAGACAGATGTATTAGCAATAAATGGATTTCTTCAGTAGCTTGTAGAATTTATACATATTCCAAGCCTCTTCCATTTAAGACAGTTAGGCAAAAAATACCTGGGTTATTTCCCTCAAAGGTACAACAGGACGAATGTAGTAAATATCTAGATTTACTTAGGTTTCTTCTGCAGATCTTCAGGTATTCAAAATAAGAATACAAATACAAGAGCAACTCCCCTTACAACTTTATTCTATGGTTTCCGAGTTCTATATTTAATATTGAGGGGAAAAACAAATTGTCTTACTTTGTTAGCATTTTTTTCTATGACACATCGGATCCCGGAGGACTTTTCTCTGTTTTTCTGGAGAAGTGAAGCCTATGAGTGTTGGGGAGGGAAAGAGGAAATCCTTCAGACGGGGGGGAGAAAAAACCCACATGGTTGTAGCTGACCTTGGAATAAATGAATCATCTTTCTTACTAAATGTGTTTAACTTTAGGACCTGAGAGAGAGAAAGGGTTCATCTAAACCAGAAGTCTTCAAACTTGGCAGCTTTAAGACTTGTGGACTTCAACTCCCAGAATTCTCCAGCATAGCACAGCATAGCTGGCTGGAGAATTCTGGGAGTTGAAGTCCACAAGTCTTAAAGCTGCCAAGTTTGAAGACCTCTGATCTAAACATAGATTCAAATGTCTGAGTCTTAATGGAAAGATTGGACTTAGAATGCAGTCATGAGACTTTTCAATCCTGGAGCCGCCACATGGGACGCTCTATTGATTATTATATATGAAGAATCGCTGGAGCAGAAGAGATGAGGAATTGGATAATCTGGTTTCAGTCACTAGAAACAAGAAAGGAAAGACTCCCTCATGCGGAGCTATTCCTGTTCATTTCAGGAAGATGCCATGCAGTTTTCATGGAAAAAATACAGATGTGCTTTGCCATTGTTTTCTTTCTTCTTCCCTTATGTAACTTTGGAGTTTCTTCTTCCCTTATATAACTTTGGAGTTTTCTGGTAGTATTCACATATGAACAGGTTTGCCTTGTTCAGCTTTTCAAGAGCAGGTTTTGTGATTATAATCCCAATTAAGGAGCCTGTGTAGCGTAGGGGGCTAATGCCTCCTACTAAAGGCAGCAATTAACACCAGCTGCCTGTAATTTCTGTGAGTTCAATCCTAGCCAGGCTCAAGGTCGACTCAGCCTTCCATCCTTTCTAAGGTGGGTAAATTGAGGACCCAGTTTGTGGGGGCAATAAGCTGACTTTGTATAAATATACAAACGTATGAAGGCTATTGCTTAACACATTGTAAGCCGCCCTGAGTCTCCGGAGAAGGGCGGCATATAAATAAAAATAAAATAAAATAAATAAATAAATTATATCACGAAAGAGCAATTTCAAGTGCTAGAAATAAAGTTGTTTTCATGGAACAGCAGATCTGCAGGAAACACACTGAGGTAAACTGAATACTTATTTACCATTTAGAACCATTCATTTAGTGGCCGTTTGAAGTCATGGCACTGAAAAAAGTGACTTATGACCAGTTTTCACACTTATGGCTGTTGCGGCCTCCCCACAGCCATGTGATCAAAATTTGACCTTAGCTTGGCAACTGGCATGTATTTATGACAGTTGCACTGTCCAGGGGTCATGTGATTATGGCTTTCAACAAGCGAAGTCAATGGGGCAAGCCAAATTTGTTTAATGACCAAGTGATTCACTTAACAACTGTGGCAAAAAAAATGTCATAAAAGGGGGAAAAACTCATTTAAGCACTGTCTTGCTTAGCAATGAAAATTTTGAACTCAACTGTGCTCATAGATCAAGGATTACCTGTATTTATCTATAAATGTAGTTCAGTAGAAGAGAATATATGTAGCTCAGAATGGGATGGAGGTTTTGGTGCCCTCTGAATTGTTCATAAGATAATATTACCTAGTTGGGTGAAGAAATGTCTGTAGGCCATCAATCAAGCTCAGAACTGTAGTTATAAATTTATACACATCTTTCTACTGACCTGTGTAACATTCTTGCTCATACATGGAAATTTTAAGAAAAAATAATTATTCATACACACACACACACAATTTTAAAAACCCTTCAAATAACGTCTATTCAGATACACTAGAACTGAGCAGGATGTAATATGACTAAAGGGGAACCTATGTTTAAGTGTCTGTCTTCTCTCATACAAGCCCATTCCTTCTGGTAGATTGCCATGGGCTTAGTGGCTGAGCCTCTGCTTTGCACACAGAAGATTCCAGGCAGTGGTGGGTTTCAATTTTTTTTACTACCGGTTCTGTGGGCATGGCTTGGTGGGCATAGCATGGCATGGTGGGTGTGGCTTGCTGGGTATGGCAGGGGAAGGTTCCTGCAAAATCCCCATTTCCTCCTGATCAGCTGGGACTCAGGAGGCAGAGAATAGATGGGGGCGGTCTGAGGTGGTATTTACTGGTTCTCCGAACTACTCAAAATTTCCGCTACTGGTTTTCCAGAACTGGTCAGAACCTCTGAAACCCACTTCTGATTCCAGGTCCTGTTTCTACCCTGACATTTCTAGATCAAATTGGGAAAGTCTTGAAATGCTGTTGCCAGCCATTGTAGAAAATGCTAACACCAATGACCAAAGCTCTGAATATTTTCAAATGTTTTCATTGTCCATATATCTATCCATACTTTTTCCTAAAGCACAATGTTGGAAATATGCTAATTTGAAAAGTAGATAGACTGAAAAAAATATTTAAACTAACGCATTTTAGAATCTCAGCATTTATATTAATATAAGTTTACCACTGCTACCATTTCTAGATACATGGCTTTAAAAAAAAATTAGTGACTCAAATGAATCAAGACCACACTTAATGTCTATGAGGTGAAATGAAATGATAACTTCCCACCCATCCCTTCCCAATGCCTTTTAATGCTTTACCAGTGATTGATTTGTTGCAAGACAGATGTTTAAGCGCCTACAAGTCACAGAGTCTTATATTAAATGTTTCTGCTCTCTAATTTTCCCCTCTCTAAAAAGAAGAATGACAGAGGCTGCACTTTAATGCTCTGATTTGTCCATTTCAGAGAATAAATGCACATTCTCACCTCATTTTCTTTATATATATCTCCTAATTGGCATTACTTTTAAAATGTCCCCCTTTGATGGTTAAAATATAGGAAAAACTGTAATGGTGAATTTCTCTTTCTTTCTTTCTTTCTTTCTTTCTTTCTTTCTTTCTTTCTTTCTTTCTTTCTCTCTCTCTTCTTTCTTTCTTTCTTTCTTTCTCTCTCTCTCTCTCTCTCCTTTCTTTCTTTCTTTCTTTCTTTCTTTCTTTCTTTCTTTCTTTCTTTCTTTCTTTCTCTTCTTTCTTTCATTACTGGATGACTGCTGTAGCTGATGCTAAAAAGCAAGTGTCTCTTTCTGCCGCATAAAAGAGCCTGAAATGTTTACATATCAAAAGGCTATAGGCCAATTTCTGTCAAAATTATACATGAAGTTAAGCAGTACAAGCAATTTATTTAAACACTAGTCATTGTAGAAAAATTCCAAACCATATGCTCTTTTTAGCAGTTCCCCCCACCCCACAAATGCATTTGACCCATGACTTGGCAAGACATGCAAGCTTCATAATTTACTCGAAATTTCAAATCCCCCCTGACATTTCAAGCAAAGATCTTCATTAATAAGGTTTATATATAAATGAAAACTTTAGAAGCTGATATTATTCAAGGGAAGAGTTGAGGAACAGGGTTGTTGTTTTTTTTTCAAAAGGGGCTGTGTGTGAGAGTGTGTGTGTTGCTGCGTGTTTTCAAAATAGGTTTGACTTTCCTAATCAGTTCAAGAGAAGTTTATTTAGGAAACAAATTATCCCTGTGTGTTGCACTGTAAGAACTTGGTGCAATCCACTCTGGGCACAAATATCCACGGATGGCAGGGTGTCCAAAGTGGAGTTTTGTTCCTCTTTCTCTGCTCAATGTGACATTTTACTAGCTGGATTGCATGGAGGAGGAAAGCCCGACTTGGTTATAGACTTTGTTCTCTACTTCCTCATCATGGCATGATGATACAACCAGCTGCCATGGACATGTGGAGATATATACCTTGGTCCTCCAAATGTTCCTGAATTGTGACCCTAGCATCCCACACCACTGGCAGGACTTAGCTGGTGATGCTGATAAAACCAGAGGTTTTTACCCCATCTCTGTTTAATTGAACTGAGATTCATGGAGCAGTGCTGCCTTTAATGAGTCAAGTCCTATGGAGCTTTTGAAAAGGAGGAAGAGAAGTGCTGAAGCAAAGTTTAAGTAATTAAGAATGACTGAAAGGTGAAATGTTTACAGAGTTAAGACACAATCAAAACTCTAACCCAATGTACAAGGCTGTTGCCAGAAGCCCTGATACATATGAAGCACTTTATTATATACTGTGGTTATTGTAATGTTCAAACTATAATGAAGATCAATGGAATACAATACGGCTAAATATTATGACTATGTTTCAGCTTAGACTTGAACGCTGCTACTGAAATGAATGGGGTTCTAACGTGCTTAGCTTTGAGCTGCTGATGCCAAAGGTTACAGTAAACACTTTCCAAGGATTGCCTCCTAGTAGTTGACATCTATCCTTTAGACCTCCCATCCATTCAGTTTAAGAGCCTTTACTCCCTGCACAAATTATACGCTGTATTTTAGCCCTATTCTTGGTTACAAATTTATTCCAAATTTTCCCTCAATAAAGGGAAGTGGTGGGAGAAAAAGAAATCGTCATTGTTGGTCAGCTTGTGTTCTTTCATCAGGACAGGCTTACAAAGTTTAACACTTGGCTGGAAAATTGCCTTCAAGCTAAGCAATAAAAGTAAAGCAAATCCCGTTCTGAATTTGTGCGAAAGGCTTTCTTGAATAACCTGGGTCTGGCTTGTGTGAAAGGCAGTTACTCCCAAGAAAGCTTCAGCCTTGGCCCCAGGATCTCTAACCAACGATAGTGCTTTAAAAAAAGATCTGTAATTTCTAATTTACAATTTTTAAGTGAGCCCTGAGCACCTCTGCTTTCTCAAAGTCCGTTGCCTTGCCTGCTTTCCTAAAACCTCCAGGCAAGGGCTGTCCTAAATAGGTCGTTTCAGTTAGTTTTCCCTCCAGGATCTCAGGTTAGATCAAGGCCACAATTTTAAATAACCCCATTTAACTATGTTATATTCTGCTGATGCAGTTTCTTAGCGTTCTTCCACTGTGTGGCCCTGGGAAGTCTCTGCGGGGAGGCCTTCCGGATCAGACCAAGGCCCCATCCCTTCCATTGACGGGAGTAGCCAGGCGGCCCTGGAAGAACCACAAGATAGTCAGGCAGGCGCCCCGGTTCTTTCTCCCAGTATTTTGTCCAAGGTCCGGGATTCACCAGCCACGGTACTTCGGGCGTGGGAAGGGCGTTTTTCCTTAATAACAGTAACAGAGTTGGAAGGGACCTCGGAGGTCATCTAGTCCAACCTACTCCAATGCTCACGCATTGATTGGGACCGTCGAACTGCCGACCTTTCTGATCGACAAACGCAGCATCTTAGCCACTGAGCCACCTAGCCAGGTTGGGTTTTTCAAGGCGCCCTTGAAAGCTGCGGCATGAAACTCGCTGGAAAAAAAAAACTCGGGACGCCGACCTGCGGGGATCCTTTGAAAGAGCCGAGCCATCCACCCCACTTGCCATTTCTGGCAGTTAGAGCCGCGTGCGTGAAGGAGAAAGCGAGGCTTGGTCTCCGGTCCCACCTGCCGCTTTGCCCGCAGGTTCAAAAGAAGATCCGCCAGGGACGTGGCGGGAGACCAGGAGGGTTGGATAGAGCTGCGCCTAAAAAGAACCCCGATCCTGCCTCGCCTTGCTGAGCCGCGGACTTTTCAAATTAAACTCCTCTCCCACAGCTCCCTGCACAGGTTTTTTCCTTTAGTTCTTTCTTATTCTCCTGATCTCTTTCCACCACAAAATCCAGGTGAATTAATCCCTCCCCTTCCTCGCGATCCTTCGCACAATTCGCTCCTTTCTCTTTTTCTCCCATCTAAACAGGGAAGTTATAAATGCCTTACCTTACCGGTGCAGAAAAGCTGGTGCCCGATCTTTTGATCACTTAGGTTTTCTTTCCCCCTAGCACTTTCCAGTGTCAGGAGGTTCCGGGGGAATGGGGAGCGAATGGAAAAGACTTAAAGTGGGAAAAGGACGTACTTTTTCAGATTTTGAAATAGAAAATATTTTTCAAGTAAGTATGAACTGGGTTTAAACGAGTTCATATCCTCGCTACTGTGGTCATTGTTGTTTATTATTATTAGCAGCTGATAACACATACCCGAACCCCCCCGCCCCCCCAAAAAACAACGCTCTATCCAAATCCTACAGCTGGCCAGTTAAATCCGGATATTTGAACAGGAGAAAATGATCCAGATAACCCTCCTAGCACAGAGAGATGATCCCACCCCGCCACCCCCATCCCGCCAGTTTGGATAAATTTCCCTCAGTTAACAGACAAGTGACATTAAGGCAGTAACTTTCGTTGGACTGGACTCTCTCTTATATATAGGAGTCAAAATAGGATTGAAACAGTTTAAAAAACTGCATTAAAAATGACTACTCCAAAGTCCGGGTTCTTAATAGAAGTGGGACCCCATTTCCATCCCTCGGAGGGTAGGTTATCCGTACTAGACAGTGGCCTACGCTTCGGTTTCCTTTATCCTCTACAGCTATCAGATATGGACGGCGGCAGCATTTTTCATCGGCTATTGTTTTAAACAAACGGCATTTTAAAGAGCGATTTTACTATGCAGGTAAAACCACCCTTTAAAATCGCGCCAGTTTTCGGCGTCATTCGTTTTCCTGCCCCTTTTCGCGGCATCTGTCTTAAATGCGGACGCTGGCAACGGCAAGGAAGGGAAAAGCTTCAGGCTTTGATCCGATTTATAATAAAACTGGGGTTCCGACGGATAGCCGGACAGGCTGCGAAGAGAAATAAGAGTTTATTTTATCCCGGCTATCGAGTTGCATATCTTTGCATAATCGCGGGGGCGAACGAGGGCTGAAAAGAAAAGTGGGGGAAAAAATCCTCTCTGCATTTCAACCCCGATTTAAACCAAATAACCTCGAGGTGCAGCCGGCTTCCTGGCTCTTCGGCGTCCTTCATGTGAGGGAGAGCTGGCCAAAACGGAGAGGCGTCTCACCGAGCCGCCTCGTTCGTCCGCCTGGCCGGAGCTGCGGACGGAAATCGTGTTCGGCTCCTAATATCGAAAATCAGCCGTTGCGTCGACTTGCTTCCTCACCTCCCGGCTTCTGCCGGCCCGATCTTAAGACACGCTGTGCCTGCCGCTCCTCACCCACGCTGCGACGCCGGCCCGAGGAAGATACCAGCCCTTAGCAACGCGCCTTACTCCGCTGTCATCTGCTATTCCGCTTCCAGTGAGACAAGCGGCAGCTTCTATAAAGGGGAACTTGGAACTGGGGTCCTTTGGGGGAAGCGAAAGTGAAAAAGGAGCGGGAGGGGGAAGGGTCGGAGAAGTTCACCCAAATCCATTGAAAGAGTTTTGGACAGTGCCCGGCGGGGGGTTTGAGTGTACATGAAAGTTAAACTAGGACGGATCAGGATCTGGAGGAAAGCGGCTGCTCAGATTCCCCAGATTAACAAGGACAGGGTCCGTCCCGTTCCCCGAGGTAGAACGCCGCAAATTAGCAGCTTTAATCGCCGAGAGGCAGCCCGGTTGAGGGATCTGGGGAGGGCAGGGATTAAAACGAAAGCAAGGGGAGATCGGGACCTCAAGAGCCTTGTTAACTTCAGGAGGGCTTAGCTGGGGTTGAGTTTGCAGCTAATATTGACTCCGATGCTTAAAGTAAGCAAAAAGCAAAAAGAAACACCCCAAAGGTTTGGGAAGTATTAGGAATTTTTTTTTTAAAGAAAGTGAATTCTGTAGGATTTCTCTTGGGCGCTGTTAGCCAATGCTCTGGGGCGCTTGCTTGGAAGAAGCTGGCATTTTAGCGCCGGGATCCTAAACCGGTTTGTAAAGAAAATTGGATAATTTTCTAGTTTGAGGTGCAAAAGAATGGTTGCCGTTGCCTCTGCCCAACGGTCCTGTTCACAAGAAGGGGGTGATTACGCCCTTCCCGATTAATCCGTAATCAAAACTTTGATGAACGACTTTAATCAATGACTTCTTGCTGAATCTGGTCTATAGGGCAGCTCGGTGGTGCCGAATACTCCGGATCAAACGTGCGTCCTCCTCCAACAGTTGCTTCTTTCGCCAAGTGTTTTACATTCGTACATCGGAATTCTTCCCCAAATGACCTTTGGTATTTTGCTTTTCCTCCCGAGCACGCAACTACCGCCGTTGGCAACGTTTAATAGTTGGGTTTATGGCTCTTGTTTGAACACGATTTAAGCCTAGACGTGAAGCGCGGCAGATCTCGAGTTTTAGCTAAAGCTGAGCGTTAAGAGCATCGGCCAGCCCCGTCCTCTTGGGAAGCCTTCCGAAGGCGCCCTATTGACCGGCCTTCGCGCTGACAAGCGGTTTCGCCTCTCCGAAAGAGAGTCGGAGCCAAGGACCCGCTGCCCGAGCTGAAAGAGAGAGACTAAAAGGAGGAACTGCAGATCTCTTCGTTGGACAAAACCCTTCTGGCGGAAGCCTTAGTGCCCCTAGAGATCGCGCACCCTCAGAATTTCGGTCAAGAATCTGTAGCCATTTTGGAGTAAGGTTGGTATAACATTTAACCGGTCGTCGCCCAGGCCTATTTTTTGGTTCCATGACTTGCTTCAGAGGCCGTTTTGGAAAGGATTGCTTCTCAAAAGGCCAAAAAGTCAGTTTCTGGGAAGCCTGAGCAAACGGCGTTGGGAAGTGTAATTGGGGCGGGGGAGAGACTCGAAGTTGCAAATCGGCCGGGCGCTTTGCAAAAGAAGGACAAGTCATGGGGGGGGGGGGGAGGACACTCTTCTCGCACCTGCCCTCCCCCCCCCCCTTCTTGGTTCCGCATCTTTAATCCCGTGCAAAGAAGCGACTCGGCTGCATTGGTGTAAAGAGCTTTGAGTTTAGGGGTTCTCTTAGAGTTGTCTGATATTTCCAGCCTCGAGGGTTGCGTCTAGCCCAGAATTTCATGTCAAATATTTTGGAATTTCTGGTGTTGGGAGTGGAGAAGAAAAGTGGAATTTATCTGGGAATGTCAAAAGGTAGACCTTGGAGAAAGGGCGGTTACCATGCCTAGCAGATATAGGAATAGAATAAATGTGTCAAGGCGTAGCGCATCTTTATTGTGCAGTATTTAATTCTGCTAGTTTAGTTTTTGGAAATTGCAGCATTCTCCTTCCTTCCTTCCTTCCTTCCTTCCTTCCTTCCTTCCTTCCTTCCTTTCTCCCTCCCTCCCTCCCTCCCTCCCTCCCTTTCAAAAAGTTTCTGCTCAGATGGGCTAACCATTCGCGACAAATAGACTTATTTCTTTCCTATTTAGACTTACTGAAATAAATCCAGTGCTTCTCCATATATCACAATTAAATTGATTTAAGCCCGTATGCTTATCGACAGCCTGGACTGAAGTCTAAGAAAAGAAAAGGCAAGAAAAAGGCAAGCCACACTCCGACACCCCTTCCAATTTCATTTTCAAACTGCTCCTTAACTGTCCAGTTTGAGAAAAATCGAGAATGGGAGGTTGAAAAAGAAGACTAGAAAATCAGGAGGGGAAAAAGAATCTAATTTGTTCTTCATCAACAGCTCCTAATGGCTTGTTTTCGTTTAGCACGACCAATTTCCTACCTTCTTTGATGGAGGTAAATATTCTAATCTGATTCAGTTCACCTCCTGTGGATTGCCAGAGACAATCGTGACAGACGGAGCGTTTTGCAAATCACAAGGAACCGGCTTCCAGGAGCGAACGGCCTCCAAGAAACTAGAGGGTCTAACGGACGGGAGGCCCCTTTTCCCACAGAAGGAGCAGCACACATAAAAGGCAGAAGAACCGGAACATTTCTGAATCTGGGCAGAGCGAGGAAATGCGGGGGTTGCTCTCTGCCCCCGAAAAACCGAACCCCTTTCTTCCACCGGATGCTCCTAAGGAAATGTGAAGACAGAGACCCATTGAAGGGTTTGAAAAGCTTCCGCAACGTTGCCACTGCGCCAGACGGGCAGCAGTGGTAGGGCGGACACTTGTGCCCCGTAGACCCCAAAGGTTTTCCTAAACACCATTCAGCCGGTTTTAATCCCGCAGTTGGGACTGAAGGGCGGGGGTGGGGGGGGGGGAGAGAGAGAATGGGAGGCGTTAAGATGGACGTTGAAACCTGCGCCACTAACGCCTGCGCGTGTTCCTTGTGCCTTATGCACGGTTGCGATGGGATCTGTCCCCCCAGTGTTTCGGATCCGAGGCTTGCAGTTTGCCCGCAACCCTGGGACTTTCTTCTTCCCCCTTAGTAGAAGGGAAATCCTCTAAAATCATCAGGAAATGCCCTGCGTAGGGAATTCCCAAGACCGGATAAATAGACCGCTTAGAAAAGTGATTCCGAATAAAAACGTCCAGAATCAATACTGTGAACTGAGGATTTTAGAAAGTGTGTGGGTGTTTTTTTGTTTTTTTGTTTTGTTTTGTTTTTTTAGAACACGGGTTTGAGAAAAAGGGAAATATTATAATAATATTGTAGGGTCTGGGAACGAAAGCTGCAGTCTGGGCAATGCATTCCAAAGCAGAAGAGGACTTCTTTTCGGGAACTGTAAACCATAGCTTCTCGCAAGACTTCAGTGTAATGTAACCCTGGACCTCTTGAGCACGGACATAACTTGGGCAAGAAATCAGGATCCCGCGAAACCTTTCGCCTTTCCCTCCGCTGTTGCTTTGGGTTCTCCAGTCCGAAGACCCTAGGAAAAAGGCTCAGAAGAAAAGGGGAAGGGGAGTGGGGAAGGAGACAGAAAAGAGGGCGGCGGAGATTGGTAGTAGGCAACGCCATTAGCCAGATTAACCCGAGAAGCAATTAGTAGTAACACTCAGAAAGGGATCAACCTTAACTCCCTGGGGGGGGGAGGGGGGGTTCGGAAGAGTCAAAGGAGCAGAGGACCAAAGCGCGACCCCACTAATGCCTTTCCTTAAGGCTTCATGCCCGATTCCTCCCCGCTCTCCTGCCGACACGCCCATCGGCCCCGCCTCCTCCGCATCCCCTCCTCCCCCTCCCCCCGCCCAAAGAGAGGAAAAAAACTAGTTTTATTCGCGATCCGATAGAGACCCGGGAATTCAATCCAGGATGACGTTGCCTGGGTATAAAAAAGGAAAGAGGTCGGAGCGGATTAGAGACTCCAGGCAGTTGACATCTGGAGGAGGAAACGGACGGCTGTGGAGGTGGAGGAAGAGGAGGAGGAGGAGCTGCAGGAGAAGAAGGGAAAGGGAAAGGAGGCACGGGGGGTGGGGGGGGGCGATGGCACGGAGTTCCAAGGCGAAGAGCCTTCCTCTTCCCCCACCCTCGGCCTCTTAAGGAACGGCTGGCCTGCAGGGCCCCCTCGCCCCCTCCCCCAAGAAGCCAGGCTCGTGTCCCCCTCGCCCCCCGGCCGGCCCAGCTCCGGCCACATTTCGGTCTGCCTCTTCCAGGAGAAGGTCCGGTCGCCGCGGCCGCCGCCGCTCCTCCCTCCGAGCAGAGCGCCGGAGGGGATGCCTGCTGGCATGTTCAGCATCGACAGCATCTTGGCGGCCAGACCCCGCGGGAAGGAGTCGGGGCTGCTGCAGCATCAACCTCAGCACCCCGCGCAGCAGCCTCAGCCCAGCGCGGCGCCCGTCGTCTTCTCGGCCAGCCTGCACGGAGGGGACACTCTCTACGGCCCTGCCGGCGGCGATTACGGCGGATATTACTCGCGGGCCGTGGCTCCGGCGTCTAACCTGGCCGCCCTCGGTGGATCTAGGCTGGGAGGCTACGGCAACTATTACTACGGGCAACTTCACGTCCAGGCATCCGCAGTGGGTCCCTCTTGCTGCGGCGCCGTGCAGCCCTTCGGCGCTCAGCAGTGCTCCTGCGTCCCAGCAACAGGTAAGGCAGAAATGCCCCCCTCCCCTCGCCGCCCCACTCGTCCGTGTTGCTGGGGGCTTCCTCCAGTGGGGGGGGGGAGGGGTTGAGAGAGAGGCGAGATTAAAAAAAGAAGCAAGATCCCCTCCGGAGTGCCCTTTCCCTCCTCTCCATCAATCCTGCCCCGCCCTAGGTACTCCTGCGGAAAATAACAGAGAGAAACGTAGGCCGGAAGGTCTATGGATATTTTTAGCCATCCAGATCGTGGTTGTCCCAGAGATGCTTCCCCCCTCCCTTTTTTTTCCCCCAAGAGGCAACTGGACTGTCTTGTTTTTCTTTGAAGACGTTTCGCTTCTCCTCCGAGAAGCTTCTTCAAAACTTTCTCTTCCTCAAAGAAAAATAAGAAAGTTCCGTTGCCCCTTGAAAAAAAAAGGGGGGACACCACATTTCGAAACTGGAAGGGTTTCCCTCCGCGACAGAGAAACTGAATTTCTGTAGCCGAGGGTAGGAAGGTACAGCCGGCTCTTGAAACTTCTCTTCGGCTGGAGAAAGTTTGAAGGGCGCGGATCTCAGGTTGCCCCCCTCCCCCCCTCCTTTTCCCGGCTGCCGGCAGCACCGGGAGCGTGTGATGGAATGCGAAACAAAGCTGCGGTAGATTCCATCGCGTTGGCTGGAAGTGACGTTGGATGCTAAATCCAGGCGACCTGGTCCCGAGATGATTTTGGCTTGAGAACCGGGGCGAGTGATGGTTTCCTCGCCGACACAATTGTATTTACACGCTCTGACAAACGGCGAGTAACTGGGATTAAGGCGTCCTACGCTTTGCCTTGGGAATAATTCTGGCAACGTTCGAACAATGATACTGTTGTCCCAAGGCTTATTTATCGGGCATTAAACTCTACTCAAATAAGGGCTGGCCTCCGAATAAACAAAGATTACACGTTTAGTTATAACTGAGCTGCTCCTTTCTGAAGCAGTCACCCTAATTCGATTTTAACTTTCCGGTCCTAATCCAATATTCGTTTTTTTTTAAATTTTATTTATATGCCGCCCTTCTCCGGAGACTCAGGGCGGCTTACAATGCGTTAAGCAATAGCCTGCATACTTTTGTATATTTATACAAAGTCAGTTTATTGCCCGCACAAACTGGGTCCTCAATTTACCTACCTTAGAAAGGATGGAAGGCTGAGTCAACCTTGAGCCTGGGGAGATTCGAACTGGTGTAATTGCAGACAGCTGGATGTTAATTACGGTACTTTAGTCTGCAGAGCTAAACCAGGCTCTTTGAAACAGCATATGACATAGAATATACTTACAGATAGATACATTCAAAATTAAAATGTTCCTATTCCCATTTAAAAAGGTGGGGGGCAGCAGACCAGGAACCGAGAATTAAACAAAATATAAATAGATTCACCTTGAGTTAAAACGGGTGGGTGCGTGAGAAATAGGAGCGGAACCGATCTGAGGATGACCGTCCTAAATATTTAGATCACTATCTCACTTGTGATTTATAGCGTCGATCAACCATCCTTGTGTCAAGTTGATGGTAATGGTGGGATGCTAATGTTTCACATCGCTGCGACTAAATTGAAAGACCCTTATAAATAATAAAGGAGAAAGTTTGTAGCTCAGGGTTGAAATGAGGGGTCCTTGGTCCTATCTGATCTTGGTTGTATTCTTGCAGATGTTTCATTATCCAAATTAGGTGACTTGGTAGTAGGGATCTCCCTACTAGCACTGATGATGTTACCCAGAGAGCATCAAGGATCCTTCAGACCCTTATAACTCCAGAGGAAGGAAATTACTTTACATCAAGATGCTCCTCGATCTAAGCTGGATTCGTCTCTACTCCGATCTGTTCTCAACCCTTGAAGCCAATTGGGTCCTTTCTAGAAACATACTCAGAATTCCTTCCTTTCTCCAAGTCCGGAATGTCTTCATTTAATAGTTTTCTTGTTCCGTTGCAGAAAACATTAAACTGGCACTAAAAGTAACAATTCCCCTGTTTGAAAGTAGCGATTTAAACAGACAGGGTTCTTTCCTAGGAAACAATGATCATTTCTGGACTTCTGCTGATTCAGGGGGATTTATGGCTTCGTAGTAAAAGTGGCTGCAAAATGTACATTCTCAGCTCCTTAAACAAACGCAACTCACTCTCTTCTACATAACTAAAAAGGATAAATTTAGGGCAATGAGCACCCATGTCTTTAGTGAACGCCTTAGTTAAGTCATTCGCGGGGAGGGGGGGTGAAACCTTTGGGATGCATATTCAGTGTAAGATTGGAAAGTGGGGTAGCTTTAAGGAGCTTCTCCAAGACTAAGATAGAGAAGGATCTGCAGCCCGGACAGGTGAAACCTCAAGTCGAGGATTTTTACATTTCTTTCCACGATGTGTACAAGTTCAGTTTTGTGTTAGCGGGCATGTCCGCGTCTCCCGCCTCACAATTCCCACCAATGAGTCCGGAACCGAAGGGCCCCCGTGAAACCCGCCATAGCATCGATCCGCCGCCTCTAGCAAGCAAGCAAACAAGCTCTGGCTTGGCTCTTTTGCGTGGGATGGGGCGGGTTGGAATGGGACGTAACCTGACGTGATGTAATCCGGAAACTTGGCCAGTTCAAAGGGATGCCACCTTGTTTGCTCTTTTTCTCCAGGCTACGAAGGGACAGGCTCAGTCCTAATGTCTCCCGTCCCGCATCAAATCCTGCCCTACATGAACGTGGGCACCTTGTCCCGGACTGAGCTGCAGCTTCTAAACCAGCTCCACTGTCGGCGGAAAAGGAGGCATCGCACCATCTTCACGGACGAACAGCTGGAGGCGCTGGAAAACTTGTTCCAGGAAACCAAATACCCCGATGTGGGCACCAGGGAACAGCTGGCCAGAAGGGTACATTTAAGGGAGGAAAAAGTGGAGGTAAGGTGATCTTTCTTCTGGGAGAGAGGGAGGGAGGGAGGGAGGGAGGGAGGAAGGAAGGAAGGAAGGAAGGAAGTAGTAGTTGATGTGGTAGCGACTGCTTGGCACAAGGGTGGGTGCAGGGAGAGGTAGAGAAGCGAATGGGGTTAACCTGGCTTGCAAGTGAGTAGTGGAAAGATTCAAAAAACTTTGGGGATCTTTTAGCCTACACCCTGACAATTGTCAAGAATATGCAGTCCCAAGAATAGCAGTGGGCTGCTCCTTACTAGGAACAGGACGGCAATTAGAATCATTATTCTTAACATCCGACTCCTGAAGTTCAAGGGCAACCGAAGAGGTAGAAATTAAATGCAGGGCTGGATTTCGTGGGAAGCAGTTGCTGGCCAGGTTTTGATCTCCCTGGGACCCCCACTTCCCTTTCTGCACTACTCAGTTGGGTGGGTATTTACTTTACCCTCAGCGAACAGCTCTGCTACCCTATAGCCACTGAATGCTCGGAGTAAACGCCACTAAGCACATTTCTTTCCGACTGATGTCTTGGGGGAATGGCTGAAGGAGGCTTGGAGTTGATTGACTTCAATTCTCTGAAGCGCAAAGTCGGGCTGTCTCCCTTACAGTGAGCGATCCTAGCCTTAGTTTAGCGAGTTCTTTACTCCCCAAGGCGTGAGAACAAGCCATCCCCACCACCACCCGCCGTCCAAATCTAAATTCTGCTTCTCGCAACCTATTCTTATGCAAAGATCAAACGCTTCCTAATTCGTTGGGATTGTGAGATCCCACCACCTTTATTGTCTTGAGTCAGACCTTCAGCCACCAGCTGCTTCCGTTGTCAGGGCCTTGCTTATCTTGGGTGAAAAATCACCTTCAAGTCTACTTTGTTGTGGAGCGAAAAATCCCGGGAAAGCATTCACTGAAGCCGCTTGTTTTCAGAGACAGTTGTTCCCTTAATTTTTTCTTAGACGCCCAATAGCTTGCAAGGCTGTGCACTCAAAGGCGGTTCAGAAGCGTGATCAGCACCGATCTGGCCAGGGAAAAGACCAGATCCCGACGGTTGCGTCCTTCCTGCAGCTGCAGTTTCTTTCCCGGGCATTCATTTCCCAGACATCTCCACTGCTTTGATCTTTAGGGCGAGGATCTTTCCCTTGCCAAGCTGATGCTTTTGCAAATAGGAAGGTTCCTATTTGCAGAACTCACAGGCTACTGAATTTGCGGGCCGCGCCTGGGGTTTTCATTGTAGGAAAAAGCAACAGCTCCCACGGTGGGGATTCCAATAGAGAAAACACAATCTTCAGCTTTGCAGCAGCCAACCTCACCACGTTGGCTTTGAAGAAGCAACTCTGCACGTGATGAAGACTTCCGACTAGAATGGGAAGAGCAAGGGGCCCACTTCCAAGAGAGATGGAGTCCCAGTTCCCCGGAGAAGCGTGGCCAGTCTCCTGCTCAGCGCCTGTGCAGTCAAGAAAAGCCTGGGGTTGTTGGGCTCGTCCCAAAAGCCGCCCCCACCCCTTTTCAGATTAAAGTTCGCTCATCCAGACCCAGGGTTTGAGCGCAACCCAAACCCTGAGTGTTGGACCGCCTCCACTGAACAGGACTGTGAACCGACTATAGGATGGGAGTAGAATCCAGGGGAGACATGGTAGCCGTCTTCCAATACTTGAGGGGCTGCCACAGAAAGGAGGAAGGGGGTCAAGCTGTTTTCCAAAGCACCTGAAGGCCAGACAAGGAATAATGGGTGGAAACTGACCAAGGAGAGATTCAACTTAGAAATGAGGAGGAACTTTCTGACAATGAGAACAATCAACCAATGGAACAGAAGTTGCCTTCGGGAGCTTCGTGGTGTAGGGTCTCCTGTTTGAGGGGGGGCGGTGTCGGCCTAGATGACCTATAAGGTCCCTTCCAACTCTGTTAATCTGTTATCTGACCCCAGGGATCGGCTTCCCGAGACTTCGCTCCCTCGGGCGCCGCTTCTGAACCCCGCGGGTCCGTGTTCCCACAGCCAGTAAAGACCTCTCTCTCCCTCCCCTTCTTTTCTTGAATGCAGGTTTGGTTCAAGAACCGCAGGGCCAAATGGCGGCGACAAAAGCGGTCTTCTTCAGAGGAGTCGGAAAATGCCCAAAAATGGAATAAAGCTTCCAAGACGTCTCCAGAGAAGCTACAAGAAGAAAGCAAAAGCGATTTGGACTCGGACAGCTGATGGCTTTGTCACACAGACCCACGCAGGCGCGCGCACAACACACAACACACACCCACACACATAAACGCCCGGAGAAGCTGCCGGTGGGGCTGGACTCGATTTCTCTTGGCCACTTGCACGAGGAGGCGCTCGCAACTCTTGCACAGACTCTGCCTTGGCAGGGAGAGGGAGGAGGGAAGGTAGACCTATGTGTATATATTGTACCCCATCCCGGAGTCAACACTTTGAAATAAAACGCGTGGCGGCGGAGTTGCATGGGCTGAGGCTCGCCGCGGATCTTTCCTTCCTCAGAGATTTCTGAGCTCTCCGGCGGGGTGGCCCAAGAGAAGTGAGAGGGCCCGGCTTGCCTGCTCCCCTCGGCTTTACTTAGGAAGTTTTTTGTTTTATTTTAAACTTGTTTAAGGTAGCTATAGAGAATGTTGTTACTCATCACCTTGAACCAGTGGTGAAATCCAATTTTTTTTACTACCGGTTCTGTGGGCATGGCTTGGTGGGCGTGGCTTGGTGGGCGTGGCAGGGGAAGGATACTGCAAAATCCCCATTCCCACCCCACTCGGGGGCCAGCCAGACGTGGTATTTGGTGGTTCTCTGAACTATTCAAAATTTCTGCTACCCGTTCTCCAGAACCTGTCAGAACCTGCTGTATTTCACCCCTGCCTTGAACCCCCGGCTCCAAGGAGAGATGCTAATTCTCTGTACTAGAGAAACCTGGCAGGGTGGATTGTAGGGCGTGGTCAAAAAATTTAAGAGGCAATTGGGAGGGTGTCATTGAAGCCCCATCCACTCTGTATGGTCCTCATAAAGCCACAGCAGAGTGATCAAAACTCTGCTGTGGCTGCCACTTGGCAATTGTTTTTTACCTTGACCCTGACTAGTGACTTTTGCAGCAGCACCACCACCACCGTCCAAGCTGTCCAATGGCAAGGAAGGATGCTGAGGTTGCCTGTCCATGCAGGATGACTTGGGAGTAAGCCTCCTTTGACTCAGGACACATCACCCAGCAACGAATTTGGCTAGCTATTTGTTGTAATGAGATTTTTTCCTGGGGATTTTGGGTATGACAAAGCTTGCTAGGGTCAAGAAAAGCCATTTCTCTTAGATGCCCTGCATTGTCCAGCAGGATAGAAGGCAATATTAACAGCAGCTGATTGGGAAATCAGACAGCGTGGGAATCTCTTGCTTGGGCCATTTCTAAAATGCAAGCATCTCCCCCCCAGGAATCTGGAAAAGACAGGGCCTAAGGGGGGAGGGCTCATGTTCATACCTTAAAGAAAGAGCAAGGGGTGCTGGGGAAGCCGCAGAAATAATCAGCTTCTGCTTGGTTTGGGATGTTCTGGATTAAGCAGGACCACAATTCCCACAGGTTTGGGAATACAATGACCAATGGGGATTGCAGAATTAGTACCATCAGGATATAGCAATAAGCATAAGGAAGCTATCCAAGGTTTACAGTGCAGAAAGTTATTGCTCTCAGATAACTGTTTTGCAGGTACCGTCTTGCAGGGATAACCTAACATTATAAGCAGCAACTACTGTGTTTCCCCGAAATTAAAACCCCGTCTTATATTAATTTTTGCTCCGAAAGACACATTAGAGCTTATTTTCTGGTTAGGTCTTATTTTGGGGGAAATACGGTACTAAATGCACCCATCTGGCTGACAATCTTAACTGGGGCTTATTTGTAGGGCTTATATTACGAGCATCCTGAAAAATCATGCTAGGACTTATTTTCCAGTTGGGTATTACTTTTGGGGAAATGGTATTAAAATTAGTTGTCTCACAGGAGCTTTTCAAAAGGCAACTGGACTTCTTTGTTTGTTTTTTTCCTTCTTGAAAACCATTTCGCTTCTCATCCAAGAAGCTTTTTCACTTCTACTGAAGAAGATTCTTGGATGAGAAGTGAAATGTTTTCAAGGAGAAAAAACAAGAAAGTCCACTTGCCTTTTGAAAAATACTTTTGGAACAACCATGACCTGGATGAGAGACCATTAGGATTATGGTAGTTAAAATGGTACGCACACAAAATCCAACATTCAGAGTTGAGCTGAGAATTGAGATATCCTTATTCGGTTCAACCAAAATTACCCAAGAGACAATGCAAGTTTCCCACCTCTTCAAGACTGTTCATCAAGCATCTCAGAGAGTTTGAAATATTTTGCATGATGAGGACTCCTGGACAAAATGAAGAACTTGCTCCCTCTTTTGCACTTTCTGAAGTTTTGAAGTTTTGCACAGTTCCAAATTGCTGAACTGTGGATAATGGATTGTTTCCCCTCAAGGAACAACATGGCCATCATTTTTTATACAAACAGCCCAGACTTTTAGAAGATGTGAAACACAAGCTAACTTTCTGTCAAATTCCTTGTAATTTGTTGAGATCCAGGCCAATGTGTTTTTATCTGTCAAAGATGAAACACTTTAACTGATTTTTGGACAGTTCCTGTAACTGGAAGTTCATTAAACCTAGGAACAGCAAAAGATTTTTAAAAAATTCCTCTCTTCCCAAAAAAAAGAACTAGTAAGTCAGAAATATGCTTTCATGAGTTTGAAATTTCCCAGATTGAATGCTTAGGTGTTTATTGAGTATAAGTGCAAATTTAAAAGTGGGATAAAACAGGCTTCAGACATATTCTTGAAAGGATAGGAAGACTTTGAAAAAGTATCTTCTTTTCTTCACACACCATTGGGTAAGTCATATATCAGTTAAATAAGGTGTTATTGACTTCAATGTGCTTTATCCACAGGTAAGTGTTTCTTTAGGATTGCCAATTGAGACAGTTTATTTTGTAAGCCACAAAAATAACCAATGGGCCGAAACTTCTGAAAAGTTTTGCAACTTTGTGGAGCTCAGAGTAAGAAGAAGAGACAAGGCAACTGCCCAGCAATCTTCAGTGTATCAGAAAGTCACATTCTCTATTTCTCTGTTTCCTCAGAGATCATAGGTATACAGTTCCAATCTCGAGATTCTTCAATGATCAATGGATCTGCTCTAAAGAATTGTGGCTGTGTAACATGGTGTCTTCATCAGAGAGCCCTGCATATTCGGTGCCATGCCTGAGAGTCACATTTGGGTATTTTGGAACAAAATTAAGATGAGTGTAAAGGGGCAAGGTGTATATTATTTCCCCACCCTCCTGGCCACAACCCCATTTTTTTCCCCCACAGCAAATGGGTTGCTCTGAACAAATCTGTAGCAAGAATGTCTTTTTGTCTGTTCTTTTTGCAACAGAAAGGCAAATTGGTCTTCTCATCTCCTGGTCAAGTTTGAGGAAACAGATGGGTCAGGGAAGAGATTCGGCTCTGCAGAGGAGCCACCATTGCAAGGAGAAGGCTGCAGTTGCATCTCCAAAGGGGAAGAGCTCTAGACTTGTTACCCTGCTATCACTGGTGATGGATGGTGGTGATAGGGTTTCAGGCAATATTTTACGGGGTAATGTAATGTTTGAATTCACTAGGAGTAATGAAAGTTTACATTATCAAAGTAATAAAAAGTACACCTGCTGTAGATGTATATGTCCACTGCCTCCATCCCTGATGCCATACAAATAAGAATATTTGGAGAAGACATATCTGTTGAGTGTGCTCTTTGAAGATCAATCCAGGCTCCCCACTGCTTCAGTCAGCTGTAGCCATCTGCCAAATGACTTGGGGCCCCATGGCTGTAGGGCCCTGAAGTTGCCATGCCCAAGAGTCTGGTAACGCAGTGAACTAAGTGCTGTTAAAGTAGCACTTAGCTGCCAGCTGCCTGCAATTACTGCAAGTTCAAATCTCACCAGGCTCAAGGTTGACTCAGCCTTTCATCCTTTCAAGGTAGGTAAAATGAGGACCCGGACTGTGGGGGCAATAAGATGACTTTGTATTAAAAGAACACCACTGGGGGGGGGGGAGAGGGGCGAAAGCCCTACTAAGCAGGTATATACAAAAGTATGAAGGCTATTGCTTAATGCATTGTAAGCCGCCCTGAGTCTTCGGAGAAGGGCGGCATATAAATCAAACTAATAAGTAAGTAAGTAAGTAAATAAGTAAGTAAGTAAGTCCAGCCACAACTGACTCAATGATTCTGAATAGGTGTAGGATTGGACTGTGGCAAAGCTAGATAGAGGAGGCAGAAGTACTCAAATAGTGACCTGGTTCATGCATCACACTGGCTAGTGGAATAAACTAACATTAACAAGATGACGTCTTGAGCTAATTCATAAATCTTCACTACAAATCCCAGGAGCAGGACCGATAAGGCAGTTGTGTCTGCTCATATGATGTAGAACTTCAGCTTTATTTGTACAATACGTGTATCCTTGCCCTTCCTTAAAGTAAGGAAGATCTCTTGCTATGGGGCTAGAGATGATATTACTGTGTTCTATCCTCTTTCGCTTTCAATTTTAGGAAGAACTCTCCTGAAGCAAACTAAATCTTGATCAGAAACAACCTGATTAATAGTGTGCTAATAGAGTGCTAATTAGCTATTGCTAATCTCCTTGAGGATGCCCTTGTATGATTGACTGATGGATTGAAGGATCTTTGTGCCTAAGACTCCTCAATTGGCAACTTGAAATATCACCATTCCACACACCCACTACATTCATCCAGGCCCATCCCACCATGTTAAGGAGAGTGATTGGTGGTTATTTTCCCACCAGCAGAAGGCACTCGATGAGAAAGGAAATGAAGGGAGCCATGGTGGCTCAGTGGTTAGAATACAGTACTGCAGGCGACTTCTGTTGACTGCCAGCTGCCTGCAGTTTGGCAGTTCAAGTCTCATCAGGCTCAAGGTTGACTCAGCCTTCTATCCTGGGTAAAATGAGGACCCAAATTGTTGGGGGCAATAGGCTGACCAGAGAGGGCTGTAAAGCCCTGTGAAGTGGTATATAAGTCTAAGTGCTATTGCTAATTTCCTTGAGGATACCCTTGTATGATTGACTGATGGACAAACAATACTTCAGTGCTGATACAGCTAAAGATAATCCAGACCTGTCTCATTCATTAGCTGGGGATGGGGTGAAAGCAACATCATGGAGATACAGAAATAAAACAAATTCTAGCTAGACTAGGTTTGTGCCATTATTAGGTATACATGGGGCGAGGTCCAAGAAATATAACTATTTAAACTAGTAATATGAAGACATGCTGTGAAAGAAGCTGAAAATTATCAAAGATGATCAGTTTTATCATTCCCTGGTTTTCATTAAATGCTAACTCTTCCAAACAATAAGATAATTGGAAAGACTTGCCATCTTAGAACAAGAACATTGTATCTATTGCTGTGATCTCCCAAATCTGTTCTGAAAATATGAACCCCTTCTTTCCTATGGAAAGCAGATCTTTTTTGGCTTCAGGCTCTCCAGACAAAGAATCAGGAAGCTGTGCTCCAAATGAAACCCCACAGGGTCAGCATACAAACACAGAAATTAACTTTTCAGAATGCAATGAACGAGGCCTTCAGGAAAAACGTGAGGCTAAGTCTTTGCCCAATTCTTCTCACACAGTACAAATGATATTTTCTCAGCAAAGATGAAGGTAGGATTTGGATTATAAAAGGCTACATGTCTAAACTGTATCAATGAAACCATTTTTGTCTTCTGACTATTTTACACACTGATGCATCTGCATTCCAATATAAATGCTGCACAGAATCAAAACTCATAGCAAGAATGGATGAAGCGACGACCTGAAACACAAAATGTATATGAATGCAGATAAAGTAAAAATGTTTCACTAAACAATTATCAATTTCAAATCAATCTTTAAAAATCTATCATTTAATATTGGTGTATATTTGTATGCACATATTTAGTGGAACTTCATGGAAATAATGTAACAGTTAAATGTCTGTCTACCAGTGTCACTTCATTTTTGTTTTTGTCTTTCTACCACAAGAAGTTTTTTTCCCCCAAATTAATTTTATTTTAAAATGTTATGTATTGGTCCTTAAGTGATGAAAATCCTCAGCATCTTAGCTATCTTCGATATCTTAGAAGAATGAGAAAAAAATAGCCCATCATTTCTGATGGTGAAAATAACAAAGGCAATATTAAAAGTGATATAAATGAAATAAATGAGGGGAATTTACAAAAAGTGCATTTAAAACTAGGGCAAACCCACTCATCCCTAAGGTCTTCCTATAGTAACCTTGAGAAGAGACACTCCATGTCCCTATTCAGACAATCTTCTAGATAGGGGCATGGGGTGTGCGTGTTGTAAAACAAGACAAAACATTTTGATAGGTCTTTGCACATACCCCTGTAACTACACTGAGATGCTGGCCATTTTGTTTTTGCACCTTGCATCCTAGAACAGCAGAGGTACTGCCACAATGGGCTATCTAGGTAGGGTTATAGCTGAGGTCCAAACTCTGTAGCCAAGAGGTGGCTCAGATGATCATGCTAAGTGCAGGGAGCAATCTAATGGGAATCAGAAAGTCCTGGGATTATTCAGGAGACATGGCTGCCTCCAGAGTTTTTCCTTTTCTCCTTTTTAAGAAAGCATACTTTAAAATCTCATTACTAAAAAAATGACTTGCAGTCAGTGCTCCCTCCCTTTATTATCTTATGGGTGCTAAGCATATTCTTTTGTATGTTATTTGCTTGCCAAATTGTTATGACTAATCAAACTAAATGTGCAATTTTTGATACTTCTCTCATAATTACATATGTTGGATACGTAGGTTTACTTTTACAAAATGTCATTTACAACAGACTTTTGCAAATGGCAAAGGCACTGTTAGCTTTGCAACTGATAAGCCTTGCATAACCTCCCACCACTGTTCATGACCTTTCTCATCTTAAACCAGGTGAAGACATTTGAATTACAATGAGTTTCTCTGCAAATGGGCCCATGAGGGCTCTTTACATAGTTGCAAATGAGTGCAATGTTACCATGTTAAACTTATGTTGCTATATGTTCAGATATGTTCAATGCTTCTGCCTTGCTAAACATGATAAGAATATTGCGCAAAGGGGAAACCTGACAGCAGTATGTCTCAAAGGTGCTTTTTCAAGAGGCAACTGGACTTTCTGAAGAAGCTTCCTGGATAAGAAGCGAAACATCTTCAAAGAAAAACCAGAAAGTCCAGTTGCCTCTTGAAAAAGCACCTTTGGGACAACCATGATCTGGATGACTGAGAAGCTCCGTAGACATTTAGCTACTGACAGCAGTGTCCAATATACAAGGATGGACATGGGCAGTCTCAGACCTGTGTGTCTCTCCCAGGCCGCTTTTCTTTATTCTACCAGCCCTACCAAAAGTGCTCTACATTTCAGTGCTGTGAATGCCCTAAATGGCTGCTTAACTTCTCATTCTTTTGAAGTGAGAATCAGAGGAAAAGGCTTGCTTAAGCCTAATGCAGTTTGAATAGTTGAGTGGTTGGAGGCTCTGCAGCAACCCAGAGCACCAGAAAAGAAACAGACCGCCTATATCAGGGATCACCAACCTTTTGGACCTCAGGGACCACTAAATAAACTAAACTTCATAATATTAAATTCCGCAGACCACTAATATGATCTGCCTAATGACTGGCTGGGTGGGCATGGCTAGGTGGTCATGTGACTGGGTGGGCGTGACCAACTCGATGTCACTCATGTCGAGGGGTGCCTTGCCAACCTCTACTCACCCCTCCCCTCCCAGCCATTCCTCGTCTCCTCACCTGGGCTCCTTAGGGCCCCAACAGGAAGCAGTTGTTGGAACTAACCAGCCACCACGAGAAAGAGTTGGCAAAACAGCTGACTCAGTTCAAATTGGATCTGACCGAGAAGGAGGCTCAGCAGAAGCACTTCACTCAGGACTATGAGCATAGGCTTTCCAAGCAGAGGGTAGACCTGCAAGGCCAGGTACCAGTGCCTGGAGGTTCAGCGGGCTTAGATGGTCAGCCAGTTCCAGGCAATGTTGCAGTCCCACTGGAATGAGGACCTCCAGTTCTTCGCCACCAGAGGCACTTCCCTCCAGCCTTCACCCAAAGCCCAGCATCAGGAGGCTGAAGCAGACCCTGAGTCAGAATTTCTGTCCCCCGCCAACCCACACAAAAAGACCCTGAAGGGGGAGACTCTCTGCAGCAAGACAAACGTTCATTGCATGTATCTGTCTGAGGGGCCATAGTTTGAGGACCCCTAATTTAGTGCAATGTAAAAAATGCAAATAATTTTTCTGTGGAGCACCAAAATTTTCTCATGGACCACCAGTGGTCCACAGACCACTGGTTGATGACTGCTGGCCTATACAACATCTTCTAACAAAATGGATATCCAGGCAACTTTATTAAAAAGGACTTGACTACTTAACTCATTACAGCATAACCAACACCAACTATGAAAAGGATAATGTTATCATACATCAGACACATCTCAGAAACTGCCAAAAGACTATTGTAACAACCCAGTATCAACCTAGCACACAAAACAAATAAAGCTTTCCTTTTAAATAAAAATTAGGCCTAGTACTCTTCAACATCTTCAACAATTATTTGGATGAGGGGATAGATGGGGAACTCATCAAATTTGCAGACAACACTGAGCTGGCAGGAATAGCCCACACTCCAGAGGAAAGGCTTAAGATACAGAAGGATCTTGACTGACTTGAACATCAGGCACTATTTAATAAAATGAAATTCAATGATGAAAAAAGTAAGGTTCTACATTTAGGCAAGAAAAACCAAATATATAGGTACAGAATAGGTAGCATCTCGCTCAATAGTAGTAGCTGTGAGAGGGATCTTGAGTCCTAGTGGACAATCACTTAAATATGAGCCAGCAGTGTGCTGCGGCTGCCAAAAAAAGCCAACACAGTTCTAGGCTGCATTAACAGAGAGATAGAATCAAGATCATGTGAAGTGTTAATACCACTTTATAATGCTTTGGTAAAGCCACACTTGGAATACAGCATCCAGTTTTGGTCGCCACAATGTAAAAAAGATGGGAGTCTAGAAAATGTGCAGAGAAGAGCAACAAAGATGATTAGGGGACTGGAGGCTAGAACATATAAAGAACGGTTGCAGGAATTGGGTATGTCTAGTTTAATGAAAAGAAGGACTAGTGTGACATGACAGCAGTGTTTCAATATCTCAGAGATTGTCACAAAGAAGAGGGAGTCAAGCTATTTTCCAAAGCACCTGAAGGCAGGACAAGAAGCAATGGATGGAAACTAATCAAGGAAAGAAGCAACCTAGAACTAAGAAGAAATTTATTGACAGTTAGAACAATTAATCAGTGGAACAATTTGCCTCCAAAAGTTGTGAATGTTCCAACACTGGAAGGTTTTAAGAGACTGGACAACCATTTGTCTGAAATGGTAATGGGTTTCCTGCCTGAGCAGGGAGTTGGACTTGAAGACCTCCAAGGTCTCTCCCAACTTTGCTCTTCTCTTCTCTTCTCTTCTCTTCTCTTCTCTTCTCTTCTCTTCTCTTCTCTTCTCTTCTCTTCTCTTCTCTTCTCTTCTCTCTTCTCTTCTCTTCTCTTCTCTTCTATTCTATTCTATTCTATTCTATTCTATTCTATTCTATATAAACCAAGAGATCCAATAAAAACCTCAGAAAAAACAGGGGTGATCTTCAACATACAGTTTAAGGGCTGAAATAGCTACTTTGTCAGACAGATAGGCAGAAGACTAGCAAACTGCATCCATGAATGCAGTCAGAAGGCACAATGAAAATTCCTTAATTAAAACTCTCCAAGATTCAACAAACTACAAAATTAGCATCCCTCTGTTTTAGCTTCTTTTTCTTTTTCCTTCATGTGTATAGCTAAACTGCAATTCATGTTTTAATATTCCCCAAACATGTAAATGAAAAATGTCATATAGTGAAATCTAGATAGATCCGAAAGTTATATTTCTGATTTTTCGTTTGAGTATATATTATTTAATTGTCTTTTAAATGCTTATATTCAAATTCTGACTTTTCACACAGTGGCTTAGCTTAATATATAAACAATATTGAAATCTCTTTTTAAATCCTTAAGGCAGAAATAAATCGCCTAAAGAAAATGATGTTGTTAATAGTGATATGTAGACATTTAAAATAATCTAGGTAAAAGTAATGTTCAGATGTGTTCCATTTGCTGCTCTTCTATGAATGCTTAAAGAAGACAAGGTCCACAAATCTCAACGGGGTTTACTTCTAAGTAAATATGTATGATGGTGATTTGTTAAAAAATTGGAAGCATTATTCTGGGATGAAAGATTTATTGTGGAAAACATTCCATACGTCTGCACTGAGCTTGTGAATACAGAATCCTTCTTGTGTGCACAATTAGTCTAGCACAAAATATTTTGGTTCATGCATGACACGAAGCTGTTTGTTCATTAGACACTAATTTCAAGAGAGAGCCCAGCTTAATGAAATCTCAGTGTTTTACCACAATGCAATTTTTAAATTCGGGAATACATCACGGAAATCATTTCATGAAACCTTGTCTATAGCATTGTGCAAATCTCTTCAAATAAATTCAGTTGAATATATTGACAGCCAGGAGAGCTGAGCAGGACCTGAAGCAAATAACTCTTCATTAAGAAGAGCAGAGAATTGGAAAGTATCAATTTTGTGCCAAATGGAACCCTGTGATGAATAATTATGGCCAGGCTGTAAACCCCTTAAAAGCTACAAGGCACAACAACAATTGCAACACATTGCTGAGGGTTATGGTATGTACATTGTAAGATTTTAGACCTGAAAAAAAATTCAATTTCCATTTTCCCCTTCTTGAATCTGTAGTTTTGACTCCTCTGTGGAGTCAAATTTGAAAGGGATCATATCTGGGGTGAAATGCTCCCAGTACGGACCGGATTGCCCGATCCGGTAGCAATGACAGCTGATGGTTCGGAGAACCGGTAGCAAAAATCCCTGCACACCTCCCCCACCCCTAATGCCCACCTGAGCTGTGCGATCATCAGAGGCTGTTTTTTTTTTACTTTTAAAAGCATTTTTTCTACAACCTCTTCGGCCGAAAAAATGCTTTTAAAAGTTAAAAAAAAAGCCTCTGATGATCGCGTGGCTCAGCTGGGATCGTCAGAGGCTTTTCAAAGCATTTTTTTCTGCAACCCCTTTGGCCGAAGAGGTTGTAGGGGGAAAAAAGGCCTTTAAAAGCCTCTGGCGATCCCAGCTGACTTGCCTGATCATCAGAGGCTTCTAAAAGCATTTTTTCCTGCAACCTCTTAAGGTTGTAGAAAAAATGCTTTTAAAAGTTAAAAAAAAAAGTTGGCCACGCCCACCCAGTCACATTACCTCCACCAAGCCACACCCATAGAACCGGTAGTAACAAATTTTAGATTTCACCCCTGGCTCAAACTTTGATTAATCACACCAAAAAGTAAGCAGATCGCCGCTATTGTTTGAAAGTGTATCTACTTAAACCAAGGAATTTAAGACTCCATCACCCCCATGACTATCTTCTTCCTACATTTCAGACAGTGATGGCACTAGCAGATGAGTTGTGATCCAGTAAAAGTGACGGGGCAATAACAGCATCAGTGCCTGAGGTCAGCAAGCCAATGGGCTTTCATGGCATTCTCAGCTTTATCATCCAACGCAGGATGCTCCTTGATTCTCAGGCCCTCCTTCTCTTGTGACCACTCTGCCTGGATGATAGTCCAGAATTGTAGCAAGAACAGCAACCTGTGAATGTATTCATGAATGCATGCACACATGCATGCACTTAGGTAGCATGCATATATACATACACATATTGAAGACCAAGGTAATTGTGTAATTGTGGCAGGGGAAATGAAAGAATGATTTATAATTATAGGTAAGCTGTAAAAAAAAATCAGAGTAAAGAGATACATTTGTGTACCTTAGGAAAATAGCAATAGCAGACTTGCATACAGGTGCTTTACAGACCTCTCTAAGCAGTTTACAGAGTCAGCATATTGTCCCCAGCAATCTGGGTCCTCATTTTACTGACCTCGAAAGGATGGAAGGCTAAGTCAACCTTGAGCCTGAACTGCCAAATTGCAGGCAGCTGGCAGGTAGCAGAAGTCACCTGCAGTACTGCACTCTAACCACTGCACCCCCACAGCTCTTTAACAAAAAAGAGCTGTGGTGGTGTTTGTTAAAGATTGGAAAAATATTTAGACATACAACCACTGGTAGAAAGGTACTGGGTACCACGTGAGCTGTTCTAAGAAGCAAACATGGCTGCATAGGAGAAGGTTCTACTGCCCTTTATCAAAGTGAAATGAAAGTTGGTTAAGCCAGGAGAAGATAGGAATGAGTTGAAGCCAGTGGGGACAGATTTTTTTTTAAATTTAATTTATATGCTGCCCTTCTCCGGAGACTCAGGGCGGCTTACGGTGCGTTAAGCAATAGCCTTCAGACTTTTGTATATTTATACAAAGTCAGCTTATTGCCCCCACAAACTGGGTCCTCAATTTACCCACCTTAGAAAAAAAAATAGAATAAATGTATGAAGGAAGAGGTAATGAGTTGAAAGGAAGAGGAAGGTCACAGTTAGATGGCATTTTTGAGATCCTCAAGAAGGAGCAAGTGAGGAATTTAAAAACAAAACGCAATATGTGAATCGGTTTGTGCATACGGTAGAAGCAAGGATGCATGTAAAGATAGAAAAATTTGGTACAATGAATAGTATTAGTATAAATTAGATTCTGTTTCTTTCTCTTTTCTCTGACTTTTCATTGCTGGCTGCTCCTTATTCTTTTTCTAAGATGGGTAGAGAGGTAGGTTTCAGCAGGTTCAGCAGGTACCAATTCTGGAGAACTGGTAGCGGAAATTTTGAATAGTTCGAAGAACCGGTAAATACCACTTCTGACTGGCTCTGTCCCCATCTCTGCCTCCTGAGTCCCAGCTGATTGGGAGTGTCAGAGCGGCAGTCAGCCCCGTTACCTTGCGTGGGGTAATTGCCCTCATTTTGAGTTGGATCGTGACTTTTATCCTTCTGTATACTTTGGTCAATAAGCCAAAAAAAATTTTCTAATTAAACTCATATTTATTGTAAAGAAAATAAAACATCTTATCTAATCTAATTAGTTACATCTTGGAAGCTTTCCCAGCCATGAACTTCCCTGGTTGGAGAACAAAGGAAAGTTTTCAGAAGAAGAGAAAAAAATGCAGGCCATGTGCAGTAGATACTGATAAGAAATTTGGCAAACTATGGTAAGTCTGACAGTTCAGAAATTAAAGCTCTGCTGGTAAATATAAAAACACAGTGACAGGGAGGAAATGGGGATTTTGCAGTAACCTTCCCCTGGAGTGGGCAGGGAATGGAGGTTTTACAGAATCCTTCACTGGAGTGTGGTGGGAATGGAGATTTTACAATATCCTTCCCCTGCCATGCCCACCAAGCCATGCCATGCCCACAAAGCCACGCCCACAGAACCAGTAGTAAAAATTTTTGAAACCCACCACAACCTATTTAGAACTTATGTAAATGGGAGATGTTGTCCTTAAAAAAAGACATTCCCTCTAACAATACTCTCAGTTGCACACAAATTGGAAGGAAAACAACCCTTTTAGAGTAATCTTAAGAAAGGAGAGCAGAAATCTTTAAAGGGACCGTCAACAGTTTAAAACCTGGGCAGCAGAGCATATAGGCAGCTGACTTGTTTGGGTATAAACATGTCCACTGTCATAATATGTCCTCTATTTCTATTTCAGCTAGTGTGATAATGCCTACATTATCATATCATTATATCACAAATACAATTTTTAAAATCCAAATATTTAGGCTCTTTTGCAACTCTGGCATTACTGATCCCAAGCCCAGATAAGAAAGGACTTTCAGCATCAGATTCTGCATCATAGTCAGCGAGATTTCAAGGTCACATCCTTATGCATCAATCTCAACACAACACTTGAGATACAAACTTGAGAGATGCTGCAAATGCTCCCAACCAGGGGTGCTATTCTGTCAGGTTCTAACAGGTTCTGGAGAACCGGTAGCAGAAATTTTGAGTAGTTTGGAGAACCGGCAAAAACTACTCTGGCTGGCCCCAGAGTGGGGAGGGAATGGGGATTTTGCAGTATCCTTTCCCTGGCGTGGGGTGGGAGTCAAGATTTTGCAGTATCCTTCCCCTGCCACGCCCACCAAGCCACACCATGCCCACCAAGCCACGCCCACAGAACCGGTAGTAAAAAAAATGAATTCCACCACTGCTCCCAACCCTAACTAGGCAGGATCCTACTTAATTTATCCAAGATTAAGTGAAGGCTGGCTAGCAGTACATCTCACACATAGCATAGGGAAAAGTCTAAGTGAATACAAATTGCATAGTATTGCACTGCTTGACTGTAATCCAAACAGACCTTCTTGGAAATAAGTATCATTAAAACATCTTACTTCTGAGGAGATTTGAAATGGTCTTATTTTATTTTAGGATTTTTTAAAAAATTATATGCCATCAAGAGAGCTGGATCTTCAAATAATGTGTTTTAAAGTGGGATAATTACCTTTGGGTAATTATAAAACTATAGGATCCATAAAAATACACTGTTACAAAAACACCTGCTTACAACTTCAATTTCTGGGAGATGTGGATCCAGCACTAAGCCAGTCTCTTATTGCAGTGGAAATAGGCAGAATCAAACCCTTCCCAGTAAACTGAGAGCTGTTAAAATCTGTGCCAAGTATAGTCCCAATTTGTATACTTCCTGCTTTTGGCTGCCAAACTGTCATTGCCAATCATATTTACAACCATTTGGCTTCGGAGAACTTGTAATGTTAGCCAGTGTGCCATATATCAAAGCCGCATGTGCTCAAGTTATCATTTACAAATGTTATAAACTGTATAGATGGACATCTCATATATCAAAACTTTTAAGTCACCCAGCAGGGTGGAGAGGAGGAGGAGGAGGTGTGGGGAGGTGGATGATGAGGATGAGGAATAGAGGGGCAACATGCAAATTAAATTCTCCCCAAATCTATGCCCATGGATTCCATGGAATGCAAGGACCCAAAATGTTTTCTTCTGGGGTTTCTTACTCTCTCAGCTCTTGTCAGTCATTGCAGCTATTTATGAGAACTGATTGTTAAATTTAGTTAAAAAGAGGGATTACAATTTTCAGATGAATGAGGAGCTGTATGGTCTCCTAAGCCACTGCAAAAGAATGATCTTAATTTAAGATGTGACAGAAGAGTTGTTATCTCTTGTGCTGTTTGTGGGTTTGGGGGAATATCTTTTAATAATGTATACTTATATAGAATGCTCTTTAATGAAGACAGAATGATAGAATTTGAAATTGAAAAAATGACTGGAGATAAACAATCCCAATTGCAGAGCTGTGGTTCCCTTACATTTTTCAAGGAAGGAAATCTTCAGATTGCTTTTACGTATACATCTTTTTTTAAAAAGGTTAAGCAATGCAAAAAAATCCCAGTCTCCGGACATCCCCACTTCAACCCACTTAGAAAACATGATTAAGAATTAGAAACTGAGTCTCTCTTGTTCTACATTCGAATACACATTCTACCATTTCTTTTATATCAATTTACTCCACCTCTTGAACAGTTAGTATAATTCAGCTTTGAGCAGTTTAATTACAATTTTTCTATGATACTTTCTGATCCCTCATAATCCCTTCAGGATACAGTGGTGGGTAGGAACTAAACTGTATGATGTTTCAATACCTGAAGATAGATTTCTGGGTCAATTAAACTTTATGTTTAATTATATGCCAGAAACTGCAAAGAGAGAGAAGAAAAATCTCTCATAAAAGCTGACATCGTTAGCTAAACAAAACTAGGTGTAGGGAAATATTCATGTCAGTTAAATTATTAATATTTTAGTCAGTTTCCTCAAGAATTGGAAAATGGGAAATTAAAAATATAAAATAGTATCGTCTTCTAAGTGAGACTTCCAGCAAGAAAATGGCAAGTCACATTGTCACTACCATGAGAGAAAACCAGATCTAGACTGTGACCTCTACTATGCATTGAGCCCAGTGGTGGGTTTCACTTACCTTTGCTACCAGTTTACTCATGCTCATGCGCTTGCATGTGCAGAGCGTATTTGATGATGGCCAGGCAGGTGGGCGGAGCCTCCCACCTCTGCCGCTACCAATTCGCCTGAATCGGGGCGGATTGATAGTAACCCACCATTGATTGAGCCATCAGATTTTGGTACTATTTTGCCATCTCATCCATAATGAAACCATGAATGAAGAACTTAAAATAGACCATCGTTGCAGTTCTCCTTGAGTTCTCCAGACTATTGTATAATGAAAAGAGAATAGGTAGTTCTTCCAAAATAGTAATATCATTTTTTTAAAACTATAAAATACACAATGCCATTCCTATTGATGTCCTGTAAATTTCTTTGTATTTAATTTTTATTTATCAAATCTGTATATTGTCTGCCTGCCAACAATTCTTGATGTGTAAGTATAGTTCAAAAGAACATGATAAAAAAATGCACAAAAGGTAATGAATTTTCCAGAATAAAATTAACATGTGGAAATATTTGTATTGGTTCATAGAAGATCCATTATAGCAAAAGACTACATCATATATAAGCAAAACTGACTTTTGAGCACCACATGGCAAGCATGATTATGTTCTTGAAAAATCATGCTAATGTGCCTATCATCTCCAGTAAGCAATCCCTGTAAACATATTTAAACTGAATATAATCCTTATTGGACAAATATTTAAAGTCACTTACAGCACATCCAGCTTCTTCCAAACTGTTGTGACATTGGGCAATTAATATCGTTGTATTTTATAACATCATCTATACTTATCTTAAACTGAATCAAATTGTAGGGTGTTGGCAGGGAAAGTTACGCTTTACATTAGGAATAGAATTTCTTCCAGGACACAGATCTGTATTTTCAATATTCAGATGGAGAAAATGCATGAATTTAATATGGACACAAAATAGATGTACAAGATATGGAAAACTGTTCATCAGAAAAAGGAAAGAGGAAAGGAGAAGAGAAGAAGGGAGAGGAAAGGAAAGGAAAGGAAAGGAAAGGAAAGGAAAGGAAAGGAAAGGAAAGGAAAGGAAAGGAAAGGAAAGGAAAGGAAAGGAAAATAATATATTATTTGGAACATATCAGTAAAATGTCAATTTAGTCTTACTGCTTTAACCCATAGAAAATTATGATGCTTGTATGTGTTCAGAATAGAATTCTTTAAAAGTGATACAATACAAACCTTGGGGTAAAATAGAACCAGAGAATCAGAGCAGCCAAGAAGAGACATAAATCGACAAATAGGAAATGATGTATAAGGCAACAATCTGACATTGTAACCCTAAAAAATCAGTATCATGTTATGTTTGTAAAAAAGAATGTTATCTAAATATATTTTAACTTGAGCAAGATAGAGTTTCTGTTTATCTACTGCAGCACTTTGATAGATCCAATGGATTGCCTTGAGAGGGTAACCCTACCCCAGGAGAAGCAACCCATGATTTGGGAGTCCTCCCAGTCTCACAGATTACACGAAAGGTGGAAGGGGATCCTGGCCAGAAATCTTTTGCTCAAATGTGGTTAGTGTTCCAGTTGTGACCTGGAGCAGAAGGATCTTGCTTCAGGGTATTACAATCCCATCACTATTCTCTTGGATTAATACTATGGTGTTTGAGGTTTTTTTACCGAAGCTTCCCTTCAATGTAATAATGAATAAAATTTTAAAAGAAATAGCATCAGTCAATATTGGCACATTTAGGCACAGTATGCCAAAAGAACAACAAAATCCTAATTTTACTCTAAACATGCTTCTGTAATTCTATCATACTATGATCTCTAATCCAGAAATTAAACTAGCTTGCAAGCCAACATGCTATTTCAAAATAAAGATGTATATGCAATGCAATTTATTGCATATATTACAAACCCTTGCAAAGGAATTGTATATTGCATTTGTTTCAGCTTTCTTCAGTTTGACATGACCCACAATTCTCTTTGAAAACAAAATTTCCCCCATTTGACTCATAAAATGCAATTCTTTTCCTGTAAAATAAAATAAAGTTAATGAAGGGTTTTCCTCCGAAATGTTGCAGCATATAAAAAATGAGTAACTAGATGGAAGAAAAACTAGTATGAGATGGGAGAAAAGCCTGATGCAGCATCTATTCAAATAAGCATTACATGACTGCAGCCAGAACTCCTAATCACTCTTTTCTTCCTAACATATTTCAAAACTGCATTCATGTAACACATTTGTGTAAAGAGTGGTGCAGTGGTCTAGAGGTGGAGCTCCTGCCTCACAATCAGGAGGCTGTGAGTTCGATCCTAGGTTGAGGCAGATCTCTCTCTCTCTCTCTCTCTCTCTCTCTCTCTCTCTCTCTCTCTCTCTCTCTCTCTCTCTCTCTCTCTCTCTCTCTCTCTCTCTCTCTCTCTCTCTCTCTCTCTCTCTCTCTCTCTCTCTCTCTCTCTCTCTCTCTCTCTCTCTCTCTCTCTCTCTCTCTCTCTCTCTCTCTCTCTCTCTCTCTCTCTCTCTCTCTCTCTCTCTCTCTCTCTCTCTCTCTCTCTCTCTCTCTCTCTCTCTCTCTCTCTCTCTCTCTCTCTCTCTCTCGGCGCGATGAGAATATACCTGCTGAATATAACTCCCCATTGGTGACAGGAAGGGCATCCAGCCAGTAACCACTCAGCTCTGTTCAGTTGCCCAGACTCTACCCAGCAAGGGATTATGTGGTCATTAAAAGGAGATGATGATGATGATTCATGTAACACATTTACTTGATCGCTGAATTAAACCATTTTCTGGATTTGTGCATAAACTAATCAACCAGCTAATCCACAAAACAAAAGACAAGATTAAAATTGATCAAACATACATGTTTTCTATGTTGCGAAGTCATTACCTGATTAGGTTAAACTTGCTGTGTCATCAAATTCATGTAATCTTCATATCTGAATTTATCTGTAACCCACCTGTATCTTAAATGTACTGCATATAGAATCAGAGTTGGAAGGTAGCTTGGTGGTTTCCTGAGTTGCTGGTGATCTTTTCTTTTGTGTAGAATGCTGCAACTTCACTGAAAGATTTTAATGTACCACAACATAAGCCAGAAATCAGCAACCAAATGAAAAGGATGCTAAAGCTTTCTCTTACACAGCAACAGAACCAATACATTTAAAGACACTTGGGCCATTGTGAAAATTAGGGCAAGATTGCCAACATTTTTCAGATTTCAAGCAATTCTATGTCTAGGATACATTTTTGGTGATCAGTAGAGAATGAGATGCAATAAAAACAGCCCTCTAGTCAAATAGGTGACTTCATAAGCCCGTATATGCAACAGTTTGCCAAAAGCTCAGAATTAGAGTTGACCTCTGGTCTGCTTTTGGTTTCCCAGTGTAATCTATAATCCTGATATTTCCTGGTAGTCTCCCATCCAAGGATGGACTGGTCCACTCTTGCTTAGCTTTCAAATACAGGCACGTTTCCTCCCAGAAAAAAAGTCTACTTCTGTTATTTTAAGCCTTCATTTGAACAGGTTAATTTACATGTGTAGAAGTAATGGGAAATAAGACATTGGTCCAGATCAGCTGCAAATCACACAAATATTTATCTTCTGATCTAAAATGTCAGTAAGCATTTACTGTAGATGGCGCTATAAACACTCCATTCTTATGAGAAAATCCTATAATCATAGATCTCCATAAAAAAGTTTAAAGTGCTGGAATATAGGCTTAAGTGCTTAACTAAAAGTCTTCATGATTCTGAAAAGTTTACAAATGTATTCATTTCCAAATCCACATCTTTCAAACTTATCATAGTTGAGCCACGGAAAATAGAGGGGAAAGGAGAATGGGGGTAGAGGTGGGGTTTAATTTGGCCAAGAAGTGTACATTTGGTATGGTGCCTGGATCGCTTAATTTCTTCTCTCCAAACACCACTTCAATGAGGTTCATTTTACCCCCAAAAGTTATTCAATCCCTGTGGTGGAGAAAGTCAACCTTCTCTGATGTGGAATGGATAGGAAGCCAGCTGCCAACATGGGTTTGCTTAAATAGAATATACATTAGAGCAGTGATCCCTTTGTAAACATCTGGACCCTGCAGATTTGGGGTAATCCCAAAATGAGTCCAAACTCATAAAAGTAAGAAAACCCAAACCTCTGTGACAAATAGAGACTCAGTCCCTTATGCTTCCTTTAAAACAAAAGGAGGAAGGAATTACATTGCCTCTTACTGGCAATGTGGCAGAACACGGTGATTCATGAAGGTGAATAATATTCACAATCAAAGCATAAATAAGAACAATAAAAATTAGATCGACGTTATAATGCAAATTACATACTTTCCGCCCCCTTCTGTTCAATCATGTCCAATGTGGAAACTCCCTGGACCAGGGGTCTCCAACCTTGGCAACTTTAAAATTGTTTAAGATTGAACTTTAAGATTTAACAAGTCTTAAAGTTGCCAACATCAGAGACCCCTGCCCCGGACAAGTCAATGCAGTTTTCTTGGCACGATTTTTTCAGAAGTGGTTTGCCATGGCCGCCTTCCTAGGCTGAGACCAAACGACTAGCCCCGGGATCTGAAACTTTAAATACTCATAGAGCCATTTGGACCAGTTTCCCACAGAAAAGAAAACACCGGGAGCCACAAAACCTGGGTGGGCGTGGCCAACCTAATGTCACTCACTTCTATCAGTCACATGATAGGGGGAGCCATACCTACCCAGCTGGTCATTAGGGCAGAGAACCAGTTGTTAAAAAACACTGGGAACCACAAAATCCTTTTGACATATCTTTCTCTCCCCCTCCCTCCCTCCCTCCCCCCTCTCTCCCTCCCTCCCCCCTCTCCCTCTCTCTCTGTATCTCTGTATCTCTCTCTCTCTCTCCCCCCTCTCTCTGTATCTGCCCTGGCTGCTTCTCCATCCCCCACCGTTGCCCTTACCTTCTCAGGCCAGGCGAGGAGTGACTGGAAGGGGAGGGTGAGGGATGTGGCCAGCCAGTGGTGGGATCACCTGACAGGGAGCCACAGCAGAGGGCCCAAAGAGCCGCATGCGGCTCCGGAGCTGCAGGTTGCTGACCCCTGGACTAGCCTAAAGTCATCATGTCCAAAGCAGGATTAGACTTCACGGTCTTCTTGCTTCTAGCCTCATCCCTTAAGCACTACACCAAACTGGCTCTTATTGCATACTATGTAATAGTATATACAGTATTTTGTGCACAGTTGGGCTTTTTCTGAGTAGAAATAGATTGCTCCTGGTCTCCATCCACAAAGCTCAGGATGGCCTACAGATTTTCCTAACTCTGTATTTACCCTTACAATAACTCTGAGAGGAAACGTACCTTGAAAATGACTTGAAGTCATTCAGCAGATTCCATGGAAAACAAAAGTAGCTCAAGTTCTCTCGCCTTAGTAGTAGTTCTCGGCAAGAACATAGAGGTTTGACTGATCAGATGGTTACCTAGGGCAGCAGATTTTACAAACCGTAAATCATGTAAAAATGCTGTTACATGCATACGTGCATAAATACATATGTGCATGTGATACATACATAAAGGTTTGGAGATGACTGTTTTATGGTGTTTCTAACATTCTTAAAATAATCTGGTTCTGAAATCATACTGGAATATGTTGTCTATCATAAGGGCCATAACAATCATAATATTTAACCACCAATCTATTCGTTATTCACATGAATAGGATCACTAGCTAAAGGTAACGTCTTTTTTTGAGTCAGATGTAACTCCTGATATGACTACATCCATGCAGTTTTCTTGGTAATCAAATGGAAGTTGATTGTTGGCTGTCTTTTGAGGTGTGGTTTAGTAGGTAGCCTTTCTGTTTAATTTACAACACTAGCTTTTCCCAATCTAGTATATCCAAGTCTGGGTATGCTTAATTTTTTGAGATCAATCAAGGTTGGCTAGATGCTGACTCAGAATAACATAAACAGTTGTTTTTAAGCATATGTCAGTCCAGAAAAATATTTTTCCATATCAAAAGAGGAATTTGTGCTCAAATTATTTTATACAGAAATTCAATCTATGTATCCATTTATTTATCCATTTATTTATTATGGCATCTGGAGTTGATGTTGAACAGTGGTTTGGATACAGATATTTTTGAATCGGCAGACTTCTTCTTTCAGCTTCTCTCTCTGTGACACGCTTCTCACTCTTTTAGTCTTCCTTCCTGCCCAATGGGCAGTGGTGAGAGAGAAAATTGCTCTTTTAATATGTTTGAAGTTATTGCTTGAATAGGATTTTAACTTTTAAAATCAAAATTACATTTTTACAGCTTTCCGTTATCAGAATTTTGTGGTCTAGTGGTTTTTATTTTTTTTAATTTATTTTTAATTTGATTTATATGCCGCCCTTCTCCAGAGACTCAGGGCGGCTTACAATGCGTTAAGCAATAGCCTTCATACTTTTGTATATTTATACAATGTCAGCTTATTGCCCCCACAAACTGGGTCCTCAATTTACCCACCTTAGAAAGGATGGAAGGCTGAGTCGACCTTGGGCCTGGCTAGGATTGAACTCAGAGAAATTACAGGCAGCTGGTGTTAATTGCTGCCTTTAGTAGGAGGCATTAGCCCTCTACGCTACACAGGCTCAAGATTAGAAAACAGGAAATCATGAGTTCAAATCCTGCCTTAGCCATGAAAGTCAGCTGGGTAACTTTGGGCCTGTCATTCTCACTTAGCCCAACCCGCCTCATAGGGTTATTGTGGGGAAAAAGGAGGAGGAAGATTTATTGGATATGTTCAGTGCTTTGAGTTATGTGTAAAAACAATAAACATGGGATGGAAATAAATAAATAATTTGATGGCCATTGCAAAGTGTGTTCCTTCTCCTTCTTATCTTGCAAAGATTATGGTAGGTGTGGCCAAAGCAGAATACCAACTTGGCATACATGGCTGGACCATTTAATTTTTTTAACACATTGAAAGTTTTCCTCTATATTTTGATTTTTTCAGAACCACCAGTATTAAGAAAATGCTGCAAAACTGTTTGAGTATAATATGGATTAAATAAGATATAATCAGCATAGAAGTGGAGCTTTCGTTCTCAACTTAATATACAGCTAGTGAAATCCATTCAGAACTAAGAACTAAGAACTAAATCTGAGCATTATCACCACTATATAATATTGACAAAGAACCTTTGAGGAACAATGGATGATTGAAATAATGTTTTGCAAATGGAAAACATGAAGGGAAATTAGGGAATGAGAACTGTGGTAAATAGCCATGAAAACCTGTAGGATTAAATGGCTTAGCCCTGATACACGAAGTTGAATCCAGCAACAGATTAACAGAGTTGGAAAGGACCTTGTAGGTCATCTAGTTGAAACTCCTGTCCAAGCACCTGTGATGGCGAACCTATGGCACGGGTGCCACAGGTGGCACACGGAGCCATATCTGAGGGCACACGAGCATTGCCCTAGCTCAGCTCCAGCACACATGTGCCCACTGGCCAGCTGATTTTCGGGCCTTCCGGGCCCACCAGAAGTCGGGAAATGGGCTGTTTCTAGCCTCCGGAGGGCCTCCGGGTGGGTTTGAGGAAGGCTGTTTTTGCCCTCCCCAGGCTCCTAGAAAGCCTCTGGAGACTGGGGAGAGTGAAAAATGGGCCCACTGTGCCATCACATGCCAAAAGTGGGAGGAGCACACACATGTGCGCAAGTGGGTGGAGCACGGGTGGGCATTGAATTATGGGTATGGGCACACATGCACACGATCTCCCCGCTCTCCCCCGGCTTTTGGCACATGACAGCAAAAAGGTTAGCCATCAGTGCCCTACACCATTTCTGACAGATGGCAGTCTTATTAATTAAGTATGGCACCACAACATTTAGAAAACAATAATAGAAAATATTTCAGTCCTGCCCATACAGTCACTCTGCTTCTTTTTCTGTTCGGTGGAAAACTAACCACGTCACCTGTTAATGTGATACACTTTTGGGTAATATGAAGCTCTAAGGCTTTGTAAAGAGCCCCTTGCTTGGCTCAGTTCAATAACTCATCCCAACTTTAAAAGAAAGAGAGGGTCAGTTGCCTTGAATCATTGCACAGGGTTACTTGATATGCATGATGCCCATCTGACATAAAACTGAAATTCAGGCATGAATTTGGTAGCTGGGGCACCTTGTATCACAACCAACATCTTTATGTCAAGCCAGCAGGGATGGGGAACCTAGACGCTATTGGAATCCATCTGTAGGAGATGACCAAGCTGAGCCGGAGGGAGAGGTCAAACACGTCATTAGTCATGAGTCCCTTCACACCCGTAAGAGTCCAGCCCACCTTGAATTCCTTCTACTCTTATCTACCGCCAACTTCCTTTGGCTGTTAGTACAGGTAGTCCTCACTTATGGCTACAATTGAGCCCAAATTGTATGTTGTTCAGTGAAATATTTGTTAAGTGAGTTTTGCTCCATTTTATGACATTAGTAACCCGGTTGTTAAGTGAATCTGGTTTCTCCATTGCTTGTCCGAAGGTCACAGAAGATGATCCCCGGGACATAGCAACCATCATAAATATGAAACAGTTGCCAAGCATCTGAATTTTGATCCAATGACCGTGGGAATGCTACAAAGGTTGTAACTGTGAAAAATGGTTATAAGTCACTTTTTTCAGTGTCATTGTAACTTTGAATGGTCACTAAATGAATTGTTGTAAGATGAGGACTACCTACAGTTCAGATTCTTGTAGGGAGCTTAAGTTTGCAATAAATCTTTTCACCCATTTGAACTGCCTGGATCTCCTGATTTCCCTGGTGTTTGACATCATCTCTTATCAGATCTACTCATCATGGACCTTTGGAAATGATGTTGGGAACTGAAGCTAACAACATCCTGAGGTCTAGGAGTGCATACATCCATATGCTACTTTGGCAATAAGAGAAAAGACAAAGCCATGTAAAGAAAACCCTGGTGCACTTATTAGCTTTACTTCAGTTTTCCTGGAGATAAATCAGAAAATTATTCCCATCAGTACCGAAGTATGAGTTAGTTTAATTGCTGACTACACTGATAGGAGGAGAGGGACCAAAATAAGTGATGAAGTAAAGGAATAATACTTATTCTCCCTTTCAGTACTTGACTAAATAAAGTATCTCTCTATTACTACAAAGAACAAAACAGAATTCTTGCAAAACACTGCATGATATTTTAAATGCATTTGGTTTGATGAAAAATTGCCAAGATTCCATTGTAATTTATGAAAGTAAACCTTGCTAAATGTTTTCCCATCCGCTGTCAGGGAAAAAGAAATGATTTACAAAGTGTTTGTAAACCCAAGAATTTTCAGAAACCATTTGGATGCCAAAGCAGAGCTATTAATCTTGTGATTAGTGTCCTGAAAAATAGTATTTATGGTCTGATTAACAAATACTTTTACCACTCTTTTTTTTTTCTACAAAGATGGTCACATTAACACCCTATCTCTCCCTATTAAAAAAAAACATATCAGAATTATGCTTCACTTACACATACTATCAAAAGGGGCTAGTTGGCTTTTTCAGAAATAAAATTAATCTGGATTCTCTCTAATTAAATCAAGGAGGGTTGTACGAATATATACAAAGATCTATATTTTAGAAAAATACCTTCACTTCCTTGAATAAGAATCACATTTTTGGAATCATGGGGTGAGAGAATAAGGTTGTGTGGATTCAATTGAACATTAAGGAACTTCATAAAAAATTGGATGTGCATCTCTTTAGCAAAACTGCACAACCTTTTCAGATGACACATGATGTACAGGGGGAGGGGGAGCTCACTCCAAAAAAAGAGGAAAAGGGCTAAATCCCAATTTAGTTATTATGATTACTCCCCAGACACATGTTTCACAATTTCACCCTTCTATGACATACATAACTATTTAGAAACACCTGGAAGGAAAAGGGAGTCTTAAAATGTACATTTCTGCTCTAATCTGTAGCCATTTAGTTGAATTCCCACAAACATATTTCCATGCAATTTAAAAACCAGAAAGACGATAGGTCACATTTTGTCTTTGCCATCAACTATACTGGAATAGAATGAAAATAAGCTATTATCAATAAGGCTTCTCATCCAGGTTCCACTGTATGGATATAATACCCTGCTTTTCCATTTGGGTTATTTATCAGGCATGCTTTTACAGGAACAAAACATTAGTTCCAATATCATCAAGAGTACATGGACTGTAAAGCTGCAGTTCTGATATTATTTCTGCACACAGGACAACCCTCATATGCTGAAAGGAAGGGAATTCCTAAGGAAGAAGCTCATACTGAAAAGTTTAAACCTACATGTTAAATAAACCCATGTTGACATTTTCATCTTAGGTTTGCTCTGGGGAATAGCTTGCTTGGATTCCTTGCTTAGGTATCTTGGAGCTGTAGTATATTCTCAGTGGGTGTATGGTACTTTCTGTTTATAGTCTATAAGGAATTGCATGTGCTCCTCTATAGGAACTGTTGAAGGAATCACTTAAATGTATTTGGCAACACTTTTGATCCTCTATAATTGAGCTATAATTTGAAATACGCGTATTACCTTTATAATCTGTTAACAAAGAACTTGAATACTAATTATATTCAAAGAAAGGAAGATTTATTGGGGGCCGTGGTATTCGTTTCCCAACTGAAATTGTTCTGGATTTCAGCCCTGAATTTCAGATGTCTTGCATCCATCTAGATATGCAAAAAAAGAAAAAGAAACACATTTCTGTTAGATTGAGGCAAAGTTCAAGGCTGCAGAAGAGATTATTCAAGCATTGAATATTAGTCATGATGGTGTTACATTCAACCTCTAAATTCAGAGGAACAATTCTTGGACTATAACTTAAGTTCAGGTTGTTAAAGGTTAGTTTTGTTCAACATGTCCATCTGAGGTATATGAATGGCCACTATGGAGAAGAATGCTGGTTAGATATCTCTTTGTTGTGGTCCACCGGTGGCCAGCAGAGCTGGCAGCAAAATCAGACAGTGAGGAGGCTGGGGTGGAACTTGGGCCAATCCTGGGGGCTGGGGAAAGCTTGGACAAGGGCTCTGCATCGGAGGCAGAGAGGGAGATAGACAGCAGCGAGGCAGAGGAACAGCTGGAGCCCATTGCCAGTGTGTGCATGTGCAGAGCTGCCAGAAGACAACAATTAAGAAAGCAGGGTCAACTTGGGAGTAAGACCACAACTTGGAGATAATTGGCCCCTCACATAGGAAATAAAAGAGCAGCAAACAGGGAGTGGGCTTTTGCAGGAAAATTTGTTCATTCCATGACTCTGAGAGACTCTGTTCCAAGTTTTGCCTTGTACTGTGGTTGGAAGCAGTTCACGTGGCAGCTTGCCAAACGAGATAAGGTGTGTTGAAAAATATTCCTTTGAAAAACTGTTTGGACAAACCTTGCTGACTGTGAATGAACGTAATTCACAATCGTATAAATAAAAGAGGTTTTGCCAGTAATTCCTGCCTCCTGCTTGTTAAGGGACCCTAGGTCAGAACACTGTTTTTCTTATTTAATTTCTTTCATATTCCATGTTAAAGTATCAAATGAACATATGTCCATTTAGTGTAGGCCACCTGTGGATGGTTTATCTCTGACACATCTGGGCAAGAACAAGGTGACACACAAATTTATTTATTTATTTATTTATTTACTTATTAGATTTTTATACTGCCCTTCTCCCGAAGGACTCAGGGCGGTGTACAGCCATGATAAAACAATAAACCATACAAAATTTAAAACTAATTTGAAGCAGAATTAAACAAATTTGGCCATATCAATTAAAACCCATAATTTAAAATACCCCATCCAAATTCTATCCTGTTTAGCTGTGAAATTTAATGAGAAATAGTTGTGGATCTCTGTTGAGTCACTAAATATACTTTTCTCAATGTGATGTTTTCCAATTATTCAGAACTGCACTTTATGGTCAATCCTAGCCAGCATGGTCAATAATCAAATTAGCTATTACAGCATCTATTCATTTGGAATTGCAGAACAATGTTAGGACGATATTCCTTCTGTTTGAGATTATTTGAATCCAATTCTTAGTTTCTAAGCGATTGTAAAAGTATGCTTGCTAATATAATACTATAAGAAGGAGAAAGAGGAGGAGAAGGATGAACTCAATCACAGTGGTGAGGGGGCACTGTTGAAAGAGTTGAAGGACCAGTTAGAGATAGATCATCAGAGAGGAAATCTATGTGGTTGCTAAAAGTTATGTGCTTGTTGGCACTTAATCAATCTCTCGACCCCAATAGGTTTTCTGGATCAGCAAGCAGATTGAGCTAAAACTTTCAGTACAACTTAATCCAAAATTGTAAAACACATGAAGTAGTCCATGTAACCAAATATAATGGCTTTGTTTTATGACACACCTGGGCAAGAACGTGGGCAAGAACTTTCCGTGTTTTTTTTTATCCAAGATTTTGTTGTTTTGTGCCAGTCTTCTTTTCCTCAGTAAAAGGAAAAGTCTGATTTCTATTTGCATACAGCCAGTTCTCTAAGACATCAATGTACATGGTTTCCTTATCTAGATCCCCTGCTTTATTCTTTCAATCCTCTTATAGCAAATTTAGAGCAAGACTGAGAGATAACAATGAAATAGGACAGACAAGCTGAAGTATTCTGCCACGCCAAGCAATTTCCCGCTTGTAAGTTTTAAGTAGCTATAGTCCAGTGAAATAGTTTGATTTCATTTCTTCCCATTCAACTCAGAAATGAAGTAACCGGTTATGGCATTTGGGAGCTATGCTTTAAAGCATAAATCAGCATTATCTGCATGTTGAAAGTGGCCATTCCTTAAATTATGCTCTGGGTACTAAAATAACCATGGCTATGAATAGAAGAAACTCTAAATTGGTGTTTCTTAAATTGGTAACTTTAAAACATGTGAAGTTCTAATTTGTGACAACTTGAACTTCCAATTTGTGAGGACTCCAAGTACTCTAAATGCTGAATAAATAATTCTGCTGAGTTAAGTATCTTTTATTCAAAGCAGACTAATAATAAGGAAAATACTTCCAGGCTGTTTCTTTCTCTGTTTATCATACAGGCACCATCATCTTAAACCCTGCCTCCCAATTTGGAAAGAAATGTTTGCTGACTAGGATTTTGTTCTTTTCTAAATTAGGATTCTGAGTCCTGGCTGCCACAACCATACGTTTTCTTCCTCTGAGTAAGGTTTCTCAGAAATCTTTGGTCAGTTTTTCTGAGTTTGGGTTGTGGGGTACTTTCTGAGAATCATTCCCAAATGATAACATTTTAAGTGTTATTGGCTCTGTTCCAAATATCTGTTTTTAATTCACTTGGATTGTCTGAGGAAGCAGAATAAAACTGTGTAGCATTGCATGTTAATCCGATAAAAGAGAATATATGTAGTTCAAGGTTGAACTGTGGAATCTTTGGTGCTCTCTGAGCTTGGTTGTTTGCTTGCAAACTGTAGGAAGAAATATCCTTCTGGGTTCAGCTCCAAGTGGAGAAAAAGACACTGGAAACACGGAGACTGCTTGGAAAGATGGTTTAATGGTGGACAGGATCACATGGCTTGAATTCCTGAACAGAAAAAAGGGGCAGAGACAGCGAGTCTCCGGGTTTTATGCTCTCTCTGGCTTTGAACTTCTTGGGGCCCAGAAAGAGTATTCTGATTGGTTATCAGGCTTCCAGGGGATGGGGGGTGGGTCTTAGCTAGCCTTGCGGGCTGATGTAATCTTCCCAGGTGTCATGTGGTGAGTTTCTGTCTAGATGGGTCCCATTGTGTTAGTTTCTGTTGCTATTGTGTTGCAAATGAAGGTCCATTGACAAAAATTGAGTTTCTGCCTCTGGCCCATTAACAAAAGGGGCAGGAAGGTGGGAGCTGCTTTGTCTTTAAAAACATGCTTCTCCATTTCTCATACAGGGAAACATAATATTCTGCCTTTTTTATATTTCCCAAAATATTTCATTCTTCCAGGAAAGGGGTGGGTGCTAACTTCCTACACAAACATTTCATTACTCAAGTAGATAACATCATCAGTGAGAGTGAGTGTGGAGTTTGTCCCCTGTTTATATATAGTAGCTTGCCTGGCTGGGTTGGTTGGAATGTGGTTGTTTCCAAAGGAGAATTTAAGTCCTTTAGCCCATTCCAAGCAGGTAATGGCTTTATTGATCTAAACAATTATTTTGCTTTATGTTCTATAGTCAAAATCTTCTTCTTCCTAGTGTATTCCCGCAAATGCAGGGTCCGTAAAGACTCTCATCCCGTAACTAATTTGGGGTAGAGTCGGGGCAACTGGATGGAGCTGAGCATTTACTGACCAGAAGCTCTTCCTGACACCATGTAGAGTTTGCAGCAGATTTTTTTTTCTTTGTGCCCAGGGAGAGAAATATCTGTCGCTACCTAGGATTGAACTCTCAATCTTCCGAACAGGAGGTGATTAGCTTCACTGCTAGGCCACTATGACGCTCATTCTATAGTCAAAATAAATGGAGTGAAATGAACCATCTTCTTTAATAGAAGAAAAAGGGATTTATTTCACATATGTGCCAAGTTTGCCCAGAGTTACCCTGTGGTAAAATGGGTAGCTAATAAATGTTATAAATCTTCCTCTTTCTCTCTCTCATCTATCTATCTCTCATCTATCTTTCTATCTATCTATCTATCTATCTATCTATCTATCTATCTATCTATCTATCTATCTATCTTCTCTCTCTCATCTATCTATCTATCTCTATCTATCTATCTATCTATCTATCTATCTATCTATCTATCTATCTATCTATCTTCTCTCTCTCATCTATCTATCTATCTATCTATCTATCTATCTATCTATCTATCTATCTATCTATCTATCTATCTATCTATCTATCTAGTTTATATAGACATCCATCTCACCAAAGGTGACTTTGGGCAATGAACAAAAATCAATAAGCTCAAGAGATAAAAACAAAAAATATGTGTATTGTAAAAGTTCTTATGTTATTAAGGCTCCTTTTTCCATTGCATGTACACAGGTAGTCTTCGACTTACAACAGTTCATTCAGTGACAGTTCAAAGTTACAACGGCACTGAAAAAGCAATTTATGGCTGATTTTCATATTTATGACTATTGCAGCATCCCCATGGTCATGTGATCAAAATTCAGACACTTTGCAACAGGGGTGAAATGTAAAATTTGTTACTACCAGTTCTGTGGGCATGGCTTGATGTTGAGGGGGGTGTTAATGTGACTGGGTGGGCGTGGCCAACTTTTTTAAAAAAAACTTTTCAAAGCATTTTTTCTAATGCTTTGAAAAGCCTCTGCCGATCAGGCAACTCAGCTGGGATCGTCAGAGAGGCTTTTTAAAAAATGCTTTGAAAAGCCTCTCTGCCGATCAGGCAACTCAGCTACGATCGTCAGAGACTTTTCAAAGTATTTTTTACCACCTCTTCAGCCAAGAGTTTGCAGAAAAAAATGCTTTGAAAAGCCTCTGACAATCCCAGCTGAGCCGCATGATCATTAGAGGCTTTTTTTTTTTACTTTTAAAAGCATTTTTTCATCGGAAGAGGTTGTAGAAAAAATGCTTTGAAAAGTAAAAAAAAAAGAAAGCCTCTGATGATTGTGCAGCTCAGTTGAGCATGGGGGGGGAGGTGGCAGAGGGATTTTTGCTACCGGTTCTCTGAACAACCCGCTGCCATCACTACCGGATCGAATGATCTGGTCCAAACTGGGAGCATTTCACCCCTGCTTGGCAACTGACTCATAGTTATGATGGTTGCAGTGTCCCAGGTTCATGTGATCCCCTTTTGCGACCTTCTGACAAGCAAAGTCAGTGGGGAAGCTAGATTCACTTAACAACCGTGTGACTAACTGGACACCTGCAGTGATTCATTTAACAACTGTGGCAAGAAAAGACATAAAATGGAGCAAACCTCACTTAAACAAATGTCTCACTTAGCAACAGAAAACTTTGGGCTCAGCTCAGTTGTGGTCGTAAATCGAGGAGTCTCTCACAAATGTATCACTATTGCTTCTTTTTCCAAATCGGGATATAATGGCAGACATTTGACCAGCAGACTGTTCTTTCTCCCCCTCAGTTGAAATTCCAGTATAAAATCCCTCAGACTGAATTTTATGTGGACTTTTATTTTACATATGAAACAATCAGTGATCGATTGTCCTTTTATTGGTGTTTGAAATCATAGGTTTCATTTGAAAATTCATTCATATGTCACTTGGCAGTATTAGAAAACTGATTTCTTAACAACCCTCCCAATGCCAAACAGATGATAATACCTTATTATATGGGGCTGAAGTTACACTTAATATCCTCATTTGAAAAAAGTAAAAGGCATTCTTAAGTATTTTCCACTTCACTTGGTTAAAGCTTTTTAAAAACACTACATTTTTTATAAGTGAACTATGGATTTTGTTTCTCCATGTCACATGTGCATTGGAACCCATCTATGCTGAATGCATTTTAAAATATCAAAATGGGCAATAAAAAGTTTTTTTAAAAAAGAATTTTTACTACCCTTTATATGGTTTTGCACAATAAAAGGCTCCAGTAAGCAAAGCTTAATGTTGTTAGTATGTTGTGGTTTTTATGCAATTTGTAATCCAAATAACTTTGGTATTATAGAACAAGAGAAAGATGCTAAGATAGTAAAAACAATGGATAAACAGAGCCAGCAGTCCAATTGTCTGGAACGGAAAATGATTTGTGTAGGGATGGCTTCTCATATAAAGATGTAGACTTAAGCATTCATTGGACAAATGACAGTGATGGGTGACATGTCAAAGAAACCATCAGCTGGGCTACTGTTACATTCCAAAGGATGCCTATTTGTGAATAAGGCTCATAAATGGACCGTAGCTTTGATTCCTGCATGGAGAAAAGACAACAGGACCACAGAACAATAGATGGAAACTAATCAGAGAGGGAAGCAACCTAGACTTAAGGAGAAATTTCCTAAAGTGAGAACAATCAACCAATGGAACAGTTTGCGTTCAGAAGTTGTGGGTGCCCTATTACTGAAGGCTTTCAAGAAGAGACTGGACAACCACTTGTCTGAAATGGTATAGGGTCTCTCCTTCTTGAGCAGGTGGTTGGACTAGATGACCTTCAAAGTCTCTTCCAACTCTGTTATTCTGTGAATTATGAACAGCTTTATTTTTTTTTCAGCCCCCCCAGCTCCCTCCTTTCTATAACCACGCATTCTGTGCAGGCACAGCATATAGCTTATTACAGTATTACATTGAACAAATCTCAGTTCAGGTCTCTGAGAATGGTTTTTCAATATTTCATTAGGGGTCATAGTACTGATATTAGAAATGGTTACTGTGATTTAATCTTTATTTATATGTTTGCACATTTTAGTAATGGTTTTGAGCTTATTGTATTCTTACAAGGTGATGTTAACACTGCTTTGGTTTTTGGTTATGCATTTCTATATTGCTCTGCTGTCTTCTGGCTTCCCAGAGGTTAAAAAGGAACCTCCATGAGGGAAGTTCTCACATAATGTTGTTCCTTCCTAAGATTTCACGGGAAACACGTAAACACGGGAAATCCTGGGAGATGGATTGATATATATGAGGTATAATGAAAGAAAAGACACTCACACACATCCATTGACTACCTCAAAAGTTATGGATGCATGTGATCCCTTCATATTTTACCCTCATGAATTTCATTCAATTCTGTCCTGAGTGGGGGTGGGAAATTGAAAGTAACTTATCCTCATTAAATTGTCAAAGAAAGCAGAATAAAATTTCAGCACAGTATTTATAAGAACAAAGAAAATATGTCTGAGTATTGGGAAATGAGCTTTGCTTTTAAAAAAAAGCTTTGACGACCTCATTTTAGTAGGAATTCACTTTAATATTTAATCATTCTGTCTTTTATTCTACTGAAGTGCAAAATAATATGGTTATCTATTCTTCCCTGGATAAGCATCTGTGAAAAGTCAAAAAATGCCCATTCTTGGGGGTGGGGGGGGGAGAAAAAAAATAAAGAAAAAAGGAGTGTTCCTGTGAAGAATTAAATACTCTAGGAATGGACAACTTCGTTTTGCTAAAAACTAGGATTAACCTTTTGCTTACTACAAATAATTGGCAACATGTGTAATGTTTTAGTTTCTTAGTATATTTGCTACCACATTATGAAGCATAAACAAAACAACAAGAATCTCACAGGTTTTTAATCCACAGCAGTTACAATGTAGTAATGGGAAGTATAGAAAATAAAAGAATGGAAAGGAAGGCAGAGACAAAAATAACCAAGAAAAAGGAGAGATACAAACACAGTAACAACTAATGGATGTGAATAAGAATGAAATTCTACAATCTTCTGAAGTCATAAAAAAATGCAGATTATACTGTATCCTCTGGGAGTCGAAGAAACCACCACAAATCTCTTCACTGGATAAGATGGCTGTTTGGTTTGCAGAATCTCACTGATAAAAAGTTCAAACAAGAGACATTCAGAAGTGTGCTAAAGGTGAATTAAAGCAAATGTTGAAACACCAAAAGAAAAATTTCCTTGCCCTCTAGATATTTTCTCAGTGAAGAAACTGTTAACAACAACACATTTATATAAGGCCAAAAGACCAGAATAACAATGCATACATATAATTTAAGAATTTGACATTAGACATAAGGTTTAACAAATAAATCAATTACATACAAAATTTAAAGTATCAAATGTATTAATTAGTAAAGATTTCACATCTATGGTTAAAAATGTGACTGTCACCAATGTTACACTTCAAAAGATTCCCATCTCTCAAAAATGTTGTCCTTCAATGATATTGTCCCTAAACTGTGGATTATATTTTATTATAATTTTTACATTTGGAGTTATAGCGTATTTTGCAGAATATTATCCATCCTATTTTAAAACCAAGAGGAGGAAGAGATTTCTATTTCTCCTACAATTGATATAAATTGATCATGGAATTTCATCTTTTATGGATTCTTCTCCTTTTGCCAGCCTTGAAATATTGCCCTGCAAAAGCTTTTGAGCATCTAATTTCCTTTGAGGAGGGATGTGAAGAAGACAGAGAAGCAGAAGGGTAAAAAATTCAGAGGACTATTATAGATTTCAAAAGATTTAAACTTATACAAAAGAGGCATACTTGAATCTGTGGATCTTAATAGCCTTAAATTTGCTTTAGGTTAATTTCATGTGTGATTTCAATCTAATGAAAATGGAATGGAATCCTACAGCACCTTTTATTATAGAAAAAAAGAAAAAAGAAAAAGAAAGAAAGAAAGAAAGAAAGAAAGAAAGAAAGAGAGGGAGGGAGGGAGGAAGAAAGAGGGAGGGAGGGAGAGAGGGAGGGAGGGAGGGAGGAAGGAAGGAAGGAAGAAAGAAAGAAAGAAAAAGAAAGAGAAAGAAAGAAAGAAAGAAAGAAAGAAAGAAAGAAAGAAAGAAAGAAAGAAAGAATGAATGAATGAATTAGTTCATATTTGGAACTGTCTTTGCAGTGTCACAGCCACATTTTTTTTCTGCAAATGCTGTTTCAGTTGCAGAGTTCAGGTTACTAATTTTCCAATTCTCTTTACCAGTTTAGTCCAAGAACCATTTCAGTTTTATAAGTTAATAAAAAGAATTCCAGCTCCTTTAATAAGAGAGCAAGTGAAACCATAAAATGTTGGGGCATCGTATCAGAAAAATTAACAGCCTGAGTGTTTAGGATTGCCAAATCCAATGAAGAAAATAAAATCTGAAGCACCAAACCACGGCACCTCAGTGGTCCCTGAGCAAGAATTATTCAAATTCAATTTGGTGCCTTCTGCTTTCAATACCATGCTACCAGGAGCAGTTTTAAATAACAGGCTTGAAGTAGGCATTCAAACCAGACAGAGACGTAATACACACACATCAAAACAAAGAAGGAAAGATCAGTTACCGCAGGGGAGTGAGGAAGAAAGAGTGAAATGTATTTGGGTGGAATGTTCAGATGCCAAGGTTGAAAGGAAATATAGGAATTGAGTTTTGCATTTCCACACATAATTTTTTTTTTCATTTGATGTGAATGAGATTGGAAATTAATCATAAGTTGTTAGCATTTCAAAATTGAATTGTGCCCCAAGTTCACTCCTGATGACCTTTACAATTTCCATGAGAACCATGTGCTAGGCACACCTTCATTTTTTATTTAAAGTGACCTTCCCCTGGTGAGTTATCTAGATCAGGGGCAGTGGTGGGTTGCCCCTGGTTCGCACCAGTTCTATAGAACTGGTAGTAAAACCGGCCGGAGGCTCTGCCCGCTGACCCTCACGTCATCAAAACATTTCTGCACATGTGCAGAAGAGGGTGCGTGAAGCAAGCACACACATGCAACCTCACTGCAAACCAGTAGTAAAGGTAAATAGAACCGACCCCTGGTCAGGGGTCTCTAACCTCAGCAACTTTAAGAGTTGTGGACTCCAACTTCCAGAATTCCTCAGCCAGCTTTGCTGGCTGAGGAATTCTGGGAATTGGAGTCCACAACTCTTAAAGTTGCCGAGGTTGGAGACTCCTGATCTAGGTATTTTGGAACAAAAATTTCCAGAGTTGTTTATGATGAAGAACACTATATTGGGGAAGACTAACTGAACTACTGGATTAGATGGATTTTTTGATCTGATGCAGTTCTCCGAAGAACTGAAGGAACTTCTTGGACGAGAAATAAAATGTTTTCAAAGGGGGGGAAACCCCCAAGAAAATCCAATTGCTTTTTCAGAAAAAAGCACCTCTGGAACATTTGTATCGTAACATTTCATTTTCTTTACCTCAGTTACAAATAACTGAATGTTGTAAACCATTTTGTAAAATCTTGAAATATTTTGTGGGGTGTCACAAAAATAGACATTAGTAAATGTGTATAACATATGGACGTTTCAAATGTCACATAAGAAAAACAATAGCTGTAGAACTCTAGGGCTGCTCTTTTAGTTAAATCCTATCCTGCAAAAAAATAAAAATAAAAATCTTGTTTCTCTTTTATCAAAAATTAACCAAAACACCACAGGATTATAAATAAATATTTTTTATTATAAGACAATATTGATTGTACTTTAGCATATCTTATATATCCTTAAAAGAGATTTTGTAAATCTCTTTTAAGGATATATAAGATATGCTAAAGGTACGAGAGAGAGAGAGAGAGAGAGAGAGAGAGAGAGAGAGAGAGAGAGAGAGAGAGAGAGAGAGAGAGAGAGAGAGAGAGAGAGAGTGAGTACCTTTGTGGTTCCAGAAAAATCTTGGCTACGTAGGAAAAACCTGGCTTAAAGGGAAAAAAAAACACACACACATATAAAGTTGAAGCTATTGAAGCACCTGCTCTTCCCCAATATGAAAGGGAGCATACTAGTCTCCTTTTATTTCTTTATCAGCAAATATAAATTTTATATATATGCGTAGATAGATAGGCAGACAGACAGACAGACAGACAGACAGACAGACAGACAGATAGCTTAAGATCTTCTTCAATATATATATATATATATATATATATATATATATATATATATACATACACATACATATACAATATCAATCTATCAATCGATCTATTGATCTCATTTTTACTTCATGCTGGTAGACTCAATGCATGGATACTTCTAAAAGTCTACTTTAAAAGATACAATGTCTTTTCATGGAAACACCCATACAGAAAACTGCATATATACAAAGGCAATGAAATCAAAATTAATATGTCGAATTGCCAAGAATGCTCATTCTCAAATAAAGGTTTTCTCAGGAAAACCTTTCCTGAGAAAACCTTTATTTGAGAATTAGGCAAGGGAATATTATCCTTGCATTGAATGTAACACTTTATATTGTTTAAAAAAGGCTTGTGTTTTGGAAAACTGTACAAAGTTATTTTGAAATCACTGTTCCTACCCTGTGCAAAATATTTTATGACTTCAATATATCATGTAAGGTCTGAGAACTCTTTGTTGTTGTTATTTTATATATGTCAAAACTGTGAGAATAATCTGCAAAGTAAAGATAGACATGACAGGATGGCAGTATGATTTCACATACAATTATATGTTAGCTAGTGTCAAAAATAAATGAAAATACATGTTCTGAAAGCTTGGCGGCAGAAGAAATATTTAACATTTATGTCATGTTTTCCTAACCTTTTACCTTCCAGAAGGGCTAGATTACAACTTTAGACCATAGAGGGAACAGGATTGGAGATTGCTAGAATGCTAACACATGCTATTGCAAATACTTTGAGTCAAAGAGCAGCAAAGCTTTATAGCTAAGAGGAGTAAAACAAAGTAAACACTAATTCTTACTGTAAACATAATCAACCCCTTTAACCTAAAGATTGGAGCTGAGAATTTTTTCCATCGTATCCTTCAACTTAGATTCCCATGGAGAAGTCCACATAACATTATTATAACAGATCCAAAAAGCCAATTGTAGTCAACTGTATAATTTATTTTTGTTTTTATTTTTATTTCTATAGTAGTTAAGACTGCCCAACTCCACAAAGACTCTGTGCATCTCAAATATGTAATTAAAGCATGCTTAAAAGCATAATAAAACAAATGTTTTGACCAGACAACAACATTGAAAAAAAGAACAGGACAGAAGCTCCACAGACAACTTAACACCAGACCTGGTGGCACAGCTGAGTCTTAAGGGAGTTTTGGAACCCTTGGAGAATGGGAGCCGTACTTATCTTGGTTAGGGGGGATGCTGTCCAGAGGGAAGAGTCTGTGACAAAGAAGCCATGCTTCTTCACTCCCACAAGATGACATTTAGAATAACAGAGTTGGAAGGGACCTTGGCGGTCTTCTAGTCCAACCCTCTGCTTAGGCAGGAAACCCTACACCACTTAAGACAAATGGTTATCCAATCTCTTCTTAAAAGCTTCCAGTCTTGGAGTATTTACAACTTTTGGAGGCAAGTTGTTCCACTGATTAATTGTTCTAACTGTCAGGAAATTTTTCCTTAGTTCTAAGTTGCTTCTCTCCTTGATTAGTTTCCACCCATTGCTTCTTGTCCTACCCTCAAGTGCTTTGAAGAATAGTTTGATTCCCTCTTCTTTGTGGCAACCCCAGAGATAACAGAACACTGCTATCATGTCTCCCCTAGTCCTTCTTTTCATAAGACTAGACATATTCAGTTCCAGCAACCGTTCTTTATATGTTTTATCCTCGAGTTTCCTAATCATCTTTGTTGCTCTTCTCTGCACTCTTTCTAGAGTCTCAATTTAATTGAAGGACCTGAAATACACTCACTCTGTCTGACATACTGGGCAGACAAAAACAACAGGAGATAGCAGATCTTGTAAATAACATAGCCCAATTCCATGAAGGGCTTTACAGGTGACAATCAGCATCTTGAATGCACACAGCACTTGACTGGTGACCAATGCAGATCATATCATAGGGATGACATATTGGTACAATGAGAGCTGTGACTTTTAGATGGTCTTCAAGGTCATCCTCATGTTGAGTGTATTGTAATGGTCCAATATTAAGGTGATCTTGCTGTGAATGAGTGCCTGAAGGGGCCTGCTGGCCAAGGAAAGGATGCAATGGAGCACCAGATAAATCTGTGCAAATATCCTCCTGATTATAGCTGTCATTTGCTGCAAATCCTGAACTACCACTACCCCAACTTGCACAAGAGTTTTGAAAGAGGAAGTGCAAACTCACGCAAGACCAATGGTGAAAACATCCCTGACCCGGAGGCCCAACAGCTATAGCCACTCAGTCTTGTCAAGATTGAGCCAAAATCTCTTCTTCCCCATTCAGCCCTGAATAGCCTCCAGACACTGGGTCAGTACATAGACAGTTTCATCTGCACAGCTGGAAATTAATAGCATTTGGCAATAGCACTTAGACTTATATACCACTTTACAGTGCTTTATAGCCCTCTCTAAGCTGTTTACAGAGTCAGCATATTGTCCCCCAACAATTTCGGTCCTCATTTTACCCACCTCAGATATCATCAGCATACTGAATCCAAATTGATGGATTTGGATTCACTCAGCAGTTTAACATTGATGTTACATAAGAGTGGTAAAATTGTTGAATTCTGAGGCACCACAGAAGTGATTGAGTCAATTGTGAAATGGGTGGAATATCTGTAGGACAAGGTTGGGATCAGAGTTTTTTAGGGTGAAATTGTATTTCTGTGGTCACTAAGAGTTAACACTGAATTGATGACACTTAATCAATCAATACTGATTCCTCTGATATGTGATGACAGTTTAATTTGAGATATTTTCAGTTGATATAAAAGGGATTAGAAATAGAATCAATATTGTATTTCCTATTTCATGCAGTTTGAGAAACACATGAGACACTAAAAAAATACAAATTTCACTTAAACTTTAAGGCACCTCTTAAAAGAAACTTCATTCAAATTTCATTTTATTTCATTTTAATTAGATATTTTAATCTTAAGTGGGATATTTTTTCTAATAAACATTAAACTACCAAACTTTAGATTTGCTTCCTTTCCTTTTTAAGGATGACCAGTGAAAAAGTGCTTTTTAAAAATGTATTATTTTTAATATTCAGTGAAGCAAATGTTTAACAGCTGTAATTTGAAATATGGAAAAATAAATGAAAGGCGTATTTAGGATTTATAGAGTTGAAAATTAAAGACCTCTTGGAAAATGTGACTGTGATGAATAGAAAGTATGCTGCTAATGCAGGCATTTTTCATTATTGATACTTAAAATAATATTAACTTTAAGACCCTGACTACAATCTGGAATTATAGACACATTAAGGATTTAGATGAACCATCTGAAAAAATAATATGGATGAACATTATATTTTTATGATTAGTTAAAATTAACTGTGACTAGTTAACTAGCAAATTTCTTGATTACAAAATAATGGAACTACACAGAACTGTGGAAACTTAATGTATAGATGATTTTCCATTCCACAGTTCTGTGAAGGAGTAGTTTTACAGATGGGATGCTGAGACTTGCATATTTGACCATTCATGGAGAAACCATATATCAAAAAGCTAGACTGAAAGGAATGGATATTCTATTGAAAATGGGTGCGTGTTACTAATTTATATGTTACTTTTAGTTCGCAGAATTTTACCAAATCACTTCTTTTCTTTTTTTTCTCCTTCTCTTGCATAAAGCGTCTCCATTTTAAAAGCTGTGTCTCCATGGCTTCCAGGCCTGACATTTTGTCTGTGATTAAGGAGCAAAACAGTTACAGTCTGGCAATACAAAAGACAAAGGAACATGAAGAAAAGGGTTTTCTTTTTTTAAGAAAGCCTTCATCTGTATCATCTAATTGTGACAGATGGACCTTCGTCTAAGTACACATACACTCATTACTGTATCTAGAACAGAGGTCTTCAAACATGGCAGCTTTAAGACTTGTGGACTTCAACTCCCAGAATTCTCCATCCAGCATAATTGGCTGGAGAATTCTGGGAGTTGAAGTCCATAAGTCTTAAAGCTGCCAAGTTTGAGGACCCCTGATCTAGAACAAGATTCTTTATGGAAATGAAGCAAAAACCAAATCCTCTGCAGTTCCTTCTTCTCAGCCTGTTCATCCTCTTTGCTATTATAGTCCTTCTGGAAGGCAGGAGGCACTATCAGCCAGGTCCCTGGGTGATGGAAGTCCCAAGATAACTGGCATTTGGTACGGAGTCCTCTTTCTGGAAGAAATGGATTCTGTCAGACATTATGCAGATGCTCCTTTGCATAGGACCAACTTTGCCTTGTAATAATGTTCTTAAAAACCATGACCCTGGCATCCACAGGAGGTGTGGGGCAGGTGGGGGGGGAGTGTTAAAAAAATAAGTCACAGCAGTGGCAGCTGCAACTGTCATAGTCGAAGTTCTGTGTGTTGTGGTCTGCCAGCAACCTGTGGAGCTGGCAGCAGAGTCAGACAGTGAGAAGGCTGGGGAGGACCATGTCCCAGTCCTGGAGACCAGGGATGGCTTGGACAAGGGCTCTGTGTCAGAGACAGAGAAAGGGCCATCTGGGAGGTATGTGCTGCCTCCGGAGCCTCCAGAGTCAGACCTCAGCAAGCGCTGTGGCCCATTGCAGCCTGTGCAGCTAGTAGCTGATTCAGACAGTGAGGAGGCTGGTGTGGTGCTGCCCCAGCAGCTTATGCAGTTGGCACTTGAATCAGACAATGAGGAGGTTGGAGAAGATGTGGTGCCAGAGGCGTGGATTCAGCCAGGGCCTTCAAAACCTCCAGAAGCTCCCTTAAGTGTAGAGGATGAAGAGGAGGAGCCTCTTCTCGATGCACGGGCGCACAGAGCTACCAAAAGGCAGGAATGGCTCCTTAGGAGGAGGTCTCCTCAAGAGTAAGGCTTGGGGCTAATTGGCCATTCCCTTAGCCTATTTAAGGAGGAAATCCGACTACAGCAATTTGCAGGGAACAACTTCGTTCACATACCTTCGTGTCTTGTCTTGCTTATCTTATCAGCTTTCTGCAAATTCCTCCTGGGCATTCTGCCAACCATAGTAAGTTTTCCATTATTACTTTTTGAATTCTTGGCGCCTGTTAATGCAATTAATTAAGAGCCGTTAGTGTAAAAGACTGGTTTATTCAGTAAACTAAGGTTTGAACGGACTTTGTGTGTGCTGCGTTCTTTGGGGTCCGTAGCTGGGGCAGAACAGCAAGGCAGAGGAACAGGGGGATAAAAGTGGGTGATTATCCCGAAGGACTTCTCCCAAAGGGCTCTTTATAATAATTGGGACTCATCTGTGAATGAACAGAATTTATTTATTTATTTATTAACAGCTGTTGCAATAAAAGATCTTTTTGGGACTACTCGTGTGTTTTAATGACTCAGGAAGCCTAGGTCACAACACTGTGCATCATAAAATGTAATTTTGATCCGTTTGATGGCGTTTAGGGCCATTTCTTTTTACCCTGCTGCCAGGGATGCCTAGGTAGATGCTTAGGCTTATACCTGAAACAGATCTTCATGCTTGTTATGCAACACAACTGCACAAAAACCAGGTATTGACCATGGAAAATCATGGAGGATATACAAAATTTTCCGAGCATTCACACAATGTAAATACTGCAATACAGCAAGTGCATAATTTAATTGAGTGCTGCTGTGGTGGTCGTGGCAGAAGTTCAAAACTTCTACAAACTTCAGTAACTCTAACATCGATTTTTGAGAAGAAAATGCTCTCTTCTTGATATCTTTATTGTCAGCAGACCTAATTAGAAAGGGCACAGCGTACATTATGGAACCATCTGTGCCTATTTTGTTTAACATATTTCTGATCCAGCATCTCTGAGAAGATGTCCAATTGTTCTCTCCTTCCATTTTTGCACTTTCTTTTTAATGTGGATGCATTTTAATGTGGATTCTTTCTAATGTGGATGCATTAAATGCATTAGAAATGCTAAGATATAAACTGACTACATTCTGTAACAACTACCATGCAGCAGACTTGAAAAGGGGTGTACAGCTTTTCAGACTGCATTTTGAAACTTGATTGATTAGCAATAGCAATAGCACTTAGACTTATATCCTGCTTCACAGTGCCTCACAGCCCTCTCTAAGGGGTTTACAGAATCAGCATATTGCCCCCAACAAACTGGGTTCTCATTTTACCAACCTTGGAAGCATGGAAGGCTGAGTCAACTTTGAGCCAGTGAGACTCAAACTGCCAAAGTGCTGGCAGCCGGCAGTCAGCAGAAGTAGCCTGCAGTACTGCATTCTAACCACTGTACCACCATGGCTCATATGATGATTGATTGCACTGCATCTAGGGTGTCACCAGTCATGTGGAGTCCATGGGTGCCATGTTACTGATTTCTGAAGTACATGCAAGACTATAATTATGTCCAAGAGGACAAATGGTCATATGTGAATCAGCCCTGATGCTCAGAGCAATTCCAAGCCATTTTACAGTGAGGAAGTGTATTTGTGGCCAATGAACATTTTAGGCTTACAATAAATAAATAAACCTAAGGCAAATGTTTCTCTATGTCCCTGGGTAAAATATTAAAGAGTAATCACATGACTCATAAAATACGCTTTTATATCTTCTTGGTTACTTCTTTAGTCTTTCAGTCCAATTTTAGTTTTCAACGCATGTTTCCTAATATTTCATGAATGAAACATTAAGCAGACATAACTGTAGTCAGAATAAATCAAATAAGAGCAATGTTTGAGACACAAAGCTGAAAATCTAGAGTAATGGACAACAGAACTTTTGACAAGCCAACTGTGTTTAAAGCCAATTTCTTTTAGTCTTGCATTCCAGTGTAACAAGGGTGTACTCAAAAGATATGAAAGAAAGGTTGTTTTACTTATATTTGGTCAATGTTACATATTAATGCCTAAAATGTTGCATTTCTCCATAAAGTTATCAATATACATACACATTTCTTTTCCAAGTATGTTGCTGTATTTTTTCTTAGTGTTTGCCCTGCATAGATATAAAATCCACTTCTTTCTTCAGGGAAACCATCAATACTTGATGCAACAAAAGGATCTCATCAGCTGGTTTTTCACAGAGGCTGATACTGATTGGCTTTGAGAGGGAATAACTGGCCCAAGGCCACACACATGGCTTTTGTGTTTAGAGGGAGATGGGAATCTGAGCATCGTTCCTCCTAGTCCAACACTTTAACCTCTGAATCATGTTGGCTCTCACTCTCCAACTGTGTCATTTGACGATTTGTAGCCACAACTCATATTCTCCACCTTATGTGTTGTATCTGTGCATTTGATTTTCTAATTGCACCTACTTTCAAGTTTCTTTCTTTTGTTTTACTTCCTTCAAAAAAAAAAAAAAAAGAGGAGTTAGTTGGAGAGCCATCCCCACAACTCACACACCTGTTGTAATGAGCCTTTGAACAACCTAGAAATGTGTGTGTGTGTGTACATATATATATATACACTGGTGTTGGGTTTCCACATTTTTTACTATCAGTTCTGTGGATATGGCTTGGTGGCATGGCTTGATGGGTGTGGCTTGGGCATAGCAAGGGAAGGATACTGTAAAATCTCCATTCCAACCCCACTCCAGGGGAAGAATCTCCATTCCCACCCCACTCCAGATGAAGGATACTGCAAAATCCCCATTTCCTCCCGATCGGCTGGGACTTGAGAGGCAGATAATAGATGGAGGCGGGGCCAGTCAGAATTTTTACTCCCACTTCTCCGAACTACTCAAAATTTCTGCTACTTGTTCTCCAGAACTGGTCAGAACCTGCTGAAACCCACCTCTGATATATACACACACAGACACACAGACACACACACACACACACACATATAATGAGAGACAGTGGAGGGAGGGAGAGAGGAAGTCTTATTGTTATTGATTTCAACATGGATTTCAGTCAAAGAAATCTGAGAAATCTTTTCCATAAAGGTGTTATCACCTCAAGAGGAAAGCCTTCTACTGTTGAGACTGATCAGCTCTGTGCCAGATGTTGAGGTTACGGTGCAGAAGAATGTCCTACAATATCTGCACCATAGATTCCGTCCTGGTCCCCCAGGAAAGCTCTTTATTATTTTGAAATCTATGCACTTCGATTGTTTAAACTGAATGAATGAACTTTGCAATGTAAATGTATTTATGTTTGAGTTGGCCTTCTCAGAGGCTACTAATTTACAGTAGTGCTGCTGCATGTCACAGATTTCAGTAGGAAACGATGCATTACAATTAAAGTTACAATTAAGAATTTCATAAGTGAGTTTGTAATCTCCTGTTCTCTTTGGTGAAACATTTCCAGGATATTTGGTATGTAGATGAGAACTTGAACTGGTGGCCATTGTGTTAGATAGTGGATTGAAGAGACTGGAGACAGGCTTCAGACAACAGCTCTTTATTCAGCAACTATTTACAATCCAGCAGCCAGTCCCTCTAACAGCCAGCCTTTATATAGAGGGCTGTCAGGGAGCTCAGCCAACCACATTTAAACATTCTTCCCACCCAAACAGCGGACCAGGGGGAAAACTATTCTGTCAATATCTAACACATTGGATACTATCGTGTTTTTTATTATTATTATTGTTATTGTTATTGTTGTTGTTATTGTTGTTGTTGTTGTTGTTGTTGTTATTATTATTATTATTATTATTATTATTATTATTATTATTATTATTATTTCAATTTATAAACCGCCCTTCTCCTTGCGGACTCAGGGCGGTGAACAGCCAGAATAAAACATGGTATACAAAAGTTAAAAACAATTAAAAATATTAAATATTATTCGGCCAAAAATTAAAACAACCCAATTTAAAATCAATTTCAAATTTAAAAACGGAGGATGGGATCAGCCTAGCCCAGCTAGATGGAATAAATGGGTTTTAAGAGCCCAACAAAAGGTCCGGAGATCTGGAATCCTGCGTATTTCCAGGGGTAGGTCATTCCAGAGGGCGGGCGCTGCCACAGAGAAGGCTCTCCCCCTGGGGGTCGCCAGCAGACACTGTCTGGCCGACGGCACCCGGAGGAGGCCCTCTCTGTGCGAGCGTACTGGCCGGTGGGAGGGTATTGGTGGCAGAAGGCGGTCCCGCAAGTACCCAGGTCCTAAGCCATGGAGCGCTTTAAAGGTGGTCACCAACACCTTGAAGCGCACCCGGAAGACCACCAGGAGCCAGTGCAGCTCGCGCAAGAGAGGTGTCACGTAGGAGCGCCACGTCGCTCCCATAATTCCCCGCGCGGCCACATTCTGGACCAGTTGGAGCCTCCGGGTGCACCTCAAGGGGAGCCCCATGTAGAGAGCGTTGCAGTAGTCCAAGCGGGAAGTCACGAGAGCATGGGTGACTGTGCGTAGGGAGTCCCGATCTAGAAAGGGACGCAACTGGCGTATCAGGCGAATCTGATAAAAAGCCCCCCTGGCCACCGCTGTCATATGTTCTTCTAAAGACAGCCGTGCATCCAGGAGGACGCCCAAGTTGCGAGCCCTCTCCGTGGGGGCCAATGTCTCGCCCCCAATAGTCAGCGATGGCGTCAGCTGGCTATATCGGGACGCCGGCAGCCACAGCCACTCAGTCTTGGAGGGGTTTAGTCAGAGCCTGTTTCTCCCCATCCAGACCCGCACAGCTTCCAGACACCAGGACATCACTTCAACGGCATCGTTGGGGTGGCCTGGAATCATTTTAAGACTATAATACACAATCACAATTTGCATCGTGACTCTTCAGTTAGAAGACATCTAAAAGGGAACTCATTACATTGGTTAAGGAATCCATAATTGAGGGAGGGAAGAAGGGAAAGAGAGAACGAGGGAGAGAGCTATCTTACAAGATCTTGGGAATAAACTAATTTCCAAATGATACAAAAAAAAAATAAAATAAAAAGACAATTCCAAATGAACATAATTAAAGTATTTTTCTTTTTACAACTGGAGTTTTGGGGTGAGCAATATTTTATTTATTTTAATTTATTTGCCACCCAACAGTGGACTCTGCATATGTTAATAAATATAGTTACTTAATATATAGAACAGATTGATATCACTTTAGATCAAAAGCAGAGGTGGTATTCAGCAGGTTCTGACCAGTTCTGGAGAACCGGTAGCAGAAATTTTGAGTAGTTCAGAGAACCGATAAATACCACCTCTGACTGGCCCCGCCCCCATCTATTCTCTGCTTCCCAGGTCCCAGCTGATTGGGAGGAAATGGGTATTTTGCAGTAACCTTCCCCTGGAGTGGGGAGGGAATGGAGATTTTACAGTATCCTTCCCCTGCCACACCCACTAAGCCACGCCCACCAAGCCAAGCCATGCCCACCAACCCATACCCACAGAACGGGTAGTAAAAAAATTTAAATACCACCACTGATCAAAAAGTGTTATAAAATAAAAATTATAGCTACTCTACCTATTAAAGAGGAAGCCACAGCAATTCAAAGGATATATACAATAACGCATTGACTTTAACAGTGGTTTGGGTGAAACATCTTTCCTCATTTTTTATGATTTACAGATTTTTAAAATGCAAAATAGTATAAAAACATCTATTTCATATACTTTGGAGCAAAAAAATATTGTCATTGGGAAGTAACACTTTTGCTGCCAAATACTAGCTGTGTAATCAGGATATTCTGAGAGGTACACAATGGAGTGGCCTGTATATGTACTGTACACAGCCAATGGACAACAGGGTGCCAATTCTTGAAATAAGAGAAAATGTGACAGTTCATAGCTGAACATCGGTTTTGTTCGTTTTTGTTAGTCACTCGTACATGGAGCTTCATGTACAAAACACATGACTACAAATAAACATTTGGAGCACTAAAGAGGCAACAGAGCAGGATAAGGACTCTGACATTTTCCAGATGTTGCTAAACAATAGAAGAAAAGCTGAAGAAAAGCTGAAAGATCCAGGTCGACAACATCTGGAGTTATACAGATTTTCCCTCCTTATTCTAGGGCAGTGTTTCTCAACATTGGCCATTTTAAGATGCATGGACTTCAACTCAGAATTCTGGAAGTTAAAGCCCACACATCTTAAAATTGCCATAGTTGAGAAACATTGTTCTAGAGCAGGGATGTCAAACTCATGTCATCACGGCATCATCACGTGATGTATCATGACTTTTTCCCCCTTTGCTAAACTGGATGTGGTGCATCCAGCCCGCAGGCCATGAGTTTGATACCCCTGTTCTAGAGGGAAAAAACACACACTTTGCTCTATTAGCACCACTCTTCTAAATTGCAAGGATGGGCTCTCTTGGGAATAAGTCTTCCTGAACTCATTTGGTATTACTTGCGGGAACTCATTTGGTATTACTTGCGGGACTACCTTCTGCCACTGATAGCCTCCCACCGGCCAGTACGCTCCCACAGAGAGGGACTCCTCAAGGTGCCGTCAGCCAGACAATGTCAGCTGGTGACACCCAGGGGAGAGCTTTCTCTGTGGCAGTGATCTGTCCTCCCCCTTCAAAGACCCACAAAAACACAGCCAGCCGAGGGTTAACAATCACTTGGCACACTCCACAGTTCTTATCTCAACCTTGGCAGCGATATGCACACCGTCTGCCAAGGACTTTATTAGGTTACACAAACAAGAAAATCACCTACGTAGCTTTGCCGTTCATCTAGCTTCCAAGACTACGAGGTTGCTATGTTTGTTTAGCTTTGTTCGTCACAACTTCTTGACCCACTGGCCTGTCTTATATAGATAGGCTTCTGGGTGTGGTCCAGTGACTCACTGATCCTATGACTCCAATCAGTGACTCAGATCTATTTCCTCATACGCCGCAGCTGCAGTAATCTTTTCTCTCGCCTTCTTTGGCGTGCATCCAGGAATGACGTCTCTTCCTCACTCTCATCTGAGACACCTGTTTCCCCACTACTTGGCTCTCTTTCAGCTGGCACCTGAGACGGTGCCAGAGGGGGGGGGGCTGGGAGATCTGGCTGGCTCCTCTTCCTCCTGCTCAGAGCTTCCTTCCTCCAATGGGATAGGCTCAGAGGACGGGGCCACAACAGGCAGCACCAGCCCTCTGGAACGATTTGACCCCGGAGATCCGTACGATACCTGATCTCAGGGCTTTTCGCCATGCCCTAAAAACTTTTTTATTCTGTCAAGCTGGGCTGGCGTAACCCCCCCTCTTTTTAAGTTTAAAGTTTTTATGGGTTTTAAATTTTAATTGTCTATTGGTTTTTTTAAATTTGTTGGGCCAAAATTATTTAATTCTTTTACTAATATTTTAAATTTTGTATTGGAGTGCTTTTATCCTTGGCTGTACACTGCCCTGAGTCCACTAGGAGAAGAGCGGTATATAAATTTAATTAATAAATAAATAAATGAAAATTACTTCTAAATCACTACTGCTATGAAACATTAGGATGAAGAGACTTCAGCTTATTGTCAGGGCCACATCTATCTTCTGATAAAATCTGTCTTAAAACTTTAAATAGAAAAATACATTGAATTTATTCATAAAAGGATTCCAGATGTTTTGTCTTTAAATGATTAATAGCATAATATTTATAAATTTGTTTTCTCTTTCATTCATTAATCTCTTTGCAAGTATTAAGAGAAAGACATACTTGGCAAACAATGCAGATTCTGCCTTTTTCATGCTAATTAAGTCTATAAATTTTAATTTTCACTGGGATTCTGTAAATAGTGCCAACTATTAAAAAAATATTTAAAAGTCACCTGTTTAGCATTTTTTAACATCCTGAAAATTATTACTACACTAATTATTTGGTAACTAACTTGCTATGACTTGTGTAATGAAAAGGGAAATGAGGTATAAAAGAGCTCCCCTTCCTTGTAATGCTGTTTCAAAGATGCCTTTCATTTTACTTTTCTTGTTTATTTCTTTCTTTTTGTTAGGGGCTTCTTCGATCTGGTGGATGGGGGGACGGACAGGGAGACACAAGATAAGGAAGGGAAATATATCAAAATGTTCACAGAGATATGAGACACCTGAAGATTATGAAGAGAGGGAAAAAAAGTAACTTTCTCTCAAAATCTTTGAATATGAGCTCAGTTATAATGATTAGCAGCAGAGCTTTTCAAAAGATTCTGCTGATTTGATTTTTCTGGCAGAAAAGTATGATTTGGGGTTATGAAGTCAGTAATATGTTCCGAAAATACCTCGATTATAAGGAGTTTTTGTCTCCCCATCCCCCACTCCAGTTCCCTTCAGTGCTATTATTTCATCATTTCCAGATGCTTTGGCATAATTTCTGCCTCCTTTTTTGAGTCAAAAGGGCACATCCAACCAATCAGGGAATGCATAGCTAAGGGGAGAGCATGATAATGCAATTCAGCCAATCAAATTAGGTGAGCTGATGATATCATCGAGAACAGTCATTGAAGAAAGCAATATAAAGATTTTATTAGCAAGTATTGCATAATCGGTGGCTCCATTGAAGAGCCCTTCATCACAAGTTCAAAGGTGATACTTGCCAAGGGTGAATTCCTGCAGGCAGATACTTAATTTTCAAATAGGCAAAGTATCACAAAAAGGTTATTGTAAATATTTTTGCTATCTGTATATGTTTCTATATTCAGAGCTTGCTGTCTCCTAAACATGATTTCAAAATGTTGCATTTTTCAATATATTCAATTTTCAGTGAAAAGGAATGTAATAAGAATGACTTCCTTCCACCACCATCCATTCAAAAGCTCCCATATACATATTTAGAAATCTACATAATATGCAAAAACATTTTTTTTAAAAAAATGATGCTGAAACAGCTTGGCCAGCAGGTATGTAGGAAAGCCAAGCTTGTAGTGTATAAGCTACAGCTTGTTAAGATGTAGCTTATACACTTAATTAAAATTAAATGAATATCCTGACATATACAGTATAATATTAGTTTATTGTGTTATTTTAAGACTGGGTAAAAAAAATCTGCAGAAAAAATCAGGAAGATGTTGAAGTCACCAAATTTATTATTTTTAGAAGAGTAGAATGTTAGAAGAATATATTGTTTATTTTAGGAGATAATATTGACTGTATCATTCTCAGGGAATGAGAATGAATGCCACATCTGTTGTGCTGGTAAAAATTTTCCTGTCTTATGCAGAAGATGATGGTTGCACTGCAGAATTCATAATGTAAAGTCAGGCTAGCTGTCCCCAAAGAAGCTTCTTGGCTGAGAAGCGAAATGTCTTCAAAGAAAAACCAGAAAGTCCAGCTGTCTCTTGAAAAAGCACTTTGGGACAATCATGACCAGGATGACTGAGAATCTCCATAGACATCAGGCTAGCTGAAACCAATTGTCTTCTCAGGTCTGAGAACTACAAAACAGTGTTGCAGTTCTCTTTTGACTAATCCATTTTCTCCCTCTTATCCATTTTCAAAGTATCAAATGCTTTACTATTATGACTTGAGGTAATGAAAAACATACTGTTATTAGCCAAGGCATATTCAAGTTGTCAATCTAGTGTGTTCCACTTGTGTGGAGATTGTAGCTCCTAGACTTTTACCCAGTCCAGTCAAAGACACATAATAAATTCAGTCTTTTCATTTCCCTATCATCAACTAGGCTCTGAGGTTGGGTTATCAGCTGAAGAGTTCTAAACTTAACAGTTCTAAACTTAAAACAGTTTTAAAATAACCACAAACAAACATACAAGGTTTGGGACAAGAGTTAATATAGTTCCAGATTTGCAGAACCTTTGGGCAAATCAGGGTTATCTTCAGGGCATGGCAAATAGAAATAGAAATTCAATAGAAATTCTACCAGTTCCCAAGTAGTCTTCCTCTTTTGGTTTTGGACTCAGCTATGTTTCTTGAGAATAGAAGCAGTGCTCTGAACATCTCAGCAACAGAACCTAACCTAGGTTAGTTATAAACAGGAGTGGGCTGCTGAGGGTTCACAGGGGTTCAGGAGAACCTCTAGCTAAGATTTTGTGCAGTTTGAAGAACCCCCAAATCTCACTCTTGGCTGACCCTGTTCACCCCACTCCTCCCAGGAGTCCCAACATGGCCCTTTTTGGATGCAGGTAAGTGCAGAACATGCACAGAGGCTCGGGGAGGGCGAAAAACAGGCCTACCAGAAGTTCAGAAAGGCCAGAAACAGGCCTGTTTCCGGCCTCCAGAGGGCCTCCGGAGCCTGGGGAGGCCATTTTCGCTCTCCCGGAGGCTCAAAGAAAGTCCCCGGAGTCCGGGGAGGATAAATACTCTCCTCCCCCACTGCCATGCTGCAGGAGGCCAATTAGGCCACACCCACCATGGCCATGCCCACTCAGCAACCAGGCAGAGAACCCCTTGCTAAAATTTTTGAAGCCCACCCCTGGTTATAAGATCAATTTCCCACAGAGCTGCAAAGTGATGCTAGAATGAATAGATTTAACTAGAGTATAAATAAAGAGCAGAAGACCAAGCTGCCTGCAATTATTTGCGAGTTCAATCCCAGCCAGGCTCAAGGTCGACTCAGCCTTCCATCCTTTATAAGGTGGGTAAATTGAGGACCCAGTTTGTTGGGGGCAATAAGCTGACTTTGTATAAAATATAAATATACAAAAGTATGAAGACTATTGCTTAACACATTGTAAGCCGCCCTGAGTCTCCGGAGAAGGGCGGCATATAAATCAAAAAAAAATTTTTTTTAAAAAAAGAAAGAATAATCTTAAGAGTGCTGCAGTAGGAAAAAGATAATTAAAAAGAGTAATCAGGGTTTGATATCAACTGCTGAAAAAAGTTTTGGGCACTGCCCTCAGCTTGTTGGATTGGACCAAATGGCACATGACATTAAAGAATCTAAGGTGTACATTTTAAAATGCATCTGTCATCATTTTGGGGAGACTATGTTTATCTCTGGTAGCACTCTTATTCAGGGGTGGGTTCTACTTACCTTTACTACCAGTTAGCAGTGGGGCTTGCTTCGCTTATGTCCGTATTTTGATGATGTTGGGGTCAGTGGGTGGAGCCTCCCGACGATTTTACCAGCGGTTCTATAGAACTGGTGTGAACCGGGGGCAACCCACCACTGCTCCTGTTGCTACCTACCAATCTTTATTCCTCCAAGTAAATAACAATTTGTAACAATAATTTATTAAACTTGTATACTCCCCTGCCTCCAACAACTCTGGGTAGCTAATAACAATAAAATAGAGAAATTACAACCAAATTAAAAAAGATAAAGATAAAAAAGTTGGCAAGTATGACAGGTCACATAAAATAAAGCAAAGAATTTTCCTCAAGACTCTGAATAGGAAACAAATAAATAAATTCTCTTTCTGATTCTATAAATGTTTACTCTGTTCTCTCTCACACAAAGCTAACACTGTTGCCACATGAAACCTTCATCTAATATATGAATGGCATTTACAGTTAAGGATAGCTGCAGGTTGTATGTCTGTTCCAGATGTATGATTAAGTGAAGGAGGTATAGATTGAACCAGGAGGAATACATGGATATATTGGTGGGGGTTTTTTTTTAACCTTGTATATTGTCAGCGCTGAAGATGACAACCCTGAAATTATATATCAACCTGGGAGGCATAGAAAAATAGGTATCCTTCCTCCAGCCCATCATATTCCTATAGTAAGAAATTCCGCTTGTCAAATTACATGAGTAATGCTGACCAAGCCCCTGTTCTGCTACATGGGAAATAAAAGAACCCATCCAGACAGGAATGGTGAATTCCATTCAATGATACTGGCTGTTATTTCCCTAGGAATAAAACCAAAAACCAAAAAACCAATACTGGGAATAACCATGGAAAAATAATGATATACATTACTCACAGTATACAGGTGCTACTCAGTTTCACAGTCAAAACCTATGGGACCATGTTCTGTTATTCTTATTCTTCACATTTAAATGGAAAATAGTATTTGCTTCAGTCAATTATGAAAAGCTGTAGCTCTAATATCTTCAGGGAGATTAGAGTGTATTGTTTATTTTGATCTATGATGAACCAAGTAGATGTTGGTTCCTTTGAGGCCTGTGGTAGCACTCTTATTGGTGCATTGTGATTAAGCTGTTGCGTATATGTTAGAAATCCTGAAGAGTGCAGTGGCTACATATTTGTTAGTAAAAGGTGGTTATAACAGATGATCTCAGCATGTAGAAGATCCCAAGAAGTCTAAAGGGCAAGGGAAGGCAGAGGGAAATGCTAACTCTTGTAGCCCACTCAGCAAGTAAGATTTAGGAAATTTCTTCTTGGGTTGTTTAACATATGTGCAGCAATAGTAAGAATAGACAAGCTTCTTTAATTCAGATCTTTCTTACTGCTAGATTAGGTGCTGGCCTCCTGGGTTCTGGGACAATATATATGTAATGATACAAACAATGGTGAAATCCAAATTTTTTTACTACTGGTTCTGTGGGCATGGCTTGGTGAGCGTGGTGTGGCTTGGTGGGCGTGGCAGGGGGAGGATACTACAAAATCTCCATTCCCTCCTCACTCCTAGGGGAAGGATATTGCAAAATCCCCATTCCCACCTCACTCTGGGGCCAGCCAGAGGTGGTATTTGCCAGTTCTCCGAACTACCCTAAATTTCCGCTACTAGTTCTCCAGAACCTATCAGAATCTGCTGAATTTCACCCCTGGATACAAACCAATGTTATTAAATTCCTCTCCAAACATCTGAGAATTTCAAAATCTCTAAAGACAACGTCTCAAGACCTTTTCAAAATTAAATCAATTCAGAATTTTTAAAAGTCACTCTACATAAACAATACCACTGTGTTTATGCAGATGTCTGTTTCAAGTCTTCAGCAGTCAAAGCCAACATCTATCCTTCCTTCTCTTCAGCTATTTCCTTCAAAGCATTGAAGAAATGTTTGTTTTGCTGCCCTCTAGTGTTAATAGTTTGCAGCCCTTTGAAATAGTTAAACATAAACGTTCCTTCCTATTTTTTTTAGTAATTAATTATTTTTGCACATAATATAGCAGGCTACATTGTGTCACTTCTACACACCCTGAAACCACCAATTTTTGTCCCTGTAGAAAAGAACTTCTTCTCTAGCAATGATTAGTTCCCAAGGATGTGATACAGATCTCAAATTATGACTTGTAGTATAACGATATTTGAAGTTACAACGGATGTAAAAAAAAAAATTATGATCTTTCTTCTAAACTACAACTACCACCCACCTATCCTACAGTCATGTGATTGCATTTCAGATGCTTGGCCACCAGTTTGCATTTAAAACTGCATTCTGCAATCACATGGTGGCAATTTGTGACTATTTTGCCACTTTCCAGCAGAAAACAGCAAAAAATGCCCATTGGATACGCTGGATTCAGTTAATGACCATGTGGTTCCCTTGAAGACCACATGATCTGTAAAAATACATGTCAAACCATTTAGCCAATAAGCAAAGAAATACTTTTTAGATATGATTTTTATTTTTACTTTGGCCCTTTTATGGTCTTTCATTATTTTAAAGTCCAAGGAATCACAGCAAATTATTTTATCTAATTCAGCATTTTTTTAATTTGATCTAAAATATTACTGCCTTCATCTAGCAATCAGAGATGACTCTGGCATACTGACATTTAGGCTTAAAACCTATCACATATACAAGAAACTGCTGAAAGAATATCTAGATGCCTTGAATGAACTGAAGTTCATTCAAGAGTAAAACCTAGTGGATTACCTCCTAGAATGCTAAAGCAACTGGTGGATGTGATCTCAAAACTAATGATTGTGTTCATTGAGAACTCTTATAGTTCAGAAGTACCAAAGATTTGGACAAGATCTAATGTTGAATGTATAGAATAGAATAGAATAGAATAGAATAGAATAGAATAGAATAGAATAGAATAGAATAGAATAGAATAGAATAGAATAGAAATGAAATATTCTTACAAGAGGAGGGGCTTTTGCAGCCATAACTGTCTACCTTCCCCTGGAAGTTAGACAGGCTCTAATACTGCTTGACTTCTGAAAGGCTCCAAAACAGTTCTTAAAGCAACTCAGCAGCTTTAAGATATGTGGACTTCAACTCCCAGAATTCCCTGGCCTGCATCTGGGCAGAAGATTACAGATTAACAGAGTTGGAAGGGGCCTTGTAGGTCATCTAGCCCAGCCTCCCTCCCAAGCAGGAGACCCTACCCCATTTTTGACAAATGACAGAAATGAGATTGCAGTATCTCTGGGGAACGTACCAGGTGTGGTTTGGCACCTGCTAGTATTGAGTCACTTGCGCTTGCCTGGTTACTAAATTTTCTGGTTTAAAATTTCAGGTTTAAATGGGTTTTAATTGGTTTTAAAGGAGTTACTGTTTTTCATCAATTTTTATATTTTGTTCATTGATTGTGTTCATTTAATTATGAGGTCACCCAGAGTCACAATATGAAATGGGTGGCTATACAAATTGAATGAATACCTAAATAAAATTATTTTCTAATGATATAAAAATAAGATAGATTTGAATAGCCTGGAAAATTCAATAGAATTGAGTAATGTTCTTAAACATAGGCAATCTAAACATGTTTTATGTATTTAGTGTATGGTGCAATCAGCCAGGAGACTACAGAGTTACTACAACGTAGTTGTTTGGCTGCCAAAGTTCATGTCCTAGTTTGTCTTGTTTGCACTCATTTGCTACCGAGTGGGCACCACAGGGGTGAACCAGTTCTGCATCAGAAAGACGAGAGATATCATATGGCATCATCCAGGGCTTTCTCTCATCACCAATGTCGCCTCGCAGTTGAGTGTCATATCCAGGCAGGTCCAAAACCGCAGGGGTCCTTTTGTCTGCACAAAACACCACCATGTTTCCTACCAAAGTGTACCTATTTATCTACTCGCATGTAGCAAATATTTGAACTGCTAGATGGGCAGAAGCTGAGGCAAGCGACAGAAGCTCATTCTGTCATGTGGTGAACCGCTGGAGCAAAGACCATCTCGAGCATCTTTAAGCCATTGAGCCATCACGTCTCAATCTAAACATAAACCCTAATATAAAAGCATGTAGATTGTATTTTCAATGGCTCCTGATCTGCAAGGACAGAGAATTTCTTTATATTTGCTCTGTAGAATTGTCAATGGAAAGATACCCAGTCTTGTTTCCCTTACTCTCCTTTGTTTACACACAAAGCAGGCTTTCTTCTAGTGTGAATTATCCAATCTATGATTCCACCAGATAAGATATTGCTAAACATCAATATCCTCAAATTTTTGCTTCATAGATATTGTTAACAATTTGAGTGATAAGCCTAGAGAACACAGTGTCAGCCCCATAATGCTTGCTTGCTTTCAGCTGCCATTGTAACAGGAGGAGGGAGGTATTGTAGTGTTGGAAGAAATATCCTTCTGGGTTCAGCTCCAAGTGGGGAAAAACACACTGGAAACATGGAGAAAGATGGTTTAATGGTGGACAGGATCACATGGTTTGAGTTACTGAACAGAAAAAGGACCCAGATGCAGTGAGTCCCCGGGTTTTATGTCCTCTCTGGCTTTGAACTTCCTGGAGCCCAGAAAGAGTATCCTGATTGGTTGTCAGATTCCCAGGGGGTGGGGGTCTTAGCCTTGCTGGCTGATCTAATCTTCCCAGGTGCCATGTGGTGAGTTTCTGTTGCTAGATGGGTCCTATTGTGTTAATTTCTGTTGCTAGATGGGTCCTATTGTGTTGCAGATGATGGTCCATTGACAAAGATTGAGTTTCTGCCTCTGGCCCACTGACAAAGGGTGGGGGCAGGAAGATGGGAGCTGCTTCGTCTTTAAAACATGCTTCTCCATTTCTCATACAGGGAAACATAATATTCTGCCTTTTTAATATTTCCTAAAATATTTCATTCTTCTAGGAAAGGGATGGGTGCTAACTTCCTACAGTAGGTATTTGGGGGGGGGAAGCAAGCTGGTGGAGATGTCTCGAAAAAGGGAGGAAAATTCTCGCTGTCTTTTTAGCAGCTGCGGAGAGAGCTGATAACTGTCAAAGTCAGCCGTCCTGGCATACCAGCTAGATGGGGCCGCCTAAAGAAGTACCCCACATGACACCTTGTAGCGCTTATTGCCTCAGACTTCGCTTTTCTTTCGCTGCATTCAATTCATACTCAGTAAAAGTACCTTTCTCTACAAACTTGGCGTTGTGGGTTGTTTTTTTCTTGAGCTTTGAACGGAGGCAAGCCTGACACACAGCATTAACTTGATGGCTTGTTTTGATTTTGGTAAAATAAGAATGTATATATGGAAACTGGTGGTTGGCAAACTCCTTTGTTATTCACTGATGGCTTAAGGACATTAGTTTCCAATTATTGCCTCCTGACTACCTCTTGTAAGAATAGTAGTTAATATATATGTTTTGTATTTATTTGATGGACCAGGCTTGAATATTGCCATTTGCTTAGTCTCTATAATAATTAGGAAAGTTCCTTAATTGGGGAGTGAATCTATTATATACTGTATAAGTCTGAATTTAAGCTTAGCAAAGTTAGTTCCATACAGGTTCCATAGTAGTTTCTATATGATTAATGGGTGGTGGGTGGTTTTTTTGGGGGGGGGTTGTAATTCTTAGCTTTGTTAATACTTTATTAAAAGTATTAAACAAAGAAGGCCTCAATCACTTTTCAAAACTTGTAAGCAAGCTTGCATTTGTGACCCAAATTTTCTTTGTTACAGTATTTCACAAATAAAATAATATTGCAGCTTTTTCCGTATTTCAAAATATGCAGTTAAATTTGACTTTTAAAAGTTAATAATGGTTTCTTTACTGAGCAGAATGTTGCCTTCCCCCCTCTCCCTCCCTCCTCCCCTCTCATTTTGGTAACCAGATTTTCTATGAAATTATTACAAGTGGTCAAAACCAGTCGAGGCTCATCTGATTTATGCTGACCCTAAAGAGCAGGAAGAGAAACTTCTTGGCAGGCAATAAGCTCTAATCTGCTTTTTAATGAATATATATTTTGGTAACTTTATATATTTTGGTTATGAATCAACAGCTTTTTTCCAACCCTCCATATATTTTGCTTTTTTTTTTTAGTGCAGTCAAAATATTTAATGCTAAATGGCAAGATTAGAAAAAAAGTCAAAACGCAATTTCTCTTTTTCCCCAGGAGATAGGAGAGTAAAATACAAATGTTATCATTTTTCTCTTTATTAAGTAGGTGGGTCCACTTATTTGTCCACTTCAATTAAAGATATCAGGGCTGATATCAAGTAACACATCCCCTCCCCACACACTATTTCTGAAACCATAAAGGCTATCAATAATTCAGATCTGTTTCTTATTCAGTCAAAGGACAAGATCACTTAGCTTTTAATGCTAGTTGTTTATACATATAAATGTCCCAGGATACAGTGTAGAAACCAAACCTATAAAGTATATAGAAAACATAGTAGACTGCTAGCAAACTTTAAAAATGTTCTAGTAAAGGCCCCAACAGAAATGGCATTTTTAAATTTTTGCTTGGTTGACTTTTTTCTTTATTTATTTAGAAAGGGAAAGGTGAGGCTAAATCACTGAGCCTCACCAATGAGAAGCAAAACGTCTTCAAGGAAAAAACAAGTCCCGTTGCCTTCTGAAAAAGCACCAATGGGACATCACATTGCATGGCATATCTCTGTTATAATCAACATCTTCATTTCAATCATCATCTCTTCATCATACATTTCAATCAATGAAGTAATTTTCAATCAGAAATAAAGATTCAGTGGGTCATACAATACTATGCAACACAAAATTTATTTTTAAAAAAAACAATACCAAAGAATTTTACATGAGAAGAAAACACTTTGCTACACAAAGACTGACTGGTTAGCTCAATCAGTTAATATATCCAGTCCACTATAATTATCTTATTGATTCAGGCTGCAATTCTCTTATTTGTTCAGATTCACTGACTGCAAGAATAGTACAATAAATATGCAAAATGGAACTATTTCTGGCCACCTAATTATCTGTTTATTATGCTTGCTTGCTTAAGTTGGTTAGGTCACAGATAATAGTTCCATTGTAGGGACAGTTTGTCTTCTGCTCTTTGAAGCCTGCATCCATTCATAGAATCATGGTATCAAAATTGTTAGTTAAAAGGGACTCTAAAGATCTTCTAGTCCATGAATGCTCAACTCCTGGGCCATGGCCTATTTGGAACCGGGCCATGCAAGAGGTGGGCCAGTGTATATGTACGTGTGCAACTCCACTCATGTGAACAGCAGACTGCTGCACACACACACACACACACACACACACACAGCTCCACTTGTAGTTGAACTGCAAGCACTTGCACATGTGCACCACCACTCATATAAGTAGAGCCACACATGCACATGTGCACTGGACTGATGCTCATGCAAGTGAAGCTGTATGCACATGTGCACTGGCCCAACACTCGCATGGCCCAGTTCCCCGCTCTCCCCCTCCCCCAGCCGGGCCACCAAACCGCAAAGGTTGGGGACCGCTGATCTAGTCCAATTCTCTCCACTATGCAGGAAAATCAACTAAACCATCTTAGAGAAGTGGAGACCAGACTCCTCTTAAAATCTTCCAAATATCTCAGTTTCTATAGGCAGATGGTTCTACTGCTGAACAGAACCTACTTTCAGGAGCTTTTCCTTATGTTTAAGCAAAATCTAAATAGCTGCAGCTCATACACATTATTTGCAGTCATACATAGTTTCTATGGCAATGGAAAATAATCCCTGACCACCTTTCTTATGACACATTTGTATGTATCTGAGACTGATGCAGCAGTCCTCAGATTATGATCAAAAGGGTGGTCACAAATGGTGATCATGTTACTCTGGTGCATTTTGATGTTGTGATTGCAAGCCATTCATCCAAGTGCCCAGATCACAATTACCTGATCACGAGGATGCTGCAATGGCCAGAACTTTGAGAAACTGCCAACTTTTCATCTTTTTTGTGTGTGTACTCTTTAAGTAGTCACTGACTGAATGGTCATAAACTGAGGAACTACTATATTCTTTTCTCCAGACTAAATATCCCAAATTCCTTCAGTCTCCTCTCATAGGACATGTTCTCAAATCCCTGTATCACCATTGTCAGCCTTGTTAGAGTTGCAGAAATCAAATCCAGAAAGCACACACAGGTAACTGATTCAGCAGGATTCATTAACTTCTCTTTATATGTAATATAACACATGAAATAAATATACAATATCAAAAACAGGTTTTCCAATGTGGTAGCAAGTACAAGCAAACACAGGCAGAGGAGAGAAGACTTTCAATTTCAATTCAGCAGAGCAGACAAAGCTAAGCACAGCTAAGCCACGCCCAGGTTCCTTACTGTCTCAGCTCCCATTGGCTGACCTTGTTACTGAGCCCTATTCATTGGCTGACCTTGTTACCATGTCACTGCCAGTCATGAATACATTGACAAGTCTCTTCTGAACTGTTGTAACCTGTACTCTTTGGGAAATGAGTTACCACAAAATTGAAAGCAGTATTCAAGGTATGACATTGCCAATGCAGAGGAGAGGAGAGTCTACTTTGGCAGATCAATTGGTCAAACACAAGGAAATATAATACTTTCTTCTGACCATGTTGTTTAATGATTTCAAAAAATAGAAATCTACTAGTTTTTATTAGAGAGAGACTCAGTTTGAAGTGTGCAAACACACACACAGCTTCAGTGAATGTTAGTCTCATAATTAATGCTGAGAATAAATGGCGGCTCCAGATTTTTGTTCCATCAATTTTAATATTTCGATTACAGGAATACCCCTAAAGGTATCTTCTGGCTTCATTTCTGTTATTGAAATTCAGATGGTTGGCAGATGAAGAGAGATGCCCAGAACAACTAATAGAGAAAGGAGGAGAACAATTGATTTTTCCAATCTATACATTGATTGAATAACACTGCATCTCTCTATCCAAATATCTAGGAGTAAGCAATGCTGAACTTAATTAGGCTCATTTTGGAAAACATGTACCTAGAATTGTACTTATTAAAATATTTTGTTTTGTGAGTCCATACATGTTCTTACTCTATCACATTGCATTATTTTTGGATTAAAATTATGAGAATAATCACTGTCTTGGGTTTTAACAAAACTGTGACATCCAAAGAAATTTTACCAAAACCAATCCTCATTGCAGTTTTCAATTTTGGGTACCATGTCAAATATTGGAACACTGCTTGTCATGTCACCCCTAGTCCTTCTTTTCTCTAGGCTAGTTAAACCCAAATCCTGCAACCGTTCTTCATATATTTTAGTCCCCAGGCCTTTAATCATCTTAGTTGATGTTTGTTCAGGCTGCAATGTTACTGCCTATATATGGGGAACCTCCTTTTCTTTCAGATGCTGAATCTTCTTGAACGGATAGAGCCAGAGCCAACGTGATTGCAGTTTATAGTGTGGATGAATTTTGAACCTTGGTCTAGGGCTTCCTGTTAGCCTCTGAGAGTCAGATGGAGTCAAGCAACAACCCATGGGCTGTTGGTTTTCCCAGCCTTGCTTTATAAACATAGGTAGCACTAGGACAAGTTCTGATGAATTCAGAACTTTTGAGGAGGAATGAATTGCCTTGTATTAGAAGTATTTCATCCCAGCTGCTTGTTTATCCCTAGCAAAGTGTTTTTGCAATTATGTTCTATCACTGACACATTCCTTGGATGTTAATTTATGGTTCTATGGTTGTTCCTATTGTAGGGCAACTGAGCCCTCTAAAAAGCAATGACAAGCAGAAGCTTGGAAGGAATTAGAATTTTTCTGACACTCCTTGTGTGAATAATTATTGAGTAGCCCAAGGAGCCTGTTGCATCATTGTGTCTTAACTGTCTGCATCTCTTTGTTGGGTCTGTAATTTTAGTTGTGGCAATTGAAAGTGTCATCATGATTAATTATAGCTTTTATGTAGGAATGAGCCAAGGTGCTGCTCTGGAGGTGGAAACTTTTGGGAAATCTTTTCTTTCTCAAAACTATATGGATCTGGGGTTCATGATCAGCAGCGGCTTCCAGATCACTGCACTCCCAAGGAAGAATGGAACACTCTGGGGATAAAATATTTATTCTAATGAATAATTTGAACACCCTAAGACAGGCCTATTTACAAATGAATCCATATATTAAAGCATTATAGTTTAATTTCTTTGCACATACTTCAAGGACTGGTAATTTCATCTCTTTGCATGGCTAAATGGCACAGATGGCTAAATAAAGTGAATGTATAGGCAGATAAGGGGATGTGGTGGCTCAGTGGCTAAGACGCTGAGCTTGTTGGTCAAAAGATTGGCAGTTCAGAGGTTCGAATCCCTAGTGTCACGTAATGGGGTGAGCTCCCGTTACTTGTCCCAGCTTCTGCCAACCTAGCAGGTTGAAAGCATGTAAAAATGCAAGTAGAAAAATAGGGACCACCTTTGGTGGGAAAGTAACAGTGTTCCGTGCACCTTTGGCGTTTAGTCATGCTGGCCATATGACCACGGAGACGTCTTTGGACAGCACTGGCTCTTCATCTTTGAATAGGAGATTAACTCCTATTGTATTAGGAAGCATACAATTGGGAAATAAAACTTGGCATCTTTCCCTGTTGGAGTCATCTCCTAGAGTCAGGAATAACTAGCAGATATGTGCAAGGGGAACCTTTACCTTTTTATTGGCAGATATGAGATATGGGATTCAAAACCTTTGGAGGCTAATTCACACATCTGATATTATAAGTCTTCTTACGAAGACTTCGTGAAGCCGAGAACACCAGCCTGAAGATGACGAATGAGACTTCGTCAAAACGTCGCCAAGATACTTCCAATTTTACGTGGGAGAAGACCCGAATAACCAAAGACCTACATACAAACAGCCGCAAAAATCTCAGAATATATTCTGAGATTTTTGCAGGTGTTTGTCTAATATGTACTCAACAAAATAAATAAATTAATTAATAATCACCATGGGGCCTGACCAGCTTGAATTGGCAAACTTTATTTTGAAACTGCAACTAGAGGTTGAAATAACTCCTAATTAATACGTATAAACAGTAGAATAGAGTAACAGAATTGGAAGGGACTTTGGAGGTCTTCTAGTCTAACCCCCTGCTCAGGCAAATCATTTCAGACAAATGATTGTCCAATCTCTTCTTAAAAACTTCCAGTGTTGGAGCATTCACAACTTCTGGAGGCAAGTTGTTCCACTGATTAATTGTTCTCACTGTCAGGAAATTTCTTCTTAGTTCTAGGTTGCTTCTCTCCTTGATTAGTTTCCACCCATTGCTTCTTGTCCTGCCCTCAGGTGCTTTGGAGAATAGCTTGACCCGCCTCTTCTTTATCGCAACCCTTGAGATATCAGAATACTTCTTTTTTTTTATTGAAAAAGTTTTACAATACAATTTTTATACCCCTTTCCCCCCCAATCCCCCCACCCAACTACCACCCCCTCCCTTTGCCCCCCTATCCCTCCCCCCTTCCCTCCCTGACTTCCACTATTAACCAATCATATGTATCAATCAACATCAAACAACTAAAGAAAAAAAAAATTAAGTGAGATCCAGCTAAAAATATAACAAATTTAACCTTAAGTAATACAAAATTAATCTAGACTTCTAACATCTTTTACCCCCTAATCAAATATATAATAACCATAAATCATTTATAAAAACTCATGGCAATCTAACAAATATTACAAATATGACAAATATATAAAAAAAACTAATTTTGAGCATCATAAATTTTAGAAAAAAATTTCATATAAATGTTTAACATTAAATATAATTCTCAATATTCAATCTTAATAATGTTATTTTAAAAAGTATATAAAATTCAAACAATACATCATAAATTTCTTTTTTTTAAAATTAGATAAAATAAGGCTAATCTATCAAGTATATAAACTTATTTTTAACATTATAATGTATCTAAATGTTAATATAAATATATAACATAATAAAAATATAAATTCAAATATATAATAAAATAATTAATAGATATAATTATGAGTCAAATGCTAATTGAAACTTCTTACTTTGATATTTATTCTCATATACTCTACCCATTTCTTCAACTCCTTAGCAAAAACTGCATGGGTCCTGTCTTTTAGGTATGCAGAAATCTTAGCCATTTCTGCAAAATTAGACATCTTCAATATCCATTCCTCTATGGTATGTACACTATCTTTTTTCCAGTATTGACCAATCAGTAGTCTAGCTGCAGTAGTCATATATAAGATAAGACAGCCAGTGAACAATCCTTAACTATCCCCAGCAAAAAAAACTGAGGAGAAAATTCAAGCTTCTTCTTCAAAATATTCTGCATAACCCACCAAAGTTTAATCCAAAATGTTTTCAATTTTCTGCAAGTCCACCAAATATGGAAATATGTTGCATCCAAACAATCACACCTCCAACATTTAGGTTGAACATTTGGATACATACATGATAATTTTTTTGGATCTAAATGCCATCTGTAAAACATCATTCGTCCCTTCTTCCAACAGCATATTCAAAGGTTTCAAAATCCATCTGCCCCCATCATTAAAAAGCATCTCTTTATATAAAATCCCCCCGAGTGACTTTATATTTGGCATAATCTGCCCAAGATCCAACCACAAAGGTATTTTGTAATCCAATTGAAGCTGGTGCTTCTTCCAAACTCTCATCAAAGCATGTCTCAAAATGTGACTGTTGAATACTCTGTCCAACTTTTCTTCATAGAATAAATATGCATGCCAATCAAATTCCAGATCATGGCCTTCTATATTCAAAATTTCTGTTTTTGTTGTTCAAACCAATCACCCACTTGTGTCAACACTGCTGCCTCATAGTATAAACGTAGGTTTAGAACTTTGAGGCCACCTCTTTCACGAAAATCTTGCATGATTTTAAGTTTGACTCTTGGTTTTTTCCCATTCCAAATAAATTTATTTAGACCTGCTTGCCATTCCATCAAGGTTTTATCACTTTTAAGCACCGGAATCATTTGAAATAAAAACAGAAATCTAGGTAGAACATTCATCTTAATAGCTGCTATTCTGCCAAGTAAAGATAGTTGCAGTTTCTTCCAAGTTTCAAGATCCTTTTGAATCTTATGCCACAATTCCTCATAATTATTTTGAAAAAGTTTTATATTAGAAGCTGCAACCTGAACTCCTAGATATTTCACCTTTGTAGCTATTTCAAAGCCTGCCAATCTTTCCAGTTCACTCCTTTGTGGTTCCAACATATTTTTAACTATCATCTTAGTCTTTTTCTGGTTCAGACTAAAACCTGAAACCAGACCATATTCCTCTATAATGTTTTTCATCTGTATGATTGATTCCAAAGGTCGTGTTAGGGTAACAACCAGATCATCTGTGAATGCTTTTGTTCTGTAATCTTTTTGCCTTACAACTATTCCATTCAAATTGTCAGAGTCCCGTAGAGCATTCAACAACACTTCTAAAGTTAAGATGAACAACAATGGGGATAGCGGACAACCTTGTCTGGTTCCTTTCTGTATATGAAAATTGGTAGTTAAACTCCCATTAATAATAATTTGTGCAGTCTGTTCTTGATAAATTGCTGAAATCGCTTGTATAAACTGGTCCCCAAAATCCATTTTATGCAAAGTCTTTTTTAGAAAATCCCAGTCAATCAAAGGCCTTTTCCGCATCCAAAAACACCAGCACTGCAGAGATCTGTTTATTTTTTTCAAGATATTCCAATAAGTCTATGAGTTGCCTGACGAGATATCAGAATACTTCTATCATGTCATCCCTAGTCCTTCTTTTCATTAAGCTAGACATACCCAATTCCAGTTTTAGCCTCCAGTTCCCCAATCATATTTGTTGCTCTTCTTTGCACTCTTTCTGGAGCCCAACATCTTTTTGATATTGTGGCAACCAAAAGTGGATGCAGTATTCCAAGTATGGCCTTACCAAGGCATTATAAAGTGGTATTAATGCTTCACGTGATCTTGATTTTATCCCTTGCTTATGTTTCAATCCAACTGGAGATTATGTAAATTCACTAGTGCAATATACCGACCCTTTTTATTGACTTCAATTGTGCTTTGTCACTTAATTTCTGCTTCCTACATGTCTGGCAGAAGATCAAAAATATTTGCCAAGCCATCTTGTCCAGGACTCCATGATAGTATAGTATAGCTTTTATTGTCATTGTACATCATGTATACAACGAAATTGATGTGGAAATAGGTTTGTCTGTGCTTTTTTCTTTACTGAAGTCAACCAAATCATTTGAGTCAAAGTTTGTAAAACTTGGGTCCTTGTCTTACAACTTTATGGATAACTTTTCTATCCATGTAGATGGGAAAATCCTCTGAATTAAATGTGCCATACAATTTGCACAAGTTACAAAAAAATTAGGTCTTTTTCATGTCAAGCTCAGTTCCTAAAGACTTCATGGAGACATCCATGCGGTTTCTTGGCAACATGAAATAGTTTGCCACTGCCTTCTTCTAAAAAAAGTCTATCAATGAACAAATTCTAAGGCTGACAATGAAAGGGATTTCTTACTAAATGTATAGACTTCTGGGCAAGGCAAAGTCAGGAGATCATATGCCATTTATTGCAATATTGTAATAATAATAATAAGTATTATTTATTCGGTGGCTATCTATTCGGTGGCTATCTACACAGATACTTATTCGGTGGCTATCTACACAGATACTTATTCCTAATCATGGATGCTGTGTCGCAATTTCAAACACAATTACATACAGAGACAGATTGCCTTACAATATGTATATTTCATCACTGGCCCTCCCAGCAGACATCCATGCATGCAGTACAGGAAGTGCCTAGGTCTTGCCCACAGTTCCTTATTCTGATAAATTCTTCAGAATAAATCATCTGGTAAACTTCCCAGGTAGCCATGTTACCTGTTTTCTTGCCATGGCCAATATTCCTGCAAGAGCAATCAGTAGTTTTCTATCCTTTTGGATAGAAACCATTAATGGTGACAGTGGCAGATGGTGTTGGAGAAATACTTTTTGAGGTGAAAAAGATTACAAATGGTGGTTGAACATGGTTCATTGACTCTCCTATAGTATCTCATGAGGGTATCATCCTTACAAGTCTTATTTCTGGATTTATGACATGGGGTAATGCCCCAAGACCTTCAGTGGCTATCTGTGATGCTCATGAAGAAACAATAAGAACATAACTTTGATCTCTTAATAGTTGATTTGCAGGACCCAGACAGCTATGAAGAATGTAAATTTCTCTCATGTTAATGTCAGAGTGTGTGTGATAATATTTCCCTTTGCTGTCTATGTGTCCATAATTTTAATCCCCACACAAAACATATCATCTTATTCAGTGGTGGGTTCCTCCCGGTTCAGCCTGGTTCTCCTGAGCCGGTAGTGGTGATAATATGATGTCACCGAACCAGTTCTGCCCCCTGCCCCCCCACCCCCTGTGCCCCCTACCCCCCACGTTATTCTTACCTTTTATTTGGCCCCACCTCCAATCTATTGCTGCCTCCTGAGTCCCAGCTGATGGCTAGAGAGAAAAAAAAACTGTTTAAACTCTTGCTGCGGGGCTTCAAAGGGCCACCCTACAGCTGATCAGTGTTAAAAGAAAATAAATGAGTAGACCAGTGCCTGCAAAAATACGTGAGTAGATCAGTGCCTGCAAAAATAAATGGGTAGATCGGTACAGCTCTGCAAGCAGTTAAAAGCCTGGTAGACCAGTACCTCTGCTAAATCTTAAATAATTGTCACATGACCATCAAGCCACGCCCACAAAATAAGCCATGCCCACAGAACCGGTAGTAAAAAAATTTAGAACCCACTCCTGATCTTATTCAATCACTTCACATACTAGACCACTCCAAATATGAGCTATCCTCCATGTATATACCTAATTGCCCTAATTTCTACCTAAAACAGCTTAATAATAAATTCATATGCAGTGAGAAAAAAAATGAAAAATAGTGTTTTGCTATTAAGCAAATAGCAAAACTTTGCTCCTTTGCTTGAAGAAGCCTTATTTTTGCTTGTTCTAGACCAGGATATACTTTGGAATAAATACACAAGAAACACACTTAAAGTAAAAAAAAAAAACCCAAACCCAATAAAAATATTTATCAGATTTTCATGGCTGCCAGTCTCACACAAATTGGCTCTAATTGGTGGATTAGTGATAAATATGACATTGGTACACCTAAAAAACTTCATTGAACCAGTTTTCTAATTGTAGAATTATCCATATTCTATGAAAGAAATTTAGCTACAAAATGGATAGTTATTGTAATGTAGGAAAGGGGGAGGAGAGGGGGAGGGGAAGGGGAAGAGAAAGGAGAGGAGGGGAGGGGAGGGGAGGGGAGGGGAGGGGAGGAGAGGAGAGGAGAGGAGAGGAGAGGAGAGGAGAGAAGAGAAGAGAAGAGAAGAGAAGAGAAGAGAAGAGAAGAGAAGAGAAGAGAAGAGAAGAGAATGTTAACATATAATTAGCAAAGCTTTTGCTAAAACTGCTACCTTGACATAAATTACACACGGTCACAATTTTACATCTCTAACAAGAAATTTGATAATGCTGAGTTGTGCACACATTAAAAAAACCAATTCAAAATTATCAGTGAGCTAAATCTGGATTATTAAAGATGGAAAAAATGCCACATAATGGACACAGATTAGAGATATCAGAGTGGTTGGAGGTGATTTATATGAAAGGCTAGAGAACATCAGAAGTAAGTCTAACAAACGATTTTGCCCAGAATGCTATAATTTGTTTGCCACATATTTCCAAGCGACATGTAATTTTGACCTCAGCAAAGCAAGTGATGTGGCATAAGGAGCCTCAATCCCAAAGACTTAAATATATCTTCTAAAGTATTACCTGAAGAATGCTTAGCAAAATGAACAGAAAACCAAAACTGGTTAAGGAAATGAAAAACAGAATTCCAAGATCACTGAGGACACTTTAAAGCCTTTTTGCCATAATCTACATTTCTATGCATTTCTGTCACCAGATAATCTTACAGCCATATCTTAGTGCCATTATGCACGTCTTTACATAGAAAGAAGCAGCATGAGAAACTGTAATGTTGAATATGTACACATGCATATATTATATTCTTACAAGATTTTTGCTGCTTCCATAGCAATAATTCATTAAAAAGATAGCTTTTACATTGGCCATAACTATCAAAATGTTGCCTATGAAAAAGTAGACTCCAGTGAAAACAAATTTGCATTGACTGTATGCTAGATTTGGTTACTCTTATATTATTAGCATATGGCATTGTTAAAGTAGCCAGGAGACCACAATACAATTGCAGTTTAACTTGCTATCTTGTAGCTTCCCAAGTGCACCACAGGAGGGCAAGCTGGCTTTGTACCAGAGAGAAAGACGAACAGCTCTTTCTTCAGTGCCACCCAAAGCCCCTTCCCTTCCTAGAACTGTCTCACAAATGGGCATTGCAACCAGGAAAGTCCAAGCCATCAGGAATGTGACTGCCTGCACAGAGCACCAACTCGTCTATCCACCAAAGTAGTATCTGTCTATCTACTCGCATAGAACATGCTTTCAAACTGCTAGGGGAACAGAGGATGAGGTGAATGACAGGAGCTCACCCCGCCAAAGAGTGCTGGGACTTGAACTGCCAGAGCAGAGACCATCTCCAGCATCATTAAGCCACTGAGGTACAGCACCTCTGGCTAGATTTAATGGATCTTCAAAACTGGCCTCTCCCCTTTCCCATACCTACATCTGAGAAAAGGAAGGAGGGAGGGAGGGAGGGAGGAAGGAAGGAAGGTCTACCTCAAATTTTTTTTCAATAGAATTTGGGCAGCAAGATCCTGGGATACTGGGAGGAGCATGAGTTACCCATCTCTGATGGATCTTTAACTGAAGTGAGCTGGCTCTAAAGCAGTGGTGGGTTTCAAATTTTTTTACTACCGGTTCTGTGGGTGTGGCTTGGTGGGCATGGCAGGGGAAGGATACTGTAAAATCTCCATTCCTACTCCACTCCAGGGGAAGGTTACTGCAAAGTCCCCATTTCCTCCCAATCAGCTGGGACTTGGGAGGCAGAGAATAGATGGGGACGGAGCCAATCAGAATTTTTACTACCAGTTCTCTGAACTACTCAAAATTTCTGCTACCGGTTCTCCAGAACTGGTCAGAACCTGCTGAAACCCACCTAAAGGTGCTTTTTCAAGAGGCAATTGGACTTTCTGGTTTTTCTTTGAGATGATTCACTTCTCATCCAAGAAGCTTCTTCAGGTATGAAGTGAGGCGGTGGCTTTTTTGCAGAAGAATACTGAACATTCTATAAACTATGTTTCAGAAGTGGCAGCCTTTTATTATTAGAAAGGATCCATTAGATATGAATTATTCCTGCTGTAATAATTTAAAATCTAAGTGCTCTTTAAATAACTTATTCTACGACAAGGCTAATTTGGATCTCAAAAAGATAGTGCTACAAGCCAAAACATATTTTTGTATTAATATTTAATTGAAATATTTTCATTTATACTGAAAGTAAGCACTTAGCTATGAATACAAATATTTATTTTTTCCAAAATTGCATAGTATTGACAGCTATTTTATTTCTCTCTCTCTCTCTCTCTCTCTCTCTCACACACACACACACACACACACACACACACACACACACACACACACATTTAAAGTTAGGATAGAAGATGATTATAAGAAAAGGTTACAGTGAAGGTATTTCCATGTGATGCCGCAGTGTTTTTCAAACTTAGTAATTTTAAGATGTGTGGATTTCAACTCCCAGAATTCCCAAGATGCTTACTGGAGAATTCTGGGGATTGAAGTCCACATATCTTAAAATTGCCAAATTTGAAAAAGACCGTGATACAACTAGAAGTGGCAATTGGGAAAATCCAATAAAAAACAAAAACTGAGATTGCAAAGATGATGTATTCTAAGCCAATCCTTGGCTGTGTATGCAAACACAGAGAGGCCCATGTGAAATAAAATTATTATGTGCATATCCCCAAATTTTGTAAGCCACCCAGAATCCTCTAGTGGTCTTATATATTAAATTTAAACAAATAAATACGTTTTAGTTATTGCAGTCACAAAAGAAGTAAATGTATTTCTTTCCTTGATCGTGCATGGTGCTGATCTTTTCTGCCTCTTCTTTAAATACCTAAAATAAATTGTTAGATGAAAAGTTCTGGGTCCAATCCCGGTCCTGAATGAGCACACTGGGTAACTGCTTAAAGTGGGGGATAGTTTGTCCGACAGCATAATATGTGACACAGCTCTCGCAGACGCCCACAAGCAAAAAGGCTAAGAGCAGTAATATTTATCATAAAATTGTTCTGATGTTTGAAAAGTATGTGGATGTATTGATTGGGGTGTTTGCTCCGGGAGATGTGTGAAGTCTGGAAAAGAGGAAATCAGGGCTGTCTTAACACATGAGCCTGATGGGTACTTGCCTGTGGGTCCCACGAGCATAGGGGCCCCATACTAATCTGTGAATGTTAACCCTTCAATGCACCTTGTATGATATAAATACAGCAACATATTTATTACATTTTACTGCATTTTTTTATTAATACTGACATGTATTAATATAAATTAACACTATTTTTCTCCGTAGATGATGAGACGAGCCCTCACATTATTCTGTGAGGGCTCTTCATTCTTTTTTATGCTTATTTATTTATACATTTTTATTCCTGTGAGTAGTTGTCATAAGGGCCCCAGTACACTGCTTTGCCCAGGGCCCATAATGCTGTTAAGACAGCCCTGGAGGAAATACCATCTTTCGGTAGTGGTGAAATCCTCCGCAGTTTGCTACCGGTTCGCTGCCCGTGCTTGCGCAGTGCATGCCAAACACATGCTGCAGGCACATGCTCAGTGTGCACCAAATGCACGCTGCATACATGCGCATGTGTAGTGCATGCCAAATGTGTGCTTCACATGGAAAAAGGAAGTTTAGCAAGGAAAGTAGAACAGCGAGGGGGGGAGAAACAGCTGTGCCGCGCTATTTATAAATATAAATTGCATGGCACAGCTGAACATTGGAAATACAGGTTTGGACCAACTGGTAGCTTTTTTTTTACTACTGGTTCACCGAACCAGTAGCTTTTATCACTACTGGTTTGCCCGAACCTGTGCGAACCGGTAGGATTTCACCACTGTCTTTCGGTCTCCGAAGGGTTTGATAATACTTATGTCTTTATCTAGTGGTTTGGTTTATCTGAATACCAATTTCTTAATCATAAGAAAGCAACATCCCTCGAAAGGTTAAAATCTCTTAGAATACACAAAAGAGCTTCCTCTTCAACAGCAGACAAGTGTTTACCACACTATTTACCAATTTGGTAAGGAGAAAGCTCTTTGTCTGGATGAGTAGGGGAATGGATGGTGAGGGGTGGCATGGATGGCATTCTTCTCTTTTTTCCTGCTCTATGTTCCTATAAAATATATTGCACTTTTAATGCTTAGCAAATTCACTGGCATGATCCTAATAGACCTCCCATGGTAAGCCTTTCCCTTGCCTTTGATTATCATATCTTGCTATATAAGAACAAGGATGTCACTGGTTTGGCTAAGAAAATGGATAAATAAGGATTGCTGGCGGTAAAAAATAACTTGAGGAAGAATCTTGGGTGAAATTAGTTATTTACCAGTACTGGAGATTTCCTAAGTAAAGGGAGATGTCACAGATTGCAATAATATCTCCGGAGAATTTCCATGACAACAATTTTGCTTCCTAAGCAAGCAATCTTGGCAGGATTCCAACATGCAGCGTGGATAATAAAGCCTATTTAAAATTATACTGATTGGTAGCATGTATTTACAGATACATATAGCTCTGATATAGCTCAGAATATCATTTGTGCTGGGCTAGTTTGGAAGAGAGCAGCACAGAAATACCAGTAGTAAATAAAATAAATACTATGGTTCAATTATTGCCAGGAACAATGGAATGAAGGAAGAATGACACTAAACACATCCAATGTTTGATCTTTATGATGTACATCTTAAATTTTGCCAGCAGATGGCAATGTTTTCTAGTCATACAACTAACCGTTTTTAACATCCATGAATCTCCTTCTTAATAGCCTTCCCTAACAAATAGAATTATAAATCTTATTTTATCAAATATTTTACCTGTTAAATTGTTTAACTGTTTTATTTAACTTGAAGTTGTTAATTATACTTGAAACTTTCTATTTGAGCCTTTAGATCATAATAAATTGAATTGACTCATTTATTTATTTATTTATTTATTTATTTTTTATTTATTTATTATTTATTTATTTATTTATTTATTTATGTGATTTATATGCCGCCATTCTCCCCAAGGACTCAGGGCGGCTTACAAAAACAATCATAAATACAAATCACAATAAACACAATTAAAACGCATTAAAATCCATTAAAATCATTCTAAAAAGACTATATAACCCCACGATTGTAATGTTCTTTAAACAGCCATGTCTTTAATCCCCGGCAAAAGGAGGGGAGGTCGGGGGCCGTCCTGAGGTCGGTGGGAAAACTATTCCAGAGGGTCGGGGCTCCGACAGAGAAAGCCCTTCCCCTGGGGGCCGCAGGCCGACATTGCTTGGTTGACGGCACCCGGAGGAGGCCCACTCTATGGGAGCGCACTGGATGGTGGGAGGAAGGCAGGAGGTGGTCCTGTAAGTACCCCGGGCCTAAGCCATGTAGGGCTTTATAGGTTAAAACCAGCATCTTGAAACGAACCTGGAGAACAACTGGTAGCCAGTGCAGCCCGCGCAGGAGAGGTGTAAGCCCCCATAACTACAAGCGTGGCCGCATTCTGGACTAACTAGAATCTCCGGATATGTCCCAAGGGTAGCCCCATGTAGAGGGCATTACAGTAATCCAACCAAGAAGTAACCAGGGCATGGGCGACAGTGGTGAGGGCATCTCGGTCCAAAAAAGGGCGCAATCAGAGTAACTGATAAACACATCAGAGTGCGTGCTCTACTTAAAAAATATATGTTAAGCATATTATTCAAAAAGCTTATTATTCAGAATTGATATCCCCCCCCCCCAAAAAAAAAACAAATTTCAGTGCTGTTAGATTTTTATTCCCTGCCTTTTCTTCAAGAATTCAAAGTGATTTACTTGAAGGCCTCCCTTAATTTACTAACAACCTTATGAAGTAGGTTGGACAGTCAGGGAACCCAGTAAGTTTTCATAGGGGCGATTTTTCCCTGGGTCTCTCCAATTCTAATTGCAAATTATAATTTATGTTGCTGATCTCGATTACTTCTGTTTTAAAATGATTATTGATGTGTTTTATATGTGTGTATATTGGGATTTTTAACGTGCATTTTTATTAGGTTGTTGTCTGTATCAGTTGTGAGTCTCCCAGGGTTATGAAGATGATATGGTAGACATACAAATCCAATTAGTAATAACAACCACAGTAATTATACCTTAACCACTGTACGATACTGTTTTGTGGCCTTTTAGAATGAGTTAAGGTGAGTTACTGAACAACTGTGCAATTTAGAAAAGTGCAGGTTTTAGAGTGCAGTATTATTTCAGTTTTTAGGTGGTTCAGAATGTCCCTATAAATGAGGTAAATGTTCATTACAATGAGTCTCAATCAAAGAAAGCTATCTCTGACTATCTTCAAAGAACTGGTCAAAGAATTTGCTCCTGCAAAGAATCCTGTATTCTTATTTATTTATTTATTAAATTTCTATACCGCCCTTCTCCTTCCGGACTCAGGGTGGTGAACAGCCAATTTAAAACCAATGCAATACAATAAGTTAAAACGTACTAAAATCAGTATAAATTTAGGCTGAAAATACAAACCGAATAAAAACTCTAAAACTCTAAAAATTTGAAATAATTTAAAATATTTAAAAATAGGAGGGATTAGGCAAGTCCGGCAAGTTGGAAGAGATGAGTCTTCAAAGCCCGACGAAAGGTCCGGAGGTCAGCGATAGTTCTCAGATCTGGAGGGAGATCGTTCCAGAGGGTGGGGGCTACCACAGAGAATGCTCTCCCCCTGGGGGTCGCCAGCCGGCACTGTCTGGCTGACGGCACCCTGAGGAGGCCCTCTCTGTGGGAGCGAACCGGCCAGTGGGAGGCAATAGGTGGCAGAAGGCGGTCCCGTAAGTACCCTGGTCCTAAGCCATGGAGCGCTTTAAAGGTGATTACCAACACCTTGAAACGCACCCGGAAATCAACCGGCAACCAATGCAGCTCACGCAGGAGAGGTGTCACATGGGAGCGCCCTGTCGCTCCCATAATCCCCCGCGCAGCCGCATTCTGTACCAGCTGAAGCCTCCGGATGCATCCCAAGGGGAGCCCCATGTAGAGAGCATTACAGTAGTCCAAGCGAGATGTGACGAGCGCCTGAGTGACTGTGCGTAGGGAGTCCCGATCTAGAAAGGGCCGCAACTGGCGTATCAGGCGGACCTGATAAAAAGCTCCCCTGGCCACAGCTGTCGTATGCTCCTCTAAAGACAGCCGTGGATCCAGGAGGACGCCCAAGTTGCGCACCCTTTCCGTGGGGGCCAATGATTTGCCCCCAATAACCAACGATGGAGTCAGTTGGCTATATCGGGACGCCGGCAGCCACAGCCACTCAGTCTTGGAGGGGTTGAGTCGAAGCCTGTTTCTCCCCATCCAGACCCGCACAGCTTCAAGGCACTGGGACATCACTTCCACGGCATCGTTGGGGTGGTCTGGGGTGGAAATGTACAGCTGAGTGTCATCAGCGTACTGATGGAATTCCACCCCAAAACCACGGATGATCTCACCCAGCGGCTTTACATAAATGTTGAACAGAAGGGGCGAGAGGACCGACCCTTGTGGCACCCCACATACTAGGCGCCTCGGGGTCGACCGCTGCCCCCCTGTCAACACAGATTGCGACCGGTCGGAGAGGTAGGAGGAGAACCACCGCAGAACGGTGCCCCCCACCCCCAATCCCTCCAACCGGCGCAACATGATACCATGGTCGATGGTATCAAAAGCCGCTGAGAGGTCTAACAGCACCAGGATAGAGGAGTACCCCCTACCCCGGGCCCTCCAGAGATCATCCACCAACGCGACCAATGCCGTTTCGGTGCTGTAACCAGACCTGAAGCCGGACTGGAGCGGGTCTAAATAGACAGCTTCATCCAGGTACCGGGGGAGCTGCCGCGCCACCACACTCTCAACAACCTTCGCTAGAAAGGGAAGGTTGGAGACAGGACGATAATTTACCAAAACAGCCGGGTCCAGGGAGGGCTTCTTGAGGAGGGGCCTCACCACTGCCTCCTTCAAGGCAGGCGGAAGGACACCCTCACTCAAAGAAGCATTTATAATCTCCTGGAGCCAGCCTCGTGTAACCTCCCAGGAGGCCAGCACCAACCAAGAGGGACACGGGTCCAATAATACTCTCAAGCCCAGATAACACTCTCAAGACTGGGCTCAGTCACCTCGCCCGAACTAACCCAGTCAGTGGCCAGCTCATCCCGAATCTGAGTTATTTTATCATCCAGATATTGAACAAAATCCTCAGCACGTCCCTGCAAGGGATCCTCCCGCGCTCCTGCTTTCCTCCCCCAAGAATTATGATTTAGGCCAGTAGTGAGTTTCTACCAGTTTGCCCCAGTTCGGGCGAACTGGTAGTGGCAGTGATGGGAGGCTCCGCCCACCCGCCAAACATCTTCATGGATGCTCTGTGCATGCACAGAAGGTTCTGCACATGCGCAGAAGCGCCGCACGTGAGCTCACAGTTCCGAACTGGTAACGAAGGTAAGTGGAACCCACCTACTGATTTAGGCCACATTATAACCCCACTTAGATTTCAATTACTGATAACCTCCCTTTCATTCTTAATGATTCCAGCACATGTGCTTCTCATTATTTGGTCCTAATGTTTTGGCCAACATCAAGCAAAATAATGAAACCCTTTTTAAAAAGTACCTCCCTGGAGAGAATATATATTTTAAAAGAGCTCAAGCATATATATATATATATATTCTCTCCAGGGATATACAGATATATATCCCTGGAGAGAATATATATTTTAAAAGAGCTCAAGCAACAAAACGGAGAAACTCTCTTCTACAGAAATCAGAATTACATAGCTGCATTGCATTTGATGTTTTCAAATTGCATAATTCTTTTTGGCATCTCCCTCTTAAAGAATTAGCACCTACCCTCCTCTGGTGGTATTGTCCAGAGGGTTCCCTTGTTATGTTAATCCAAAATGCAGCTAGAAGCTTGGTGATTAATTTATATGGGAAAAACTTAAAAATACAAAATAAGCTAATTCAGTCAATATTTCAACAGAAACAGTAATTTAAATATAGTTAAATGGACCCAATGAAGCAGCTCAGTGGTCTAGAGGTGATATCACTGACCTCACACTCAGTGTGAAGTTAAGAGTGCAATCCTAGGCAGCAACAGATGTTTCTCTATTTTAAGGTGCAAGAAGAAAATAACTGCTGCGAACTCTGCATTGGCATCAGGAAGGTCATCCAGTCAGTAAATGCTCAGCTCCATTCAGCTGCCTTGACTCCACTCCAGTGAAAAGGGATTACAGGGTCATTAAAAATAAAACCAATTCTCTGCACCTAATAAACCTAATCTCTTCATAGAATAAATCCTCTGATAGATCATCAAATATATATTCTTATAAATTGCCAACATTTATTTTATGCATATACCAGTATGTACCCATCACACAGTTTCAATAACTCTGGGCATGATACAAAAATCCAGCCTAAATCAATCATGAATAATAAATAAATGAATCACAAGTGATGAAAATGGGATAGTAATTGAATATCCTTCAAATATTTTGGACTGCAACTTCTATTAACCCTGACAACTGTTTGTGATCACTGAAACTTCATTTAAAAATCTATAGAAGGTATCAACTGTATACTTGCACAATAATTATTCAGGTTTATTAAAAAAAATAGCTATAATATTCAGGCTTTGCTATGTTTAGATTGTATTCCCTCAAAAGGTTTTTTCCAAATAGTATGAGACATGATGGAGAATCTTATGATAAATATGGGTATCTATTTCATATAAGCATAACACATTTACTGAATGCTTTCATTTGTTGCTACAACCAGTATCAAAAACAGGAATGGGCAATAATCAAATATTAAAACATCTGTCACACACAGACAAAAATATCACCATACTTTTGCCATATAAAAATCACTCCTTCGTGAAGCTTTAAGATAACATAATCCATGATGCATTGTATGTCATCAAGCAAAATAATTGGGGCTTACTCAACAGACCTTATGAGTAAACATGTATGCTCATAAATGAAGGGAGTAATTGATGGCACATATTGTAGATATATGTTGCTAACCAAAGAGGCCCAAACTTTTTTGGGGGGGATTATGGAAAGAATTTCAGAAATAAAACTTCTTGTTACTATGCTTCTTTCTTCCAAAGTTTCTCTTTAGAGATTTGACAGAAGGCCTGTTGGACTTTCAAAGTTCCAACTAATTATGCTGTGTATTGGAGCCAATCTATTCCGAAACCAGCTGTAATGCAGGATCACTGTAATACTTAGAAGTAGACAACCTGATTTTTCCATTAGAATTCCTGTAATGTAATTTTTGAACATTGGATCATGAACGCTGAATCTAAAACTTTTAGAAAATCTCACCCTACTCCTGATTAGTATTCAATATATAAAAAGAAATAATTGTCAGGCATAGATAGATAAGTAAGCACACTTCAGTACTGAGGCTGCTTGAGCAAAGAATGCAAGAAACATTTTGTGCTGCTGGAACAGAGGGGTTATTTTTAAAGTGAGAATTTGATGGGTTTCAAAACCCATCGCTACCGGTTTGCTCGTGGGAGCACATGCGTTCGTGCGTGCACGTGACACTTCTGCACATGTGCAGAAGCATCCGGGAATGTGGGCGGAGCCTCCTGCCGCTATCGCTACTGGTTTGCCAGACCTGGGGTGAACTGGTAGCAACCCACCACTGGATGTACCTAAGTAATATCTGAACTATTACAGGTAGTCCTTGACTTATAACTATTATAACTCAGGGGTTGCCACAAAGAAGAGGGAGTCAAACTATTCTTCAAAGCATCTGAGGGTAGAACAAGAAGCAATGGGTGGAAACTAATCAAGGAGAGAAGCAATTTAGAACTAAGGAGAAATTTCCTGACAGTTAGAACAATTAATAGGTGGAATAGGTGGAATTTTTAAGAAGATGTTGGATAACCATTTGTCTGAAGTGGTGTAGGGTTTCCTGCCTGGGCAGGGGGTTGGACTAGAAGACCTCCAAGGTCCCTTCCAACTCTGTTATTCTATTCTATTCTATTAATTTAGTGACTGTTTGAAGTTACAGTGGTACTGAAAAAAATGATCAGTTTTACTTACAACTGTTGCCGTATCCCCCTGGTCACATGATCAAAATTTGACCACTTGGCACCTGGCATGTATTGGTGGGGTGTCATGTGATTACCATTTACAAACTTTCCAGCCAGTCTCTGAAACAAAATCGGTGGGGGAAGCTAAATTTGCACAATGGCCACGTGATTCACTTAACAGCTGAAGTTATTTATTTAACAACCATAGCAAAAAAGTTGTAAAATGGGGCATGACTCACTTAACAACTGGATTGCTTAGCAATGAAAATGTTGGGCTCAATTGTGGTCATAAGTGGAGGACTACCAGGTACTACAAATTTTCTGCTAGTTTTCCACATCAGTCGCCTTAAGAGGAGCCATGATAAAACATCTACAGTATCTTCTTTGGGGAGAAAGGGGGGCTATGAAATATTCCTACCTGAGGCTGCCTGTTGGAGGAAGCAATACCAGTTCAGATGATTAAATAATGTGACCTAGTAGATGGCAGATTCATAGGGATCCTGAGAAGAAGTTAATCATGTGTACAGTGTGTTTGGCTGTGCTGTCAGTATCTTCAAATATCCTATTAAGGGGAACAGGAATTACATTCCCAAGCAACTTGATGAACTGCTTCCTAAGGGGGCTTCTCTTTCCAATAATGAGCACCAGAAGGGTTTCTGGGGAACGATTTTGCCCTGGGAGAAGGAAAAATAAAGAGAATCAGATTAAGCCAGTTCCATGAAAAGAGAGCAAAAGGAGAAGAGGAAAAGCAGCTAAAGGAAAGTGGAATAGGATAGTAAACTACACGTTAGCTTAAGTGGAAAATAGAAGTAATGCAAAGCAGGGTGGAATGTGATCCAGATGTAGTTCATCTAGGCAACCAAGCTAACCACCATTCTCATGCTTTTCATCCTTTCCATACTCCCTCTGCCCCCCTTTCTGGATGTCTCGTATCTTTGGAAAGTATCATCCTAAGAGCATGAACTTGTAATTCGGGAACCAGCAGATGTAAGTACCTGGGGCTAATAAATACATCTGTTGTGCAAACTTTTGGCAATCTCGTTTCCAGGATCTAGCATGGAATTTCACATAAACTCATTGAAGAATGCTGGTGTTTTATGAAATGTTGATATTCTCATCAGAAATATTTGGGGCTTCGGTGTTTTTGTTTGAAATCAGGAGACATATCATGTGTCGGCCCTGTAATTTTGAGAGATTTGGGATATTTGCAAAAAAAAAATCATCTATTTTAATTTTTGATTAATTTTTATTTAATGTTGAGATTCTGCAAATGTGATCCAGGGATGTTGATATTGCCTTAGCACCAGTTGGGATTATGTTGCTGTTGATTTCTAGTCTAGCTATTGGTTTTGATAAACCATTCTGCAGACCTGTTTTGGCTGAAGAGCATGGCAGAAATGCTTTAAAGAAATAAACAAAGATGGATGCCAAGTGCAAGCAAGGCCCATGTTAAAACAGAAGTGTGTTTTCAATATTTTGAGTTTGCCTGAATTTCCTGAGAAAACAAGTAATCTTATACAAATAGAATTATGATTTCCAACCTCACCAGATGAAAGCCAGGTGAGAATTATGGGGCCCAACTGGTTCCTGAATTATAATGATGAGTGAGGGAAAGGGTCCATTTTTTAAAATAACACCTTAATTAAAAATGGAGAGAAATAGTTATGGAGGCGATCAGGGTATGTGGGCTTACTTTTCCATTCATTTCCATTTTGTAAAGCAATTGTATCAAATACTAATTAAGGACCACTCTACTAGCTGCTTTCATCATTCCCATTTTCTTGTGACTAGCATAATATGATCATGTTTGTATGGCACAATTAATTCAATGTGCTCAGCCCTGCAGGTGGCCAAGAGCCAGATATCCTTGTTAAATATCCCCTGATGATTATCAAGGTAGAATAAAAAATCCTTTTCATTTTCTTTCTTGGTTGCATAATAGTATTTAATGCAACAAATCTTGGGAGAGGATAAGTATGGGCAAAGTTTGGAATGGAATGAAAACAGCTGTCTTAGGGAGTTCCAGGTGTTGAAGCCTAAAAGGCAAAGTATGGGAAAGAGTGAGCAGAAGGGACAAAGAAATCCAGAACCTCAACAGTGAAATTAAATGAGTGAGAAGAAGACTGGGAAGACTTGTAAGACTCAGGAATGGCAAGGTTACAGTTTCTTCTTGCCACACTTCCCATTCAAATGTAAATCCATGAGTTTATTATGACACCTAAGGGCAGGGGTGTCAAACGTCGTCTCTGCGGAATCCCATGACGTATTGGGACTTTCCCCCCCTTCGCTAAACTGGGCGTGGGCGTGGCCAACATGTGATGCATCTGGCCCGCAGGCCGGAAGTTTGACAGCCCTGCCTTAGGGCCATAGAGCTTTTACAGCTCTCATTTTAGAGAATTAACTAGATTGTATGCACTCAAGGAATGGTGAAATTCTGGTTCTTCATTCATTCTACCGGTACTGACAAAATCATTTCAGGAAGGATAAAAAGAGATTGGTCCTGATAACTTCATCTCAATTTAACCATGGTGGAACGGGTGATATTTAAAAATACTGTTTTGAAGCTCATAGGATCTTGAAATGTCCATTTACACACACACACTCATGCAGACATACAGTGTGTATGTGTGTGTATTTGTGCACAGTCACGTGCCTTTTTATGCCAACCATATACTTTTGTTTGCACATCTATTTGTGTTCTAGCCTTCTAGCTCTTCATCCTTTGCTTTATCTCCCCACAATAAAAAGACATTATAATAGTTTGAGATGTAAAATGCCATATTTATTTTATAAAGTATGCTTAAAGAAATTCTGCCATTTGTTCTTGCTTAGCCTAATGTGCTTTATGCTTGGTCTCCTGGCTTACAAAGCAGTTAACAAAACAAAAATAATGAAGTGGTAGAGACCTGAATGTCAGCTTTTTTTTTTTTATCCAACACATTTACTTTTGAATACATCTGGACCTAGGATAGGTGGCATTCTGAGAAGAAAGCTGCAGACAGTGCTTGCTTTGAAATTCACAAAAGCTGCAACAGGGGTTGAGTTCTTAATAGGGCACTTTTGAAAAAAGGGGTTCAAAAGATATGAAATGCTCTCAGATCTACCAGCAAGTCCCCGAAGTCTTAAGAATGTGGATGGTATAAATAAAAGTATTCTCTTTAGATTTGGGAGTTCTTAGTTTGCAAAGTATGCTGAAGCCCTCATGTGGAAAGAGGTTCTATCATGACTAATTAATTGAACAATCTGACTTCATTTAAAACCAAATCACCAAAAACTCAAGAGCAGGCCAGGGATGCTTTGCGAGTTGACAGAATGAGTGTACAAATTCATTGGAGTGATAATTCGAGAGAAATTCAAAGCCAAAGATGCCATCAATAAATTTGATCAAATATTTGCAAGTCATTCTGTATGTATGGGAAAGGGTGAAGTACAGATAGTCCTTGAGCCCAAAATTTATGTTGCTAAGTGAAAAATTTGTTAAGTCAGTTTGCCCTATTTTACGACTTTTCTTGCCACAGTTGGTAAGCGAAACATTGCATTTATTAAGTTAGCAACGTGGTTGTTAAGTGAATCAGGATTCCCCATTAACTTTGGTTGTCAGAAAGTCGCAAAAACTGATTACATGACCCCAGGAACTGCAACCATCATAAATATGAACCACTTGCTAAGTATCTGAATTTTGATCATGAGATCAAGGGGATCCCACAATGGTCGTAAGTGTGAAAAATAGTCCTAAGTCACTTTTTTCAGTGCCGTTGTAACTTTGAATGGTCACTAAATGAACCATTGTAAGTCGAGGACTACCTGTACAAATTCAATTGTTCCAAATTACATTTGGTATAGGAATTAAATTCAGATTGATCTCACTTCATATGCTGTGCATCAGTGCTTAATTTTTACAGTAAATCTCTGCTTGCTGAGAGACTGGATTATTTGCAGATAAATAGTTAGGTTCACATCCTATGCATCCCCATGGTTCCCTAGTTCTAATTTCTTCCTTTTGTAAACTGTTAAAAAACAGAAAGTATGTGAGATGGTTTCTGGACTTCTTTTGAATCACTTAGTCAACTTAGAATGGAGGTTGACTCCCTGCTCGACAGCCATAGGAATTCACATAGGAATTTTTTCTGGCTCTTTTTTTCCTTCAAACTGCCTCGCCTGATCCAGCCCATTTTCAAACCTTTTCTTTCTTTTGCCTACTTCTCCCAGTACACCAAGAGAGATCCAGTTCTATTCTGCTTGTTTGGAGAATTTTTGCTGATAGACAAATTGACAAACAGACAAATCAATAAAATCCCTTCTGGTATGTGGATAGTCCTTGATTTACAGACATGGCAAAAAATGTTGTACGATGGAGCAAAACTCACTTAACAGCTGCCTTGCTTAGCCATGGAAGTTTTGGGCTCAGTAGTGGTCATAGTTAAGGTCTATCTGTATGTATTGACAAACACTTTAATTCGTAACAAAACAAAAACATCCTTTGTTACTTTCTCTGAGCCCAAGGTAGGAGGAAACGGCAAACCACTTCTGAAAATGGTTGATGGTCCCTGAAAAAGTTACTGGTGCAGTTTCTGTGAAAAGGAGACCTACCAACTCCTTTGATGAACTCCCGGCCAAAGTCCCATAACAGATGCTCTGGATCAGCATTGCACCACATGTGGGATGGATCCACCCATCCAAATCAAAAGCAGAAGTTAGTAGCAGACTTTTTTTGTAATCAGTGAGAAGTATGGGAGAAGTGCCAAAATATGTATGTTCAAGTATGGGTTGAAGTACCAAGATGTACAGTGAAGGAATTTTGTAGCAGAGAAAGCCAACTGTGGTTATTCTAACAAGAGGTTAATTTACGTTTTTCCATTTCCAAATTCTTCCCTTTGCACTTGTCAAACAACTGTTAATTCCTAAGGAACCAATTCAAAGTAAAGAATGCAACTTCCCATTTTGGAGTAATTAGAATAGAATAGAATAACAGAAGGAAGGGACTTTGGAGGTCTTCTAGTCCAACCCTCTGCCCAGGCAGGAAACCCTACACCACTTCAGATAAATAGTTATCCAACATCTTCTTAAAAACTTCCAGGGTTGGAGCATTCACAACTTCTGGAGGCAAGTTGTTCCACTGATTAATTGTTCTAACTGTCGGGAAATTTTTCCATAGTTCTAAGTTGCTTCTCTCCTTGATTAGTTTCCACCCATTGCTTCTTGTTTTACCCTCAGATGCTTTGGTGAATAGTTTGACTCCCTCTTTGTATCAACCCCTGAGATATTGGAACACTGCTATCATGTCTCCCCTAGTCCTTCTTTTCATTAAACTAGACATACCCAGTTCCTGCAACCGTTCTTCATATGTTTTAGCCTCCAGTCCCCTAATCACCTTTGTTGCTCTTCTCTGCATTCTTTCTAGAGTCTCAACATCTTTTTTACATTGTGGCGACCAAAACTGAATGCAATATTCCAAGTGTAGCCTTACCAAGGCATTATAAAGTGGTATTAACACTTCATGTGATCTTGATTCTATCAATAAAATAAAAATGATTTTCTTGTGTTTTGTCAAAGGCTGCTAATAGCTATGCATTGCTCTCTGTCAGTGTCACTGAAATTCCCACATACACAAGGGGGGACATCACCCGTCTTGTAGCACTTCAGCTCTAATACAGTCATTGTGGCCAAAGCTGTTATGGTCAAATATCCACTTATGTCAAGAGCAGGCAGCATTTTTGCCTGAACGAAATAAGTATTTCTACTGCTGGTGGTATGACCTAAATCATGATAATAAGTGATATGACACAGGGGTGAAACCAGCAGGTACTGACAGGCTCTGGAGAATCAGTAGCGGGAATTTTGAGCAGTTCGGAAACCCGGCAAATACCACCTCTGGCTGGCCCCAGAGTGGGGTGGGAATGGAGATTTTGCAATGTCCTTCTCCCAGGAGTGGGAAGGGAATGGGGATTTTGCAGTATCCTTCCCCTGCCACGCCCACCAAGCCACACCCACAGAACTGGTAGTACAAGAAATTGGATTTCACCACTGATATGAAAGTGTGATTAAGGCCAAATATTTTAGATCTGGGAGTGTGTGTAACAATTTTAGGATGAAGGCTTTAAATTAACATTTAATTTTCTTCCCCAAATTAAAAACCACTCCACCTTACTGCTGAAAACATTCCCATGAGAAGTAAGCAGTAAGTAAGGAGATGGGAGGGAAACAAGGAGGAATCCAGGGCAAGGGATGGACTCTTTGCAAACCTGAACCTGAGTTTTACAGACTGCAGTTTCTCATTCTGTTTCCAAAGGTTGGTTTCATTATTTGCTCAAACAAACAAACAATGCTACCAGGGAAACAACTGAGAAAGAGAAAAAAAGAGATGCCAAGCTAAATAGGGAAAGAACCTGTGTTTCTATTTAAATGCTGCACAGCACTGGCAAAATCTAATCTCTATGTAAAAGTAAGAGAAAAAAATAGTACTGTGAGATTGTCAAGGTGTTGGATTATTGACTGGGAACATTTAGATTAAGGCCCACCTTCAGCTGCAGGAGGTCACAAAGTGATACTGAGAAATAGTCTCTATTTCTCAACCTGGCCTACAACATAGGAAAGGGAAAATGAGAGGAGGAAGTACTGTGTATGGTATCTTGACATACTGGAGGAAAAGCAGAATATAAATCTAATGAACAGATTGTATGTATGTATGTATGTACTGTATATATGAACGAACAAATGAATGTGTTTGATAGATTGCATTGTATGGAGAAGGCAGACTTACAATAACTCAGAGTCAAGTTATTGCTGCCTACAGTATGGAAACAAAATGCTTAAATTGAAACAATGTGTGACACATAGTGTTTAGCCCAGAATGTAAGATCATAAATTTAGAGCTAATATCAGCTCAGGTTAAGAATGATAATACGGTTGGCTTCATATATTGCAATAAACTATATTTTTGTTTAATTACAACTGACTGAATTAGCCAGGTGACCTGATCCAGAATGCAGCAAATGTTCTTTCAGCTTGCCTGTGAAAGAGCAATTACAGCAAGCCATATACTGTATTATCTTCTATGCTATAGCCATTAATTAAGAAACACAGAAATCAAATTGACTGGCTCACATCCCAGAAAGAAGAAGTTGCAAGACACAGGTATGTATGTGGGCAGGGAGTTAGTTTGGGTCCTATTAAGACTTAGAGAAAGAATGGGGATGGATTGTTTTAGGTTGGCATGGCCTGTGCATGATGCATCTGGTCTGGGCGCCACCAGTTTGACACACCTGCATTAGAGGCTTAGCAAATGAAGACCAGACTGTATGCAGCAAATGCAGAGAACGTGTGTGTGTGTGTGTGTGTGTGTGTGTGTGTGTGTGTGTGTGTGTATGCATATATATATGTGCATATATATATTGAGGAGCCTTGGTGGAGCAGGGGACTAAAGTGCTGTTAAAGTAGCACTTAACTACCAGCTCTTACAATTACTGCGAGTTCAAATGTCACCAGGCTTAAGGTTGACTCAGCCTTCCATCCTTCCGAGGTAGGTAAAATGAGGACCTGGATTGTGGAGGCAATAAGCTGACTTTAAAAGCTGTATTAAAAAAAAAAAAAAGAACACTGCTTGGGGGGGCCAAAAGCAAGTGTATACAAAAGTATGAAGGCTATTGCTTAACATATTGTAAGCTGCCCTGAGTCTCCGGAGAAGGGTGGCATATAAATCGAACCAATAAATAAATAAATATGCATACATATGTGTGTATTTTTCTCTCAGCCGGGTTTTTTCCTACGTAAATCAAGAACTTTATACAGCCATAGCTGAGTGAAATCCCATTCATTAGTTTCTAGGCTTTTTCAGACATCAAACCGTCATTTTGCTGTCTATTGGGAGACTAAAGGAAAAAAACCCAGCTAAGAGAAAAATACACATAAAGGCCTACAAAAAGACAAGAAAATAAATATATATGTGTGTATATATACACATACATACATACATGTGTGCCCCACCCAGTGCCCCAGATATCATCATCAGCGATCTGCGCATGCAGATCTCTTTCTAGAGTCTCAACATCTTTTTTACATCATGGCGACCAAAACTGGATTCAATATTCCAAGTGTGGCCTTATCAAGGCATTATAAAGTGGTATTAACACTTCATGTGATCTTGATTCTATCCTTCTGTTTATGCAGCCCAGAACTGTGTTGGCTTTTTTGGCAACTGCTGCACACTGCTGGCTCATATCTAATTGGCTGTCCACTAGGACTCCAAGATCCCTCTCACAGTTACTACTATTCAGCAAGGTACCACACATACGGTACCTGTGCATTTTGTTTTTCTTCCCTAAATGTAGAACCTTGCTCTTTTCACTGTTGAATTTCATTTTGTTAGATAGCGCCCAATGTTCAAGTCTGTCAAGATCCTTCTGTATCTTGAGCCTATCTTTTGGACTGTTGGCTATTCCTTCCAGCTTGGTGTCATCTGCAAATTTGATGAGTTCCCCATCTATCCCCTTGTCCAAGTCATTGATGAAGATGTTGAAGAGCACTGGGCCTAAAACAGCCCTGGGATACTCCACTGCATACTTCCCTCCATATAGCTGCAGTTCCATTGAGGGCTACAGGCTGACTGCAGTTTGTCAGCCAGTTATGAATCCATCTGGTAGTGATGCTGCCTAACCCACATTTTTCTACTTTATCTAGTAGTAGGTTATGGTCTACTTTAACAAATGCTTTACTAAAGTCCAAGTAAATTATATCAACTAATTTTCTCACTTTGTCAAAGAATGCAATAAGATTAGTCTGGCATGATCTGTTTTTGACAAACCCATGTTGGCTTTTGGTTACTACTTGGTTTGCTTCTAGGTGTTCAGTGATTCATTGTTTGATTATCTTTTCCAGAATCTTCCCTGGTATTGAGGTCAGGCTGATAGTTTTCTGGATCTATTTTTTTTCCTTTTTTTGAAGATGGGAACTATATCAGCACTTTTCCAATCCTCTGGCAGTCCCCCTGTGATCCAGGATCTTTGAAAGATATAATTCAGTGGTTCTGAGATCTCATCTGCCAGTTCCTTCAGAATCTTGGGGTGTAATCCATCTGGTCCTAGTGATTTGAACTCATCTAGGGTAGACAGGTGTTCACTTACCATTTTCTTCCCTATATTAACTTGTGTTACTAATCTGTCTTTTGTGATGCTGTTTTTGATAGGTTGGACTGTTTTTTCCTTTTCTGTAAAGACAGATGCAAAAAATGAGTTAAGTAGTTCTGCTTTCTCCCTATTGCTTGTCACCTTCTTGCCACTTTCTCACAGCAATGGGCCAATTGTTTCCTTGATTTTTTCTTGTTTTTAATATGTTGGAAGAAGCTTTGTGAACTGAATTTCTCCTGTATAGTGTCCCAGCCTCAAATCACTTCTTACACTGACCTCCTCAGTTCAGACGAATCTGTTCCTTCTATTGTAACACCAGTTAGAGGGGAAGAGGGGAAAAAACTCAGGAAAAGATTTACAGATGCAATTAGGAAAACACAAGTAAGGGAAGCTGCAAAAAAAGTATCATCAAAGTCATCCCGAAGTCAATAGAGAGGCTGTAAAGAAGTATGCATCTAATAACCCCTACATTAATCAGGCAGCTACAGCTAAATACAATGAAAAGATATCACAAATCAGATCAATGCCTTGGACTAATAAGTATTTGTCTGGTTTTAAATATGAACCTCAGATTGATTACTCTACGGAAAAGGTTGTTGGTCTCAGATTTTGGTTACCCTGTGCCTGGTGCCGTGCCCTGAAGTGGCAGGATGAGACTCTCGGGATGTGCTGCAGTGGTGGTAAAGTCCAGCTCTCTCCCCTTGAGCCCCACCCTGAACCCTTACACAGCATTCTCATCCACCAGCATCCAATGGCAGAGCACGTTCTTTCCACTGCCCAGAAGTACAATGAATGCTTCCAAATGACGTCTTTGGAGCCAGAGAGGTGAAGAAGGAAAATTTTATGCCAACATTCAAAGTGCAGGGGCAGGTCTACCTCAGGATAGGGAGTATCATGGCAGGGCCTCAGCAGCAGCCTTCATTTCTCCAGATACGTGTCTATTTATCAAGTCCGATCACATAGTTTCGTAGCGAAGCACAGGTATCCAGCTAGTTCCTTTATAAGTTTCATTTCATGAGAGGAATGCTGAGAATAGCTGAGGATAAAAAAATGTAAATCATGAGATAGACCGTAAGATATGTTTTATGTAAATATATAATTTGGAGAGATGTATTAAAATTAAACATAGAACTGGAAAGAAAGCCTCGAGCAAATCTAGCCTTAAGCAGTCAGAAATGGGTAGTTCACAGCAGTAAGCTATTGCTAGTCTTCCCTGCTGTGTATGATAAATTGTAATGTAGTTTACAATCAAGCAGAGTTTTCAAGAAAAGTATATTGATCCACATGCTGACACTGAAATATTTAAATTAACAAAACCATCTCTTTGGAGCTCTTGGGGGAGAAATATTCAACATTTGTCTGCATGTCTTTCACATACCTCCAACAGCTTTTGAAGGATAGGAAAAACACAACACAGCAAGGGTTTTACCTGCAATTCATAGACATATGCAAGACTTTAGGAGAATTTAATGATTTCAGCAATAAGAAAATTCCTTCATGGTGCACAGCCATCAAGTTTAGTAACACACCTCATTGGAAACTGGCTTTGTTTTTTCTTAGTCAATCTGTATGGAAAATAGGGGAGGTGTATTTCATTATTGCAGCGTTTATGAAATCAGATGGAAGCTATGGAAGAAAAGAAGTTGATGAAGAAGAAGACAGGGAGAAAAGAGTTGCTTTATTTTACATTATTCACTAGTTTACAGAGTAGCATGTTCATAGCCAACGATTAAGTTAGCCAAATCTCTTATATTAATCATGATTACTGAATCTCTGTGAAGTTACTTTAGGGGAATGAAGAAGTTCCACTTCTTCAGGCATTTAGTCATTATCTCATCATGGATTGCCTACTGCTTTCTTACAAGAGTAGAAAGTGGGAGGCAATCACCAGTAGGTATAATAAAGTATAAGAGTAACAACATGGGCCTTCTGAGTGGCCCTCAAGAGCCTGAACTATACCAGAAGAAACAATCATTTGCTTGTGCACCTTTTCTTGTGCTGAACTATTTTCCTTCAATTTATTCAATAGCTACAACTTTTTCTCATTCCAACTTTCTTCACAAAATGTCTGCTTACTTGGGAGACATCAAGACTCAGGCCTTACTCTCATATGACAAATCCTTTTAGGGGTCAGGAATAGTGTCTCAGAAATTGCTCCTTCTAAGCTAACCAAGATCACATGAGATAGTAATGCCACTCTATAAAGCCTTAGTAAGTCCACACCTAGAATACTGCATCCAATTTTGGTCACCACACTATAAAAAAAGATGTTGAGACTCTAGAAAAAGTGCAGAGAAGAGCAAACAGGATGATTAGAGGACTGGAGACTAAAATATATGAAGAACGGTTGCAGAAACTGGGCATGGCTAGTCTAGTGAAGAGAAGGACCAGGGGAGACATAATACCAGTGTTCTAATACTTGAGGAGCTGTTACAGAGAGGAGGGGGTCAACCTACTTTTCAAAGCACCAGAAGGCCAGACAAGGAATAATGGATGGAAACTGATCAAGGAGAGATTTAACCTGCATAGTGTCCCAGCCCCAAATCACTTCTTACACTGACCTCCTCAGTTCAGACGAATCTATCCCTTCTACTGTAATACCAGTTAAAGGGAAAAGAGTAGGGGGAAATGCAGGAAAAGATGCGATTAGGAAAACATGAGTAAGGGTAGCTGCAAAAAAGTATCATCAAAATCATACCGAAGTCAATAGAGAGGCTGTAAAAAAAGTATGCATCTAATAACCCCTACGTTAATCAGACAGCTACAGGTAAATACAATGAAAAGATATCACAAATCAGATCAATGCCTTGGACTAATAAGTATTTGTCTGGTTTTAAATACGAACCTCAGAATGATTACTCTAGGGAAAAGGTTGTTGATCTCGGACTTTGGTTACCCTGTGGCTGGTGCCGTGCCCTGAAATGGCAGGATGAGGCTATGGTCATAGGTCACTTTTTCAGTGCCGTTATAATTTTGAATAGTCACTAAATGAATGGAATTAATAGCAAGGGTGCTAAAGAGGAAACATATCTTGAGTTTTAGGAACAAGGTATTTTGATTGGGTGATTATTATCAACATCTCACCTAATATTAAGTTGCTATCACCACCTTGCCTGGCTCATTTTATAGCTTCACATTATCAGGTATGCAAAAGCACAGCTTTTTTAGCACTTTCAGGATTATGTGGCATTCTTGGGGTTTTTTTTAATCATGCCATTTTTATTTATTATTCTCTAAGCTATTCTTCAAATCAGCAGTTTTATCTTGAAAATTTCACGGACCCAGTGGAATGGCTTGTGTGCATTACACTCAAAGCACATAATGCTTCCCTGTGCTAGGGATCCAAACTGAAAGTGAAATCCAAATTTTTTTACTATCAGTTCTGTGGGTATGGCTTGGTGGGCGTGGCATAGGTTGGTGGGCATGGCAGGGGAAGGATACTGTAAAATCTCCATCACGTCTCCAGGCATCTCTGGAGAGCGCCTTGGAGAGCGGTTGGAGGACCAGCCGTTCCGAATCTGACCAAACACTGGTGAGGTCTCATATTAAGACCTACCTAGTGGTGATAAAAGCGGCAAAGTCTAGCTACTTTTCCGCTCTTATCGTGTCATCAGATAATCGCCCAGCCGCCCTGTTTAGGGTGACCCGCTCCCTCCTTCAACCGGGAGCTCGGGATGACCCCTTGCAGGGTCGAGCTGAGGATTTTGTGCAGTATCTGTATGACAAAATTGCTCAGATCCGGGAAGGTCTGGCCTCTGACTGGGTAGATCCGGACGGGATGAATGAGGCAGGTCTTGGGAGTGTGGTTTGGGAGGAGTTTGATTCTGTGGCTCCCGAGGACGTGGACAGGATTCTGGGACGGCTGAACGCAACCACATGTTTATTGGACCCGTGTCCCTCCTGGTTGGTGCTGGCTTCCCGGGAGGTTACACGAGGCTGGCTTCAGAAGATTGTTAACGCTTCTTTGAGTGAGGGTGTCCTGCCGGCCGCTTTGAAAGAAGCGGTGGTGAGACCCCTCCTCAAGAAGCCCTCTCTGGACCTAGCTGTTTTGGCTAATTACCATCCAGTCTCCAACCTTCGCTTCATTGCAAAGGTTGTTGAGAGTATGGTTGCATGGCAGCTTCCCCAGTTCCTGGATGAAACTGTCTATCTAGATCCACTCCAGTCCAGCTTACAGCCTGGGCACAGCACGGAAACAGCATTGGTCGCGTTGGTGGATGATCTCTGGAGGGCACGGGATAGGGGGTGCTCCTCTATCCTGGTCCTATTAGATCTCTCAGCGGCTTTTGATACCATTGACCATGGTATCATGTTGCGCCGGTTGGAGGGGTTGGGTGTGGGGGGCACCCACACCCAACCCCTGGTGGGTGTGGGTGCCCCCCAGGGTGGTTCTCCTCCTATCTCTCTGACCGGTCGCAATTTGTGTTGACAGGGGAGCAGCGGTCGACTCCGAGGCGCCTTGTTTGTGGGGGGCCGCAGTGGTCGGTCCTCTTGCCCCTTCTGTTCAACATTTATGTAAAGCCGCTGGGTGAGATCATCTGTGGCTTTGGGGTGGAGTTCCATCAGTACGCTGACGACACTCAGCTGTACATCTCCATGCCAGGCTACCCCAACGATGCCCTTGAAGTGATGTCCCGGTGCCTGGAAGCTATGCGGGTCTGGATGGGGAGAAACAGGCTCTGACAACCCCTCCAAGACCGAGTGGCTGTGGCTGCCGGCGTCCCGATATAGCCAGCTGGTGCCATCGCTGACTATTGGGGGCAAGACATTGGCCCCCACAGAGAGGGCTCGCAACTTGGGCATCCTCCTGGATGGACGGCTGTCTTTAGAAGAGCACATGACGGCCGTGGCCAGGGTGGCTTTTTATCAGGTTCGCCTGATACGCCAGTTGCGTCCCTTTCTGGATTGGGACTCCCTATGCACGGTCACTCACACTCTTATGACTTCCCACCTGGACTACTGCAATGCTCTCTACATGGGGCTCCCCATGGGGTGCACCTGGAGGCTCCAACTGGTCCAGAATGTGGCCGCGCGGGGAATTATGGGAGCGACGTGGCGCTCCCATGTGACACCTCTCCTGTGCAAGCTGCACTCGCTCCCGGTGGTCTTCTGGGTGCGCTTCAAGGTGTTGGTGACCACCTTTAAAGCGCTCCATGGCTTAGGGCCTGGGTATTTGCGAGACCGCCTTCTGCCGCCAATAGCCTCCCACCGGCCAGTACACTCGCACAGAGAGGGCCTTCTCTGGGTGCCGTTGGCCAGACAGTGTCAGCTGGCGACCCCCAGGGGGAGAGCCTTTTCTGTGGCAGCGCCCGCCCTCTGGAATGACCTATCCCCGGAGATACGCAGGATATCAGACCTCCGGACCTTTCGTTGGGCCCTTAAAACCCATTTGTTCCATCTAGCTGGGCTGGCTTGATCCCATCCTCTGTTTTAAATTGAAATTGATTTTAAATTGGACTGTTTTAATTGTCGGCTGAAAATATTTAATATTTTTAATTGGTTTTAATTTTTGTATATCATGTTTTATTCTGGCTGTTCACCACTCTGAGTCTGCAAGGAGAAGGGCGGTTTATAAATTGAAACAAATAAATAAATAAAAAATAAATTCCCTTTCCACTCCAGGGGAAGGTTACTGCAAAATCCTCATTCCCTCCCGATCAGCTAGGACTTGGGAGGCAGAGAATAGATGGGGGCAGGGCCAGTCAGAGGTGGTATTTACTGATTCTTTGAACTACTCAAAATTTCCACTAGCAGTTCTCCAGAACAGGTCAGAACCTGCTGAATGCCACCTCTGGATCAGCTTCTCTTTAGACCATCCAGAAAACGCATTTTTTCCAAACGATAACTTACCACCACTTGGCTTGTCAGAAGCTGTTGCCTCCCTGTTTAATTACAATAGAGCTCTGAGGTGAAATTACAGCTTCTGTGGGAAGGCATAATAATGAGATTCCCCTGGGTTTGGCACGCTTAAAGGGAAGGCTTTCTATTTCATGGAATGAAATCTTCACTCCAAAGTTCCCAGAGGTTCAGATTATGATCCTGTGCCACCTGTCATAACATTTTGGTTCCTTTCTTCGGCAACTCCATTTCTTCACTCAGTCAGAAGAGATCTGGAAGGGATCTTGGAGTCTTTTAGTCCAATATGATTAATCACTTTACATTTTCTTACACAGCCCAAATTTTTGAAATGGGTAACTTGAAGCATTTAGCAAGAATGCAAGTTCTTAAATATTTCTATTTGTAAAAGGCAACATTCTCAATGCATCTTTGCAGGCTTTAACTTTGGATGCACCATAAAACCTTGTCTAAAACTTTCCAAGATGTCAGGTGATGAGAAAGTCATCAAACTTTCCTATATCCATAATATGTTTGTGTGTGTGTGTATGTGTCAGGGGTGAAATGTAAAATTTGTTACTACCAGTTCTGTGGGTGTCGCTTGGTGGTAGAGGTAATGTGACTGGGTGGACGTGGCCAACTTTTTTTTTTAACTTTTCAAAGCATTTTTTCTAATGCTTTGAAAAGCCTGTCCCAATCAGGCAATTCAGCTGGGATCGTCAAGACTTTTCAAAGCATTTTTTTAACCAACTCTTCGGCCAAGAGGTTGCAGAAAAAAATGCTTTGAAAAGCCTCTAATGATCCCAGCTGAGCCATGCAATCATCAGTGGCTTTTTTTTTTTACTTTTAAAAGCATTTTTTCGTCAGAAGAGGCTGTAGAAAAAATACTTTTAAAAGTTAAAAAAAAGGTTCTGATGATCGTGCGGCTCAACTGGGCATGGGGGGGTGGCACAGGGATTTTTGCTACCGGTTCTCTGAACCACCACCTGCCATCGCTACTGGATTGGGCGATCTGTTGCGAACCGGGAACCGGAAGCCATCGCTACTGGATTGGTGCGATCTGGTGCGAACCGGGAATCCCTGGTATGTATGTATTGATTTGATCTGATCAACTAAGAATTGAGATACTGTGAAATCTCAAGGGAGAAAAAGAAGATCAGAAAATAATCTCTCCTTTTCTTTGGCATAAATAAAAAGCTTGAGGTGTGAATTATTTAGTTAGATATTCATTTATTTATTACATATATAAGTCACCTATTTGGAGGGAGGGAGGGAGGGAGGGAGGGAGGGAGGGAGGGAGAGAGAGAGGGAGGATAAATATGAAGTCACATGTATATATAGGATAAGCTGAAGGTCTCGTAGAACCAGTTACCCTTCCACTTATGAGGCAGAGGACTTAGCTGGCCAGTAATTGGAGATTCTATATTTTATTCCAGGGTCCAAAGAAATCAAAGAAGGAACGGACAAGAGAACAAACCAATACAGTAAGTACAGTTCTTTTATCAAATACCATTTTTGTTACATTTGCTATTAAGTAAGCCGTTGCTAACTAAAAAACCATGAAAATATTTTTTTTTGAAATGTCAGCTTGTCTATACATTTCATGGTATCCTTAAGTATTTTGAAATTTAGAGGTGGTGTCAAGATTGGGCGATTCTGGGCAGTATATACAATAAGAATGGAAGAATATAATGCTGTCCCGTCCCCTAAAGTACTGTTACTGTTGCTTCATCTATTTACAAGAAAATAAAAATAAATGTTATTTTTTAAAAAAAATTCCTTCCTTCCTTTTGCCACTCCCTTCTAAGTAAGCATTTATTGCACTTGATGCTATTGCTAAAATCTTTTTTCTTTTATTATGTATTTTGTTAGAGTGGATAAAATGTTGAACTGAGCTTGCTAAGTTCATTTGCTTAGTCATTCAACTAAGATGGTTGAATGGTGGGTGGGGGCACCCGCCCTGTGGAATGAGCTACCGCCTGAAATTCGATTGATCCGGGACCTCCGCGCTTTCCGAAAGGCCCTTAAGACTTACTTATTTCAACAAGCCAGCCTAGTTTAATTGGTTTTAATGGGGTTTTTAAAAATTTTGATATTATTGATTTTTGGGTTTTAAATTGGGTATTTTAACTTGGAGATTTGAGATTTTAATACTGAAATGCCGATGATTTAATTTAATTTTAAATTTTTTCTAATATTTGTACTATATGTGTTTTAATTTGGCTGTTCACCGCCCTGAGTCCCTTTGGGGAGAAGGGCGGTATATAAGTTGAAATAAAATAAAATAAATAAATAAATAAAGATGAATGACTTGGGATAGTAATAAAATCTACCCTATTTCTACATTACTACTAGTTGTAATTTTATGGTAGGGATAAAATGAGGGAAGACAATTTTTCATTCAGTCTTGAACTTCCAAAGAAAAAGTTGACAAACGCAATAAGTAAATACATACATTATTACTGTTAGAAAGGCAGCTTGATGTACTGTGTGGTTCAGGGGTAAAATGCAGCCTCGGAAGTGCACCGGTAAAATGCAGCCTCGGAAGTGCACCGGTAAAATGCACTGTCATCACATTGTGGTTTTGACCTTCTGCGCATGCCCATCCATTTTTTGCCCTTCCAGAGCCTCCACGAGGGCCCTGCACTTACCTGGCACCAAAACGGGCTACGTGGAGACTCCTGGGAGGGGAGGGGAGGGGCAGGGTGGGCGAGGTCAGCCAGTCCTTGTAACTATCCATTCGGCGAACCAGATTAAAATTAACATCTGGTTTGCCCGAATCAATCTGAACCGACTGAATCCCACCCCTGGATTTATCCATGGTTACCTCAAGTCAAGATTGAATCAAAGGCATAACATACATCCATACATCCATACACACAACTATTAATAATAAATCAATAAAATGATGGAAGACCTCACCCAAACTACCATTTCATATGTAGTAAAAATGCAAAAAATAAATGCAAAAATTAAATATATTTCCTGATTAGTTGATTGGAGCTTTGTTTGATAACTACAGCTATCAAACAAAGCTACAGTTTTTCTTGGAGAGGTCTCAGATTAAAACATCTCAATTCTTTGGGGAATCTAGTCCTAAGAGTCCTACTAGGGGGGAAAAAAATATTTTCATCTAAACTATCCCAATATTTTATTGGAATTGTACCATTCTTAAACAATTCTAATTTGTTTCTTCAAAAGATATAACTAATACATTATAGATATAAATAATACAGGATGTAAGCAGTGATAGCAATTCAAGCAACTAAAATACCTGAAAGTGAAGTTAGAGAGCAAGAAAACAGACTAAGCAGGACTTGATATGACATTTTAAGAGAAATATTATTTGAGAATAAGAAATCAGCAAAAAAAAAGATTTCTGCATTACCAGGAGGACTGTACAAGTTGACTGACAAAACAAACAAACAAAACAAACAAAACAAAACAAAACAAAACCAGACAACAACTAGTCTACAACTATGAATAAGGAAGGACTCCAGCAGAATTACACACAATAATAACTATTGGTAGTAGTTACATAGAAATAGAGTACACTGTAAATTACTATCCCGAATCATCCATCTTAGTTTTTCTATAAGCATGAAATATATGAAATCATTTTGTATGCATGAAATATATGAAAACTAAGAATGTCTCAAACTGAGAAAAGAACTTTAAGGATAGACATGGTGTATATAAGAAGTAGCATGCTAGATCAGACCAAAGTCCTAACTAGTTTATAATCTGCTTCCTTGGTGAAACTCAAATACAATATGTGACCTCAATAACACCAACCCTTGGCAACACATGAGCTCAACAACACTCTGTACTCACCCAGATATGTTGATAATAGCATAATGACCAATAGCATTTAGTTTTATATACTGCTTCACAGTGCTTTACTCTAAGCAGTTTACAGAGTCAGCCTATTGCCCCCAACAATTTGGGTCCTCATTTTACTAACCTCGGAAGGATGCAAGGCTGAGTCAACGTTGAACCTCTCAGGATCAAACTGCTGACATTTGGCAGAATTAGCCTGCAATACTGCATTTTAACCTCTGCACCACCAGAGCTCTGATAAAAGACATAGGGAAAAATATAGCTGTTACGGATAATTGCTTTCAAACAATAAAAAAGAGAAAGAAGGGTTATTATGCCCATGGGTGATAAAAATATAATGAATATATAAAATATAAAGCCACGCCACCAACAACATTGCTAGGGCAAGTCACTGTATGTGGGAGCAAACTGCACACTCACTAGTACTAATGATGCCATCCAGTGGTGGGCTTCAAATTTTTTTACTACCAGTTCTGTGGACATGCTTGGTGGGTGTAGCGTGGCTTGGTGGGCGTGGCAGGGGAAGGATACTGTAAAATCTCCATTCCCTCCTCAATCCAGTGGAAGGTTACTGAAAAATCCCCATTTCCTCCTGATCAGCTGGGAGGCAGAGAATAGATGGGGGTGGGGCCAGTCAGTATTTTTACTATCGGTTCTCCGAACTACTCAAAATTTCCACTACCAGTTCTGCAGAACTGGTCAGAACCTGCTGAAACCCACCTCTGATGCCATCTAATTTGGCTAATGAAAAGTCTGCAAGCAAACAACCATCTCCGAAACACCAAGGATTCCACACAAATATAAGAAGCAGCTTGGCAAATATGTGGGGCAATATAAGAAACGTTTGCAAGGAGAGAATCAACCTAGAACTAAGCAGTTAGAATAATGCCTAAGGCAGTGATGGCTAACCTTTTTCTCGTTGTGTGCCGAAAGCACGCACATGCACGGTGGACCTGAGGTGGGCGATGGCTTGCATGCCCGCAGAAAGGGCTCCACGTGCCAGCTGTGGCATGCGTGCCGTAGATTCACCATCACAGGCCTAAGGGATAGTTGTGCTATAAATGCTCATTCTTAGGACAAGAATCTAGAGAAAGATGCTGAAAGTAGTAAAGAGGTAGAATTAAATAAAATTTGATATAATATAGTAATAGTTATTTCCCTGTAATCAGTGTGGAACTTTAACAAATGAGACTAGGGTAAATATTGCCAGTTTAGCTATATCATTAAATTCAACTGATATTTTCATTTGAGAAATAGTAATTTATGTTGAGAAATAGTGGCATCCGCTGGTGGGAACTAGTATAGCATTGTAGCTAAGAACTGGAGATACAGTATTGTATGCAATATTTATTTATACCTATAACATATCAAAATTTAATTGAATTGTCTCTTAAATGAATCAAATCAAAAAATAATCTGCTAAATGAACAAACACATTTTCTTTTTTGCAATTTCTTAAAGGAGGAAAATGAAAACCATCTTTCTTTTGTTGTTTATTGCGGGAATCCTTGCTGACAATTCTTACCCACAAATTTCTATCCATCCTAATGAGAATAATTGTGACAATTACCACTATGAACCTAACCCAGGAGGTGCCCGGACACCAATGCAAGTATTAGTCGACAGTAATTCTGACTTTGCCTTCAAGCTCTCCAGGAAGGTCTCTTCCAGTGAAAGCCATCAAAGTGGCAGAAGCAAGAACAATGTTGTCATATCTCCCTTATGCATCTCCTCGGCCTTTGCAATGCTGGCCTTGGGTGCAAAGGATAACACTTTAGATCAGATTTTGAAAGGACTTGATTTTAGGCCATCAGAGATCCAGGAGAGAATGATTCATGAAGGCTTCCGTGAACTCACGCACATGCTAAATAATGGAGGAGTTGGACACCAGATGGAAATCGGGAAATGTCTCTTTGTGCAAAACCAACTCTATCCTGAAGAACAGTTTTTAAGTGGCCTCAAAAACTTCTATGGAGGAGACATCTTTTGGGAAAAATTTAAGAACACTGCAGCAACTGAGCAGCACATCAACAGCTATATCAAAAGGAAAACCCATGGGAAGATTTTTAAGCTTGTCGATGAAGTCGATCCCAACACTGAAATTCTGCTAATTAGCTATATTGATATGAAAGGTATATATGAATATGAATTTTATATTCTTTTATATTCTAGCTTGTCGATCGAAAGGTTGGCAGTTCAGCAGTTCGAATCCCTAGTGCCGCGTAATGGAGTGAGTTCCCATTACTTGTCCCAGCTTTTGCCAACCTAGCAGTTCGAAAGCACGTAAAAATGCAAGTAGAAAAATAGGGACAACCTTTGGTGGGAAGGTATCAGTGTTCCATGCACCTTTGGTGTTTAGTCATGTTGGCCACATGACCACGGAGATGTCTTCGGACAGCACTGGCTCTTTGACACTGGCTCTTTGGCTAGAAGAGCGGGAACAACTAACACATATGTGCGAGGGGAACCTTTACCTTTATATGAAAGATAAAACAAATTAACAGGCTTTTGGAGGTTTTTTTTTCAATCATAGCTGACCTCAGTTTCCTGTCAGATATTATATTATGGTCTAGGCAGGCATTCAGTGAAATTACGAAACTGGAGGCAGGGAGGGTACACAACAATCTCTGTCTCCAATATTCCTAGCACCACACTGACTTTGCTAGATAGCATCAAAGAACAAAGGATAATAACTGTATTCAAGCTGAAGTTCATTCTGTATGCAGTTTTGCTTTGCCTTAACCTTTTTTTTTTTTTTTTGCTTTTTGCTTGCCAACCCTTCCTCCTACCCACACAAACCTTTGGTTTGCCAACTGATTTCTGCTCAGCAAGGATCTTACTCTGACATTACCATAGTTTGTGTGAAACAGCCATTCAGGAGTTAGTACTGCTGATATCTATCTTTAGAAACTATAAATTCAAGCTATTTAGTTATGCATTGTGACTAAAGTTATATTCCCCCAAGCAGTCAGGTTCCAAAGCAATATCTGGCTTCAGAATCAGAATCGGAATCAGAATTGAGTTGGAAGGGTTTTTGGACACCCTATACTAGTGATGGCTAACCTTTTTGCCATCACGTGTCAGGAGAGAGGGGGACAGGGGAGGTTCACACACGGGGGTGCCCACACCCATAATTCTATGTGCCCTACCCTGTGCACACAGCTCCCCTCCCCCTCCTCCTGGCATGTGATGGCCCGGTAGGCTCGTTTTTCTTTCTTAACTGGCTCCAGATCCTCTCTATGCATCTGGGAAGGGCAAAAACAGCCTTTCCTACTCCCTCGGAGGCCCTCTGGAGGCCTGAAAGGGCCCATTTCCCAACTTCCGGTGGGACAGGAAATGATATTTTTTGCTGTCCCCAGCCTCCAGAGCCTCTCTAGGAGGAAATCAAGAAAATATATTTAGGAATGCTAATTGTGGCAGAAGTGTTGCTATGTAACTTTTTTATTTTTAAAAAAAAAATAGCAAAGAATGTGAACTAAAGCAGACAATTACCCATGTTGTTCAGAATTTCTTGCCTTGTCTGCTCTAATATCTTGAATATTGCATAAAAATACAAGTTCCCTGTTTATTAAAAGAATAATTTAGTTTTGGTGGTTCATACTAAAATTTTGTGCAAAAAGTTAAGCAAAACCAGGTTCTTTTGCTTTTTGGAGTATTGTGCAACTCATTCATAGCATTATATGAACTCTGGCACATAATACTTCTTCCTAACCAGAAGCGCTCAAGCGACAAGAGATGTGCTATTTTTGCGGGATTTCCCCCATCTGGTCTTCAATACCTGGCTTGTCGATGTCTGGACGTCAGATTCCCACCACCCAGCACCAGTTCAGGAGTTCCTTTCCCCCCAACAGAGAGAGAGGGAGGGAGGAAAAGAGAGACAGAGAGAGGGGGGAGGGAAAAAGAGAGAGAGAAAGAGATGAGAGAAATGAAAGAAAAAAATGAGAGAGAGAGATGAGAAAGAGAGAGAGATAGGGAGAAAGAAAGAGATGAGAAAAATGAGAAAAAGAGAGATGGGATAGATAGAAAGGAAGAAAGATGAGAGAGGGAGAGAGGGAGAAAAAAGAAAGACAGAGAGAGAGATACCTGTTTAAAAGAAAATAGAAAAATGGCTCTTTGGGTGTTTAAAGTTGCAGACTCCTCGGTTAAGCAAATACCGTGGTTGTTAAGTGAATCTTGTGGTCATTAAGCAAACACTGTGGTTGTTAAGTCCATTTTCCCCAATGGACATTTTTAATCGGAAACCAGAAGGAATTGTTGGAAACTGGCAAAAAACATAGAAAACCTCAGTCACATGACTGTGTGGGATGTTGGGATGTTGTAACTGGTCATAAGTGTGTGTGTGTGTGTGTGTGTGTGTGCATGGCTGTCAAAACTTCAAAAACAGGTCAAGTAGCTCTGGGGAGGTCAGTTGTAAATTAGAACACTTGCTAAGCAACCGGCCATTAAGCAAGCATTTGGTTTGCCTTAAGGGTTCAGAGCTGCATGGAATTTGGTTTCCTTTGACCCTTTGGGGGATTGCAAAAGGTCCGGATGGGGGAATCCTCGTAGGGAGAACTAGGATCGTGACCACCTAGCCACGCCCATCCAGTCACATGACCACCAAGCCACACCCACCCAGTTACATGACCACCAAGCCAGCCTACCCAGTCATATGACTGCCAAGCCACACCCACCAAATAACCCACATCCACAGAACCAGTAGTAAAAATGTTTGAAACCCACCACTGAGCCAGTTTGCCCTCCCCAGTATTCACTAACACTTCATGGTGTGCTAGTTTCAGTACACCTTCTTCCCTGTTCTTCAGCTGTTCTTCTAATGCCTTTCTTTTCTTGTTCAACTGTCTAATACAACTGCAACACTCCACACCCACCTATTTTTTAAATAAGTAGAATCTGTCAACATTGTTGTGTGGATGAAAAGCATGATTCATTAACATTATTTTTCTTGTCTTCCTACCCAGGGTTTTTAGTTCTGCTTGAGTCAAGTCTATTATTCCAGCTGTGTATCTAATACCTAAATTGCCCAGATGTTAATTTCCTTGATGGTATTCACTCCAATGAACTTGGACTTGGCTTTAAGTTCTTGTTCACTCATATGATGTATTCACCTCTAGCCTCTTGTGCTTGATTTTGTCAGCTTGAAGGATACACAAAAATCCAGATTCCATAGGGCATCTTGAACCATTCAGTATTCACTATTTTCCCCCTGTTGATGGTACAGAGAGCACATTTATCTAGCCTGAACACCATTGCAATATCTTAGCTATATACACAGTATACTGAGTATTGAGCAATAAACCTGGGGTGTTGGTTGGGATGAGAGGATGACTGGTGCAAAGTCACCAATCTAGCTTTCATGCCTAAGGGAGGCCAGGAACTCATTATCTTCTGGCTTCTAGACCAGTCTCTTAACCACTAAACTAAAATGGCTCAAATGTAGGAAGATCCACTTTAAGATCTTAATCTAACAGCAGCACAGGGAACATTTCTTGCTATGAGTTGTTTTTATAATGCATTTTCATGAAAGAATGAAAAATTTCCTTATACGCAAGAAACTCTTTCTTTATTGGTGCTAGCTTTCTATGTAAAGTAATATTTTTTTCAATTAGGTGGATGTAAGTATGCAAAAAAGAACATTCAATTATGTTACTCCCACCCTGCCTGCAGCCTGAAATGGCAAAAACCCATTTTGAGTTTTGAACTTGAATCTAGACTTCATTTTTTTTTATTGAAGTTCTAATTGGCTGATAATCTTGTATCTTGAGGTGCTACAAAACCAGAAGGTCTCTTTATAGGCATGGCAGTTTTCACTTTGCTTTGTAACAGCATGATAAATGAATCAAAATCTCAATAAGAAAGTCCTTACAGAGATCTCTGGATAGAGGATGGGATTGCACAAGATGGATGCACTCTTAAATCCATGCATCCCTTTTGGTAGTCATTTTACCGCTGATATTCTTTCAGCTCCTTCTCTTGAAGAACTGTGTCAGAAGGGAAGCTATACCCACAGGCACTTAAATACACAATTCTTTCAAAAGACTGTGCTTTATCACAATCCAGACATCCAGATCCTCTATTTCAGAAGCAGCCCTACAAGGGTTGAATAAGTATCCAAGGCTGTATTTTCCTGGCACACAGAACCTCCCCAGTCAGTAAACACCAAATTAAGATTCCCTCCCTCTCCCATAATTTATCACACCAATTTCTCTTAACTCCCCAATTGCATGGCCCACAATTCAAAATTACTTACTAATATATATCTTCTTTTCTAAGCTAAATGGAAGAAGCCTTTTAATCCAAAGTACACAGAGAAGCACAACTTCAATGTGAATACCTACACGGTTATGAAAGTGCCAATGATGTTCCAAATAGGCATGTTTGAAACTGGACGTGATGATGAGAAATTTTGTACAATTTTGAAAATGCCCTATGAAGGTCACACTGCTGCATATTTTATCCTGCCTGACAAAGGGCAGCTTGAGAGGGTGGCCAGCAGCTTGTCACATGGAGTTTTACAGAAATGGAAAAATATATTTGCAAAAAGGTAAGTAAAATAGATTAAGCCCAAAAACGGTGGGATGAGTTTCTAAAAGCAAGAATGTTTTTAGATATACAATCTGTGTCCTTCCAGACTGCTTGCCCACTAATGACAGATCCTGGAAGTCATTCAACAAGATCTGAAGGGACACAAATTTCCTACCTACATAGTGAACAAAAGATCTCCCTCTGTCTCTGGGAGGAGGTGGGAGGAAAAAAATCAAAGTAAACACAAAGTCAGATCACACAAAACCAAACCAAAACAGTGATTGGCATAAGCCAACTAAAGACTAATTACCAACCACTTGCTTCTTATGAACAAGGCTTCAAACTAAAAGTCATATTACTGAGTTCAGCACTTATCATTCATGCAACTGCTGAAGTTAGAATAATTGGGGTACTTATTCTTTTGGGCTGGTGATTACATTTGAAGTTCTAAAAATGTTTGGGGCATGTTGTCAAAATGGCTGCCACTGAAAGTTGTTCCAATTCTTAACACATTTGTAAATTGCACATAGCTTGACTTAAAACCAGGGGTGAAATGCTCCCAGTTCGAACTGGATCGCCTGATCCAGTAGCGATGGAGGCAAGTAGTTCGGAGAACCGGTAGCAAAAATCCCTCCCCCACCCTCATGCCCAGCTGAGCTGCACAAGCATCAGAGGCTTTTTTCTTTTTAACTTTTAAAAGCATTTTTTCTACAACCTCTTCGGCCAAAAAAAATGCTTTTAAAAGTAAAAAAAAAAGCCTCTGATGATCACGTGGCTCAACTGGGATCGTCAAAGGCTTTAAAAGCATTTTTTCTACAATCTCTTCAGCGAAGAGGTTGTAAAAAAATGCTTTCAAAAGCCTCTGACGATCCCAGCTGAGTTGCCTGATCAGCAGAGACTTTTTTTCTTTTAAATGCCTCTGATGATCAGGCAACTCAGCTTAGATCGTCAGAGGCATTTAAAAGAAAAAAAGCCTCTGCCGATCAGGCAACTCAGCTGGGATTGCCAGAGCCTTTTGAAAGCATTTTTTTTACAACCTCTTCGCTGAAGAGGTTGTAGAAAAAATGGTTTTAGAAGTAAAACAAAAATAATTGGCCATGTCCACCCAGTCACATTACCACCACCACTGCCACCAAGCCACACCCACAGAACCGGTAGTAACAAATTTTAGATTTCACCACTGCTTAAAACACGTTTTCTATAAATCAAAAATATACTGTAAGGTTTAAAAAAAGCAATTTGCTGAAGAACCAAATTATCAATCTTTTGAGTTGTATTTTCTGCTCCACCCTTTATTTTAAAAATACAACAGAGGCCCAGTAATTAAATAACACAAATAAATAAACTTGTCCAAAAATCTGACAGGGCTAAAGGTATCCAAAGTGTGTTGACATGTGGGAATGACTTTGGCAGACCGCAGGAAGACCCAGAATATATATTTTAAAAGCTATTTATAAATGTACTAGGAAGTCCAAAAAGCTTTCTGTTCACCATATTATCAAATCTGAATTTCACAGAAGGTCCCATGAAGGTAGCATTTTAGTAAGCCTGTGAAGTTAATATCTCAACAAAATTGCAGCCAGCAGCTCTTCTTCAATAACAGTGATGATGATGGTAGCATAATATTGTAAGTAACTACTTACAATATTATGGGCTGCTGCCAGTCTGCACCAGTTCAGGTGAATTGGTAGTTAATATTCTGCACAGTTTGGCGAACCAGCAAATCCCACCACTGGCTGACCCCGTTCCTGCTCTTTTTTTGGCCTGTTTTCAGGCCATTTTTTGGGCCAAAACTGCCCTGAAAAATGGCCTAAAAATGGCCTGAAAGTGGCCAAAAAAACAGGCCGAAAAATGCGCCGGTGCGGGGTCAGCCAGTGGTGGAATTATCTCCAACTGCCTGAATCCTACCTCTGCCTTTGAGGTGAGTGGCCAGGAGACAGGGCTGGGTGTGATGAATGACATCACCCACCCAGTCACAGGGCCACAGCTACCCAGCCAGAGAACCGGTTGTTAAGTTATTCAAGTCCCACCACTGGCTACACTGAATACTAATTTGATCTGGGAGATGATCATAATAGGCATTAAATCCAACAGAACAGCAGCTATCCATAAATAAAGGATCAACTTGTCAATTTGCAGGATTCTTAAGTAAGGCAGGAACAAATCAAATGGGTTTTCTGAAATACCACAGAAATCGAACTTGTAGGTATTTGTGCTAATATGGTTCACAGATTTTGTTCAGTTGATATGGTCATAGGGAGAGAAAATAGAGAAAGAAAAATCATCATATGAAAATATTTACAAATGGGCCAGGACAAACATTTTAGCTTAGTAGTTTAAAAGTTTGATAATCTGAAAGTCCATTCTACCTCTTTTTCATCAGATAAGCCAGGTTTGCATTGCATTCTTAATGTAATTCAGAAATCTTTCTTCAACAGCCCTATAAATGTGTATATACCAAAATGCCAGGTAAATGGAGAGATTAAGCTGAAGAATATAATGTACTCTCTGGGTGTGGCTGACATATTCACTGACAAAGCAGATCTATCTGGAGTCACAGGACAGCCCCAGCACAGGCTCTCAGAGGTAAGATACAAGTTCTCCCCTTTCCTCTAAGAGGCATTAGATAGATATACCTGCTTCAAAATTTAGCAGTATGTGTAGACCTGCGCTGCTGGTTTATATTAATTGAAATGTGATAACTGCTCAAAATCATTGAAAAATGATGCATAAATACGTTCAGGAAATACATAATTATCAAGGGACAATTATAATCTGGACTTTATGTTCCATAGAAACTAACTCTACTCATGATGTGTACCTACCCTCCGCTTTACTTTTCCTATGAAGTCCTGTTTCTTCTAACTATCCTCTCTGAAAGACTGAAGACAATTCAACATAAGTGGGATCATCTCTTTTGGTTATGAAAGAAAACAAGAACTTGGGTGGATGGGGAGATGGTGTTTCTGTAACTCAAAAAGGGTTTTCTTAGACCTTCCCCATTCATTCATTTGTCTTCTTTACAATAACTTTAGAATTCTGGAAGTAGCAGTCTAAAATAGATTTATATTCATCTAAAAACAAAATGATATGATCTTTCTCTCCCTGTATTTTTTTTCTCTAGGCCATTCATAAAGCTGTGATCACGACTGATGAGAAAGGAACAGCAGCTTCAGCTGCCACTTCCATGGACATGGTGCCCCTGTCTGCATCTACTGTAATAAACTTTAATAGGCTATTCACAGTAGTAATTAAAAAACAAAATAATATAATATTCATGGCATAAATGGTAAATGCTGCTGAGAAATAGGTCAGAATGCACCTGACTATTAACAGCGCATATTAAAAAGCAACAGCAATAGCACTTAGATTTAGCATATTTTTCAGACTGTAAGACACAGCGGATTATAAGGCGCACTTAAATTAACAGGAGGAAAACAAGAAAAAAATGGTTTTTGGCCTCCACACATCGGATTTTTGTCCTCCCAGGCCCCCAGAAGCATACTGCAGTGCTCTGCATGGCCCATTTCTGCCAAAAACTGGCCTGTTTTTGCCCTACAGAGTGCTTCTGGGGCCTGGGGAGGGTGAAAATGCAATGCACGAGGGCTTGGAAGCCCAAAAACCAGCCCATCTTTGGCGAAAATGGGCCCATTTTTGATGAAAACAGGACCATGCGAAGCACTGCAGAGTGCTTCTGGGGGCCAGAGAGGGCGAAATCATGATGTATGGAGGGTTCGGGACAGGGGTGGTGTTATGTACTGGCTATGTGAATTTGGAGGGAAAAAGAAGTGGGAAAATACGTAAAGCCGATTGGCTAAGATGCCTGACAACTCTCTTTATAAGGAGAGCTGTCAGCCAGTAGGCTGCTAGATTCTGTACTTAGTTAATAAAGAGCTGTTGATTGTACCCTGGCTCCCATCTCCTCATTTGCTCCATCTAACAGGTGGTATTCACTTACCTTCGCTACCGGTTTACAAATGTGAGCGCTCGCACGCTCGCTTCTCTTGCACGTGCCACCTCTGTGCATGCTCAGGGCCTTCTGTGCATGCACAGAGAATCAAAAATGGGACGTGATTATGTCTTGGCGGGTGGGCGGAGCCTCCCGCAGCCACTGCTACCAGTTTACCCAATCCGGATACGATCGGCTGAATACCACCATTGGTTCAGGAGGCCAAAAATGCCCATATATGGTCTATAAGATGCATCTAAATTTTCACCCTCTTTTAGGGGGGGAAAGGTGTGTCTTATACTCTAAAAAATATGGTATATACCACTTCACAGCGCTTTGTCGGAGTTTGTAGCGATCCAGCCAGCATACAAGCAAATAATTCAGCAGGTTTCATTATATAGAAGAAACTTCTTTATATACAAAAATATAAAATATGATGCATGTATACAATACCCATGCAGCTCTTGCAACGTGGTAGAGAGAAGAAGTAGCAAGTACACTCAAGCAAAGACAAACAAACTGTCACAGTACAGAATAGTTAAACATTTTTAGCTGAGAACACCAAATGGCACTAGTCTCTATTTATTGCTTTTTTTCCATGCTACAATAGAGTTACTTTTGAGGAATATTTCAGGGGCTATTCTTTCAAATATCCCACAATCTCTTCCCAACAAACTGACTCCAAGATATTTTTTTTTCATCTTTCACTAGAAAAATCTCTTCCAAATCTACTCCCGCAGTATTGCTGATCTTCAAAATAGTCAGCATTTATTTTATCCCTCATCAGAATTATTTGAATTATCCTTGGTCCCAGGGATTCCCAAGAGTAGTTCTACCAAGATTTCGCCACCAAGTATCTTAAGACATGTCTCATTCATGTCCATGATGCCAATCCTCGCCCAGATTATGCTCACTGCATTCTTTGAGTATGGTCTAGGCATGTGGCCTACAAATCAGACCAAATTGTATTCCTTTATTGTTTATTTACTTAACTTGATAAATACAGGTAGTCCTCGGATTACGACCACAATTGAGCCCAAAATACATGTTGCTAAGTGAAACATTTGTTAAGTGAGTTTGCCCCAATTTACAACTTTTCTTGCCACAGTTGTTAAGTGAATCATTGCATTTGTTAAGTTAATAGCATGTTTGTTAAGCGAATCTGGAATTCCCATTGATTTTGCTTGTCAGAAATTCGCAAAAGCTGATCACATGACCCTAGGACACTGCAGCCATCATAAATATGAACTAGTTGCCAAGGGCCCGAATTCTGATCATGTGACCATGGGGATGCTGCAATGGTCGTAAGTGTGAAAAAATGGTCATTTTCAGGGCTGTTGTAACTTTAAACAAGTTACAAGCAAAGTCAATGGGGAAGCCAGATTCACAACAACCATGTTACTAATTTAACAACTGCAGTGATTCTCTTAACAAAGGCTGCAAGAAAAGTCGTAATTTGGGACAAAACTCACTTAACAAATTTTCCACTTAGCAACATAAATTCTGGGCTCAATTGTGGTTGTAAATTGAGGACAACCTGTACAAAATTCAGTATCCTAATTGTGATGACTCGGGGCATGGCACAAAGGCAATACAGTCAGAAAATAAGTACAAGTCTCTTTATTAGCTCCAAACTTTGCTTCCAACGTCCCTTTTCTCTCCGATCTAGAGAAAAACTCTTCCACAAATCTGTAAGCAGACAAACTCCCAACCATAAATCCAACAGGGCAAGATAAGGTAATTAATCGGGCAAGGCAAGCAAGATAAGGAATTCCAGAAGTGAAGTACCATGGCAGTAAATCAAACCAGTTGGGAGGATGCCAGGAACTCAAATAAACACAAGATGAACTCAGTATTTGTTCCCGACAACCGCCCCTCCCATTTGCCTCCCTTTTAAACTCCATCTCCAGGTGTATCTTGTGAAGGGAGTCGGGGCCCTCTCCTCTCTCGTAAGCTACGCAACCCGCGTTGCTCTCTTCTCCATTCTTCCTTGCATGCCGTAGAATGAGGGGGGGGGCTTGGTCTTCATCAGAACCCCCTCTCCCTTGTTCTACCTCTCCCCTGCACTGCCCAGCCTGACTTTGCCCTTCCCCAGTTTCCTCCACAGCCAACAGAGCCACTTCTCGCTGTCTTTCAGCTGTTCCTCTTCCATCTCAGAGTCAGACTCCGGCAGGGGCATGACACTAATCAAAGTGAAAGAAGAGGAAAAGGAAAGAGTATTTAGAACATGTGCTGTGGTGGCTCAGCGGTTAGAATGCAGTATTGTGGGCGACTTCTGCTGACTGCCGGCTGCCAGCAGTTTGGCAGTTCGATTCACACCAGGCTCACGATTGACTCAGCCTTCCATCCTTCTGAGGTCAGTAAAATAAGGACCCAGATTGTTGGGGGCAATATGCTGATTCTATAAACTGCTTAAGAGAGGTCTGTAAAGCATTGTGAAGAAGTATATATATATAAGTGCTATTGATATTGCTATTTAAGGTGGTACACCAATGTTAAAGCTCTCACTATGTACTGCAAAATGCAGTAGTTTGCTTTGCAATATCAAAGGAAATATGGAGATGGAGAAGAGGTTGCTTGGGAAAACAAGAACCAAGGGGATTCCAAAAGGCAAAATCCAGAATTTTCTTCCTATGGGCATCTCCCCTTTATCATAGTTAAGATGCAACCTTTCCTTTTGTTATATCTTGGCATATCACTATTTATAGGCCATTTATTAGAAGTGCCAAAATATTAAAGACTAACCTTTTGGGATATTGCTTCATTGTTTGCCATTTGAACTAAATCTATCTATCTATCTATCTATCTATCTATCTATCTATCTATCTATCTATCTATCTATACATACATACATACATACATACATACATACATACATACATACACGGCTGTTTGTGTGTTTGTGTGTGTATGTTCCAGCATAACTCTAGAATGCCTCAAGCAATTTCAAGCAAACTTGGTACACAAATGTCTTACACTCTGGAAAAAAATACTGTGAGGGTAAGACACTCTTAACACTCCTCGGGATGTGTGTTCTGTTAAGGTATAGCCTGTTATGCCTTAAAATGGCTTCTACTGTACTGCCTTAAAATAGCTTCTACTGTACAGCACAGTGGAGTTGCCATGGTAGTGGCTTCACAGTACTCCACAAGGGGGCTCCCTCTGGTAAGGGGGAAAATCCAACATTAGAAATCACATTTGGTCCGGACATTTTCAACAAGGCTTTGATTACTCTTGAGGACAAATGTATGACCATGATCAATAAAACATTACTGCAACTCATCCTGCCTGCACCACTACGAGACCGACACGACGTACTTCACACAGATTACATATGAGAAAAGAACTACAACATCAAATACCTTAGTACATATATCACGGACAAGAAGCCATTTCTAAATCAAGATCAGAAAAAAGCATACCAAATAGTCATGGATCAGCTAGCAAAACAACATGGTGGTATCATTTTACTTGACGCTTCTGGGGGCATAGAAAAAACATTTTTAACTAATTTAATTCTCGCCAAAATCAGGGCTCAGAGTGAAGTTGCTCTTCCTGTCTAATACAGGATTGGGATAAATAAAAAACAGGGCAATGCTGGGTTAACAACTAGTATTTATATATAAAGGAGGTCACCAGGTCTACTACTGCTGGGAGCTCCAGAGACTCCAGGACTGTTGCCACTTGTGACTTCACTTCCTCTTCATCTGAAGACATTGCCCTAGCAATGTCCACAACACATATAGAAATTATAAGAGTGCATGCTGGAAAAATTTTTAAGATGCTGATTACATCTGCACACATCTGCACTTTTATGCTTTAATCTTCTATATAAAAATAAATTTCTCTATAAATGTGTAGATATCTGTATTGTGCAGTCTACAGTCTGGACTGAATACCTCCAAAATGTTGCCAAATTTCTCTGTCTTGTCAGGATTGTCTTCATCCATATTACCCTCTTATTATAAATGGAATCTTCCTGTACTCCTTTGCTGGACAGCTAGTCCAAACTTTGTGTTTTCAGTTTTATAACGCAGCTACAAATAAATTACAGTGAAATAGAATATATCAATTCATTATCTGCCATCCTGTCACATATTCACTACACATTCCCACTTTTCTTCTGCTATGATAGGCTCAGGCTGAATGTATAACAGATAATAACTTTTTCATACAAACAGAAACTTTCCTATAGGAAAGGGAGGGAGGAACTAAAAAGTAAAAGGAGGGTGGATGGACTGGTAGAAAAAGAGACTCATAGCTACTCCTAGTATTGGAGTTTGGGGAAAGAGAAGATGCATGGCAAACCAAGATGAATTGGTACCCTTGGCTGCTGATGGCTTGTCTATTCCAGAGGGTCCAGAGTGGGTCAGAGAGGAGAAGAAATGCAGCAACAGACATGTCCTTCAGAAGGTAGAAAGCTGAAGTACAGAAAAGGATCACATCCTGCTAGTCTTCAGAGAATGTCATCCAAGCATAAACTCTAAGGGTTAAAATAGAATAAAAAAGTTGGAAAGGACTTTGGAGATCATCTAGTCCGACCCTCCTGCTCAAGCAGGATATTATGGAACAAATAATTCAGAAGAAAAATGAATAACGTACGTCACAAATTGCAAACAGCAGAATCTGATCTTTATAAACGGAATTTGAAATGTACAGCCTTTCAGAAGAGGTCATCAAGTCTCAAGAAAAGAAAACAGAGGCCATCACATTCCATAAGTGGAAATGCATGAAAGCAACATTAATCAGAATGAGAGATATATTCTCATGTGATTCAGAATGCAGACAAAAGTCTAGTTTTGGAGAGCTCTCTTGCTGATGGACAAACAGATGGACAGAGTCCTGGGTCCCTTTATAAAATTATTTTCTAATATTTCATTGGTTTAGAAAGAATAAAATTAAACAACATGGAATGAATAGTTTGAGATTACTAGTTTGAGACTGGGAACTATTCCCATCCAGTTACTTAATTCCTAGCCCCTTTTTGGTTGGTGATAATATTTTGCAAAGGTCAGCTAAGGTACAAATAAATTGCATCACATTTTGCAATCAGACTCCCTTTGCTAATCCTTATTTACTCTGTTTAATGATTAATAATGAATTGTAACTCCAAGAGCTGTATATAAATTTCAAAGATGTTTATAATTCAGCAGAGTGCCATAAAATACTTTTGGAGAATTGTAAGTATCAGATGCAATTTTCCTGCATCTTAGCTTATTAATGCTTCCTGCAAGATGTCTGCTTTCTGCTGTGGATTAAAAACCCTAGATAAAGGTAAAAGTTCCCCTTGCACATATGTGCTAGTCGTTCGCGACCCTAGGGGGCAGTGCTCAACTCCGTTTCAAAGCCAAAGAGCCAGTGTTGTCTGAAGACGTCTCCGTGGTCATGTGGCCAGCATGACTAAACAGCAAAGGTGCATGGAGTGCTGTTACCTTCCCACCAAAGGTGATCCCTATTTTTCTACTTGCATTTTTTACGTGCTTTTGAACTGCTAGGTTGGCAGAAGCTGGGACAAGTAATAGGAGCTCATCCAGTTATGCGGTACTAGGGACTTGAACTGCTGTACTGCCGACCTTTCGATTGACAAGCTCAGCATCTTAACCACTGAGCCTCCGCATCCCATTTAAAAACCCTAGATGACATCTAATTAACCTCCCTGCCAGGATAATGATTTCTGTTTATAGGATGGAGGACAAATTTACTCCCTCTCCTTCCTGCAGCCACATACAGTATATGCCCCTAAAATATACTTCAGAAGGTTGCACCTAGCAGTTAGGAATAGGTCATCAAGTCTCAAGAAAAGAAAACAGAGGCCATCACATTCCAGAAGTGGAAATGCATGTAAGCAACATTAATCAGAATGAGAAATATCTTCTCATGTGATTCAGAATGCAAACAAAATTCAATTGTATTATCTCAGAAAAGTGCAGTTGCATGACGCTCATGTCACCTACTCCAGGTGCAACACTTCTTACCCAACAGATGGTGAGAAATTTCCCAAAAAACGTGAGTTTGGGAGAACCTGATGCCAATGCAACACTATTCTTGAGTCAGAGCAGAAGTCTCTTCTCCTGCATAAAACAGCAGACTATCAGGCTAGCCTGAATGAAAGCTTAATGCTGACTTCTGAAAAACCAAAAAGAGTTTTTCAGACAGAGTGCTTAAATTAATAGCAAGCTAATTGTAGATTTCCCCCCCCCCCCATTATAAGAGAAAAAGCAGAGTTTCCTAGTATTTTAGCAGGTTTTCTTTTAGAAGAGACGCCATATGGGGGGAAGTGCTGGAGCACAATTTGCCAGTAGCCTTAAGAAATGGAAAGTAGTCAACATTAAAGTTGCCTGAAAAATTAGGATTAGAATCCTCATAAACAACAAGATAAATATAAAATGAGCCTTTAGAATTTCAAACTGTTACAAAAACCCAACTATCTGGTCAAAAATGTATATTATTGCTTTAAAGAAAATAATAAAATGTGCAAATTTTTAAAAATATTTAGAACAATGCAGTTTTTTGTTTTGTTTTGTTTTTGAAACAACTGCTATTAAAATGCTGAAAGCATCATTTTGGACATATTATGTGTGTGTGTGTGTGTATTAGAAGTTAATTTCACAAATGTGTATATATGCAAATTTGTGAAATTAACTTCTAAAATTCTTTCTTATACTATTGTCATGAAAGCTAAATTAATTATGCTATGTAAATATATAGCTATAGGGCTTTATTTCTTTATTTGAAAATTGTATGTGAATTTTGCATAACCCACTTCCAAACCTAGATTTAAATGTTCGAGATATACATTGTCGCTGACTTCTAGATTCTAGTTACCCCCACCCCCACCCATCATTTCCACTCCACCCTCTCAGCCCCCAGACACACACAAGCTGCTTTTTTATAAATTCACTTGCTGTTACAAACTGTAATCAAATTGGTTCTTATTAGACAAGGTTTTTTTTTTAAAAAAAATACCCTTTAAACTTCAAAAACTATGTATCTTTGCATATTAGGTAATACAATAGAATAGAATAGAATAGAATAGAATAGAATAGAATAGAATAGAATAGAATAGAATAGAATAGAATAGAATAGTTGGAAGGGACCTTGGAGGTCTTCTTGTCCAATCCCCTGCTTAGGCAGGAAACCCTATACCATTTGAGACAAATGGTTATCCAACTTCTTAAAAACTTCCAGTGTTGAGGTGCTCACGATTTCCGGAGGCAAGTTGTTCCACTGATTAATTGTTCTAACTGTCAGGAAATTTCTCCTTAGTTCTAGGTTGCTTCTGTCCTTGATTAGTTTCCATGAATTGCTTCTTGTTCTGCCCTCAGGTGCTTTGAAGAACAGCTTGACTCCCTCTGAACATTCAGTTCTTTGAATGTTTTGCAGAAATCCCTTTAGTTTATTCCCAAATGTTTGCTATTCAACTTCCTGTATTAGGGGAACTTAGCAGGATGTGAAAGCCCAATGTTGCAGCATCATGTACTGCCTTAGAAAAGCAATCTTCTATGTGATTTCAAGTTATGGAACAGGAGCTTTTTGATATAGGCAATTCTCTCTTTCTGGCTGCCTCATTTAGAGACCATTCAAAGTTACAACAGTTGGGGTGGGGGAAAGTTTAGCAATCAATCCTCAAATTTGCAGTGAGGAGCCTGTGATTACAATTGCCATTTGCATGCTTCATAACCAGCTTCTGACAAGCAGAGTTAATGGAGAACACGGGAACGAAATTGCAAGTCTCAAACTCATGATATCTCATCTAATAGTTGTGGTGATTCACTTAACAACCAAAGCAGAAGTGAAGCTGTAAATCTGTCATGGACATGTGATGATTCGCATAGCAACCACAGCACTTAACAATGCAGTTGCAAGTCCTGATTGCAGCTATTAAATGAGGAATACCTGTAGTGCTAGCAGCTGAAAAATTTCAAGTTTTTGAAGTTAGGAAGGGAATAGTTAAAATATTTTTTTACAGTTTTGTTAAAGTGAGCTTTGACAGTGTTTGTTATGTGTTGTTGCTGGCTGCAATTTTATGTTCACTATGGTTTTGGATTATTGTTTTTTACTTTGTTTTTAATTATTAGCTGCCCAGAGTCATGCAATTGAGATGTGTGGCCATACAAGCTGAATAAAGAAATAAATAAGTAATAAGGACTTCTGCTTTATAATATTAAGGGTGGTTTCCAAGCATTGCTGAGGGAAAAAAAAGAATATGTTGAAAGATTAGCATGCCATCTTTGCTCTGCATGTTTCCTCAGAAATAAATTGCACTGAGTTCAATATGTTAATGTGGAGAATATGGATTAATTAATGTTCAACCTAGCATTAGAGAAAACCTTTTATGTTTTGACCAGTTCATTTTCTGGAAACATTTGGTTGCATGCCTTGATCAGAACTCCCCGCAATCAGAGACTCAACAAATCTCAGGAAATCCTAAATGCTTTGGAAAAATTGGCTGGCTGTCAGACAAGATGATAAAGCACACAGTTGTGGCCCTTCCACACACTGGCTGAGTGAAAAAGATGAAATATTAGTGAGTAATTAATTCCTACTTTGGGGGAATTAATTATTCTATTCAATTCAATTCAAATCTTTATTGTCAATGCACAACTTATGTACAATGAGATTGGTTGAGCTCCCTCAATGCACGCCCCCCCACAACACAATGCAACTCACAGTGAAGGCAGAAAATCCCTAACCCAAAAAATCATATTAAGAAAATACCCAGTCCTATTGCATTAGTGTGAACATGTTACACATTGCACTGGCCCTGCAGTCCATCATACTACATAGTTATGATGTTATTTCTCATTCAGGAAACTGATAGCCCATGGATAAAAACTGTTCTTCAGCCTGTTTGTACAGCTGGCTATACTTCTATATCTCCTTCCCAATGGTAGAAGAGTAAAGAAGTGGTGACCAGGGTGAGAATCATCCCTGATTCAGATTATCCCCTATCTAATCTGTGTTTCTCCCATCCCACAATCACTACCCTGGTTTTTTTCTTCTTCTTTTTTTTGAGCTTCCTGGGAAAAACCTTTTGACACTTGTTTGACCAGAAAAAAAGACTTCTTTGTAGATGCAAACACAACAGTGCAGATTGATTTGATGAGACACTTAGACTACTATAACATTTTCCGTGATGAAGATCTTTCTTGCTGGGTGGTAGAAATTCCTTATAAAGGAGACGTTATGGCATTGTTTATTCTACCGGATAAAGGGAAGTTAGAACAGGTGGAGGCAGCTTTGGTGACAGAAACCCTGTCAAAATGGACAACCTCCTTGAACGTATAAGTAAGTCTTGTTACAATCCCCTTTCTTCTAAATTTTTATTTCTTGAATTAATTTGTTATAAAATCAAACACTTGGATGTTGTACAATAATACATTACTTCTGACAGCAGGCCACTGAATTATCAAGTCTATATTAAGCAGAAAAATATTTCTTTGATTCCTTCTAGTTATCTAAAAGGGCCAATCTAGATATGACACTAAATACAGATAATCCTTGACTTACAACAGTTCCTTTAGTGACTATTCAAAGTTACAATGGCACTGAAAAAAGTGACTTATGACTGTTTTTCACACTTACAACCATAGTCATGTGATCAAAATTCAGATGCCTGACAACTGACTCCTATTTAAGATGGCTGCAGTGTTCTGGGATCATATAATCACCTCTTGTGACCTTCTGATCAGCAAAGTCAATGGGGAAGAGAGATTCATTGAATAACCGTGTTGCTAATTTACCAACTACAGTAATTCACTTAACAATTGTGACAAGGAGGTTTGTAAATTGAGGCAAAATTCACCTAACAAATGTCTCACTTAGCAACAGAAATTTTGGGCTCAGTTGTGATTGTAAGTCAAGGACTACTTTTATGGGTAAGCACCAAATAATTTTAATTTAAAAATATATTTACACCTAAATGAGATATGGCTATGGAATTTCTTGACGGTTGACCAATAATTGCGATGACCATATTCATGTGGAGAGAGAGGGAGGGAGGGAGAGAAAGAGACAGACAGAGACAGAGAGGGGAGGAACCAGACAGCAATCTCTCTGCATGGCACCTCTGCCTGCAAACCTTTCTAAATAAAGGAGCTGGAACTGGTTCAGTGTGTCCACATGATTCCCATGGCTAAGTGTTCTTACTTAATTAGTTTTTAATTCATAAGGAACTTTCCCCAACATATTGTATGTAAGGAACTTGAAAAAGAGGCATTGTTAGCTCATTGTGTTATTTAATTTTCTTTTTCTCCTTTTTTTTCTTCTTAAATGAAATAAGATAAATACAAAATAAATAAATAAAAAATATATTCATACATATATATATATATATATATATATATATATATATATATATATATATATATCCATCTCTACTGCTTTTAAAATTTGAATGTAATACAGTGTAATGGAACTGAAACATAATAAAACTGAAAATATAATATTTGGATTGTTTTCTTTGTTTTGGTTAACCAGAAATATAAACCTGCACTTTCCTAAATTTACCATTTCTACATCTTACAATGTCAAAGACTTGTTACAAAGAATGGGAATGACGTCTGTCTTTAACAACACTAGTGACTTATCTGGAATCACTGGAGAATGCAATCTGAAGGTTTCAAAAGTACGTATGGGAGTGAGGTTGGTGGTTGACTGGCTGATTGCCCTTTTCCCTGAATCAAATATTTTCAAACATCTTTCTTCATAAGGCTTAATGCCAAGGAATCTGAAAAAAGTTAGTTCTAGCCTCCACCTAAAAAAATGTGAAAAACTCTTGAGAAAGGCTTCTATTTTATTGCTTCTTTTCTCCTTTTTCTGCTCAATTGTGTCTCATTCTTTGGAGACTGTACAAGTCCCTGCAGTTTTCTTAGCAAAGTTTTTTATTGCCTCCTTCATAGAGCTGAGAGAAAGTGACTGGTCCAAGGTCACACAAATGACATCATATCCAAGAATTCAGGGTCCCCTGCTTTCTAGCCTGATGCCTTAACCACTATACCAAATGGGCTTTCTTTTAAAAGGGGGGGGGGTCTTCTTTCAGGAAGCTGTTACTGATATACAATTCCTCAGCTTATAGCCTTTTTGTGAGTAATAAGGAATAGAATAGAATAACAGATTTGGAAGAAACCTTGGAGATTTTCTAGTTCAACCCCTTGCTCAGGAAATAAAATTAGTTCACATTTTAATGATAGCTTCTCCAATTTTACAATTTTAACTCATTCCATGAGCCAAAATCAATTCATTTCCCTGATCTGATGGCAATACAGCTATCCATTAAAAAATACATCTGAAAACAACATGCAGACAAATGCATAAAATACAGAAATACATTTTTAAGTTTAAAATGAGCAACTTAGACAAAGCTGCAAACAAAAAGTTTGGAGTAATATGAAAACAAAAATTGGGAGTAATATGCCCTCAAATATATATAAATGTTATGGCTAACCTATTTTTTTAAAATGCTCAAACTGACATAGAAAGAATAGCCTATATTTACTAAGGAGAGACAGGGAGAGAGAAAGGGAGAGAGAAAGGGAGAAACTGAGAGAAACCAAAATAGAGAATTTTTCTCATTCTCAAATGGAATTCCACAGCTAAATATTGGTAGAGGAACATCAATCCATTGCGAGTTTGGCTTTGTATGCATTCATTAAAAACCCTTGGTGTAGTTTTGCTCTAAATTTGTTTTTAAAAGATACTTACTTGATCACTATATTTTAAAAAATAAGTTCACTCAAACTCTATTCTTTTATGCATCATATCCTGAAGAGAGATGATAGATAGATAGATAGATAGATAGATAGATAGATAGATAGATAGATAGATAGATAATAGACAGATAGACAGAAAGTATATATATATAATACTTTTTAAAACTATATTTCAAATTACAGTTGTGTGAAAATAGAAAGAGAATTGCATTCCAATTCATATACTAATCATAGCATAAAATACAGAGCAAATTAAACATCCAAGTATTTATATTTAAATTGAATAGTTTTTGATGACTTAATTACTACACCAAATTGCTCTTGTGAGCTAACAATTCTCAACTCCATCTCAGGACAACCTAGTTGACAAAGATCCTCTTCAACTCATGAACATAAGCACAAAACCCCTTATATAACAGCTTCCAACATAACAAAGTCCTAACCTCTTGCCCATACATACATATATGTGTATATGTATAGTAATCACATATAGATACTTAAGAGAGTAGAAACGAATTTCATCATTGATTATGATTTATGGACAGGGATATTTTAATATGGTTTTTAACTGTTTTTGTATACATTTGAAAGTTAAATAAAGTTTGTTTTGAAAATTAAAAAAAAAAGTTAATTTCACAAATGTGTATATATGCAAATTTGTGAAATTAACTTCTAAAATTCTTTCTTATACTAATTTCATGAAAGGTAAATTAATTATGCTATGCAAATATATAGCTATAGGGCACAGTCTACCATTCTTACAGAATTCCTATGTATTTCTGGATTGTTCCTCTAATATCTTCTATAGGGACTATTAGAAGAAGATGTACAATGAAGTCCATCATCAATTTCTTGTTACTGATTAGTCTTCAAGTCTGTTGCCATCAATTCCCAGAATATCCTGATCACAACCATGTCCATAAAGATAAAAATCCACACAAACATCACGAACTTCCTTTGGCAGAAGAATACCTGAACTATCATAAGATAGTTTCCAGTAATTCTGAATTTGCATTCAGATTCTACCAAGAAATTGCTTCAGATGCAGCTGACAAAAATATTTTCTTCTCTGCTTTCAGCATCTTGACAGCTTTTGCACTGTTGATATTAGGTGCCAAATCAGAAACCAAGAATCAGATTCACAAAACACTTGCTTTTAATCTCCCAGTCATTGAAGAGAGAGAGATACACGAAGGATTCCAACTCATCCATGCTAGCCATACAAGCAGTAAAGTCCAGCAGAACATAGGAAATGTCCTGTTCATTGAAGAGTAGCCTGAGTAGCGTAGGGGAGTAATGCCTCCTACAAAGGCAGCATTTAAGATCCAGCTGCTGCAATTACTTGCGAGTTCAATCCCAGGCAGGCTCAAGCTCGACTCAACCTTCCATCCTTTATAAGGTGGGTAAATTGAGGACCCAGTTTGTTGGGGGCAATAAGCTGACTTTGTATAAATATAAATATATAAAAGTATGAAGGCTATTGCTTAACGCATTGTAAGCTGCCCTGAGTCTCCGGAGAAGGGCGGCATATAAATCAAAATTTAAAAAAAAAAATCCTTGAAATTATTGGCTACATTTTTGGAAGATGCCAAAACCTTTTATGAAGCTGAGGGATCCTCTACCAATTTCAGTGTTCCCAGACTGGTTAAAAAGCAGATCAATGATTATGTGAGAAACAAAACTCATGGGAAAATGCCTCATGGCATTGAACATCTAGAGCCAGGTACTGTGATGGTACTTGTGAATTACATCTTCTTCAAAGGTAGGTAGAAGAACAGTTATTTATAAATGGATCCACCTTTTTTTTTATATCTTTCCTGTCATCCTGTAGGAGGATGACATGCAATGGTAAGCTATAGGAATGGGGAAGCCTTCTTCTGCTGGACTACATATTACTAAAAGCCTGCCAGTCTCGTACTGAGAATTTTATAGAAATGTTTTAATGAAATTCAAATATCTGGGGGGAGAAAAGAATACTGTTTTCCTTTTCCTGAACATTTTCTGAACTATCTATTTATCTATCTCTATCTGTCTGTCTGTCTATCATTCAGGAGTGTCAAACTGGCAGTCCGTGGGCCTGATGTGTCATGTGCAGGCCACACCCACTCCAGCTCCACGAAGGGGGAAAATGTCACAATACGTCATGTGACGGCGATGGGATGCTGCGAGTTTGACACTCATGATCTATATCATCTATCATCTCTCACTCACTCTCTCTCTTCTCTCTCTCATCTATCATATTTCTGAATCTCCAATCTCCCTTAAAGAGGGAATTCAATAGTTGTCAATCTATAATTTTATTTTCTTGTATCATTTTCTCTTCCAACCCCCCCCCCCCTCCAATTCTAATTTCTTAAAGTTTTCAGAGGCTTGAATATCATTTTCCCATTACGTACCTGTCTCTGTTTATTTCTTTATTTGAAAATTGTATGTGAATTTTGCATAACCCACTTCCAAACCTAGATTTAAAAGTTCGAGATATACATTGTCGCTGACTTCTAGATTCTAGTTACCCCCACCCCCACCCATCATTTCCACTCCACCCTCTCAGCCCCCAGACACACACAAGCTGCTTTTTTATAAATTCACTTGCTGTCACAAACTGTAATCAAATTGGTTCTTATTAGACAAGGTTTTTTTAAAAAAAAAATACCCTTTAAACTTCAAAAACTATGTATCTTTGCATATTAGGTAATAGAATCGAATCAAATCGAATAGAATAGAATAGAATAGAATAGAATAGAATAGAATAGAATAGAATAGAATAGAATAGAATAGAATAGAATAGAATAGAATAGAATAGTTGGAAGGGACCTTGGAGGTCTTCTTGTCCAATCCCCTGCTTAGGCAGGAAACCCTATACCATTTGAGACAAATGGTTATCCAACTTCTTAAAAACTTCCAGTGTTGAGGTGTTCACGATTTCTGGAGGCAAGTTGTTCCACTGATTGTTCTAACTGTCAGGAAATTTCTCCTTAGTTCTAGGTTGCTTCTGTCCTTGATTAGTTTCCATGAATTGCTTCTTGTTCTGCCCTCAGGTGCTTTGAAGAACAGCTTGACTCCCTTTGAACATTCAGTTCTTTGAATGTTTTGCAGAAATCCCTTTAGCTTATTCCCAAATGTTTGCTATTCAACTTCCTGTAATAGGGGAACTTAGCAGGATGTGAAAGCCCAATGTTGCAGCATCATGTACTGCCTTAGAAAAGCAATCTTCTATGTGATTTCAAGTTACGGAACAGGAGCTTTTTGATATAGGCAATTCTCTCTTTCTGGCTGCCTCATTTAGAGACCATTCAAAGTTACAACAGTTGGGGTGGGGGAAAGTTTAGCAATCAATCCTCAAATTTGCAGTGAGGAGCCTGTGATTACAATTGCCATTTGCATGCTTCATAACCAGCTTCTGACAAGCAGAGTTAATGGAGAACACGGGAACAAAATTGCAAGTCTCAAACTCAGGATATTTCATCTAATAGTTGTGGTGATTCACTTAACAACCAAAGCAGAAGTGAAGCTGTAAATCTGTCATGGACATGTGATGATTCGCATAGCAACCACAGCACTTAACAATGCAGTTGCAAGTCCTGATTGCAGTTATTAAATGAGGAATATCTGTAGTGCTAGCAGCTGAAAAATTTCAAGTTTTTGAAGTTAGGAAGGGAATAGTTAAAATATTTTTTTACAGTTTTGTTAAAGTGAGCGATTTCTTTGACAGTGTTTGTTATGTGTTGTTGCAATTTTATGTTCACTATGGTTTTGGATTATTGTTTTTTACTTTGTTTTTAATTATTAGCTGCCTAGAGTCATGCAATTGAGATAGAGAGAGAGAGAGAGAGAGAGAGAGAGAGAGAGAGAGAGAGAGAGAGAGAGAGAGAGACAGAAAGTATATATATATATAATACTTTTTAAAACTATATTTCAAATTACAGTTGTGTGAAAATAGAAAGAAAATTGCATTACAATTCATATACTAATAATAGCATAAAAATACAGAGCAAATTAAACATCCATGTCAGAGCGGCAATCAGCCCCGTTACCTTGCGTGGGGTAATTGCCCTCATTTTGAGTTGGATCGTGGCTTTTATCCTGTTGCATACTTTGATCAATAAGACCGAAGAAACATCTAATTAAACTCATATTTATTGTAAGAAAATAAAAACATCTCACTATCTAAAACAGATTACATGTTGGCAAAGAATCTCCAGCCTGACCTTAGCTGGCTGGAGAACAAAGGAAAGTTTCTAGAAGAAGTACAAAAGAATGCAATGACATGCGTAGTAGGTGCTGTAGGTGCTGATAAGGAGTATGACTACGGTCAGTCTGATAGTCCAGAAATATTAGCTCTGCTGGTAAATATAAAAACGCAGTGACACCCCTTCTTTTGCCAGTTGAGCGAACATCAGGTATATCATCAGATAAGGCACATCTTCTTACGCAGATACTCGTGTTGGGCTGCTGGAAGCGGTTTGTTGAGCATGTCTGCAATCTGATCATGTGTAGATACATACTGCAATTTTACAAAACCTTGTTTCACTAATTGTTTGATATTTCTATAACGGATGTCAATGTGTCTGGACCTAGAACCTGTGAAATGTGATTCAGAAATATAAACCACCGATTCATTGTCTTCCATCACTGTGATTGGTCGGATCGGATGTGTCCAGATATCTGTGACCAAAGCATCAAACCACGTTAAAGAATTACATGCATCTGAAACACAAGCATATTCAGCTTCAGTAGAAGAACAAGAAACAAAATTCTGTTTTCGCACTTGCCAATAAACAGGACATCCATTTAAGAACATCATATAACCTAAAGTATTTTTACGTGATTTCTTATCACTTGCCCAATCAGAATCTGCATAACAACTTAATTCTGCATAATCAGTGTGTGTTGGTTCTAACAATAACTTCATGTGTTTAGTGTGCTTTAGGTATTTCAATAATTTCTTAATACATGACCAATGAAACTGTTTTGCCTTACCTACGTGTCGAGACAAGAGATTAACACTGAGTGCAATGTCTGGTCTTGTCCAACTACTAATGTATAACAGTGATCCAATAACTGAACGATAAAGTGTTTGATCCTCGAACTCAGGACTTGGTTCATGTGTCAAGTTGTGAAAATCTGTTTGCATGGGTGTCTTTGTTGTGTTAGCATCCTTCATGTTGCAATGATGTAAAACTTGTTCAATTTTATCTTCTTGTGAAAGACTAAACCCCTTCTGTGTTTTTTCAATGTGAACACCTAAATAAGTGCTAATATGACCTAAAGTTTTCAATGTGAAGTATTTCTGCAAAGCTTTGGCAAAAATCTCACTCATTTGCTTATTTGGACCAATGTAAACGATGTCATCAACATAAACAAGAACTATCTCATATGCATTGTTAGATCTTTTTGTGAACACGCACTCATCAGTTTCGGACTTAATAAAGCCCATTGAATTTAGTTTGTCAGTAAGACATAAGTACCACATTAAACCAGACTGTTTCAGACCATAAAGACTTTTGTTCAGGAACCAGGTATCCCCTTCTTGCTGTCGGAATCCTGGAGGACCTCTCACGTAGATTTCTTCATCTAGGTCAGCATGTAGATAAGCGGTGTCAACATCAAACTGAAAAACTTCTAAACCAAGGATAGTTGCAGTGGCTAAAGCAATTTTTACACTTTCAGTTCTGACTGTCGGTGAGTAGGTATTTGTGTAGTCCTCAGGATAACGTTGAGCGAAACCCTGAGCTACAAGTCTGGCCTTGTACAATGACTCACCATTTGGCTTCTTTTTGATTCTATAGACCCATCGAGTGCCAATGACCTTTTTCTTTGCTGGAGATTTTGCAGGTGTAAACACCTTAAGTTTCTTTAGACTGTCCATTTCAGCTTGCATTGCATCATACCACTTCTCTTGCTCTGAATCAGGAAGATGTTTGATTTGTGTGAAGTTATCGGGAGGAAGTGTAACATTACAAATCAAAGGCAACGGTGCTTTTGTCAGTTGCCACGAATATCGCTGTGGAGGGATTCCCTTTGTGGCTCTCTTGGAACGCCTCGGAACAGTCGTCCATTCTTCTTCCGTTTCGTCCTCGTCTTCATCATCGTCGCTAGCATCAGCATCCGCGGCTTGCGAAGACGGAACATCATGTTGGGAAGAACTGGTGGGTGGAACATTTGCCTGTGAATCTTGGTCATCAGGCTGCGTGGCATCAGTAACTTCATCTTTAGGAAAATAAACTCCAGGATCATTGGAATGAATCCTGGACCAGTCAGCATCTTCCTCGAAATTAGCAGATTGGGAAGTCACTAGTCTACAATTAGAGTCAATAAATTTGCTCCATTTTGAATTGTCATCGAAACCCATAAATCTCAGTCTCTTTGCTGCTGGACCTCCTTTCCTTCTTTGATCTAAGGGAATGTTCACCATGGCGTATGAACCAAAAATACGGAGGTTCTTGAGATCTGGCTTGTAGCCATACATCATGAAGAAAGGAGTTTGATTTATCGCACTGCTCCAAGTACGGTTGATGATGTAATTTGCATATTTAAGAGCTTCACCCCAGTATGGGTTACTGAGGTTGGCATCTTCTAAAATACAACGCATCATGGTTTGCAGGACCCCCTGTCTTCTCTCTACAACTCCGTTATGAGGGGGAGTATAAGGAGCCGAAGTCTGATGAAGAATTCCATTCTTACGCATCCAGTCCTGGAAACGCTGAGACATGAACTCGGCACCACGATCACTCTGGATTCTGGCGATGTTTACTCCGTGTTGGGTAGAGACGAGGGCTGCAAAGTCTTTAAAGATCTGAAAGGTCTCAGATTTTTCTCTCATTGGATATACATATCCATATCTAGAATAATTATCAACAATTGTTAAAAAATATTTTCTACCACCAATTGTTGGCGGAAATGGACCAACTATGTCAGTGTGTACCAAATCAAAAATGCGTGTTGACAGGCGTGTAGCGCGTTTTGGAATGGCTGCTGCTTTGGATTTGGCTTTCTTGCAGACAGCACAATCCAGAAACACCTTACACCCCTTTAGATCCAAACCTTTTGCGAAATCCGGCATTTTTCTAAGAACCCGGAAGCTGGCATGTCCCAATCTTCTATGCCACTTATGGATGCACCTGGAATGCAAAAGTTTACCAGTTAGTGAATTTGCAACATTAACAGTTTTATGAGGAACCTCAGGCTTGCTCTGAGCAACCTGTTTCTCAATCTTCTTTTTGTTGGCTTTAGGAGCCTTCGGAGTAGCAACAGGATCTCTCACTGGGACATCTCTCTCTGGGCCTGTGCTCTCCTCTTTTGGAATTTGTATACTTGCCTGTGCTTGCGGTTTAGATTTTGGTTTTAAGTAATAAACACCACCAATTAACATGGTTTCAGCAACAATATCTCCATCTTTAACTATGTAACTTGCTTTCTCGAGGTGGTGAACCTGGAACTTTAAAACTCTAGACAAGTGAGCCTGACTAAGCAAACTAAAAGTTGCTGTCGGTATGTAGCAGACATCAGGAATGAATGCATTGAGCTCTTCAACATAAACAGTTCCTTTTCCTTTGACCTGACAAGGATGATTGGAAAAAGAATAAAGTTCACGTAGTTCAGGTTCAGGCTCGTGCATCTCTGTGAAAAGTTCTTTTCTGTAAGTAACATGGAAAGCTGCACCACTGTCCAAAGTCCACAAAAGCCGTCTGTCGTACTCTGGATGAGGTTGTGGATCATTGGTTAAAGCCAATGTGGCGAGTGGAGCTTGCGAATCACGCCTTGGACCACGACGACCTTGTCTACCGCCTCTGCCTCTGCCTCTGGAGTCTGTTCCTCTGGGCTGGTACGTGACGGGAGCTGGAACTCGTTGGGGACAATCCCGGGTTGCATGTCCCACACGGTTGCAGATGTTGCATCTTGGCATCCTTGGAGCATAGGTCCTTCCTCGGAAGGGACGCCTAGCTGGAGCTCTTGATGCGGGTGGTCCTCTCAAATGTGGTGTGGCTAACATCAGTGCCTCCTCTTCAATTAAGAGTCTGCATATATTGTCCACTGTGCGTTGAGCAATAGGCACTTGGTTAATCTTTGTAATGGCATCTTTCCATTCATAGTTCAAAGAGTTAATGATAATACTAATCATTTGAATATCTTCAATAAGATAGCCCCTTTCTCTCAATTCTTTCCTCATACCTTTCAGTTTGGTCAAATGTCCTCCAATTTGTTCACCAGGTTTCAATTTCGAACCATGGAATTCAGACATGAGCAAACATGAAGACTCAATTGAGACAGGCCTGTAGCAATTTTCTAATTGGACCCAAATTTGTTGGGCTGTTGCATCAGGCGGAAAAGTAACCTGCAGTTCAGTATCCATGGACATCAATAATGTTGTGCAGGCTTTAGTCTCTAAGTCTCTTATTTCAGGTGTCCATGGTTGGACAGGAGGGTTAAACACCATACGATGTGTGCCTTCTCTGCGTAGCAAAAGTCCAACCTCACTGACCCAGGCCTTGTAATTCTGCCCTGACATCTTTAATTTTGACTCACCAGCCAGTGGAGCAACAGAGTATGCCTGTTGAGGAATAGGCATTTGAGGTGCTGGCTGTGGGGGCAAAGGCACTTGTTGTGCTGGAGGTGGACCAGGGGCTGGCCCTGGTTGCACAGCTGGAGACACGTGCATGAGCTTGTACTTGTGGCATCTGAGCTGCAATATTAAAATGACCTGCTGGAGATGCAGTCATTTGCCTTTGCTGCATTAAGCGTTGTGTTCCATCTAAAAAGACCCCAGCACCACCAGGGGGTGTTGAAAATTGAGCCTGTGGAGACACTTGTGGCATTGCAGTTTGAATCTCTGAGTGAGTTAAGGACATATCTGACAAAGTCTGTTGCAATGCCTGTAATCGCTCTCTCAGATCATGATGCATTTCAGCTTTCTCTTGTAAATTACTTTGGCCGGCAGATGATGCTGCAACTTTTGTTGTAGGCAGCTCAGATAATCTTTCTGTCTGCGTGGCGTTTGTAATTTGAGAATAATGTGGCAAATATGACGTGTGCACAACTCTCTGTTCTGATTTGCCTGACACAATATCCACCAGGGGGTGTGTCTTTGGCTCTGAGAGAGAAGAAGGCAATATGGCGGCTTTTGAGATTTCATGAACGTGGGATTCTCTCTTATCTAGCTCAAGCCTAGATAAAGCCATTTTTGCCTCGGATAGCTCACGTTCAAAAATTTCTATCTGGTCACGATAGTTTCTTATAGCTTGCTCATGAGGAGAGACTTTGAAGGTTTGAGAGGAATAATAAAATGTTTCTCCCTCTGCGTGGGAGGAAAAAGGCTTTGCCGTTTGTGGAAATTTTGGCTTGGCCCCAAGCATTTCAAAATCAGAAGTTTGAGAGCATGCATAAGTAGAAGGTTGAGTTACTGACCTCGGTCGTAGTACTTCACCTTCAAAAGCAGCTTTTCTGTTATTTTCCTCCTGAAGCTTTGTTAAGAGTATCTTCTCTGAGTCTTCTGCTTCTCCCACAGTTTCTTTTTCTTCCAGCTGAATGACTGGTGCCAGTGGATCGAAAGAGATCAAATCATTTGTAGAGAGAACTCTAAGTTTCGTTTGTTCTTCTCCTGCTTCTAACTGAGTGGCAGATGCCAGAGTATGAAATCTGGAAGATCTTTCCATTTCATCCTTATCTGAAAAAGATAAGAAGGGCTTCATTTTGCCCTTTTCTTTCATTTTTCCTTTTTTCTTCTTTCTCGGCATCTTAGAAGTTAATTGTTTAGTGTTCCGCAGTCACTAAATCAACTATCTGTCTAATTAGCCTAGACGGTCATGATCAAAAGTAACAAACCAGGAATAGCCATAAATCAACCATCCTCTGCTACCATTGTCAGAGCGGCAATCAGCCCCGTTACCTTGCATGGGGTAATTGCCCTCATTTTGAGTTGGATCGTGGCTTTTATCCTGTTGCATACTTTGATCAATAAGACCGAAGAAACATCTAATTAAACTCATATTTATTGTAAGAAAATAAAAACATCTCACTATCTAAAACAGATTACATGTTGGCAAAGAATCTCCAGCCTGACCTTAGCTGGCTGGAGAACAAAGGAAAGTTTCTAGAAGAAGTACAAAAGAATGCAATGACATGCGTAGTAGGTGCTGTAGGTGCTGATAAGGAGTATGACTACGGTCAGTCTGATAGTCCAGAAATATTAGCTCTGCTGGTAAATATAAAAACGCAGTGACAATCCAAGTATTTATATTTAAATTGAATAGTTTTTGATGACTTAATTACTACACCAAATTGCTCTTGTGAGCTAACAATACTCAACTCCATCTCAGGAAAACCTAGTTGACAAAGATCCTTTTCAACTCATGAACATGAGCACAAAACCTCTTATATAACAGCTTCCAACATAACAAAGTCATCAAAATAAATATCAGAACATATGTTTGTGTCATGCGCATATGTACGAATACACATCTCTCACTCTTTCCCCAAAACTCCCCTCATAAATTGGATGTGGTGACCTTCCAAGATGCCAAAGCATTGGCCTTGCTAATTTCTTTTACCAGATATATTCTAACCTATACATTTCCCCCCCCAGTTTTTTTGAGTTTTGGATATACACGATGAGATGCCTTAATACCGAAAATGATTGTGTCAAACAGAATGGTTACTTCAAGGAACTGTGGTGGAAAAAAAAATCCTCAGACAAAGATTATTACAATATTCAACTGTAACTAATGTAAGGTAAAGCTTTTATTGGTTAATAAAAGCTGTTTTCTCCTTACAGGCCATTCATAAAACTATGCTGAACATTCAAGAGAGTGGTATGGAGGCAGCAGCTGTCACTGTTATACAATTTATGCTACGTTCTGCTAAAATGAAATCTTCACTTTTTATCACATTTAACAGACCTTTCCTGATGATAGGTATGGCTAAGCCAACAGGCAGCATCATTTTTCTAGGGAGAATTATGAATCCGGCTGAACAATAAATATTAGAATATGCCATTCTGTTCAGGTAATGATAAAAATACCTCCCTAAAGTAATTGGCTAGGTCCAGACTAACAGAAGAGAATCTGCAATTGCATTATAATTGATTGAAGCAAATTTTTTGTGAGAGAAATAAGAAAACATCTTCAAAATATTTTTACAATAAAATTCTTGTTAAGCTCTGTTATCTTCTAGGTTAACCTTCTGTATTACCATTTGAACATCTGAAGCTAATTTTTACTGTTGGGAAAGAGCAATTCTAATTGCCACATCTCAGTACAATATTCCCAAATTAGGAAATGTTTGGGGGGGGGGAACAAACATTGGACAATTCTTCCATGAGCCTTTAAGCACATACAGGTATATGGAATATGACAGACGTGTATACGTTGTACATAATATGGAAATAAATACATTTTTGGCTTAAGCATGATGACTCTTTTATATTCAGAAATAAATAACAGCAGAAAAGGCAACTGTAAATATTTCTGTGTCGCAACTGATCTCTAACTATACAGATTCCTATTCTAAATATGATGCTATCAGAGCATTAAGGTAGTATTGGTGTTCATAAAATATGTTTTCAGTCCAGAACAAAATAGTCTCACAACAAAACTTGAAATAATTTGAATGATATTTATACTTTGTATTTCTGAACCACTGCTTTTCACCATGGGATTGCAAGAGTGGAAAGGTGGATAATCCCAGCTAAATACTGCTGACAATCCAATATGCAGATAATTTGGCTGTAGGCATGATTTTTTTAAAAAAATAAATAAATAAAATAAATTCCATATAAAACAATGAGAACACAATTCTATTCCAATTAACGGAAAGATTTATTTAAATTAACAGTCACACCCCTCAACATAATTAGAATCCTTTCCATTTTCTTAAATAAATGCTATAGATTGCTGAACCAGCTGATCACAGATCAAAGATAGCAACACAAATTTAAACATTTCTTTCAATTACTTTGTGTCCTCTATGAGTTTTTGTTAATGAAATCATTTTAAAAATCCCTCCCTTCTTCCCTCCCTCCCTCCTTCATCCATCCATCCATCCATCCATCCATCACTAAGACTTTCTTACACCATTTCCCCAACATCTGTGACTGAACTGCCCACTTTTCATAAATAGATATCTGCTGGCTCTGGAAGAAAATGCTGCTTATGACTTGGTCTTGTCAGATTACTGAATTAAAGCCTTTTCCTACACCATTTCCCTAAATATCAGGTGCCTGGACTGCCCATTGGCAGCATATCCTTGTCCTTTATGATGGCTAAATTTTATGTGGAAGTCGATGAAATTCTGTCTGTATTTTAAAGAGAGAAATAACAGTCCTGAAAGTGGGAATCTGATGTGAGCAATGATTAGGAAAACAGTTTTTATAATTATTAGAGAAATGAGGTTTATTTACAAAAAATACATTAATAACCCAATGTACAAAGTGCAGACTGTCAGGCACAAATAAACAGGACTATTCATAAAGGTTGCAACATACATGATTTATTCAAGCTTATACACAAGAATCTAATCAACTATCAGAATTAGTTATTGTGGCAACATAAGGATTCTAAACAGTAACTCCACCCTCCAGTTCTCTTGCTCTTCTACACAAGCATCATTACAGTATACATTAAGAGGGGACACAAAGAAATCCTTAACTCTCTATTTTATCTAGTCTGACACCTTGTGGTCAATAGATTATGAAGTGCTAAAGTTCCTGTGTTATTGGATTCATACCCAATGACATATATTTGGAAATTGGTGACTAGATCAATTGGCAGACATTATTGCTATTCCTGTAAATTGTTTTTTGTCTGAAAAAAGGTGTTCAGGCCTGATAATAGCAAAATAAAATACAGAAAATATTAATAAAAAATAAAATGCATAACAAATATAGAATTCTTTATTGGCCAAGTGTGATTGGACACACAAGGAATTTGTCTTTGGTGCATATGCTCTCAGTGTACATAAAAGAAAAGATACATTCATTAAGAATCATAAGGTACAACATTTAATGATAGTCCTAGGGAACAAATAAGCAATCAAATCGTATTAGGAAACAGTCAATATAAATCCTAAGGATACCAGCAACAAGGTTACAGTCATACAGTCATAAGTGGGAGGAGATGGGTGGTGGGAACGATGAGAAGATTAATAGTAGTGCAGACTTAGTAAATAGTTTGACAGTGTTGAAGGAATTATTTGTTTAGCAGAGTGATGGGGTTCGGGAAAGAACTGTTCTTGTGTCTAGTTGTTCTGGTGTGCAGTGCTCTATAGTGTCGTTTTGAGGGTAGGAGTTGAAACAGTTTATGTCCAGGGTGCGAGGGGTCTGTAAATATTTTCACAGCCCTCTTTTTGACTCATGCTGTATACAGATCCTCAATGGAAAGCAGATTGGTAGCAATTGTTTTTTCTGCAGTTCTAATTATCCTCTGAAGTCTGTGTCTGTCTTGTTGGGTTGCAGAGCCAAACCAGAGAGTTATAGAGATGCAGATGACAGACTCAATAATTCCTCTGTAGAACTCCTTGGGCAGTTTGAGCTTTCTGATCAAGAATATGATCAACATTTTACATTTAAACAATTAGAAAAACTTTTGAAAGACTGCCATACTAAGACGTAGGGAAGTAGAAAAGATCAAAGGGTGAAAAGAGAGATGGAACAACAGAAAAAAGTATCTTCAGACCAATGTAAGCTCACTCTTTGCAAATGATGCCTTATCATAGAAAATACAGGTAGTCCCCCGCTTACAAATATTTGTTCAGCAACAGTTCAAACTTATGATGATCTGGGGAAACTGTGATTTATGGCCTATCCTTACACTTACAATCATCATAACACCTCCACAGTCATGTAAACACAATTCAGGTGCTTGGCAACCAGCTTGCATTGACCACTGATTGCAGCATCCCTTGGTCTCACATTTGCAATTTGTGACTTTTCCAGCAAGCAACTTCAATTAAGAAAGCTTAACAGCCATATGATTTGCTTAATGAATGTGGTGATTCACTTAATGGTTGTAGTAAAAATGGCTGTAAAATCAGGCCTAGTCACATGATGACTTGTTTTCGACCGCACTGACTTACAATGGAAATTCTGATCCCAATTGTAGTTGTAAAATGAAGATTACCTGTAAGGAAGATGAGCTTGATGGAAACATGCCAGATCTGTTACCTAGATAAAAGGAGTTGAAACATCGTTTAAACTCTGGGAAACAAGATAATATTCAGAAGTGACTCAGAAGAATAAGATAAGGAACTCCCTTGCCTTTTTCAGCCTCTCTTCTTGGATTGATGCCAAGCACACTATTTCAAGAGGAGGCTTCCCAAGAAGCATTTCATATTAGAATTGGATTTCTGGCATTTGTTGCTGAGGAACAACTAGTTCTTTTTCCTGGCTAGAGTTCTCTTCCAGTTGGTGACTTTCCCCAGCTAGAAGATGTCAGTGCTGTTGATACTCTCCTTTGTCCTTAGTTTATAATCTGATTCTTTACCCAAGGTATCCCCTCAAAAATGACTCCTTTCTTACTTCTCAGCTTCACTTTGAGTTTACCCAAGGAGTTTTCAAACAAACAAAAAATCAAGGACTAAACCTGTAGCAAGTCATAAGAAATAGAAATATGCCTGTAAATTCCAAAACACATGAACAGACACAACCATAGTTTCAGCTGGGAAACTGAATATCCTAGAACAAGCTAAATCCAAAAATGCTAGGGAATTCCTGCAAGCTTGGCACTCAGACAAATCAGCCACCAACAAACACATAGAAATAAACTAAATTTACAGATCATTCAAAAAAGACTATTAAAAAAGCTTTTTTTAAAAAAGGAAACAAAAAGAAAAAATACATCCTCTCCAGTAACAAAAACCCAGATAAGCAGGGATTAACACTAAACAAACAATCAATAAGAAAACAATATTTTAATCAAGGCACTGCCAGAAAGAAAATCACATCCCCATCAACATTGTCAGGATAAATTTATAAACAAGGGTCAAAGTTTGCAGTCACTAGCACTGAAAACATTATTACCTAATTAGTTAATGAAACATCTGCAGGCAAACAACCAAGCTCAGTGAGCACCATGGACCCTACACTTCAACCCTAAGTTAAATATTAACTTCTATTGATAAGAAGTCTAGAATGATGGTTTCAAGGATGGTTGAAAACACTGCATATATTTATTATAGAGAAGATGTTGGGAGCTAAAATGTATGCCTTCATTTACCTGAATAGTTGTAATGTAGAAGTAGGGCAGAATTGTTCAGAGTTGCATCATAAGACATAAAAAGAAATACCGTATTTTCCGGCGTATAAGATGACTTTCTAACACACAAAAATCTTCTCAAAAGTCCAGGGTCGTCTTATACGCCGGGTGTTGGTCTCCTGTAACCAGGCAGACCAGCCCGAAAGGCTTTGACAAGCCTTAAATGGCTCTAAGGAGCCAAGCTGAATTGCCTGCTGAGTTGCCGCTAATCAGCTGAGTTACACGCAAGCCCCGTGTAAAAGGGAAAAACTTCCCTTTTACACAACACTGGCCATCCCAGCTGAGTTGCCTGATTAGGAGGCAACTCAGCTGGGATCGCCAGAGCTTGGATGGCCAAGCGCTGTGTAAAAGGGAAAAACTTTGCCTGCTAATTTTGCCTGCTAATTTTGCCTGCTAAAAATTAGCTAATTTCCCTGCTAATTTTTGCCTGCTAATTGGTACGTAGCAAAAATCCCCCCCCCCCCAGCTTGCTTACCTTAGCTGCTAGCCGCAATGCTTGCCTTGCCTTGCCTGCAATCCATTGCATCAGCAAGCAACTAAATCTCCCTGCCTGCAATCAAGCAGGCAGGGAGTTGTGGACTTCAACTCCCAGAATTACTCAGCCAGCAAAGCAAAGCTGGCTGAAGAATTCTGGGAGTTGAAGTCTACAAGTCTTAAAGTTGCCAAGGTTGGAGACCCCTGTTCTATTGGGTAAGGTTTTTTTCCCCTTTGGGAGCTTTAAAAAAAATAGTTAACTGGGGTTTTTTTTAGTTGTTCTTTTTTAGACCTAGCCATTTAAAGGATAGGTCTAAGTTTTAGGCTAGGAAGTTTTAAATTTAGCTTTCAAATAAAAATAATAAAAATAAAAATAAAAAATTTGTGCAGCTTTCTGAGATTTAGTGTGTTTCTGTAGTGTTTCACTCTAACTACACAAACGCACAAAATCTCACAAAGCTGTGTGTGGAATTTTGTGTGTGTAAAGTGTGAAAGTTGTTTTTTGGGGGCTTTTTGTGGCTGTGTGAGGTTCCTGCTTGTTGCAGGGGCCATTTTGGGTCTAGCACAGCTGCTTTTACATTGTGGGTGAGCCAGTTGATGTTTTTTAATTTTTATTTGGTGTGCGTTGGAAGAGAGGTCATCTTATACAGCAAGTATAGCCCAAACCCTATATTTTTACAGGAAAAGTCAGGGGTCATCTTATACGCCCAGTCGTCTTATACGCCGGAAAATACGGTAATAACTTTAAGCTATAAGAAATAGATTTCTGTTGGACATAACAAATGATTCCTAAAGGTAATAATTATTCAATAATGGAACAGCTTGCCCTAGGAAATGATGGACTCTCCTTCACTGGATCTATTTCAACAGAACCTAGATGGATACCTGTCAGTGCTCAATACTTTAATTGTGAATTCTAGTACTGGGCAAGAGATTGGATTAGATGATTTCTTGAAATCTCTCCTCCTTTAGGGTCTTTCCTACCCTGCTGCCTTTCAGATGCCTTTGGACTATTGTTAATAGAATTTCTGATGATATGGCCAAATGATTTACAGTTGAGCCCTGCCGTTTGTAAATCTTTCAGTGGTCTCTTTATTTTACTTGGAATTCTGTAACTCAGTTGCTAATTATTACTCAACTATACAAATATCTATGGCTGGTTGAACTGGTAACAGTTCACAGTTGTTTGTTCAGCTTTCAGTAAATAATCCAGCCGGTCTAAATTCTTATGGTCATATGTCTTACCAAATAATATTTTTAAATGCAGTTTCTTTATAACATATACAAAAGTGCCTCAAATGCTTCCACTATTGAGCTTCTCCAGTCTGTATTATATAAACTTTTCCAATATTTATAAGATTCTAATTGATTTAATTTCCCAATTGTATCATGTAGAATGATTGTGGCCCCAAGTCAGTTAAACTAAGTCATAGCAAATTCATCCATAACATAGCCATAATTATTTATCATGATGCTAAATAATGTTTGCATGTTTAGAGTATTCTAATCTGATTAAGAAACAGGCACAAAATATTAATGCTACACTAAGGAACATCTTCTGCACTTCCAATACATTACTGGTGTTGCTACTGGGGGGAAAAAAAGACTACTATCCTTAAAAGGTCTTGGTTTCTTCCTGCAGGAACATTCTTATGACTGAACATTATAATTTATCATTTAGAGAGGAGCTGGCTGTCTTCCATTTTCAGGAGAAGAAGCTATTGTTCCATGTTTTTGAGATGTCAGAGGAGCAGAAGATTGGAGGCTATTTTTATGACATTTTCTCAGTCTTGTGGAATGGCCTCCTATGAAAAGTGTTTGACCCTAACTATAGTCACCTTCCAGAAGTCTCTTAAAATTATTTTTCCTGATAGGTTGATCAGTTGGGAACTAATTCCAAATGCATTCTGAAATGCAGACTTTCCCATTTTTTGATTATTGGGTTTTTATACTTTCAATGTTATTGTTATTATAGTTTTGATGGCGTGCAATTCAGAATCTTAATATATGATTGCAACACACACAGATACAAATTTGCTTGTTTTTTTAAAAAAATATAAATTAACATAAGTACAGGATTTTCTTCTTCAGTTAAAGCTTTTGTACATTCTTTAATAGGATTCTAATGCTTTAATAGGATACTAAATGTTCTATTCTAAATCTTTAGGTTTCATGCTGGTGGCTATAAATCTAAAAGAAATTCTGTGCAATGGTTTCTATTCTCTTTTTTAATTGTGATCTAACTGAAGCATTCTAACTAGGGAAAAAATTTAATGGAGCATTGAATGTATTGAATTATTTCTTTCTTTTCCATCCTGATAAATGCTTGTTGTGTGAAGTAAACTTTAAAAAAAAATTGGAGTGGTGTACACTGGCACTGTATAGTTGCCATGCATTCTGGCAACTATACAGGTAATATTTCTGTGACGTGAAAGTACATGCAAAATGTGTTTATGAGGACCCAGGATTCCTCTTCATTTGTAGAGATTGAGTGCATTTTATATCTATTAAACAAGCAATTACTACACATGCATTGTAATACGTAGCAGCGCATGTAAGATGCACGAACAATTCATTTCTGAATATCCAACCTTATGGAAGCTCAGTTTGTATGACCATGCCCTGCAGTTTATGTCCAGTTCTGGGCAAGAGGTTAGGAGAATGGTGGAAAGTTTCCTCTTCCATTTAAAAACTATCAACAACTATTCAAGCCAATTTGAAAAAAAGAAAAAATTAAAAATGGAGAAGAGGGAATTTTTTGTTCCCTGCCAAAAAAGCAGAGTAATGGTCAGACAGGTAGATCAAATGCATTTTGTTTTACTAAAAATAGTAAACCTAATGAATTTCCATACCATCATTGTTATCATCATCATAGTGTGTCATGTCTGTAACACACACACATCCCCAAGACACAGTTTTCGTCACATTGACATGTGGTTCATCTTTTTTAACTAGGCAAGTCTCTTATCTATCTATCTATCTATCTATCTATCTATCTATCTATCTATCTATCTATCTATCTATCTATCTATCTTCTATCTATCATCTAGCTAGCTATCTCATTATCTATCTGTCTATCTATCTATCTATCTATCTATCTATCTATCTATCTATCATCTATCTATCTATCTATCATCTAATTTCTGTCTAATATCTATGCCTGCCCATCTCAAGCAAGTCATCCTGGGCCACAAACAAACATAAAACAGTTTAAAACAATTACAGTGTAATAAAAATTAAACATATATGGCTGCTGAGAAAAAGCCATCATAGACATTAATTGTAGCCAGGAAACAGGAGCCTTCACATCCTCAGGGCCCCAGGACAGGGGAATAATGCCACTTGACCAGCTGTTAGACAAAGCATATGTACCTAATTTTTGAAAGCCAAAGCTATCATTAATCAACATGACATGGGTTCCTGAACTTTTCATTTATATCAATTGTTTTAAAAAACCCTCTGTTTTTTGTTTGCCAATCTTTAGGCAATGCTTAAAATAAACATGTTTGCAAACCTTTGGTTAATGCTTAAGTAAATATTTCCACACCATTCTGCAATCTGATGTGTATAAATAGCAGAAGAAAAATGACAAGAGAACTACTGAATGAATGAAAGTTCTCCATATACACAGTGAGTAATCTCATGGAGTACAGGTATGGGTTTAAAGTTGCTACAGAAAGCTTGTTTGTCTTTTCATGTAGTTTACAAAGTTTATAAAGTCGAAGAGACTTCTAGTGTTATAAGTGTAGTAATCATGCTTATAATTTGTATTTCTATATTTAGAATTCTATAAAATAGCATTTAATTGCTTATACCATTTCACTACAATAAATACGTGCATTAACTGAAAAGAAAATATTATTTAAAAAGAAGCAAGAAAAAGTGAATAGATTTCAAATTTGCATAAATCATTATATGAGGTATATGTGGAGAATGTGTGTGTGTGTGTGAGAGAGAGAGAGAGTCTCTCTCACAAGACTCAAAAAAAGTCTTACAAGTTACAAAAAAAACCCAATGCAATTTTCATTGTAATGTAAATTTAACCTCTGAACTGATGTATGTGGACAATGCAGATTAACTAATTGTTTACATGGGAAAGTGGCAGGAAAAATAAAGATTTATTTAATACATTTTACATCATAAGTCTACATTAAAAACAAAGAAGTGTAGAACTTTATATATTAATTGTTAATAAAGAGTAGAACAGATGCATTTACATATTAAAAGATTTTACATAAAACTTAAAATTATAGTTAAGAAGACAGGAGAAGAAAACCATTTTCATTTGGCAAAATATAAATACAGAATCTAAAGCAGGGGTAGACAGCTATGGCAACTTAATTAGCTGTGGACTTCCACTCCCATAATTCCTGAGCTATCATACCTATGCTGCCATATAACTAAATTGCCATAGTTGTCCACCTCTGGTCTAAAGTACTCTGCAACATGTAAAGTTAAAGTGAGGGGCAGGCGACCAATGGCTGGTTTTGTGTGGGCTTCCTCAGAGAGAACCAGTGCTAAAATGAACCCCTTTCCAATTCCAGCCTGCCATTAAATCTTTGCATGAGCTGAGATAAACTTATAGTCCTAGCAATTTGTAGAAAGCAAGACACCTTTTTTTGCAAGGCAGGAAGTTTTACTTTAGGTACACTATAAGATTTTCTTTCCAAGTCGTTCTCCCCCTTCTCATTTTTTTGCATTGTCCACCTCAAAACTGTGGAAAACAACTCTTTTGATTTTCAGCCATCACATGCTAAATTTTGGAGAAATCCCCAAGGGCTAAAAAATAAAAGGGAGGAACTAAGGGTGAAAGAGATTTTTACACCCTAGGGCTGTGATGGCGAACCTATGGCACGTATTCCACAGGTAGCATGTGGAGCCATATCTGTGGGCATGTGAGTTTTGCCCTAGCTCAGCTCCAGTGTGCATGTGCACGGCGGCCAGCTGATTTTTGGGCCTTTTGGGCCCACCAGAACTCAAGAAACAGGCCATTTCTGGTCTCCGGGGGGCCTCCAGGGGGCCTCCAGGGGGTGGGGAAGGCCGTTTTCACCCTCCAGAGACTCCAAGAAAGACTCTGGAGCCTGGGGAGGGCAAAAAAATGGGCCTACCGGGCCCACTGAGCCATCACGTAAACGAAAAGCAGGGAGAGGGCGGGGTGCGCATGTGCATGCGCAGAAGGCAGGGCATAAGGGGGATTGAATTATGGGTGTGAGCACACATGTGCGCTGACCACCTCCCACGCTCCCCCCACTTTTGGCACGCAACGGCAAAAAGGTTAGTCATCACTGCCTAGGGCAATAGGACAAGGCAAGATAAAGTAACAGAGTGGTCAATGCCTGGAATGCCCTACCTGACTCTGTGGTTTCTTCCCCAAATCCCCAAAACTTTAACCTTAAAATGTCTACTGTTGATCTCATCCCATTCCTAAGAAGTCTGTAAGAGGCGTGCATAAGTGCTCCGGCATGCCTACCGTCCCTGTCCTGATATTCCTTTTTATTTTTTTTTACTCTTACTCTTTTCATGTATTCAAATTATGTTTATACTTTTACCTGTTACCTTACATATGCTTGACAAATAATAATAAAATAAAATAAAATAAAATAATAAAAGTAAGATTCAGAAAGTAATAGGGAGAACAGGTTTGCATACAGAATGGCAACTGTATAGGCCCTTTCATTTGGAGTTGAAACTCAGGCCTTCTCTCTCATCATTTGTAAGGTACATAAATGAAACAAATATAGGTGTAGATTCAGCATCTGATAAATTGTGAGATGCACTCACAAAGTATGGGTGTCCATACGCAACATTCATCAGAAAAGGTCAGGGGTCTGTCCAGGTGGCCAACTGCCATTTCTCTTGAATCGAATATGTGTTCTGATCACTGCTAATTAAGTGGTGCCTGGAATTTACTCTCATTGGTCTAAAAGGTGCTTTTCCTGTAACTGTAATTGTCCTGTTTAGGGTTAAAAAAATTTTTAAAAATCCTTGAATGATCTTACACTTTTAAAGAAGCCCATTAAAAGAAAATGAAAGGGAGTATTTCCTTAAAAAAAAAAAAACCAGAGATATGATATCAGGTTTTTAAAATTCTATTCGTCACTCAAATCTGCAGCAATGTGAATACTGCAGTGTGAATACTGGTCCTGTGGTACTGAGCATTCCATATTTTATTGGTAACAAATCTTATAACGATTAAATATAAGGTTTACATTCTATTACCAGTAGAAGTTTTTTTTTTTTAAATGAAGACAGGTTTTTAAAAACTGAACCCAATCTACAATATTACAACAAATTCAGACTCTCCTAACCCAAAATGAATGAATCTCAGAGGCCTTACTGATGTCCCAAAGATGCATTTCAAAAGGCAACTGGCCTTGCTTGGTTCTCTCCTTGAAAATATTTTGTTGTGAAGAAGCTTCTTGGATGAAAAACAAAAAGTTTTCAAGGGAAAAACAAAGAAGGCCAGTTGTCTTTTGAAAAGCACCTTTGGGACAACCATGACCTGGATGATTGAGAATCTTCACAGACCAGTAGTGAAATCCAATTTTTTTTTATACTGGTTCTGTGGGCATGGTTTGGTGGGCGTGGTGTGGTGTGGCTTGGTAGCTGTGGCCATCCACTCCAGGGGAAGGATACTGCAAAATCCACATTCCCTTCTCACTCCTGGGGCCAGTCAGATGTGGTATTTGCCGGTTCTCCAAACTACTCAAAGTTTTCACAACCGGTTCTCCGAACTGCTCAAAATTTCCACTACTGGTTCTCCAGAACCGGTCAAAACCTGCTGGATTTCACCCCTGCCACAGACATTTACCAAAGATGTATTTGCATGTCATTGTGTGAGGAAGTGCTTATGGTTGTTATTCTTAATATACAAAAAGGATATGGTTTTTCCAGAGTCAACATGGATTATTTATATGTTTGAATGCTGGATGTTACCAATATATATATATATGGTAGCCTTCACCTTTAATTCCTCCTACAAGTAGCTAGGTGTATATTGTACTACAGATTGGTTACACATAATTAGCTCAAAAATGTACCAAAAATGGTCATGACTATAACATCACATGGGTTTGAAATAAGTAGGGCATAAATTTATATTACCACATTCTTGCCTTGGAAAAAAAACAATTTATCTTCAACATCCTTTCATGCTGACTTTCAGCTAGAAGCCAAAATACCCATAAAACTGTAAATGAAAAGGGTGCTTTACAAACACAGTTTATAATAAAATAAAATCCCTCTTCTTTATCAACATTTTCCTTTGCAGAATAAATTATCAGCAAGATGAGCAAAATCATTCAGCTGTCTTTGGCCTTAATAGTGTTTTCCCTCGTCAGCCACGGCCACCATGATGTCGATCATCACCACGATCATCACGACCTCAGAACTACTATCAAAATCCACCACAATATTGTTCATTTTGCAACTGAATTCTACAAAATACTGGCTGCAAGATCACATGAAGAAAACATTGTTTTCTCACCCTGCAGCATTTATACATTGCTTTCAGTTCTGTTATTAGGGACAAAATCGAACACCCATTCACAGATTTTAAATGGCCTTGGTTTTAACTTGACAAACATTCAGGAAGATGAGATCCACCAGGGGGTCCATGATCTTATCCATCTGCTCAGGCAGTCAGAGAAGGATTACAAGGTTGATATTGGACAGGGCCTGTTTTTAAAGGAAGATATACAACCATTGCAGACATTTATAGATAAGATTAAGGAATTCTATGATGCAGAAATCCAAGCCACAAAATTTCAGGAACCAAGAGAAGCTGAAAAACAGATCAATGATTATATAAAGGAAAAAACACATGGGAAAATTGCAGAACTAGTCAAGGATCTTGACCCTGAGACAGTCTTTGTTCTCACAAACTACATATTCTTTAAAGGTAATCTTCATAGAGAAAAAGGATGATTCCTTCATTAAAGGAAATATGCAAAGATGCTATTTGAGACAGAGTAAAGCTTTTTGAGTTTGGTGAAAGAGGGGTGGAATTGCTCCAAGCAGCAAGTCCAGAAAGAGATAATTCTATAAGAGATAAGAGATGATTCCTTCACTAAAGGAAATATCCAGATATGCTATTTGAGACATTGTAAAGTTTTTTAAGTTTAGTGAAAGAGGGGTGGAATTCCTCCAATCCAGAAAAGAAAACATAATTTCTAATCAATGCAAAGTACATAAACTAAAAAAACTAGCCCAGTACAGAAATTTAAGAATATTCTTTAGCTCTCATATAACTACTTCACTACTGGGGGTTGTATGAAACAGAAGCTATGTACTGTTTGAAACTACATTACGTGGTTTCTCACTTCTGTGGAACTATTTTAGGAATGGTGCTTCCAGTTTTTTAAAAGCACCTAAGAGGAAGGCGTCTTACCCAAAGTGGCATAACTGATATTATCTCAGACTAGTGGGTTATTCATAAAACTGGATTGTAAATGCCACTAAAATGAACCCTTGCAGAGTTTAAAAACAACAAAAAGAGAAATTGACTGTTTTAAATAATTCTGCTTGATATAAGATTACAGGCTGCACATCTCTCCAGGGGTGGGCTTCTGGGAGTTCAGCAGGATTCGGGCAATCATCTAGCCAAAGATTGCCAGGGTTTGGTGAACCCCCAAATGCCACCCCTGGCTGGCCACGCCATCATTCCAGGTAAGTGCAGGGGTCATGTGGAGGGTCTGAGAGGGCAAAAAGCGGGCTAACAGAGGTTCCAGGAGTCCGGAAACGGGCCTGTTTCTGGCCTCCAGAGGGCCTCTGGACCCCGGGGGAAGCAGTTTTCACCTTCCCAGAGGCTCAAGGAAAGCCTCTGGAGCCTGGGGAGGGGGAAAATGCCCCCCACAATGGTACAGGCAGCTAACTAGGCCATGCCCACCCAGCAACGGAGCAGCGAACCTGTTGCGAAATGATCTGAAGCAGGGGTGGGTTCTAAAAAATTTTACTACCGGTTCTGTGGGCATGGCTTATTTTGTGGGCATGGCTTGGTGGGGTGGGGTAATGTGATGCAACCTTAAGAGGTTGCAGAAAAAAATGCTTTTAGAAGCCTCTGACGATTAGGCAACTTAGCTTTGGTTCCCCAGAGGCTTTTAAAGGTGTTTTTTTTCCTACAACCTCTTCGGCCAAAGAGTTGCAGAAAAAAATGCTTTTAGAAGTTTTTGACGATCGGGCAACTCAACTGGGATCGCCAGAGGCTTTTAAAGGCATTTTTTTCCTACAATTTCTTCGTCCAAAGAGGTTGTAGAAAAAATGCTTTCAGAAGCCTCTGACGATCCCAGCTGAGCCACACGATCATCAGAGACTTATTTTTTTTACTTTTAAAAGTATTCTTTCAGCCGCAGAGGTTGTAGAAAAAATGCTTTTAAAAGTAAAAAAAAAAAAAGCCTCTGATCAGGTGGGCGGAGTAAGGGAGCAGTGACTGGGCCGGGGACTGGTTCAGGGGCGTGGCCAGCCAATGTTATTACTGGTTCTCCAAACTACTACTAATTTTTACTACCGGTTCTTGTGAACCAGTGTGAACCGGGACCAACTCATCACTGATCTGAAGCCTACCCCTGAATCTCTCTATCTGAATAGAATATAAGTCCATAGGGCTATGCAGAATTTAGAATGGGTGTTTTATCTTCAAGCAAGATTGAAGTAAAATGTATCACGAAAGAAGGTACACGGCCATTTTCTTCTGACAGCAATACAGCAGCTGTATTGCTTCACTGATGAAGCAGCATTTGCTGCAAATTTGCAGAAATCAGTCCCAGCTTTGCAAGTGCTGGTCAGCATAAGCAAATGAATCCAGAGCATCTTACTAGTTAAATTATACCCCCTCTTTGCCTTAGTAAAGAAGATCACAGCATCTTCCTGAGGGTGAACCTAATTCACCTCAAGCAAATTTGATACTCTTATCCAAATATTACTTGGGTCTTTTTTGTTCTCTTTAGGCAACTGGAAAACTCCTTTTGATCCAGAGTTCACAAGGGAAGAGGACTTCTTTGTGGATCATAACACAACTGTCAAAGTCCAAATGATGCATAAGACGGGTTGGTTCAGATACTATTTTGATAGCCAGCTGTCTTACACAGTAGTGGCGTTATCCTACAATGGTACAGCCGTCACATTTTTTGTTTTGCCTGATCCTAAAAAAGAGAAGGAATTGGATGGCCTTCTGTCAATAGATATTATGAAAAAATGGGCAAAAAATCTACACAGGTAACACTTCTTTTTACGGCTTCTATATTTCTCCATAGTATATTCTTAAAGGATAACTAAAAACAATTTAGTGTCCATGCATTGTGTGTATGCTCTTCCAAAAGGGTTATCTCTTGTATTGTCCCCCATGTATGAGAGTGGAAGATTTGCTCATTGGTTCTTAATCATATTAATAATTATTCTTCCTTCATGTTTGTGTCATGTTACTTCATCCCTTTGCAAAAAAGCTCCAGACATGCCATTCAGAGATTGATATGTCCCTGTGGAAAATTCTGTACCATTGTTCTAAGTGGTGAAAGAGTATCCTAGAGAACTGAATGATGGTAGAAGGGGGAACTTTGGTGAGGAGATGCCAAATCCACCTCAGAAGCTTCACACCACAAACAAAGCAGTGGGCAGTGGCTCCCTATCTACTCTACATAAAAAAAATATAAATATATATTTGCTCAAGTCCCATTTGGCCTTACAATGTTATGTTTGATCCCTTCATAATAGTCTGATATTCCGCTTGTTTCTTGCAATCTCTTCAGTTTTATTCCTGTATCTTAATTAATCTCGGGTAGGCCAACATCTGGGTCTGCCATAGACAGAAGTAAAATTCTGCAAGATGGTGAGTGTGGCATCACATTAGTAAAGTGGTGGGGACACTTGATATGGTTACCATCTTGTAGATTTTGATGTTCCATGCAGACACTGCAAATTAATTCCCTTTCCCAGATCAAATAGATCCCCTGAAACTGGATTAAACAATAATCTGAATCAAGTCCGCAGTTCAAATTAGAGGTAGTACTCACTTACTGATCATATTTTGAACCAGCAACGCTATTGTAAAGTGAAACATCAGACTGTGCTTGATTTATACCGGTAACATCAGTTCATCAATTTCAACTGCAGCTATTAATCTAATCACTTTATGACTATGATTCCTGCCAGCTTCCCCATTGACTTTGTTTTTTGGAAGCTGGCTGTGAAGGTTGCAAATGACAATCACATGACCATAGGACACTCCCCCCTCCTCCACCTTTGCTTGTTTAAGCAATCTTTCTACACTGTGACAGAGGGAGAGAGATCACACAAGAAATCTCTTTAGGCCAGCTTTCTAAAACTTTGTGGACCAGCAGGGAGGAGGGGAGGGGATGATTCCACATGAGTGGTGGGCAAGCACACCTAGCTCCATTTGCACAAGCAGTGGCACGTATGCCCTCTGCTCGTACAAATGGAGTTGTATGTACCTGCTCGTCCACCACTCATGTAAGTGGAGCTGCACATGTACATGCACTGGCCCACCTCTTCCACGGCTCAGTTCTAAATGGGCCACAGTCTGGTACTGGGTCACAGCCGGTGGGTTGAGGACCCCTGCTTTAGGCAATCAGCAGACATGTCCTAATACAGACAGGTCTCGTATACTAACTACCTTGGACAGTGAAAGTGGAAATACAACAGTAATAAATAGTGGTTAAAAAAAATAGTTCCTTACCAATGCACATATGCCCAAATTTCTGTGCCTGACCACAATGCACAGCAGAACAAGAGTAACATTGTGCGAGATTTTTGTACAATCTCTGCTGTAATGCAGTTATGACTACAATTGGGCCCAAAATTTCTGCTCCTAAGAGAAGTGCTGAGTTTTGCCACATTTTATGACATTTTTTGCCACAGTTGTTAAGTGAATCACTGCAGTTGTTAGGTTAGTAATGTGGTTGTTAAGTGGATCTCAGTTTCCCATAAAATTTGTTAGTCAGAAGTTCGCAAAAAGTGATCACATGACTCCAGGACAGGGTAAGTGTCATAAATATGAGATAGTTACCAAGCATCTGAATTTTGATCACATGACCATGGGGATGCTATAATGGTCATAAATTTTGCTTAATGCATTGTAAGCCGCCCTGAGTCTCCGGAGAAGGGCGGCATATAAATCAAACCGATAGATAGATAGATAGATAGATAGATAGATAGATAGATAGATAGATAGATGATAGATAGATAGATAGATAGATAGATAGATAGATAGATAGATAGATAGATAAGTGTGGAAAACTATCATGTGACTTTTTTCTATGCCATTGTAATTTTGAATGGTCACTAAACAAATTATTACAAGTCGAGGATTATCTGTATTAGCTTTCAGATGAAAGTTCTTCAAGCTTGTTGGTATTAACTGATGTAATGAAAATGAAACTTGTGTTTTATTTTCATCTGATATGGTTTTTTAAAATTTATTTATTTATTTTTGGTATTTTGTTTGCTTGACCTTCTTATAGGTTGATGTTTTAGTTTAATTTTAAGCAACCTAGAATTACGCAGGGTCGAACAGCCTATAAATTCATTCATTCAATCAGTCAGTCAATCAAGTATGATATTTATTTTGACAACAACGTCTGTTGGTTCCAGTCAAATATTTTAAACAGATTCATAATGGTTGTTATGATAGCAACTAATACCAAGGATTTATCTGTTAAAAGTCCAGCTTCCATTTGACCATGATGGCTTTGTTATGTCTGTTCTGTTTGTGTTTGTTTTATTGATTTTAGTAAATATTACTGGGTGTACTTCTTAACTTTGTGATGTCTAGAGTGAAAATGTCTTTCTGTCTTTCTGAAGGGGTACAGCAAGTGTCTCCATCCCCAAGTTTAGTATTTCAGCCACGTACAGCTTAAAGGAACCCCTCTCCCAGATGGGTATCACTGAAATCTTTACTGATCATGCCAATCTCACTGGAGTCACCGGGCACCCTTTGAAACTGTCTAAAGTAAGTAAAACTTTTATATTGTTTGCATCATTTCAGGCAGGTTTTCAGCAAGATGAATGCATATTTCACCAACTGCAACATATCTAAGGGGAGAAATCCAGTGTGTTTGGATGCATTCCATCTATTTCTCTTGTGGTTATCAAAAGGATTTGCTAGACTAAGAAACTGAATGGAAAAATTAACTGCAATATAAATAAACAGCAGATTTGCCTGACCTATCCTTGTTTGCAGAGAATTAAACTGATCATGGTTGCTACATAGTTCCAGGTGATGAAATACATAGTTTTGCACAGCACAAAATACTTCTAAAACTTTTGCTTGAAAGGACAGAACACAGAATTGTGGAGATCCAATTTAACAATGCAAAAAACTCAGTTCTGAGTCTGAAAAGGCTCAGGGGAAAATGTTTTTGGAAGTTGAAAATAGTGTAGAATGGCTATTTTAATCTTCTTTGGTTTGTCAGTGGCTGAATTAGAGGAAGCCTAATAGTAGTCCTGGACAACATTAGACCCACAAATTCTGACCTGTACATGAGGATACCAAGCTTCAAAGATGGCCATGGCAAATTGCTCTGCCCTGATCTTTCTCTACTTGAAAGATGGTGTTGAAAGTGATTTGATTAAAACAGGCATTAGTTATAGACCAGGGGTCTCCAACCTTGGCAACTTTGAGATTTGAAGTCCACATGTCTTAAAGTTGCCAAGGTTGGAGACCCATGTCATAGACGTTTCTTTGTTTAAGCAAAAATATTGACCAACAATATTTACTTTTGGAACTTTAAAAACTACTTAAAAATCTGCAATACTGTTGGGTTCCAATAACAAATGGTTTTCTCTCCTTTTTTCCTAAATGACTATATTTTACCTCTTTTCTTTCACAATGGTTCAATCCAGCATTTTTTAAAATTGGCAACTTTAAGATATGTGGACTTCAGCTTTCAGAAGTTGTTATGTTTGAAGAACATTGGTTTAAATCTTCCCTAAGAAGAATCCAGCACTCACTTCAGCAGCGCATGGGCTAAAGTTGGAACAATACAGAGAAAGTTAACATAGGCCTAGTAGGTCAAACTCACAGATCAGCGTAACAAGTTGTCATCATTTCTGAAATATTTTTTTCTATGCCAAACTTTGAACTTTTTCTTCCTTTCTTCTCAGATTACCCACAAAGCTGTGCTGACAGTTGATGAAACTGGAGCTGAGGCAGCAGGAGCTACTGCTGCAGAAGCAATTCCTATGTCGTTGCCTCCAGTCTATAGATTTAACCGTCCTTTCCTATTGTACATTTTTGACAGTAAGACCAATGTGACATTATTTGTGACCAGGATAAGAAACCCAACACTGCCGTAAACAATAACAAAACCCCAGAGTGTACTGGATTTTAAATACAGTTCAAAAATAAAATATTATTGGAACATGAATTTCAAAGAAAGAGGGATTTGGGGTTGTGTGGTTTTTGTTTTTGTTTTTTGTTTTTTTGCAAAGAAAAATTAACAAACCTATTGGTTCCTGTGTGAATCTTCATATGAATATATATATATATATATATATATATATATATATATATATATATATATATATATATATATATATATTTACTACCAGTTCTCCGAACTACTCAAAATTTCCACTTCCGGTTCTCCAGAACTGGTCAGAACCTGCTAAAACCCATTTCTGGTCTTTATGTAGGGTCTTCATGTAGGGTCTTCAAACATCAATGGCAGATATGGGAAAAGGGTACTTGCATATAGTTGTGTTCTCAGATAATGAACTGTGAACAGAGTAATAGAAATATGCTGTTCAATTATTCATCCTCCTCCTTGGATCCCTTACATTAACAAAGCAACATCTGGAACATCTTTTTTTGGATAATCAACTCTTTTGTTTGAGCCAGGAGGAAAGCTCTTAACTCTGCCTAGCTACCTGACTTTAACTCCCCCAAGCCTCCTGATAAGGCTATTACATTGCAATGATTTTTCCACTGTTTTTCTGGATACCATCTGAATGTAATATTAGGAATATTTTATTCAGACTTTTGGAATTTTTCAAGAGGAAATGATGCAAGAGATCGGCCTTCCATCTTCCATGTTATTAAACATCTACTATGTATGAAGCTATTAAACATTTCATACATGGTTTTAAAAAGAATTGGCGTTATATTGATGATCTTCAGCATCTTTCTTTTTTAGGTATCTTGAGAGCCTCACCCACGTTTTGGCTTTTAAAAGAACTACATGTGTGGGAGAACAGACTGAGTGTAATCCCGGGGAGGACAAATTTGGGAAATATAGCAATAACCAGAAAGGACTGGTATTCCTTAGATCAAGTTTATAAGAATAGTCACTAAATGGCAGATAGCATATCTTTTAACATAAATTCACAAGCGAGTAGTACTCACATTGCCTATCCCAGATTTTTGTTGTTGTTGTTTCACTGGCCATTCAAGTGCAGGAGCTATTAAAAGGCCCAGGTTTTATCCATCCTTTGCTAAGGATGCTAATCTTTGTTGTTGTTAGTCGAGAAGTTGTGTCCAACCCATCATGACCCCATGGACAATATTCCTCCAGGCCTTCCGGTCCTCTATCACACACACACACACACCAAGTCTATTTAAGCTCACGCCTACTGCTTCAGTAACTCCATCCAGCCACCTCATTCTCTGTCATCCCTTTCTTCTTTTGCCCTCAATCGTTCCCAGAATTAGGCTCTTCTCCAGTGAGTCCTTCCTTCTCATTAGGTGGCCAAAGTATTTGAGTTTCATCTTCAGGATCTGGCCTTCTAAAGGGCTGTCAGAGTTGATCTCCTCTAGGACTGACTGGTTTGATCACCTTGCAGTCCAAGGGACTCACAAGAGTCTTCTCCAGCACCATAGTTCAAAGGCCTCAGTTCTTTGGCGCTCAGCCTTACTAATGGTCCAACTTTCACAGCCATACATTGCAACTGGGAACACCATAGCCTCGACTATATGCACTTTTGTTTGCAGGGTGATGTCTCTGCTTCTTAGTATGCTGTCTAGATTTGCCATAGCTTTCCTCCCCAGGAGCAAGTGTCTTTTAATGGCTGTAGTCCCCATCTGCGGTGGTCTTGGAGCCCGGGAAAATAAAATCTGTCACTACCTCCATTTCTTCCCTATCTATTTGCCATGAATTGAGAGGGCTGGGTGCCATGATCTTAGTTTTCTTAATGTTGAGTTTCAAGCCAACTTTTGCATTCTCCTCTTTCACCCGCATCAAGAGGCTTTTGCTAATCTAGTACTCTCAAAATACATAGCACTCTGCCACCCAAACTCAAGTTCTCTGGGATTGGTGGACATTGTAATTCAAGGCAATTAAAAGGCATCACTTTGAAAAAGACCAATTTAATCTTTAAAGCCAGTGTGGGTTTCTCCTTACTGTAGCCTCTAGGTTCAATATTTTGCACTCCTGAGCATCATAAGGGTAATTTCCTTATGCCTGTATTTCATGCCATCCTAGTAACAGTCAATAGTTCAGGAAACAGAGTAAGGGCAGGGCTGAAAGAAGCTGCCCTCAGTTTTGGGTTGGGAAATGCATGCAATGAGCTTGCTTCAAAACTGCCTTTCCACTGACAGAAAAAGGGTTGTTGTGACATCTAGTGGTTATGGAAAAATGATGCTGCTTTTTGTTTTTAGTATCTAAACTGATTCCAAAATGCTGATTATGAATGTGAGACATGGAAAAACCCCAAATTCTTCACTACTTGTCCAAAGATGTTGACAATCCAACCATTGTCCCTGTCTTCTTTGTCCCAGAGGTCACTAGCTAAATAAAGGGTGGGGAAAAAATGCTGCTTCTGAGCTGAGCCCAAATTCTGCACATATCCATATCCTTTCTTTAGTAAAGGACCTTTCACTGTCTTCTTCTGGGATATTTTTCTTAACTTCACCTAGGCTAAACCTATTTAGCTCTCAAGATCACTCCAAGGTCAGTCAGGTTCTGCAGCCTATCTGGGTTTGGTTGAACAAAATATACCTGTGTTAATTTAAAACCTGAGAAAGGGGAGCAAGAATTTAAGTGTCGTCAAGAGGGGGGAATTGGTAGTGGTACATTCAAGAATATACAAACATCTTGTATAGGATCATGTTCTCCCTGACAGTGCCACTGATCCTGATAACTATATATTGCTTCCAATATCTGGGGCCATTATATACTTCCAATTTTGAAACCAGGGAAAGTTCCAAACCTTCCCGAAAGTTACAAGCCAATTGCTCTTCTATGTGTCACCTACAAACTTGTAGAAAGACTTGTGTTAAACAGAATAGCCCTAGCAGTAAAATCTATACTCCAAATAGAACAAGCTGGATTTTGCCCCAGACATGATTGCAATGATCAAGTCCTTCACTAATTTCTTATCTGGAGAATGGATTCCAAAGGAAAATTTAAAAATGTCTCTGTTTTTCTTGACCTCTTGATGATCTACAAAACAATCTGGAGAGAAGGACTCCTCCTCCAACTAATCAAGGTTATACCTTGTCATAACACCATTGCCTTGATTCCAATGGTGGGATTCAAAATTTTTTACTACCAGGTCTGTGGGCGTGGCTTGGTGGGCGTGGCATGGCATGGCATGGCATGGCTTGGTGGGCATGGCAGGGGAAGAAAACTGTAAAATCTCCATTCCCACCCACCTCCAGGGGAAGGATGCTGTAAAATCTCCATTCCCTCCCACTCATCTGGAACTCAGGAGGCAGAAAATAGATAGGGGTGGGGCTAGTCAGAAGTGGTATTTACCGGTTCTCCAGAACTGGTCAGAACCTACTGAATACCACCTCTGCTTGATTTGCAACGTTTTGTTATTCCAAGTTTTCTACCAGATTCTGTAACAGCTTTGTTCCCTATGCCATCTGTCTGGTAAATTCGCAAGATTCATCTTTCTTGCCATGTACATGTATACATCCGGTCTAGACTGTGTTGTTTCTCTGTGTCATATAATATATATGGGTATATGCGTAATTTTGTATTTATCTATTTACCGTATCTATTTTGTCATGTTTATGTAGTGTATAGTGGAGGTGGTGACCCTTTGAGAGCTGTATGCAACGAAATTTCATTTTAATGTATGCCGATTAGTGTACATTCAAAGTGACAATACAGTTATTCTAAGTCTAATTCAATAAAAGCAGGTATCATAAGATGAACCACGGACTATCACAAGGATCAGTGCTATCCCCTGCTCTTTGTAACTTTACATCTATGACCTGCCTGAAATGTTTCTCAGAAATTTATTTATGCCAGTGATATGATTCCCACAGCCCAAAGAACCAACTTCAGTGATGCAGAGAGCATCCTTTCTCAAGATCTCCAGAAGCTGGATGAGTACTTCAAAAAATGGCACCTCCAACTAAGCCTAACAAAAACAGAAGTAGCCATATTCTACCTCATCAATAGGTATGCAAATTACCAGCCTTCAGTGAAGTTCCAGAACCATATTTTTCAATGTAGCAAGTCTACAAAGTACTCAGTGATAACACTGGACAGTTCACTAACCTTCTGACAGCACCTGGAAAAAACAGCTGCAAAATGGAAAAACCAGGAATGTTTACTTAACAGATTGGCTGAAGCATCCTGGGGTGCTGATGATAACACCCTACGACTTGGCTTTGGTTTATTCCACAGCTGAATATTGAGCTAGCATTTTGTTTAACAGCACCCATGCCCAAATGGTCCATGTCCAACTTTGCCAGACAATGCATACCATCTCTGGCACATTGCAGCCCACTCCTGATTACTAGTACTTAGCAATATCATCCCCCACATTAGAAGACCACAAGTTCTTGTTCAGCTTTGGTCAAAGATGCCGAACAACAAGGCCCTCCCTATTCACCAGAACAATACACAGTCCATCACAAGATTGAAATCATATAGGCTAACATGGAAAACAGCTATTCATTCAACTTTTTCCCAGTTTAACCTTAAGAATGCCTGCAGAGGGCAACAGTCCAAAGTATCTTCTTGTGGCCCGACCATTAATGATTGCTCTATCAAACCGCCTGGTTTTGATCTGTCTCATCTCTTGGATGAAATTGAACAGAATTAGGTGTGATACTGGAAGAAGTTCCTCTGCCTTGCATCAATGTGAATGGAAAAGATTCTCCTTGTCATGATTGTAGTGATGATATGTAAACTATTAAACATACTGTACAAGATTGCCCACAATGTGCATTATCTAGTTCTCTAGAAGATCTCCATGAATTGTCAGAGGTGATCACCTGGACAGCTGAATTGTACATCTGCCATATCTCCATAGAAGTTTTATATATACAGTAATTATGTGGATTGTGTGTATATGTTTACCTATCTTCTACCATGTTCTCATCAAACATAAAATAAGATATTTATCTTATCAAATAAATAAATATTCTTGATACTAGCTGTTGTAGACTCTTAATCACAAGAAGACATTGCACTCCATTTGTTTTATGAACTATTCAGGCCATTATTTTGAAAGAAATATTCCCCCCCCATTTTAAACTTTTAAATTAGGGATCGTTCAATGTGTGGAATTCTAATACCTAAACCTTCAGCTTGCAAGTGCATACTTGTATTTTTTTCTTTCTTTCATATATCAAAAACCTACTATTTACTACTATAAACCTCTATATTTCTAGAGCAATTATACATCCAAAGCAGCATGTTCTTTTGTACCAGTGGCAATATTCACAGTGCCACACTGTTGTATATATGCTATCTTACCACCCCTCATAAAGCTGCTAGAGATTTAATGAAAACAGAGCAATGAGATTATGTCACTTCTGCCTTAAGAATTCAGCTGTGTATTAAACTAGGGTTCATGATACCCTCTGAACTTGGTTATTTACTTGCAGGCATTTCATTTCCCAACTCAATAATATTATAAGTATGCGTGAGCATGGGGATTGCTGTCTGCTTATATACAGTAGTTTGCTCTGCCAGTTTTGGTGTGTGTGTGTGTGTTGTGTGGTTTCCTCCAGAGGTGAAATCCAGCAGGTTCTGACAGGTTCTGGAGAACCGGTAGTGGAAATTTTGAGTAGTTCGGAGAACCAGCAAATATCACCTCTGGCTGGCCCCAGAGTGGGGTGGGAATGGAGATTTTGCAGTATCCTTCCCCTGACATGCCCACCAAGCCACGCCCACAGAACCGGTAGTAAAAAAAATTTGGATTTCACCACTGGTTTCCTCCTTCTCCTTGATTAGAGTATTTTTTTTCTATCTGATGGTTTGTCTAGTATTAATCCCTCCTCCATGATGGCAGACTCAGAATGGATGGCATTATTTATTTATTTACTTACTTACTTACTTAATTAATTAATTATTTTATTAGTTCAATTTATATGCCGCCCTTCTCCGGAGACTCAGGGTGGCTTACAATGCATTAAGCAATAGCCTTCATACTTTTGTATATACCTGCTTAATAGGGTTTTTGCCCCCACCCCCCAAGCATTTTTTTTTTTTATACAAAGTCAGTTTATTGCCCCCACAATCCGGGTCCTCATTTTACCTACCTCGAAAGGATAGAATGATGAGTCAACCTTGAGCCTGGTGAGATTTGAACTTGCAGTAATTGCAGGTAGCTGGTGCTAGTTAACAGCACTTTAGTCTGCTGCGCCACCAATGGCTCTACCACCAATGGCATTGGTCTCTGTGCCACCAATGGCACTCAACATCCTATTGAATAATTGATGAGGATATTTGGAATACTAATGGTGTTTAGGATGTGACTAGGTTAAAATCTTTGGGATGTTTAGTTGCTGATGTTTCCATACATCAAAAGAAAACTTGAACCTACAAAGACAGAATTATGGTGGGAATCTGAAACATAAGAAACGTTGAACACAGGAAAGCTCAGCACAGTAAAAGAGGAAATGGAGCAACTATATATTGCCACCTAGAGTAGCCAGATAGGCAGCAAATGAATTTAACAAATATATAAATATTGACATCGATGCATCGATGCATTGAAATGGATTGAAAGTACACAATTTCAGTCAGAAGACCACTCAGCATTGAAAAACAAAGAAGAAACAGTGCTGTTTTCTTAATAGGAGGAATATAGTAAGGGCAGCACTTCAGTGATGAAATCCAATTTTTTTTACTACCGGTTCTGTGGGCGTGGCTTGGTGGGTGTGGTTTGGCTTGGTGGGCGTGGCTTGGTGGGCATGGCAGGGGAAGGGTACTGCAAAATCTCCATTCCCTCCCCACTCCAGAGGAAGGATACTGCAAAATCCCCATTCCCACCCCACTCTGGGGCCAGTCAAAGGTGGAATTTGCCGGTTCTCTGAACTACTCAAAATTTCTACTAGTGATTCTCCGAACTGCTCAAAATTTCTGCTACTGGTTCTCCAGAACCTGTCAGAACCTGCTGGATTTCACCCCTGCAGCACTTGGTACAATGCAATCAATGATTGATTAATATCAATTAGCGTTTGTGAACAGCCCTTTAATATGACAAGTATCCTTCTGTTTATGATTGTTTATTTCTTTAATTTTAAATCCAGCTACTCAAGAGACCCTACTTACTGGAATCTCGTTATTTCATCTTTAACTCTGTTCTGTGGCAAAACAAAGGCATCCCTGTTTGTCATCCAGTTAATCTACAACAGACAAAATTATGGAGCTACACTTTGGAATAGCAAATATTTACCTCACCATTCCACTTAATGTTGTAACTTGTTTCCTTTTTCAGGCTTCAGAAAGGTAAAAAAGAAACTATCCTGCAGGTAAGATAGAAGCATTTGCCTTTAATTTAAAATTATAATGAAAAATATTGTGGCTTGCAAAGCGGAATTGATTTATATATTGTTATCAGGGTTTTTTAAAGTGCATTCAAAGTGTCTTTCTTTTAAAATATGATCTAATCAGACTGGAAAACCTAAGTCAATTTGCCTAGAATCTCTTTCTTTCTGGTCAACGGAGTTTCCGTTGTTTATGTAATTATTAAATTACATAAAATTGTCTTGCCATCAGCTCCATGTTTAATGGGGACTCTGTTAATAAATGTTTACATCTTTATTAAGGCCTTTCAAATATGAAATAATGTAGAAACGTCTTTAGTATTTTCATTATTGTGTTTTGTTGTTTCAGTGTAAGAATGAGCACTAAGTGAATTTGGAAAGATCTCTAATCTTAGTTTAGCTTAATGTGAAAGTAATAAAATAACATGAGATAATCCCATTGATGTTACCTTTAGAAAAGATATTGGCATAAATAGGATAAATGAATACGATGGGGTTCTATTACATCCCTCAAATGACAAAACATCCTTTCTTTTTTAATTACAATATCAACTTGTGCCATCAATTTATGTTTACTCTGTTCACCAGAAAGAAGTAACTGGAGTGCAAAATGAAAACTAACTTTTTGTTGATCTTCTTTGGACTGATTACTGAAATGTACATATCGAATGGAATAGCAGAAAATTCAGGAGTGGAGGTACCACAGAATTTAGTGTTAAATCTCTTCCCTTTAAATGATTCCAATAAACAATATCCACATGATACTACTCAAGAGTCATCTAGAGAAAGCCCCTCACCATTAGTCTCTTTGCACAATTTCACAGAAAAGATTAACAATTTTGGATTCAATCTCTACAGGAAAATAGCACTGCAGCATGACAACAATATCTTCTTCTCCCCACTATCACTATCTTTTGCTCTAGCAATATTCATGTTGGCTTCAGAAGGGGAAACCTACCACCAAATAAGTCAATCTTTAAATTTGCCATTTATGAAAGAAAAAGATGAACAGTTTCTTACTTTGTTCCAACAACTAAGGCTTAACATCACCCAAAATGAAGAGTTCACTCTTTTGCAGAATAGCTTCTCTTTCATCCAGGAAGAATTTCAGATCAAGGATGCTTTCCATAACTTGTCCAAGAAATACTTTGACATGGAATTTTTGTCAGTTGATTTCCGCAACTCTACTCTTGCCAAAAAAATTGTCAATGAGCACATTAAAAAGAACACAAGAGGGGAGATCCCTACACTGTTTCACACTTTTGATGAGCATGCTAAAATCATTCTACTGAATTACATACTATTTCAAGGTAACTGTTTTTTCATTGATACTTTCATGGTTTTTAAAGAGGAGAGCTCAGGGCAACATCTACAGTAGCTTTATAAGAGTATCTCTCTGTAAAAATGTGGGGAACCTGTCCTTAACATAGTCTCCCAAAAATGTTTCAACAGAAGGGTCCACTCTCAAAACTGTTATTCCTTTTCCTATATGTTTTGTTTATGGGTGGAAAGGCCAATTGGTTTGCATCAGTTATCCTTCTCATGTCACGTACTTCACTGATATTTCCATGTAGTAAAGACTATTATCATTTCTGGTCCTCTTTTCTTATTTTGAACTTGCAGTGCAAATGTTGCCAGTGGTATTTAGGGGGGGGAAATGTGTATACATTATGAAAATTAATTACCTTCAGGAATGTACAGTGCTATTTCATGTAAAATTTAAGGCAATTCACTGCCTTCATAACAGGTGAAAAATCCAAGATATAGTGGTACAGGTAGTCCTTGACCTACAACCATAATGGAACCTGCCCATTATCCTTGCATGTTATGACACCCATTTAGTGAGATAGCCTTGCTTAATGACCACTACCCTCTGCTCTCCTTGATGCAGTCATTAAATGACTATGTGGGTCCTTAAGCAGACTATGGGTGCTTCAGGGATGAGGAGAGGCACTAGGATGCCTACCACAGGCCTACGTCTGCCTATCTCAGGCCTCCTAAGCCATCACCCACTCTCTGAAACATCCCATGATCTGCTTCCCATTCCTTGGGGTCCTCACTTCGTTGCTGAGAGATGTAACATGAATCTGGATGTGGCCATCATTTTCTGAGCAACCACAATTCAATGCAGCCACTCAGAAAATGGCAGCCACTACCAGGATCACACCACGTGACCCAATAACAAAGTAGCTTGCTACCTTTTGTTCAAAGGTAAGTGAGCAATAACAATAGCACTTAGACTTATATACCGCTTCACAGTGCTTTACAGCCCTCTCTAAACTGTTTACAGAGTCAGCATATTGCCCCCAACAATCTGGGTCCTCATTTTACCCACCTTGGAAGGATGGAAGGCTAAGTCAACCTTGAACCTGGTGAGATTCAATCTGCCAAACTGCTGACCGCTGGTGATCAGCAGAAGTAGCCTGCAGTACTCACTCTAACCACTGCGCCACCGCAGCTCGAGCAAGAGTACATAAGGCCTAGTGGATTGGGAAGCAGGCCCAAGGCCTGCAGAGACCCAGTGGGGTCAATAGAGGATGATGGGGGGGGGGGGAGATAGACAAGTGGGTACTGCAGCATTCCTAAGGATGAATGACAGAGAGGGTGCAATAGCAATAGCAAAAGTACTTAGACTTAGACTTATTGCTCCATAGTGCTTTTCAGCACTCTCTGGGCAGTTTACAATGTCAACATATTGCCCCCAACAATCTGGGTCCTCATTTTACCAACCTCGGAAGGATGGAAGGCTGAGTCAACCTTGAACCCCATCAGGATCGAACTGCAGACTGTGGGCAGAGTTAGCTTGTAACACTGCATTCTAACCACAGTGCCACCACAGCATAGGGGGTCTTGTCATAACTTTGAATGGCCACTGGTTATAAATTGAGGACTACCTTTATGAGTGAGGACTACCTCATGGTTTTGTTGTGGAAAAATCTGAAAATACCAAAGCCCCTGAATGACCCCATGAAATATTCAAAACTGTATTTTTTAATTGGATCAGAATACTAAGCTATCAATTCAAGGGGAAGTTGATTGATTGATTGATTGATTGATTGATATTTGATTGATTGATACAATTTTTACATGACCCATTTCACCTAAATGACTCTTTAAAAGTTCTTTGAAGTTGACCCTGCACACATAAAAGACCCCCCCCCAATTTTAATAAACAATTATTGTATAAACCAGGATTGAGAAATTAAATTTTCTACAGTTCTACAATAATAAAACAGAGCATGATATTCCCTACCTGGTGACTCCTAATTGTTTAAGATATTGATTGCTAGAATGGCTAGCATGGCTCCTGGTTTTTGTGACCGGAAATCTAGCACAAATAGAAGACATCAGACAGGGAAGGAGTGATCTGGAACAATAGATCTGCAAACATTGCTGCATAATCATTTAGCACATGAGCATGTTTCTTATCCTATGTGTCTAAACCAAGGTCATAGTGAAAGGAAAATTCCAGTTAATTTTTTTTAAATAAATAGTATTTAAGAGAAATTCAAATGGCACCTTCTCTCATCCTAATGTATTAAGAGACCTATAGTAGGGATGAAGAATATTATATGTGAATGTGAAATGAGAAAATGCCTCCTTATGCCATTTTTTATCTTTATGAATGCAATGGTAACTCCAGAAGGAGTTCTATGTACAGAGTTCTGTATATACTTTGCACTGAATGTAGTGAGACTATCAAGTGACTTCTCTCCCCCTACCAAATATTCAATGAATATGATTTTGAAGCAAGGCCAGGCCTCATACAGATGTGCAGATACATTACACCTCTTCTTGCAATTTTTATGGGAGAGTCAATTAAGTATTGCTTTACATGGGCTGTATATTGTTGAATTGCTAATTTTTTAAATGAATATCATGAATCTATCACTTTCATAGCCAAAAAAGCGGGGAGTGAATGGGACCAGAAAGATATTTCCAGCATAGGCTGTTGCCTGTCAAATATTTGAAAAGAGCACCATGGCAACTAAAGCCTATTGCAATTAAATATTGCTAATTTCACTTCTCTATTTTTAGCTCTTGCTCTGATTCTTTTATAATTGCAAAGTTGCAATAAAGTGTGTTGCTGAGAGATGAGGGAGGATGAGTACATCTGCTATCTTGAACATAAAGGGGCGGTTTAAATCCTAGAGGGTTTGCTGAGTTTTAAGCAATTGGTAAACATTCAGGATGGCACCAATTGTAGTGGGAGGTTACAAGGAGATAACTAAACATTTCTTGGTGGATGGGGGTGGCGAGAATTGGCATGATCACATTGAATAGTAAGGCAATAGCTTTTAAGAGACAAAAATGTATTGTGATGGAGCCTCTGGTTCTGCCTCCATAGCTGTTCAAATAAGTGTTGTTGATCCCACAAAGTTGTGCTGGGAATGATAGTGGAATGGGAGACCTTTGAATCCCCAATAGGGAAGGAAAATTCTTACTTGAGGCCATGTTCTGCCTTGGCATTGCAAGCAAAATAGGTGATGCCAGAACTAAGAAATGGTTAGAGCAGGATAATAGTTAGATGTGAATGAATTAATTTTGGATTAAATGTACTAAGATTATTCTCAAGTGGTAGGAAGTCCAGATTTAAGTCTCCATTTGATCATGGATCTCACTCACACTACAGTATTAATCTGTGACAGTGAAGCAGAACTGCACACTGATGCCTGGAGCCAATCAGTATGAGAAAGTAAGCAGTAGCATTTATTGGCTTTTCAAAATGAAATGGGGCTAGATTGAATTCATATAATTAATCACTACTTCTCTAACAAGAGACTTGGTTAATGTGCAGCTCCCATTTATGAAAAGGAATCTCATTTGAAATGGTCAAATTAGCCCCTGTAATTGGATCGGAATCAGAGATTCAAACATAGGAGTGCAATATAGATTTAAAGTTTCAGCCATACTATGGAAGAATAGAAATTCATCTTTAAATTGAAGTAAATCAGGTTGATTTGATTACTGTTGAATTTTCCCTCAATAATTCTGGATTATATCACAATATAAAATAACATGTTGCATTTCTTTATATTCTCAGGCAAATGGCTACATCCATTTTCTCCTAAATTTACAGAGCTGGAAACTTTCTACATAGACAATTACAGGACTGTTCAAGTGCCAATGATGTTCAAAACAGACAGGATTGCCTCCACATTTGATCAGACCTTGCAGTGTTATGTGCTAAAGCTGCCATACAAAGGAAGTGTGCAGATACTGATTGTTATGCCTGTGAAGGAAGCTGATTACATGTTTGTTGAAGATGATCTAACCAATGAACTTGTGGAATCTTGGCTTCAGACCATGAAGATCAGGTACAAGTCATAGCAATCACATCACATTTTTGATTCCTAAAATCCTGGATACAAAATCCTGTAGTATAAATTAAAATGGCCAAACAGAAAAATGACAAGAGGATGAAAAGGGAGTAACTGGATATAGGCCATTGAAATTTGCCAAAGACAGCCTTTTGATCGTTACAATATTCATCAAAAATAAAGAAAAGCTATTGAGTTCCCTATTACTGAGTTTACTAAGAAAAAAGAATTGGCTTTTACTTATTTGTTGTTGTTAGTCACGAAGTCGTGTCCGACCCATCATGACCCCCATGGACAATGTTCCTCCAGGCCTTCCTGTCTTCTACCATCCTCCATAGTCCATTTAAGCTCACACCAACTGCTTCAGTGACTCCATCCAGCCACCTCATTCTCTGTCGTTCCCTTCATCTTTTGCTCTCAATCATTCCCAGTATTGGGCTCTTCTCCAGTGACTTATTTAAAAAGGTCTATATCTTCTGTAAGATCTTCTGCATCGTTTTTGTGAAAGCTTCCAGATGTTTGAAATTTTTGTATAGCTTCCTCTTCCACAAATTATACTTATCCAATTAATTCAAGTAAGACTTGTCACATGCATTGCCTTTGCATCATTGGTGCTCAAATTTTCATAGCATCCAGAAAGAAAGGAACAATATGTAAATGTTCTGCTGCCTGCTATTTATTTTCACAATTATTTTGTTTATACAAAGGCCAGTGTATGCACATTTACCTTCAACTTGCATTTGTATTTGTTTACATTACAGGAAAATGGATATTTACTTTCCAAGATTCAAACTAGATCAGACATATCACATGGATCAGCTGCTTCAGGATTTGGGAATTAAAGATCTTTTCTCTTATAAAGCAGACCTAAGCCATCTCACAAATCATAAATTTGTAAAAATATCACAGGTAAAAAAAATTTGTTAATTCTACTATATTGTTCAACCAAACATAATTAACGAATAACATGAAGACCCATTCATTTACTGGAGACCCACTTGCTAAACAGTTTGTTTCTCAATTTCATCATTCTAGCTACTTTAATTGGAGGCAGTAGAAAAAAAGAAACAGGATCTTATAGTTCAGCGACACCCCCCCCCCCCAAACTTTTGGGCACCAGGGACCAGTTCCGTGGGGAGACTTTTCTGCAGACTGGAGGGGGTGTGGTTTCACGCCCCCTCTGGGCGTGAAGATCCCCACAGATGAGGATGCAGGCCCAGTTCTCCTTTCCCCTCGTGACTTGCACAAGCAGTGAGTTGGAATGCACTTGTGCACACACACACTCAACTTATGCAAATTGAGCTACACGCTCATGTGCAAGCCCACCACTCACGCAGCCCAGTTCTACTCTCCCCCCGCCCCGCCCCCCACAGCCAGGCTACCAACCGCAGAGGTTGGGGACTTGTGTCCTAGAGGAAATCTGCTTCCTGCTAATAGCTTCCTTGACTGTGTTCATTAACTATCCTAGTGATTTTTGGGTCTCAATCATCTCCAGAAATCTGGAGAGATTTGATCTTTTTGACTATCCCTTTTAATTTCCCTTTTCCTAATCTCCCTTCTACAGAATGTTTATCTTTTTAAGTTTAAAGCTGGTGTATCCCCAGTATGTTCTTATTGAGACAAAGTGTTTGTTGCTGTGGATTTAGGATGCTGCTTCCATATAAATGAAAACAAAAATGTATTTATGCTCAATTTTCAGTAAGTTAAGTGGAAATCTGTATTGAAGATCCAGACTGGTTGATAGGAAATGTGAGCATCTTGCTAAAAATCTCCCTACATTTCAACTCTTTTTAGATTCTTCAAAGAGCAAGCATTGAAGTGAATGAGAAAGGAACAGAAGCTGCAGCTGTCAGTGGATCAGAAATCATGGCATACTCTTTACCAAATACTATACGGATAAATCGGCCATTCATTTTTATGATATATGAAGAAATTACCAAGGTTTTATTGTTTTTGGGCAGAGTTACTAACCCCACAGAACTGTGAAATAAACAAAACCTAGTAATTTCTTTTTTATTCACCCTATTTTAGTGATACCACAAGTCAAACTTCATGTTATATTAAGAACACATTTTGAATATGCTTTCACACTAACTTCTTAATTTTCAGGAGAAAAAGATAGGTATGTGGAAAACAGGTATTTATTTTCCTTCTTAAAATATTTTCACCAAAAATTCCCTTCTCAAAACAATGTTTTTTCTTATGCTATTAAATATAACAAACAGTATCTTTCAGGAAAATGAATTAGAATAAAAATTTAATGGAAGAAATTACATTCACACAATCCCTTTTCTTAAAGCACTCAGCAACAAATAGCAAAAAGGAGGATGGTCAAAGGGGAAACTCCAACTTCCATTGTGTAGGAAATATCTTCATTCAGACAAAGCAATATGTCAAAAATAATGGGCATGTTTTCCAGAATTATTAATCCAAGACATATAAAAAGCAGGGGCCTGATTTTGGGGAGAGCAGGAAGACAAAAAATATCATTTGTTCAAATGTTATAGTCATGAGATCTACATTTTAAATATAGCTGCAAATTACTGCATTTTTCTTTATTGCTGTTAAAAAGTAGTTGAGCCCTCTTCTCAACATAAAGAAATTACTAATGTTTTCTGTGAGCTGACCAGAATTGAGACCACAGCATAGTGCTACAAGATAATGCTGCTATCAAAAATATTTATTAGCATGAGAGAATAGTTACCACTGGTATCATGATCCATTCTGGAGCTTATCTAATTATTTCAGTCTGGCAGAGGAATCACTGAAAGCAATCAATCAAAGCTATTTCAAGTCCTTCACGAATTTATTCTGATCAGCTTGGTCTTACTTGAAGTATACAGATTCACAATAAGAACTTTGCACTTATTACAAGGGAGATGCTCTACTTAGCAGCAGAAGGGAAGGGAAAGTTACATGTACCAGTTAGCATGAAAAATGAGAGGTGGCAGAGGTGGGGAAGTAAATCAGATTGTGAAAACTACAGAGGTATCTCATTGCTGTACGACCAAGGCAAGATCTTTGCCTGCATTTGTTTGCATGGACTTGTCATTGTCTTGGAAAGGAACATCCCAGAGGTGCAGTGTGGCTTTCAGCCAGAATGGAGTACAGCAGGCATGATATTTGACATGAGGTGTGTCCTTTTTACTGTCTTCCTTGATCTGACAAAGGCATTAAACACTGTAAAGAGGGAGTCTCTCTGGATCTTCCTGATGGATGTCCAAGGAAATTTGTGAGGTTGATTCAGCTACTCTACAACAGCTGCATTTGTCATTTCCAATGGAGTTAAATAGGATTGTCTGCTAAACCCAGTTCTATTCAATCTGTTCTTCACTTGCATGTTATCGCATTTTGTCTAGGTGGTACTGTGTATCAGGTACCAATTGGAGGCCTTCTGTTTGACCTTCACCATTTGAATACACAAAGTGCTTCTATATTGTCATTCAAGAAACCCTCTTTGCTAATGATTGTACATTCCTGATACATAGAGTGATTTCCAATTGATGCTGAACGATTTCTCACATACTGCTATGCTCTGATTATCAGCTGATTAGAATATCAGATAATCAACCTGATTATCAGTCTGAACAAGACTGAACTACTTTAGCAGGCCATGTTAAGTTATCTGTACCTGTAGAACAGTGATGGGTTCCAACCGGTGTTACCACCGGATCTCTTTGCGCATGTGCTTTGCACGTGATTGCTGCATGCCTGCTAGCTTCACTCACACATGCACTGAATTTGCACTTTGCGCAAGCACATTGAATAAAAATGCATCTGAGGCATGGCAATCCACTCCGCTGCGCCTTACAGCTGAGCTAAAAATGAAGGAATAAAGGTAGGGACGAGCAGGAGGGCTCAGCTGACGGTCAAAGCGAACCGGTTCATTCTCACATCAAGATTTCCACTATCGGCTTTCCCAAACTGGGGAGAACCGGCAGCAACCCACCACTGCTGTAGAACCAAAAGTCATTACAGGTAATCCCCAGGTTACAACTGTTCCCTTAGCGAATGTTTGAAATCCACTTACCTTCGCTACCAGTTTGGGAATGGGAGCATGCACGCGCCTCTTCTGCACATGCACAGAACCTCTGTGCATGCACAGATGGTAAAAAAACAGGAGTAATGACATCCCGGCAGGTGGGCGGAGCCTCCTGCCACCAGTGCTACCTGTTTGGCAAGTCAGATAAAACTGGGGGGATTTCACTGCTGGTTCAAACCTACACAAGAAGTGCCCCCTGGCGTTTGCAAACAAGGCCTGAAACCAGGGGTGAAATGCTCTGGATTCGGACCGGATCGCCCAATCCAATAGCAATGGAGGTGGGTGGGTTGGAGAACCGGTAGCAAAAATTCCTGCCCCCCCCCCATGCCCAACTGAGCCACACAATCATCAGGGGCTTTTTTTTACTTTTAAAAGCATTTTTTCTAAAACCTCTTCAGCCGAAAAAATGCTTTTAAAAGTAAAAAAAAAGCCTCTGATGATTGTATGGCTCAGCTGGGATCATCAAAGGCTTTTAAAAGAAAAAAACCCCTTTTTTTCTTTTAAATGTCTCTGACGATCCAAGCTGAGTTGCCTGATCATAGAGGCATTTAAAAGAAAAAAAGTCTCTGCTGATCAGGCAACTCAGCTGAGATCGTCAGAGCCTTTTGAAAGCATTGTCAGAGCCTTTTGAAAGCATTTTTCACTGAAGAGGTTGTAGAAAAAATGGTTGTAAAAGTTTAAAAAATTGGCCACGCCCACCGTCATTACCCCCACCACCACCAAGCCACGCCCACAGAACTGGTAGTAATAAATTTTAGATTTCACCCCTGCCCGAAACTATGAATCTTGCAACATCACAGTAGTTGTTCACCCTTACAAACAACCATAGAGGCTCTGCAACATTTGTCCTGCATGTTGCCAGCCAAAATGGAGCTTCTGAGGGGTGGATCTGGCTCTCAGAAGCCTCTTCAGGCATCCAGAGGTCTCCTTGGGCCCATTGCAGGCCAAAATATAGCCTCTGGGGGGGAGATCTAGCTCTCCAAGGCTCTGCTCAGCCCTGTTGTGGCCAAGGCCCAAGTAGTGATTATCAAACACAGTTCAGTCCTCAACAAACTTATTTTATTAAAACAACTCAGAATTAATTCATTCTCAGCTTAGTCCAAAACAAAATTCTTAATAACCAGTCCATCAGCCTTATCACCAACCTTTGATGTCTTTGGCAACCTGTCAAAGGCTTTTGGCAAAAGCCCCACAAAGTTCAAGAGACGCTGACAATGGGAATCAACGTTGCTTTTCTACAAAGAACCCAACGGCTCATTGCTGCTCTTTTAAGCCTTATGGGAGCGGCCAATCATCTTCTGGCTTTACTGCCAAGTTGTATTATATTGTGAGTCAGGGAAGCCTTGGGTGGTCTTAGGCAGGTGGCCTGTTCCATCAGTAGGCCCCCATGGCCCACAATGATGGGTTTTCAGTGCCCCCATTGTGCTAGTTTCCACACCTTCAGACTGGGACTACAGAGCCATTCCTGTGTCCACGGATAATTGCACCAATGCTTTTTCTTTGAACCCAAAGGACCACTATGCAGACTTTATCACAGAATTTATAATTATGGAGCACTCAGCAAAGGGCAATACCCACAAAATACTGGAAAATTTCACTTTTGGGAAACAGTGTATGAGTTGCATCATAAGGGAAGGCTATATTGGATGTTAGTTAAAATGAGTTCTTACAAATGATTTATGGTTACTATATATTTGAATTAGGGGGGTAAAAGATGTTAGAAGTCTAGATTAATATTTTTATTACTTATGGTTAAATTTGTTATATTTTTTAACTGGATCTCACCTATTTTTTTGTTGTTTGATGTTGATTGATATATATGATTGGTTAATAAAGGAAATCAGGGGGAGAAGGGGGGAGGGATGGGGGGAAAGGGAGGGGGTGGTAGCTGGGTGGGGAGAGTGGGGGTGGGGAAAGGGGCATAAAAATTGTATTGTAAAACTTTTTCAATAAAAAAAAAAGGACTGACACTGGGTGAAATCTGAGACAGTGTCTATAGATGAGATGATAAAGAAATATCACGAAGGAATTTAGTTGCTACATTTGGATTGCTGAATGTTCTCCGCATGATACTGTGAATGTAAATTTCTTAAGAATACAAAAAAACCCCACTTATTCCAAGGCAAACCATTGGTTCATGGAGCACAATATCAATTAAATATGGCAACAGTTTTCTAGAGCTTCAAACAGATATCATTTGCAGACCCATCTGGAAAGACCAGGTATTGAAACTAAGATCTTCAACATAGAAAACATGCTCCACTCACTGAGCCTTTCCAGCTACTGGTGTTGCTATTTTAGTGTTTAAGTGAATATCTTATTCTTCAAGGGGTTGGGTTTGCCACTATAGGAACAGAGAATTTTTGCTATGCTGCATGTATATTAGACTTATATATTAATCACTAGTGTAGTGGATACAGAATATTCCTGTCTCCGTTTTTTTAATTTAAATTAAAACCTGCAAATTAAATCTCTCCCACCCAAAACATTCCAGTATTTTAATGGCCTAAGTTTTATTGTGCATAAAGCATTCATTATTTCACATTGTAAAAAGTAACCACACATTTATTCATTCACAAATTAGATTATCTTTATCATACACCAACATATTTTAAAAAAACAGATAGTCTGATATCAATATAGTTTTGCTGATTGCATTTGTGAAGTAGAGAAGCTGACAATAGCTTCATACAGTCTCTCTCAAGTATTGGCATAAATTGAATGTTTTAAATAGAACTGCACTTTGCAGGCAAATTTTGATAGGAATGTTAGCATGAATACAAACAGAATGATGTTAATATAGCTAAAAGCATGATGGCTTGAATTAACTACTAATTAAAAACTAGATTAATCATCTCTAAAATGTTGGATAAAGAGAAACTACAATAGGGTATACTGGTAAATTAAAACAAAGTATTTGTACAATAAAATTGCAATGTGAAATTTAAGAAATCATTCATATGCTATTTGGAGGTATCTGTTTCTTATTAAAAAGTGAAAAGAAATCCTCTTGACATTTTATACACCAGATAAGCAATATTATCTAAAATTATAGCAGAAGTTTATTTTAAAGGACTGTACTTCTCCACATTTCTCTGTTCATGCTTCCAGATCCCACACTGAAGCTTCTTCGATATTTAAAAGCTTTTTCATAAGAGAAAGTGTCACTTGTTCAGTTAATTCTTATACGCAGAGCAATTTCACACATATGGCCCTATTTCCATAGCAAAGGCAAATTAGGAGTCCATAAGCTTGTAAATAGCTATATTTTAAAGTAGAGGGCACTTTCATTCCAAACTGAATAACCTGAACTAGTAGAAGGCATAATTGAGAGGGGGGAAGTAGGGAAACCCTGTCTCTTTAGCTGCAGCAGATTTAAAGCACATTGCTAAAGTAACGTTGAATTAAGCACTTCACGTACAACATTGGCATTCTGCACATATTACATTATTTCTATGAAGATATTTTACAACATAGGAATTTATTTAACTGACAGAAGATGTTAACATTATGGTATCAAATCAATCCCTCCTTCCTGGTCCTTAAATTCAAAGTTGTACTCTAGCTTTGTCCAATCCTGACTTTAGCCACATTGCCTCCAGTGGTCTTTGGTGTGCATGCTTTCTTTCATCAGCTCTAGGAGTTTGATTTTCTGTTTTTCCTTGAGGGGAAACAAAAACACTCTTATCACACAGAGCAGAATAAATTAACAGTGTTCAGAACTGCTAACTTCTTGCAGTCATCATTTACAGCTCCAAAACTGTTGTAATCTTAAACACATATATTATAAGTAAAAAAAGAATCAACATTATTTCTTCTAAATCCAATAAGAAGATGCTTTTAAAAAAAAACAGTCTTAATTCAAGGTGCACTCACTTTCCCATCCATTGTGCCATCCAACTCCATTGGCTTCCTTCCCACTCATCCCCCACACCCTGTGGATTTTCTTTATGTGGAAATCACTATGCAATAAAAAAATCTGCATACAGACCTCAGAATATTCGTATCTTAAACTGTTGGTTTGGAAAACATACATACGTACATATTAAAAGACTTTTCTTATAGAATATTTTTTTTAAATCAGACACATTTGTTTTAATAGTGATCAACCCAGAAAAGTGGGTGAAGTCATCCATAAGCATGTGGGTATTAGTACGCTGACAATATGCAGTTTTACAACTGCCTTCCATGAGATGCTACCGAGGTGCATCCTCAGTGCTCAGATACTTGTGCATTTGGTAGGGAAGAATCACCTTCAAGCTTAAAAAGACTGAATGGCTGTGGATTTGGCACTTGCCCTCTCCCCAGTGAATTTCCATTGTTAAATTTGGATAGAGTATTATTCACCTATGCAAAGTTGGTCTGCAATCTAAGGAACCTCTTAGACTTGTCTGAAAACCAGATGGCAGCCATGGCCAAGAGATCTTCATACAATTATAGTTTGTATTCATTTCTGGATCAGAAGACATTTCATGGTCAATCACTACTTAATCATCTACTGATTGAACTACTGCAGCAAGCTCTACATGGATTGTCCTTAAAAAGCATTCAGACGTTTCAGCTGGTCCAGAAAGCAACAGCATATACAATATTGGTCTTACTACAGAATCCTCATGCACTATTGCTGCCACATGTGTTACAGTGACTTCCATCTACAGTTCAAGGTGCTAATTGTTACCTTTAAAATTCCAAATGGTATGGAACCAAGTTACTTACACGACTGCTTCTCTCTGGTTTCTGTCCATCCCACCAAATCCAACTGTCTAGGCAGATATTAGATCCCATTGAAGAATGTCTTTCAGTGGGCCCTAGGAACCATGCCTTCTCTGTCATGCTGCCTGTCTTGTGGAATAGTCTACTCCTGAGATACAGATGACACTAACCCTAGTGACCTTTCAGAAGGCTGTGAAGACCAGCTTTTTGACAAGGACTGGGACTAGAAGATCAATGGACTTCTGGCACAAGTTGAGTTTTATATATTAAAAATGATATATTTAGGGCTCCCTCTATTTAATGGATTTGTAAATCTTGGATGATAATTTTATTTTTGTGCACTTCCCTGAGTTCCTTTGACAGATGGAAAGCCTTATACATTTATTAAATATACAAATAAATTTGAACAACAAAGGAATCTGCTTCCAATAGAAGAGAATATATATAGCTCAGGGTTGAATTGTGCCGTCGTTGATTTTCTCTTTTGACTAGTGTGTAAATATAGTTTATTTCAATATATCCATTGGTGGTTGATTTGTCTGAATGCCAGGCTTCCAGGAATTCCCTAGCCTTTTTGTATTTACTAAACAGGGAACAAATCCCACATTAACTTGTATCAATGATGTTACCTAGTTGAGTAATGAAATGTCTACAGGCAAATCCGCCCAGAATCATTGGATACAAGATGGGTGACAAATACATTTAATAATGTTTAATAAATAAAGAAACAAACAAGCTCAGAGAACGCCAAGGACTCCACAGGATTTAACATTGGAATCTGTTTTTAATATGATATCTGTTCATATAGGACAATTTTTATGTATTTTCCACTGCCTGAAAATGGGACGATCTTTATTGATTGTGACTCAATCAAATTGAAGATCCTTGTTGATTGTGACTCATTGGAGCCTACAATCAACTAGAAAATTATTCAGTGCAGTTACAGGAGCTAAGAATTTTTTACACTGGCAAACTGCCTCTGATTCAACTCGTCCCATCTCTTCCCTTTTCTGCCCTTTTGGGCACTCTGCATTCTTGTCATCTACCTGTCAATGCCAACAGCTGAATTGCCAATTTCTTCTTCCCAGTACTGGCCCATGATCCTGGCACAAGGTGAGGGACCCAGGGACCCAGGAACATGAGCAGCAAGTGTGGTAGGGTGGCAATACCTCATCTGCCAAAAGGAATTTGCTGGGCCCAGCCAGGGAAGAAGTACCTGGACAGAGCTGGTAGAGGAGACAGAGTGGCAGTGTGGAAAGGAGAAAATAGAGGGATAGATCAGTGAGGACCCTTCCTCCTGCTGGAGTGGCTCCACTGCCTAGAGGGCTTCCTGGAGCTGATTTTCCTGGAGCATCTCCAATGTGAGCTGCAGAACATGCACTGTATCTCTGGGAAGCCCTTGTCCCTCTACTTCTTCCAGTTCTGCCCTACCCTTAATGACACCTTCCATTTGGTTGCCACCTTCATCTAGGGAGCCATCTGCCTCTGCTGCCTTGCCTGGTGATGAAGCATGCCACCATCCCATCCTCCTGTATGTAGGCTATGCACAGTATGTAGGCTATCTCGCCCCACACTGGTGGCAGATAATGATGATGCTCCACCTGCACCACAGGCCTGCCTCCTCCATTGGCCAAGCTCAGAGACCTCTCTTCAGAAGACAAGCCTCCACCACCTAGCTATATTCACCACACGCATTCCAGCACCTGGATGCTAAGCCAATATTGTGAGGAAGAAAAGTCAGCTGGGGACAGTAGAAGTGGTGGCAGGGATAGACAAGATAGTAAAAAGGATGGAATGTGGAGGGAGATAAGCAGGTGGAGGGAGTTGAAGCAGAGGCAGTTCATGCAGAGTGAGATTTTTATTTATTTATTTAAAGAATTTATATGTAAACCCACTCACTTTCAGTGACTCTAGGTGCCTTAAAAAAAATTAAAAACCCAATATAAAAAGAGTAAGAACAATAACACCCACACCTTATGGCGACAACAAGACACCAAGCAAGCTACCTGATGGACTCCATCTCACTCTTGGTTTCCCAGACCCATTGACAAAACCAGGTCTTCTGGGCCTTGTGAAAGAGTGTCAAAGTGGGACCCAGTATAATCTCCATAGGGATGATGTTCCAAAGGGAGGGAGCCACCACGGAGAAGGCCTTTCTTTTGGGTCTCGCCAGATTTACCTCATTAAGATAATGTGACTGGGGTACTGCAACCATTGTAGAGGCAGGCCAGTTTGCCAAGCACTCAAATTTTAACTACATGACAATAGAGGCACTGCAACAGCCAGAACTTCAAGGAATGGTCATAACTACAATTTCTGTTATAATTTTGAACTGAATGGATCATCAATAAGTGAGGACTACCTACAATTAATTCATATACTTGAGGTGTCTATTCCAGTCCTTCAAACTATGTGTTAAATTACTTTTGAAAATGGAGAAGTTTTAAAAATATAACATGAATGATGGCATGACATTTATTTTAAAGAAGAAAAGTTAGTAATATATGCCCAACCAGGGTTTTTTGAGGGTTGTTGGTTTTTTTGTCTAATTTAGTTTGTTAGATCCTAGCACAATGAAAAAAATATATATTTATTTTTATTCACTTTGTATGGATACATTCTTTATGTTGCTTTCAGCCATATTCTGCTTTCATTGCTTTTTTCCTCTCTTCCTGGCATTTTCTGACAAGTGCACTTTTTTCAGATCAACCGAGTATTGATTCTTTGCCTGCAACAGGAATTGACCAAATTGGCTTCTCATCTGAGCCTGACATCATGGGATGAGAGAGTGGCTGGCCCCAAATCATCCAGATGGCTTTCATGCACAACGTGGGACTAGAAACCATAATCTGGTTTCTAGCTTGGTACCTTAACCCCTAGACCAAAGTGGATCTCTTTTCTGCTACCGTGGCCTAACTGTTAGGAAGATTATGTTAAAAGACAGGTGTCTTTAACATAAATAACATTGTCAGAACAATCATACTTGCCTGTCATTGTAACTTGCATACTTTAATTTGATGAGTAATAATGTGCATAAGCTTCCTACATTCTTGTTAACAATATTTATTTCTGAGTACTAATGTTAAATTAAAGGAGTTATTTAGAACATTGGTAGATATTTTAGCAGTATATGCCCATGTGGTAAAGTATTACTTATCCCAACCCACATTAAAATTATTCATCTTAAGAATACTAATGCCTGACTAGCTATATATTTTAATGCTTTGTGAAGGAGTGTAAGAATATAAGTTATTATGTTGAAAGAAAATCTCTAAAGCTCTTCACAATGAGCAGACGTACAAAAGATAATAAAACCAAATGCAGTACCACAGTAGCAGAACATACTACTTTTGTAATTTCCCATGTTTGTGATTCATGTTTGCTGTCTATGTGAGTATGACTCATCGAACACAGTCTATTTGCTAGCAATGGGAATGAATATGTTCTGTTTCAAAAACTCACTAATGCAGGTCTCCTGTGGGTAAAATAACTTTCTGGATGAACTCCTATGAATAGCAATGCAGTACCAATGAAAGTTATATGCCTACTGTAAACTGAAAATTGATTCAGGTACCTGGGAATTCCTACAGCTTCCAGCTGAACACCATTGAAATATAAACTGAGATGCAATCATACATCTTTTCAGTTTTCAAAACAATGGTACAGATAGTCCTCAACTTACAATAGTTCATTTAGTGACCATTCAAAGTTACAACGGCACTGAAAAATGTGACATGACTGTTTTTCATAGTTACGACCTTTGCAGCATCCCCACGATCATGTGATCAAAAGCCAGATGCTTGGCAACTGCTTCATATTTATGACCTTTGCTATGTCCCAAGGTGGTGTGATCACCTTTTGCGATCTTCTGACAAGCAGTCAATCGGGAAGTCAGATTCACTTTAACAACCACGTTACTGACTTATCAACTGCAGTGATGCATTTAACAACTATGGCAAGAAAAGTCAAAAAAATGGGGCAAAACTCACTTAACAAATGTCTCACTTAACAACAGAAATTTTGGGCTCAATTGTGGTCGCAAGTCAAGGACTACCTGTATTCACAGTGCTCTTCCATGTTCAAACGGCTTCACTTCCTCCAGGCTTCAGAAACACGGCTCAGATGTTTGTGATCGAAGCCCTGTTTCTGCAGCCCAACAGAAGAGCTGAGGCAGCAATTTTAGTCAGCCCCCAGAGACGAGAGAGAGATCTCTGGCAGGCGGTAGCAGCTTGCAAACTTCTCTGCTGGCTTCCCCACTGATTTTCCAAGAAAGTTAGCAGAGGTGATTGCAAATGGCAATCACATGATCATAGGGCACTTGGAAATTGGTAATTAAGTGTGAACAGGTTGCCAAATGCCACAAATGCAGTCATGTGATCACAGGGGGAGCAGCACAATGTTTTATAGCAATAGCACTTAGGCTTATATATAAATAAATAAATTTATTGTCATTGTACCTGTATACACAGTATACCCATACAGCAAAATTCACTTAACACCCAAAGACCAGGCCCAACACACATAACAATCCCCAAACACATTCCCACCCACCCACCCACACAACACACCAAGTATATACTACTTCACAGTGCTTTATAGCACTATTTACAGAGTTAGCATATTGTCCCCAACAATATGGGTCCTCGGAAGGATGGAAGGCTGAGTCAACCTTGAGCCAGTGAGGATTGAACCCCTGGCAGTCAGCAGAATTAGCCTACAATACAGCATTCTAACCACTGCGCCACCACGTCTTATGATGGCCAGAAGTGTTTTAGGGGCCATAAAGCATTCTTTCTGAGGCAACTATAATTTCAAATAGTTGTTAAATAACCAGTTGTAAATTGAGGATTACCAGTAATATCAAAAAATACAGGGCGCTGATGAATCAAACTGGAAAAAACAGTGCCTACAGTAAACCCAGCTCAACCCTGCCAAGACAGAGTGACTGTGGGTGCCAGCATCTCAGTTCCAGGAAAATATTCCATTGTTGGCTATAGGGAGTGAGGTGTTGCCCCCTGTAGAAAGGGCGCGCAATTTAGGGGTCCTCCTGGATTCACGGTTGACTTTGGACAATCATGTAATGACTGTGACCAGGGGGGCATTTGCGCAGATTCGTCTGGTGCGCCAGTTGCACCCCTACCTGGACTGCGATGACTTACGCACAGTCACTCATGTGCTCGTCACTCCCGGACTGACTACTGCAATGCTCTCTACATGGGGCTGCCCTTGAAGACCATTCGGAAGCTTCAGCTGGTGCAGAATGTGGCTGTGCGGGTAGTGATGGGAGTGTCCCGACATTCTCATGTTACACCCCTCCCGCGGGACCTGCATCGGCTACCAGTTGCCCTCCGGATGAGATTCAAGGTGCTGGTAATTACCTATAAAGCCCTACATGGCTTAGGCCCAGGATACCTGGAGGACCATCTGCGGCCAGCAACAGCTCCCCATCACCCAGTGCGTTCTCACAGGGAGGGCCTTCTTGGGGTCCCGTTGGCCAGAGAGTGTTGACTGGTCACTCCCAGGGAGTGGGCCTTCTCTGTGGGTGCACTTACTCTGTGGAATCAGCTCCCCCTGGAGCTCCGGGTGGCTCCTGACCTTCGCTCCTTCCACCATGATCTTAAAACATGGCTATTTGGCCTGGCTGGACTGAAGGGGTTTTAAATGTGATTTTAATGGGTTTTTATATCTGTTACATTTTACAACTGAATTTGTGTATTTATTGTTGTGAGCCGCCCTGAGTCCTTTGGAGAGAGGGTGGTGTACAAGCCCAAATAATTAATAAATAAATAAATAAATAAATAAATAAATAAATAAATAAATAAATAAATAAATAAATAAATAAATAAATAAATAAATAAATAAATAAATAAATAAATAAATAAATAAATAAATAAATAAATAAATAAATAAATAAATAAATAAATAAATAAATAAATAAATGGTATTCATTTTTATCCTGAGTAGGAGAAGCAACTTAAATGTATGAACATGAAAAATCAGTTATTTATTGTAATCTTTAATTCTGAACTAATTTTAGCTGATCACTTACAAGCTAACCTTCCGTGAATGGCTCTCTTTATTCCCATTGCTTTTTTGATCAACTGTGTTATTTGTGTTACGAGAAGAAGATGGTAAGGTGGAAGTAGAGTTAAAAGCAGCAGTGCCACTGACATTGGTAGGACGAGTTCGGAAGGAATCGTCTGAAAGAATATATATATAACATTTCAGAAAGTCAGGTTATAATTAAATTAATTTGTTTCAGAGCTACAAATTTTGTTAGTTGTGTGAACTGATTATCAAGCAAGCATGCTGGCTTATATAATTTCTTGCATTTGGGGCAAAACTAAGAGCATTAGACACTTTAAAAACAAAATGAAGCCACTAAAAGAATTGTAATAAAATATTATTTTGAGGGAGATGAGCAATTAAGAAGTATGAAATATAAATAAATAAACAAACAAACGAATGAATGAAAAGTAACACTGCTTTCTTACCAGTAAATGAAAACATAGAATTCTTTGCTACTCCTGACACAGAAGTATAGCCTACTGAAGAACTTTTGCTGAAGGAACAAAAATATATATAATGGGAATGTTATGTTTACTTATTGTTATTAGGTTTTTTATAGTTTTTCATTTCAGAGATTTCAAGACAATTCACAATGTTACACAACATGGTAAAATGATAAGGAATAAAGTTAAAGAGGGAACAAACCTCAAGTTCACAATATAAATCAGAAATATAAGCAACTAGTGAGAAAGAAAATTTGTAACCTTCCACAAATAAGTCCCTGCCTTGCCCGGGAATTATTCAGGCATTTACTGGTAAACATTATAATGCCTTAAATAATTAACACAGTAGTATTCTGTGGAAAAAACATGTTTCAAGCATCCTGGCCCCTAAAATTGAGAATGTTTTAAATAATAGCCAACATGTTAAAGTGTGCCTTAATTTACAGAGGACTTTCCTCAAAGACATAGATGTGTGCACTCCTTCAGCTCAATCACAATCTAATTATATAGTAATAGTCCTCAACTTATCATCACAATTATACCTGGAATTTTGGTTATAAGTTGTGGTCATAACCTTTTTGCTTAACAATTGTAATCCTGGCTCTCCCAGTTGTAATCATAAATGATCTCATGGATTGTTGAGCAGACGGAATGAAATAGCTGTCTGCCAAAAGTGGGCAAAGAACGTCCTGCTGTGCATAAAAAAAAAAGAATGCCTGGCCTATGTTTCTCCAGCTCAGTGCAGGAGTTCCCCTCCCTCAAGCCGAGCTTCATTTCTGCAGTATTCTGCACCCCAGCAAATGAATGAATGGAGGGAAGGAGGAAATCCTTTGGCAGGCAACAATAGCTTACAACCTTTCCTGGCAGTTTCCCCATTGATTTTTTCTGGGAAGGCCAGTAGAGAAAGTTGTAAATAGTGATCACATGACAACCCATCACAGGAGTTCCTCTCCGCTTCCTTCATGGAAGGCAACCACTGACTGGGCTGGAGAAAGGAAGCTTAGATCTTCAGGATCCAAACTTCTTTCTCTGGCCCAGCATGGTGGTTCTCCTTCTTTCTGTGTGCAGGAAGGAACTGCTGCCCTGGGCTAGAGTAAGAAAAATTGAAACTTCAAGATTTGAGCTCTCTTTTTGGGCCTGTCACAAGAGTTCCCCTCCCCTCCTTATGTTAGCTTTTCAGTCTTCAGAAACATCTGTTTGCTAGCTTTTAAAAATATAGATGCATTTAGCCCATTCCATTTTTTATCCACTTAATTTTTAAAGTATAGCACATCACTCAAAGAACAAATTTTTTCAGCCCTCCCTTCACCAAAAGAACTGTACATTTGAACTGGCAAACCGAATATTATTCTTCTATAATGAGCAGCTATAGTGTAGCTTGTATATTACAGTTATGAACCTAACATTACAGAAAACGAAATATTATATACCTGGGGCATTTGTCAATGTTGCCATATTTTGACTGCAGAGCTTGACTACTGAAAGACTGACTTCGAACCAATTTAGACTTTTTTATTTCTTTGCCTAAAAGAAAAAAATAATGAATATAGCTCTTTTTTAGCAAATATATAACTGCAAGTGCAATCCATAATCTGCCAATGAGTAATGCTAATAGGCATGATGAATATGTGGTGTGGTTTTTCTGGAAACCATGGTTATGTTCCAAAAACCATTATCTTCACTGAACATAAAGGTCTAGTTATTAATTTTATGGAATTCTGACGAGACATATGATCTAATTTCACGGAATACAAGTTAACCATACAAGAAGTGATTATCAGAATTCGAAATCCCATTATTTACATTAATATACTGTGCTATCTTTACCATCTTGAGCTCCTGGAAAAAGGTGGAAAATATATACATTTCCATCATATAATTCCCCCTTTCAGGGTAAACAAGCTTAAGAAAAACACATACAATGAATTAAAATAATAAACGAAAGAAATTAAAGATAGAAAAGAAGGAGAAAAGTATCTGCAAAACCTGGACCAAAAATGAGATCAGTACTACCTGGGGAGACCTTCTCCCCCCAAAAAATTAGTTTGAAATCAGTAGATTTCTAAATACGGTAGTACATTCACCCACATACATACACACATACACACCCCATCATTTACTCTTTTTAGAGGTATTATATAGAGTGCAGAAAAAGAGTTCAAATCAGAAGAGGGAAAATGGAAGTATGAGACAAGAAAAAACTGAATCTAGTTCACATATCCATATCTTTCTTTCAATATCTATAACTTTCAATAACTTTCTATCTTTGCAAATCATCCTTACTTCCACCATTTTCTTATGCTGCCTTTTGTTCTTTAAACTTTTCAATTCTTTCTTTTTGAGGATCTCATCAACTCTTGCCTAATAAAATATTCTTAGTCATCTCCTTTGCCCTAGCTCATTCATTGTTTCCCCCACAGATTTGTTTACAATTCATCCCCATTTGTTCTCTCTGTATTACCAAAACACCTCAACTGTGTTTTTCATAGTGGTCACTCACTTTTGTTATCAGCCCACATTTGTTTATCCCCCAGTAATTTTTGGCCATATCTCTACTTTTACTATAACATGCTTTTTATGCAATATATTCTCACTCCATTCACCTTATTTTTAAGTTTCTCCTGCAATAACTTCCATATAAAAAATAGATAAAAGCACGCTCTTATAGATAACTATTTTGAAGATTTTTAAACATTTAATTCCTCAATGATTGCTAGAAACTCAATATTATCTTTCCAGCTGGGGATGCTAGGGCTCAAATGGACTAATTTACAAAATACGTCCAAAATTCAGGATCCATGATTCACATGAAATTGAAGTTTGGCAAATTTTATGAAACATTTTATAACAAAAAAATCGACATCAAGCATTTTATGACATAATAAAACATTTCATACAACATTTCATGTGGTCCTCTCCCAATGTTTGGCTGTGCTATATAGTTCAATGTGGGCTACTTTCAAGGTAGATACATTTCCGAATATCTTCCTGAATTTTTAAGAGTATTTCCAGTGCAGGTATATCTTTAATGCCTTCTACAGATCATCTGACACAATATATTGTGATGTTTTTCTACTTATTCCCTTATGTCCTTCGCAAAATAGATTGGATTTTTAAAAATTGTGTAGAAGAGATTTGTTTCTTACTTGCTGAAGCACCTGAAGGGTTTCCAGGAACAGACATTGGGATAGTTTTGGCCAAAGCTGATGATGCTTTACTGTCTCTACCTAAAACAGAAGTTATTATATGCACTGTACAAGAACAAACTAATATTCCTACTATTTTAAATTAAATGCAATTCATCAAATAATGCAAGCATTAATTATCACTTGTATCATCAAGTGCCATATTTTGAACCTCACCAAAATGTAACATATTTTTTTTACAGATACTGCAAAAAAATAGGCCATCGTTTAATACAATCTTTAGTGCTTAAATTAAGTTCTTTATCAGAACAATCAGCAATCAAGTCTTTCAACTGAAGAGTTAATCCATAGAGCTGATGCATGAAATAAGCGCAATATTGTTTGTTTCTACACTTAAGAGTGGCATGGTCAGCTTGCTGGTAGAGCAAATCTAGAAACAAGTATTTTTAATGCTGGCTTTAGGACAATCATAATGCAAAACAGAAGGAATTAGCCTCATATTTCTCTTTCTTTTACTTCTTGGAGTGATTTTTTTCAACTTTCTCCCATCGTTAATGATGGCTTCAAGGTGCTAGTGTGCAAAAGTATAGTGTACTTAATATAAATAATGTAATGTTATATTTTATTTCTTTTCTGTTGTAACTTTTTACTCATTTTTAAAGCAGTTATTTTTATTATGTATTTATATGTTTTGTTTCTTGATAAAAATTCAAGTTTTTGTTGAAACTTTTCCTAGAAAATAAGAACTGGGTCTTTTCCATATTGTAAGTTTACAGTTCCTACTTCAAATATGCTAAGAGTCAATCTATAAAAGTACACACTCCTATGACAAGGAAACAAACCAACAAAAATCACAGCCACTTACGCTTCTTTTCATAAATTTTATCACTCATATTTGAAGACCTGGTCTCATTTTGCTGTTTCTCTTTTTCTAATTGTTCCTAGTAGGGAAACAGTGTAATAAAAGTGTTAATGGAAAAATTAAATCTGGATTAATAGGCTGCAGCTGTAATGCTAGCATGTTTTTTTGATCTGTCTAGGTTCAAGAAACTTGCTTTGTATTATCAATGATAAAAGAATTGTTTGTTCATAATACCATATATATTGGTGCAGAAGCTGCCAACTTCCCCTAAAAATAAAGCCATAAATATATAAATAAGCTCTCCTCTGATGCTATCACACTGTTTAGTTGCTTTCTCTCTGAAAAAGAAGACACAGCTGTAAAATTCTAGGAGAGTACCCAAATTGGGAAGAACCAATTGTTTCTCTGAGTAGATGTTCTACTTGTAGAGATCAATAATTTCTCCAAAGTAACCTTGATTTAGACCTAAAAGGTCTCAATTTGATACATGACATAATATCTAGAGTTGTTAAAAGAGACAGTGTAATTATACTCTGCAATTTTCTGGTTATTAAAATCATGCCTATCATGAAAAAAACCAAGTTGTCCTAAATAGCAAAGTAAACTAATTTCACCAAAGGATGAAATGAAGAAATATATAAAGGTAGAAACTGACATCTGATCATCTGAATCTGGAAGCAGAATATCATGGGATGAGATTTAGGGGTGGGCGGCTCCACAGTAGAAATGTTCTATGCCAGAGCTGACTATGAATTGATGTTGCTCTTAGGCAAGCCACTATGATTTCATTCATTCATAACTTGAGAATAATGTTGACTACATTTTAGGATTATTGAGATGATGTAACGTGAAGTGTTATTAACACCTCATATCAGTTATTATTAGTATCAAACATATGGTGATGTATTTCCTAATGCATTTTCTCTTCACAGCAGTCTGAAATTTATCTGTTCAAGGCAAGCTACATCCAACATTCAATGTCTTTTTGCACCAACATTTCCCCATATCTACATGGATATATTTTCCCTCAAGAATCAGATAAATGTGTAAGATTTTTTAGAGCATTTTTAACGCAAGTTCATAAAAAAATAATTGTAAACCTTAGATTTCACTGGTAATTTGTATGATAGTCAAGTAACACCTTTTTCATGCAATAAACATACCATTTCCAAAAGAAGTTGTTCCTCTCTTTCTTTCTGCTGATCCAATAGGTCATTTTCATAAAACCTCTTCTGAAACTGTTCAAATGTGAAATCAGAGGATCAGCAATCATGCTGGAGGTTTCAGCATATTATTACTGCTATAATTTTAGTTTATACTTACGGCATCTAAAGAGGTATCCATTCTGTCAAGTTCTAGTACCATCTATTAAAAAAATTAGTATTATTATTATAGTTCTGCCATAACTGTTTTAAAAGAATCTCAAATGGTTTCGATTTCCTACTAGCAATTTTAGAAAGGACATGGGCTCATCCAGAGGATAAGATATTAGGCTAGCTTAGGAACTGGGGTGCCTATTTATTAGAAGCCTGTAACATTCTTTCAGTAGAAGTTTACTGATCATAATATAAGAGTCTTCTAATTATAAATGCACAATTTTGAACTATATATGATCCAAAGGAAACCTCTTTACCACCATCTCAGCTATAGCACAAGTTCATTATATCTATACGCTTCTATAATTTATAGTAAGATCATTATATTTGATTTATCTCAGCATGAACAGAATTAACTATTTTTAAGAATTATTATAAAAATATAAGAAAAATATTGAATAACAAAAGAACCTTACATACTTTTTTAACAATATTCAAGACGTCTTTATCTTTTTCCTCACATAGAAGTTTTCTTACACTCATTTCTAGCTGCTGCAGTAAATGTTTGTCTGTGGGAACCTTGAGAGTTGACTTCACTTTTGGTAATAAATAACAAAGCTTCATTCTATATAGGGAAATAATTTATATATACTAGATTAAAAAAAACCCCAGAACTATGCAAATTGTGAAGTGATAAATAATATTGAAGTAAATAAAGAGTATGCTCTAAAGCCTTAAAAGAAGAGTTAAAGCCCAGTAAAAATGATAGTTGCTAAAATAGACAGGATTGATAACTAGGAATTATCCTTATTATCTGAAAGAGATCATTTGTTTATGTTGGCTTCATATTATCTATGGAATTGTGAAGAAGACTGTCCAGATTCTGTTATGAATAGAAATTCTTCATACTGTTGTCTGTTTCCTTCATGGACCTTTAGGCAAGGTTATGCAAATCCGATTTTCATTTTTCTGCTATTTATTGTACAGAATTTATATGTCTAAACATTTTAGAGATTTTTTAAAAATTTTACTTTTATTTTATATTTTTTTATTCCACCCTTACTGTTTTTATAAATAAGGGGGCAATCATATCTACTCTTTCCTTCTCCTATTTTCCTCAAAACAACTCTGTGACATGAATTGGGCTGAGAGTATGATTGCCTCAAAGTAAACCAGCTGGATGGACCAGATGAACTAGAGATGGACAGATTCCTTTAGGATGAAGACATTTTTCCTATTATAGAGGACAAGCATACTCTTACATCAAGTATGATTTTAACTGCCAAACAGAATAATATTTTCCCTCAGTTATCAATCATTTTCAACACATGCTCCAAATGTTTGATTTTCTGCTTGCAGACCTCTGCCTCAATGGAACAACCTATTTTATCTGATTCAGGATTGATTAACTTTTCTTGCTGCTCATGATACTCTCCAAATCTGTAATTCAAATCTGTTCATATTTTTTAATTTGCTCTTCATCAAGCTTTCATAGACAAATATTACCATTAGAAAAAACACTATTTTAACCATTTTGATTTTTGTTATCACAGAAATATTCTCACCCTGAATTTGTCTCCATCATCACCTTCCTGTAGTTCTCCAGCACACACTTTATCATTACCTCTTCTTGAGCTCAAGAAAACAATTCTATCTACCATCTTTGCTTCTTTACTAACAGTCATGAATTCACTAACTATGGCATTTCACACTGCTTTGACTTCTTCATGCTTTGTGCTCTCAGTACCCTACAAAGCCTGCTGGGCCTAATTTCTTGACCACTGAATTATTGATCAGTTTCTAGAGCCTTCAGTTTCCACTTTGACTTTCATAATGAGTTCTTCTAAATCTGTTTTATTTTAGTATAACAAAGTGCTATCATTTGCATATTTCGTTCAGCCTTCTGTTTCCATAGCAGACTTCCTAAGCTACTTACTATATGTGTCTCTAAATGAAGCTTTTTCCTCTTTTAAATCACAGTCATTCCTGTCAACTGGAGAAATTTAGGATTTGTACTCAAAAACCTAAGGCTACTGTGCAACAACAAGTTTTACTCTTGTCCCAATACTTTTGTTAATTACAATGTTTTTATTTTATTCCAGAGAATTTCATGGAAACTGTTACAAATGATTTCCAGCTGTATAATTGCTCCGCCACAAACCCAACATTTTATGGGTAATTTAGATATCACTGTCTTTATCTTTCAATTCTCATATTTTCTCTTAGCTTCTTCTGTTTTCTTAGCATTAAAAAAAACTAAAGGAGGATAGTTGGGATAGCTTTATAATGCTTTCCAATTAACATTAATAAAAATAAATCCATTCATCTCTCTATAAACGTCTTCTTTAGTCCTGTTCCAGCTCAGTTTCTTCTTCATGCTGACAAAGGCACCAAATTCGGAAATTATTTATATATATGTGTGTGTGTGTGTGTGTGTGTGTATGTGTGTGCGCGCGCGCGTGTGTGTGTGTGTAGATCTTTGGTTATTCGGGTCTTCTCCCGCGTAAAATTGGAAGTGTCTTGGCGACGTTTCGACGAAGTCTCATTCGTCATCTTCGGGCTCGAAGCACGAAGCCGAAAACACCAGCCCGAAGATGACGAATGAGACTTCATCAAAACGTCGCCAAGACACTTCCAATTTTATGTGGGAGAAAACCCAAATAACCAAAGACCTACATACAAACACCCGCGAAAACCTCAGAATGAATATATATATACATATATATATATATCACACACACACACACACACACAGAGTAAATAAGAATGAGATACAAATCTTCAGAGTTTTAATATATGAATTCTATTCCAGGAATAAGGGCAATCTGCATTAAATGGCAATACAAAGCAATCTGAATAAATCGAACTGTTTTATTAATTGAGTATAACTTATACAGTACCTCACATTTGCTACTGGATCATGTGTAAGTTCAAGCACAGGAAGAAAGAAGTATTCACAGAAAAATGATTTGGAAAAGAGTTCTATGATGAATTCACAGGTATCTAAAAAACGTAATCTGTTCCAATAGCTTTTTCCTTGGCCCAGTTCTGGAGAAAAAAAAATACCACTGATAGGTTATTATTTTGATAAAGAAATGAACAGAAATCCAGTGCTTAACTATCCCAAAAATGCTTGTTAATATTCTCAAATATAATGTAATGGTGTTTTACCAGCTCATTAGAGTAATTATAAAATATGCTTTAGGTAATTTTTATAAAGCTCTAAATTGTACAGCTAAGAAGCAGAAACGTCCATCAGAAGTCATACAGGATGGCTATCTCTCGGTAGGGCACTACTACTGGAACAGCTCCCCACATCAGCATTCCAATTGCTTTCTGCCTATGCTCTCTACCCTACAGAACAGCTGTTAAACATTTGTATTTAAATGTGACATTTTTATTGGTGTACTGGAAATGGTGCTGCATCGTATAAACGTTTTAAATATTATTGTGAAGCACCTGAATATGAGTTGTGATGGTAAAGTTGCATACAAGTATATGAAGTTAATGCAGCTGAAATCTTTATCGTGGAAAACATGTATTCTATGGTAAAATTGGGGGCCTTCCTCTCTCATCCACAAGAGCTTTCCCCTCTTATGCACAGTGGTTTTCACTAATATCCCATAACTTCCTCATGATAAAGAGGACATCAAGACTTACGTTCAATCAATTTCTGGATGACCTCATATCTCTGTTCTTGCTTACGATTATATCGTAAGTATATACATAGTGTTCGAGCAGCTGCTCTTTGGACAGGTAGGACATTCTTCAAGAGAGGAAAAATATATTTCATTCTACAATATATATATAAGTAATAAAACATTCAATTTGTTCACTGATGAGGAAATAATTATTTAAGATAAAAAGGCAAAATAATAAAGCATCAATAAAATGTTGCAGAAATGAGGTTGAGATAAATTCAACTTAAGGCTGGTCATCTTCAAAATTTGAAGTATGAACTTGTATTTTTTCAAAAGTGGTATGAAGCCAGACTATTAATTAACAAATCATTTGACAACTAGTCTAGTTTTTATTGAATATATTATCTTTTGGTGCTTGCTTTGTATCTTTCACCAGCAAACACATTCTAAAATCACTTAATTTTTCCTACAGGAAAATAACCCCAGGAAAGGGGAAAACAAGCATGTTTTTATTCTGTTAATGAACATCTAAACCAGGTTATGGGGTAGTGATGGGGGGAGCACATTATACATATGCAAAAGTCAGGGTATTTCATTTGTTATTGCAATGACATTATTTGCAGATAGGCAAACTGTACTGTATGTGCGTTTGTGAATCTGGAATATGCAGCATGCAGTAAAAGGAGATGTACATATTTTATGTCTTGATATAGCTTCTTTTTAAATCAGTATATTTAGATGCAAATTTGAAAGGGTTTTTTTTTTTTGCCACCCTGGACAATTATTAGAGTTTAGATTATATTCTATATACAGTACATGGAACAGCTGACATTTTTATATTTAATTTTGTAAAATCAATTGGATTTTTCAGTAGTTAAAAATAAACACATTCAAGCTCAATAAGAAGCATCTATTAAGTTTCAGGGCAGAAATTCACTTGCTTTCTTATAATTTATTTAACTGGGTTTATACACCATGGCAAGCAGAATTGTAAGTGCATATTTCCTCTCCGTAATTTGGAATAAAAATGAAGCTAAAATATAGATCATACAAAATATAATCAATAAAATTGTGTATACATAATCATGGGAGTAAAATGCAATTGATTAGAAATTTCCACTGCTAGAGAGACAAACAAACCTTTGAGACCCCGGGACCTACTTGAACCGCTGCCTTAATAAACCATCTGAATATTAAAAAGGAAGAGACCATAAAGAAGTTGTGAGAAATGCCAAATGACAAGGGGGAGCAATAAAGCAAGTGTGCTTCTACAGAACCCACGACTGATAGTCCCTGAGACAGGCAACGTGAAGAAACCCTACTCTGCTTAATCTTACCAGGTGGGCAGATTTATTAGAAGAAGGTGGTCCCATAGATATCCAGGTCCTGAACAATAAAGGTCTTTAAAGGTGACAGCGAGCATCTTGAATTGCAATCAGAAACCAACTGATAACAGAAGCCACATAAATATTTTTTCAACTGAAGTATCATTTTTTCCCATGGTTTTTCAGGTTTTTAAATTTGGCAATGTATATATTTTAATCTCTTGGAAAATGTTTTAAGACAATGTCATATACTTTAGAAAGAAATACAGAGAGAAGGATCATTGAGAACTCACATTTGTCATAATGATTGTCAGCATTCTGTGCAAAAAGCGGTAATAAATCTGATCACTTGAGATGACATGAGGCAAGCAGGCATACTTTTGTAGTAGCTTCTCATGTGTCCTCCATTTTAAAGAGGTTGCTGCCCTCTGTTCAGCTCTTGTTAGTGCTGGAATTAACTCTGGAAAATTTAACAGCTGAAAGGGGAAAAACATGTTTAGGTATAGTTAGCATAAGATATATCACACATATTAAATCAGAATCACCAAAATACAACATGGTTGCGATACAATTTCTCAACCACTCCAATATCCACATCACTGAATTCTGTATCAAAGTTTTCAAATTATCTTTGAAACTTACATAAAATGCATAAAGTCAAACTCTGATTTAACTAACATGTGAGTTACTGATCCTAAACTGTAAACTGGGGTTTCCGGTCACTATTACTATCTGTAACATGCAGGAGAATGCCAGAGCCTCAAAACCTCAGCTGACACCAGTCGAGCAAAGGAGGCGGATCCTAGGAAAATTTAAAGTGATATACACTCAGTCTCTGGCTAATACACTGTTCTAAACCCATGCTTTGGATTCTCTAAGCAGCGTGCTGGAGAACTGGAGTTTCCGGTCACTATTACTATCTGTAACATGCAGGTGAATGCCAGAGCCTCAAAACCTCAGGAACTAGTCCATTCAGATTTTGCTGTATAGCTTTTTTTAGTTCATCATTTAGTTCATTTATAATTATCAAGGGAGTACCAATAAAAAACTACAAGCACTTGAGATTACTTCTTCTGACTCTTGCTTACTTCTATCCCTTCCTACGTTCATTGTTCTAAATTATATTTTGTTTTCTCTAATGCCCCAAGGATATTACCTGTCCTGGGAGACATACAGACTATCAAAGCTTTCCCCACAACATTGAAAATAGGGTACTTACTGTTTACTCTCCCTCTGCATTAACCTAATCACAGCCTCACAAATGAAAGCAGAATAGTAACAACTTTCAGGTGCTTTCAAGGTAAGAAAAATGCTAGATCTTAAATAAGTCTAAGATTATAAAATAGGATTAGATAAAAGCCCACCCCTACCCTTAGTATGTCTTCCGTGCTTCCTCACCATTATGGTTAATTTTAATTCTAATTTGATGTCTATAAACATTTGTTTTGCTATTTTATATTGGTATTTTTCCTGATTGATTGTAAGTCATCTAAAGTTGCCTTGGCAAGATGGGCGACATACAATTTTAATAAATAAATAATGGACATTCTTGTTGTTTAAAATATGATTCTGCTGGCAGACTCATCTACTTTACCTTGTTCTCTGATCCACTGTTTTCTCCTCCAGTAGACAGAAGTTCAAGAATTTCAGGAAGGTGATTTATTAATGCATCTATCACCTAATTAAAAGACAATAGATTACTTACATTTCCAAAACCTATCTACCTAGCTAGCTGTTTTGAGTGCAGAATTGCAGACAGAGGAAAGTATCCTGATCTAACAGCCTGCATAAGGCAATGGTAATGTTGTTTGAAGAAGCAGGGTGCAGATAGCAAAGAGTATGAATTTGATGGAGAAAGAGTAGATCAGTTAGCAATAAAAAGGAAACTATTGCTTGAGTCCAAATGATAGAAGAGGACCATGAAAACAACTCAGAAAGACACTCTCCTAGATTACATGAATATAAAAAAGGGAGGAGGGGAAGCACAAATGTGGTACTATAGTCAATTGAAACAAAATTATTTCTTAGTCTTCCATGGAGCCTATTTCTTGGCCTGGTCTGCTTCCACACAGGGCTGACAAAGGGTATTTGGAACCATCCATTGCTGCAGACCCATTCTTATATGTAAAATACTAGGAAGTAGTAGAGATAGTTCATGTACTATCATATGAGTTCATGTACTATCATATGAATTTAGGTGTTAGTTCGTCTCTAAAATGCCTTGCAGCAGTGGCATACAGTTCCAAGTATTGGACCATCTTACCAAACACCACTAGTCAAGAGTCTTTATTTATCATATATTCCCACTTAAAACTGGGGGAGAATCTTCCATGAAATCTAGTTGCATAAACACACAGAGTGACTTATCTATTCAGCGCTTCTCCTAATCCTTTCCTGATTTAAGCCACACTTCTGCAATATTCATCAGAGAAGATAAGTTTAAGAGGAAATACTATAGTACTCTTAATATAGTTGTTCTGCTTTCCAGGATTTAAAAAAATATTAGAAATTACTTCCCTTCTGTTTTCCTAGTCAGAATATTCACAGTCCATTTCCTAGTCTGAATACCTTATGCCTTCCTTGCATAACTTTGTCTTCTATTTTCTCACTCCATACATTCTGATTTAACATTTAACATTCTGATTTGCTGATTTCTGCAGCAAAACTGAACCAATCATACTAAAGGGAATCTTACTTAGCACTAATCAGACTAATTGAACCTAAGACATAGCAAACTGGAATGAGATCAAAATATTATATATGCTTTTGAAGAGTGATTTCTTTTGCAAATTCAACTTTAGACATTAGTTACCCCTTATCACTTTCAGATGACTTTACAATGACATCATTCTCTGTCCTTTATGTCTAGGATCATGAGACAAACAGCTATGATTCATCCTACGTTTTGATACATCAAGAATTTATTCCTTTAATAAATATAACTTGGAATAATTGTGAATTATCAAATATAAACAACGAATAGGTCATTACCTCTACTGATTCATCCTGCAACAGGGCTATCATTTCTTTATGTATTATATACACATCAGTATTTAAAAGCTTGGCAACCTGGAAAATCACAAAACAATATACAGATATTAGTCCTTTTAACCTATGTTTTATGTTTTAAAACAAAACTTGAATAGTACCTTAAACAGGAAACGAAGGCATAGACGAAACCTAAAATGCCAATACCCATACTTTAAGGCTATTGAGGTCATGTCCTTTTCTTACTATTTGCAATATAATATTATGTTGATAAAAACATAGAAAAAGGAACATACTAGCAACTGTGTGCTATGACAATAACCTCTTAGAAATAGTTTGCTAGTTTATATAATCCAATATTTTGAAAAAGAAATTTTGCATAGATTTTGCCATGTACTTCCTACTAATGTAAAACACAGTTAATCAGATTCTAAATCCCAGATGTATTAAGTATTATTCTGTCTTCTGATTTGACAAAATAGAGAAAAAAATGAACATTATCCATGTTTTCTAGGAGTCTAAAAGTTCATTAAGAGAGAGAACAGTCTTATCCGTCTTGAAGGTAGTAGTCTGTGGAAAAATTATTAAAGAAAGCATTCTGTATTATGCTATTGTGTAATAACAAACCTTTCTTCATTGGGTAAAGTGTTTAAGTAAGCAACAAATCTGACATAGATTACTTACACCCATTTCAGATCAATTACTGCACTAACTTATCAAAATGCTTGACTGACAGGAGAACTGTATAAATGAAATTCTGCTAACTCCCCTAGACATTTTAACAGTTTTCAACATTAATGTCCATATTATCATGTTGGATTGATCTATATGGCTTTATTTGTTTCTAATAGATACTTTTCAGTAGTAAAACAGAGGTTCTGTTTTGAGTCCAATATGACCTCCTACACTATTTAAAACTTAAGTGAACTGTGGGGATATATCTGGAGTATGTTGCCATCAATAGGCTAATTCGTTCTCAGAGAGTGAAAGTTAGTAAAAATTCTGGACAGGTTTCTGAAGTCAGCAAACTGCAGTTCTGCAATTTTATTGACAGGGGAAGTGAGATTAAATCTTCCCAAGGGGCTATTTTTTTCACAAGTACTGTATAAGTAAGCCAATAGACAATTAATATACATTGAAAGGATAGTGGGTGGAGTGCTAAGGATTCTCCTAAAGGTATATTTTCAATTACCACAATACAATGAAAAAAAACCCTAATTTTTATACTCAGGTAAATGAGCTAGTAAAGCCCTTTCAGAAAATTCAGTTAAAATGGTCTGATACCAATAAAATATGGAGACTCTATTTTATCATTAGGTAACGGAACTTATTATATGGCATGCTTATTCATGCTTTAACAAATTAAACAAGGGGCTAAAGTATTATTACAGAATAAGGGCTTGAAAGCACTGGAATAAAGTATATATTACAAACAATAAGAAATTAAAAGAGAAAATTTTGCAATTCATATTCTTATAACCTCTACATTGGATCACTGCAATGCACTCTACCTGGGACTGCCCCTGAAGTTTATCTGGAAACTGCAGTTGGTTCAGAAAATCAATTTAGCAGTATGATACATATTATGGATGCTGCATTGACTTTGAAATATGTTATTCAAGGTGCTGATATTTACTTTTTTATTTACATATCACAGAAGGCAATTTATATTAATTAAAAATATTAAAAACAGACAATTAAAACACCAGCATAATCCAAAACAAAGAATCCAAATAACAAACAATGATCATAATACATGTCTGACAATGCTAGGGCATCATTGGACAACTTCAGCTTCCAAATGTTCCATGAAATAACTCTTGTATTAATGGTTTTTTGAAAAGAAACCAGAGTTGCAGTAAGGGATTGTTATAGAAAGTGGAACCATCGCCATTCTCGATCTCACCTTTTGTAAGTGAGTTTCCTTCAACATTTCAACAGGAATGAGCAAACTAGATACAGAACAGAACAATAGATTTGGAAGAGACTTTGGAGATCTTCTAGTCCAACACCCTGTACAATCAGGAGACCCTATACCAGTGATGGCTAACCTTTTTGCCATCGCATGCCAAAAGCGGGGGGAGTGGGGGGGTCGTACACGTATGTGCCCACACCCATAATTCAATGCGCCTCACCCCCGTGCATGTGTGTGCGACCCCTCCGCGCTTCCCCTGCTTTTGGCACGCGATGGCATGGTGGGCCCAGTAGGCCCGTTTTTCGCCTTCTCCAGGCTCCAGAGCCTTTCCAGGAGCCTGGGGAGGGCAAAAATGGCCTTCCCCACCCCCCCAACCCGGGCCCTCTGGAGGCCAGAAATGGCTTGTTTGCTGACTTTCAGTGGGCCCAGAAGGCCCAAAAATCAGCTGAAGTTGAGCTCGCATGCCCACCAATATGGCTCCACATGCCACCTGTGGCACACAGGCCATAAGTTTGCCATCATGGCCCTATACCATTCAAGACAAGTGGCTGTCCAGACTTTTCTTAAAAGCCTCCAGTAATGGAGCATCCACAACCTCTGCTGGTTAACGCTGGTTTCTCACTGTTCCTTAGTTCTCCTCAGCTCTAGGTTGCTTCTCTCCTTCATTAGTTTCCAACCATTTTTATTGTCTTGCCCTCTGGTGCTTTGGAAAATAGGGTGACCTCCTCTTCTTTGTGGCAGCCCCTCAAATATTGGAACACTGCTATCAGTTGGTTCTACACAGAGGAAGAGATTCTGCAAGTGGCTAGGAGCTATTTCTTTAAAAATCAAAACCAAACATCTGGTACAATGTATTTTGCAATCTACTGGAAACCAATGCAGCACCTGCAATATACAGTCACATGGCTGCAATGGCTCTCATCCATCTCTATGTGCTGTTGCATTCTATATTGGTTGTTGTTTTTAGATAGCATTCAGGGCATTCCTGGAAGAGAGGCAATTAGGCAAACATCTCCTGGGAGAGAGTTCCATAACTGAGATACTGCTACTGTATTACTGCAGCTATTGAAATGTTTTAAATAAATAAATAAAATAAGATGGGCTACTCTCGACAATCACAACATGAAGCAACTCTATCAAAAGGACCCTAGGTAGGTTGTTGAAACTGATCTTAGGCTGCATATTCAACAGCAATAGCAATAGCACTTAGACTTATATACCGCTTTACAGTGCTTTATAGCCTCTCTAAGCAGTTTACAGAGTCAGCATATTGTCCCCAATAATCTGGGTCCTCATTTTACCCACCTCGGAAGAATGGAAGGCTAAGTCAACCTTGAGCCTGGTGAGATTTGAACTGCCAAATTGCAGTCAGCAGAAGTAGCCTGCAGTACTGCACTCTAACCATTGCGCCACCGTGGCTCATGGTTCTATAGGGAAACAATCTTTTAAGAAGTACTTTTAATAGGTTAAAATGTGATATTTTAGATAATTATAAACATGTCAAAATAAGATTCTATATTTAAAATATGTATTAACGTTAAGTCAAACAGTGTTTCCATAACATACATTTCCTGACTTACTTCATAGAAGCTACTAGCCATAGTATGTCTAACTGGTACTTCAGGATCATGACAGAAACAGAAGAATGTAGAATACAATTCCAAATTGAAATTTTTGGGATCCACAAAAATCATCATGGCCTAGAAATATAAAGGATGTAATAGATAATAAAGGTTAGCACATATATGTCTACCCTCCTCCTCTTTCCTATATCCTCTCCAAAAATAACTGGCAGAAATAGAAATTATAATTTGTCCATTTAGCTGGAGTAAGCAACAATGGCCATCGAATCAGGCAACCCTTCCTCCTCCTTTTAATCTATCCTTTGTTAAAGAGTATGTTTAGCCCCACTAACCTTACTGATCTCTGATTTAGGAGAAAATGTATTTAAGAAGAAATAATATCTCTTTAAAATCAGAAAGAGTTTCACAAGTCTATCTTTTACACAAATTACGGATAGATAAACAAAAGAGCATTTCACTCACAGGTAAATTGTAAGCACAGTTCTTCCTCACTGATATGTATTTCTTTTCCTGTTCTAGGGTTTGCAGCTGAATCTGGTTGTCATTGTGCCCATTTTCCTGTTCTAATCCCAGTGTACAAAGCTTCTTATAGAACTCCAAAAATCGCAAATGCTGCTCTGGTGTAAAAATTCCTTTAAACAAATAAAATGCTTGTTCAATATTATATTTTCATAAATTGGTTAAATGACAGCCTATCAAATCATTGTGCTTATAGTAGCAGACATAATAAATTCAACACTTTAAATCTCTGCCATGCCAGGCAGTTCATTGACAATACTGGCAAATCTCATCGCCTCTTTCCCTAGTTGCCTCACACAACTGTAAACTTTACAGACTCCAAATATAACTTCTGAAAACACTTTCTATGTTAATATGAAAAAACACAGATTTGATTAAACTAAATATTTTATTTTCTATCACTTTGAAATATAGCATTTGCTGATCAAAGAACCATAAAAAAATAATCACCATGAACTTCTAATATGTTGAGGCTTTCCTTTCTGCACTGATCAAATCCACAATTTGTAGTACTAACAGCAACCTAATTCTTCTCCAAAATATCAAGATAAGAGTGACTGTATTCTATGTGATTTCACTTGCATATTTCCAAACATACAAGGCTTACATCCTAAAAGTATTATGAACTCCTGCTTTAGGGCTTTTCTATAATATATTAGAAGTATGTAATTACCAATGTATTATTGATCCCTGAGGGGGAAAGCCCTGACAGAACACATTCTAATTTGCTTTTAGATAAAACCTTAAAGCTAACTATTTCCCCATTTCATGGATAGTTACCTTGCATTGCTGAAGAGGTTTGCACATGCCAATGATACAATTTACTGTATGTTGTTGGGAGTTACATGGAGTCCAAGCTTGTTTGTTTGTTTGCAGATATTTCATTACCAGATTGGTGTATCTTCAGAAAACGCTATCTGGTTTGATAATGAAACATCTGCAAGCAAACAAGCAACCTCAGAGAACACCAAGGATTCTACAGTTCAACCCTGAGCTACGTATATTCTCTTCTGTGGGAGTTATACATTTCCAAAATATTAACCCATGATGGGCAGGTCATACATGAAGGGAAAAATACACTGGCGAAGGAAATAGCAACCCCCTTCAGTGTTTACCAAGAAATCTGATTAAACATATCATCCGAACATTAGTTCTACAGGTTGCATATAGCAAGCTATTGGGGAAAAAGCAGACACCAAATATTTGAGTTGCACTGGTCTTTGTGATGTGGCTGGATTAAAGATGAAAGGACAGTCAGCTGCTGATATCATTATCAAAAGGATAAATTGATGCTGCAAAAAATGTATAGTGAAATGTTGCATTCATGATCCGAGGCAAACTTGATGAAGTCTAGCAGAATCATAAGAATGAATACTGAAATACACCATTTCACATGAGAGGACATCAAAGCTTCTATTATGAACAAGAATACCACAGAAGATAAGGGAGCCAGAGTAAATACTTGGATACCCATGATAGAATTGCCTCTATTTGAATTCAGGGCAAGCCAATATTATCATGATCCAAGTCCAAACTCCAACCTTACTTTTAGAAGAAGCAGAAAAGTTCAAAAGTAACCTGTAACACTGTGTCAACGCAACACAAAAAATAGCATCTTACTAAGGAAGCAAAAGATAGGCTAAGAGAATATTACAAATATTCAGGGTTTCTTCCAATAATTTAAAAGACAACCTAACACATGGTCATTATCAGAGAGACAACCGCCAACATGAAACTGTCTATGTATTTTGCAAGCAAGTATGGACAAACTGTTCTGCCAGTCAAAACTATACATGGCTCTGACTGACAGATATGTTTAAGTCACTATTTTCAATGCTATTGTAACTTTAAAGAGTTAAACAAATGGTAGTTAAGTTGAGGACTATCTGTAGGTTGTCAGTAAGCTTCTGGACCCAATTCAAAGTGTTCGTAAATAACTATGATGCAGGTTTTCTTACATCCAGGTTTTCTTACATCCACTGAACAGTTCTATCTGTTGAGAACAAGTTTCCTTTCCTTTCAGCTCATTTCCCCTCCATGTAAAATTTGCAGGATGTGAATTAGACGCATTAGAAATCCATTTTGGTTTGGGTACTGGCAATAGAATTTTTTTTCAAAAGTATCTAGGAAATAACTGCTTGTTTGACACTATTTTATTTGGTATTTAATTATTTGGATGACTTTTAAGTGAATGTTGATAAATCATATATTTTCTAAACTATACTAAGTATTTATACTAAATACTAAATACTATAGAATGGAACGGAACGGAACGGAACGGAACGGAACAGAACAGAACAGAACAGAACAGAACAGAACAGAACAGAACAGAACAGAACAGAACAGAACAGAACAGAACAGCAGAGTTGGAAGGGACTTTGCAGGTCTTCTAGTCCAACCCCCTGCTCAGGCAGAAAACCCTATAACAGTGTTGGCAAATCTTTTTAGCACCGAGTGAACTTCCGGTTTCTAGTGTGTGCATGCGCACCAGCCACCTAGTCTTCCGGTTTCTGACTAGCTGGCCAGCGTGCATGAATGCACCAGAAACAGGAAGCTCAGCTTCCCGGCACACACATGCATGCCAGGGAGCTGCTCTTCCAGTTTCCAGCACTCCTGCACTCGTGAAGATTAGCTGGCCAGCACGCATGTGCACACTGGAACCCAGAAGAGCAAAGGGCAATGGCTGGCATGCCTGGAGAGATGACTCTGTGTGCCACTTGCAGCACAAATGCCCTAGGTTCGTCAACACTGCCCTATAACATTTCAGACAAATGGGTATCCAATCTCTTCTTAAAAACTTCCAGTGTTGAAGCATTTACAACTTCTGGAGGGAAGGTGTTCCACTGATTAATTGTTCTAACTGTCAGGAATCCCCTTAGTTCTAGGTTGCTGCTCTCTGTTAATTAAGTAGATGTTGATTAAAAATTCATACCAATACTATCATATCAAACATGATCTGGGGAAAAGTGGCAGATTTTGTCATTTAATTATATATTTCTTTATTATATTTAATTGAATATTAAGTGTTCTTTATTCCAGAAATAAGCATAATCAGGACTGCAGTGTTGAATGTTTCCAACCAAATATAAACAAATGCAGCACCCATAAAACTGTATTGAGAACTTTTTAGTCATACCATATAGTCCGTTACAAAGCTTCCCTAAATGAAAAGATAATGAAATCAGAATAGATTCATCTGCTTTAAAGGATTTTTCACAGAATGATTTCACTAATGGGAGAACAGTTTGACTTCTATCATCTGAAAAACAGAAAAGATCTGATTAGAAAGGGATGAATAATCAACACATGATTATTAGCATATTAGAAACAGATCATAACAGGTAGAAAAATAGCTGCAGAGCTAATGAATCTTACCTGCATCAAACATTTCTAACAGATTTACCAATGTTTCAAAAGCTGCAAGACGTACACTGCTGCCTTCATCCCTTGCCAATTCTACTAGTTCTGGAAGCACTACATTTTTTGTTAGTTCCGTTCTACAAAAAAAAAAAAAGCATTTATGAGTTTACTCATAATTGTCAACTACTATAGTACCCATACATTGGAAATAAGAGACGGCTTTCAATATGTATATTTTCTTAATCTATTTCTACAGAAAAAGAATTAGTTAATTAAAATCAATGGGACTAACTAGTAAGTAGAGTGTTTATTGCATTTAATTTCTCAGTTGTATACACAGTAAAATTTCACACACAAAAACAGTATAATTTACAGCAAAATTTATGTGTTAGAATTTGAATGCTGAAATGCTTTCAGTAGAGGTTTGTTCTAATTTGTCATCAGTTGAGTCAAAGAATTGTTGGAATTCCAGTTGGAGCAGTAAACTGCTACATATGAGAGCACATGAAAAAGTTGCTTCTCTATCTCTACCCTAACCCTAACCCTTGAAATAACTCCATCAGTCCTTTTATGGGAGAACCGTGTGTGTGTGTGTGTGTGTGTGTGTGTGTAGTCCAATGCTCACTGAAAGTCATGACTTATGGCATCGCCTGGAAAGTCAAGAGAATAAACAGGATGATAGAAAAATGAAATTCTAATTTTGAAAGCTCAAAACACATCCAAATTGTTTACAAATATGTTGAAAAACATAGAAACTACAACAGAAGGCTACAGTATGTCACTCAGTGCACTCAAGCACTAAACATAATGCAGAACCACTGATATACTGATATTGGGTTATGACTTTTTAACTAAATCTGAATTCACCTAATGGCAGCATAGTCACACTTTATTAACTGACCAAGATCATTTTAGTGATAATCTGAATTTGATTTTTTTTTCAGATATTCTAATCTTTATATCACATTGGCTGTGAGAGAAATAGCCCAGGATTCAAAGATGAATTTATTAACAATTGCAATTTAAGAAAAACATGCTTGACAGCAATAAGAAATTTTTTGCATAACATATCTAATATATCTTGGTTGTTTGTAAAAGAAAATCACTTATAATTGGAGTAAATAATCTGGAAACTTATATTATATGAATTCAACCTAACATATTAAATCAATCCAATTTAGAAACAGTGTAATATTTTACAACTCAATACAAATATTATCTGGAATTATTTTCACTGATTTATCAATTATGAATTATTAAGCTTTGCTCACCCTATTCCTTGAGCAATTAGTTCTAGCTGCCGGCACATGTAGGAACGAACTTCATATTCTACATCCTGGCAAAGAGATTTTACCAGGGGAAGGATTTCTCTTTTAATGCTAAAAAGGAAACAGTTACTTAAATTGTAATAGAAAAAAATGTTCTCATAATTTTGTCACATATATTTCAAAACTGTAATAAAAGAATTAAAAAACCTGATAATTATAATTTATATAATTGTTACAATACTGTATGTAATAACTATGTTTTTTCAATGTCTGAACAACAACACTACAATACATATAAAAGATAATTTACAAATGTTAAGAACATATAGGCCACTATAACATCATAACAATATTTAATAGTGAAATACTAGAAGCACAAATGTTAGCAAATAAATAGAACTGCAAACTCTAACTATTTTATCAGTATTAAAGATATGTAAGTAGATACATAATTGGGAAATGTATCAAAAATTCTAAATTTCTGAACAGGCAATATAAATGATACAGCATGAATTTCATCTCTGTTCAGACCAGGCTGATCTGAAAAAATCATCTAGAAAATCAAGGTATTATTAGAGTTGAACCAAATGCTTTAAAACTCACAATTTACATCAGAAACAACAGAAGGTTCTTGAGAAGATAAAATTTATTTTGAAAACCTGTTTCTTTACGGGTCATTTTGTTCTCCCTCATTTGCTCATTTTGTTCCCTCATTTGTTCATGGAAGTCTTTTGATTGGCATCAGGATGAAGGCAAGCATTCTTTGGACATTGCTTTCATAGAATCATCACAGAACAAAATCTGACTGGCTACTTGGCATCATCCTGAAGTCAAATCATATTTTGATCAACGCTTTCTTCTTTCCCTTGGGCACACAGGAAAAAAAGGGACAAGTCAAAAAATCTACCCATATCAGTGGTGGGCTGCCCCCAGTTCGGACCGGTTCTATAGAACCGGTAGTAAAACCGACGGGAGGCTCCGCCCACTGACCCTGATGTCATCAGAAGTGATCTGCACATGCGCAGGTGCATGTGCGAGTGAAGCGAGCGCGCGTGCAATCCCGTTGCGAACCAGTACTAAAGGTAAGTAGAACCCACCCGACCCATATTTGTTATACGGGCTATCATTATTAAAATATGGTGGGTGCCTTTATTTCCTGGCTATTCACCAGAGAATTCTCAAGAGGGGGGCGGGGTTATCTCTATAGCAAGGTAAAAAATAAAATAAATTCATATGTAGCTAAAAAAAAAAGATAATGGATTCAAAAACCATTCATTGATGTTATTTTTAATGTCTTCCACACCCACATAACATATCCAACATGCTGTAAGCCTATCAACACGGCAATGCAAGGTCTGAAGAAAATTAAGCAAATCACAATGAACCTACCTTGAACATTCATAAATCTCAACTCTTATATAAACTCTATTCTGAGTTACACTATTCTTTGAAACTAAAAGTCAGGAAGACAAATCCAATATCTTTATAGCAAACAAGGTGGTATTTCTGAACAAAATTGAGGTTGACTGTTTCTGAAATTGCTTTCATGCTGGATGGCATGCAATTATTGTATATCCTTCAATATGGCATACCAGTCATGACAACAAATTTAAAAACACTTCCAAACAAAATAACATAAAATCTAAAATGGCAACTAGTAGGGCAAATCATGGAAATAAGAATAAAATTTGCTGAAATGGCACTGTGCAGACAAAGATGATAATTGTAAGTTGTAGGAAGTATTTATCCTTTTATAGAGGATAACTGCTATGTAGACTCAATTATTCCCATTTAGATAAAAAAGATGCTGCTCACCAGAGCTTTATGGATTGTGTCTTAGGATCACTGTGTAATATACAGTTTGTCAATATCTGAAAGTAGTATTCTTTTCTATTGTAACAAAATGAGGTCACCTTGTTTCCTTTGTAGACCATTTATTCATTAGGGCATCTAAAACACACACAAGCTACTCACATATGAGCTTCAAACTTGTTAGCTAATTTCCCCAAGATTTTACAACTAACCAGGCGAGACTGAAGTGTTTGGGAGAGCTGTGCCTTGGAAACAAGAGGATTCAGGATCTATAGGACAGAAGAAGATATTCAGGTAACAAATGTAGAATTAAATAAGTAAAAGTCAAGTAGCAAAAATATGCATTAAGAACTATTTCACACACTAAAACCTTTATTAATATCAGCTTTCCAAATCATCCTTGCAGCAAGTTAACATACTTGAAATTATAGGCTACATTTGATAAAATTTATTTTAAAAATTCTGTATCAGAAATATAACCTAAGGCATAATGGCCAAGTTAGTAAAACCACTAAGATAAACTTGAAGTTTATACTCTCAGATCTAGAAAAATGTAAATGTCTTTTAAGTTTTGTACAATTTTAAGCATAACTCTTGGTTTTTCCCATTCCATATAAATCTTGAACATTCACTAATCTTTGCTGTTAATATATGTTGTTGAGCCAAGGTTTTAATACTCCAGGTCAGTGGTGGGTTGCGAAAGGAACCGGTTGGAACTCACCACTGCTCCAGGATTCATTTGGATTAATGTCTCTAGCAAACAAAAGTCCATTCTGATTTATCAAAGGCTTTTTTCCATGTCTAGAAATATTACAGCTACCCTCTTTTTATTAATGTTGACAAATTTTAGTCTATTTATAACAAATGTTACCTTTTATTTTCCTTTTTGAAATAAAATTGTCCGATTTACATATACAGTTTTGGGAATGCAGTTCATACGTTTGGCTAATATATATTTGTAAAGAAATTGGCCCATATGCCTGAGATTTCTTTGTGTTATTATATATTAATCTTATATACATCTTCTTATTCAATCTGCCTTTGGATTATGGATTTCCTGTCTGGCCGCTCTCAGAAGATCTGATTAGGTAATCATATCTCTTCAGCCCTTATTCTTAACACTGGTACACCACAGAGTTGCATGTTGAGTCCCTAACTCTATACTCTTTATGTGCATGACTGCATTTCCACTCACGCTAGTAATATTATTATTACTAAATTTGCAGATGATACAACCATGGTGGGACTGATCTTCAGGGGGGATGAGTCTGCCTATCAAGATGAGGTGGAACGGTTGCTTTCATGGTGTGGGGACAATAACTTGGTCCTTAACACAAATAAGACCAAGGAGCTTATAAACGACTATAGAAGGAATAGATTAGACATGCAGCCCTTGCTTATCAATGGAGACCGAGTGAAGCAAGTGGCCAGTTTTAAGTTTCTGGGTATTATCATAAAAGGGGACCTGACCTGGGGCACTCACATTGCAGCACTGGTCAAAAGGGTCCAGCAGAGATTATACTACCTGAGACTTCTCAAGAAACAACTGAATGAAAAACTGCTGGTGGCCTTCTACCGCTGCACCATAGAGAGTATTTTAACTGCATCTGTGTATGGTTTGCAAATTGCATAGTGGCAGATAGGACAGCACTCCAGAGGGTCAACATCATTGCCCAGAGGTTGCCCTCTCTCCTCTTTGGAAGAGGTAGCTCCTCCTGCCTTAGAAAAGATCAAAACATTGTTAAAGATCCATCTCAAGCTGGGCACCCTTTTTTGGAGCTATTTCCATCTAGCAGATGGTCCAGGATAATAAAAACAAGGACAAATAGTCTGAAAAACAGCTTCTATCCCAGGGCAATGACCATATTGAATTCTACGATTTAGTGCAATATTGGGTTTTCAATTTCAATTATATAGAATGTAAAGAATTTATGTTTGTGTTTTTATTTTTATAGTTATAATGTATATTGAAGATGGCATTTAATTTCGTTGTACCATGTGCAATGACACTAAACTAAATTAAACTAAACTAAACTAAACTTCTTAGAGTTCTGCTAATACCTCTTCTATCTTTTTGTTACACAACGTCAACAACATTTCTGTGCCTGGTGCCTTATTCGTTTTAATTTTCTTTACTGCTTATTTAATCTTTTATGTTCATATTAATTTGCTTAAGATTTGTCTACATTCTTTAGTAAATTCTTTAAAATGAGTTTTCAATAAATGTTTTTGAATGTCTCTTGTAATTTTATGCCTGGAATATAATTCCACATACCAACCTTATATATAATAATTTGTCTTTTTCTTCATAGCTATATCAGCCTTCTTTCTTTCTTTTTTCTGATTTCATATGTTAGAAGTTTCCTTGGTTTGTTTGCATTTTCAAAATGATTTTGTTTGCTTTTTTATCTTTTGAAATTCTATCACTTCCAATAAATCTAGTTGTTAATTTATTGAACTCTTTCAGTGCTTGTTGATTGAGACTAGTTTTATGAACCTATCCTGTCTTTTATTCTCTCTTCTAATTATCTTTTCTATTATGTTCTTTTTTTATTTGCTGCAAGCTTTATTAAGATTCCTCCCATATACGTTTTACTTGTTTCCCATATAGTTGTCTTTTGTGACATATATTACAAACAATAATTCTTATTTCTATATTTTTTAAGCAACACTATATGATTGGTATTTCTTTAAGTAACACCTATCATTCATCCTCCATCTGAAGATAATTTCTGAAACCAGGATATTACAATTAGAGCATGATCTGCATACATCACTGAACCAATATTATTTCTTCCCACTAATATTATGGGAAAATAATATTACCTCATGTCTAATAGTTTCTTTTGGAAGAGCTTCTATTGCAGCCAGAAGAGTGTCCAGCCAAGCATTACTGACACCTATGAAGTACAAATAAACTAGATATAAGCACCACAAACCAGCTCTGTAAAATTCTTTTAGACAATGACTTTAATTAACATTATGACAACAGTAACACTAAAATAAATATATAATGTATACATTATAGAAGTTAATACGTTAAAATATAATTTAACAGATCAAATAGGAATTTGATTGGAACTAAGTCCCACCAAATAAAAGCCTAGACTGTTACCTTGGAGTTTACTGACTGCATTGTTCAGTGATCATATGAAGTTTTGATAGTGCTGAAAAATTAACTTTAAGACCTATGTCCACATTAACAACCTTTGTAATGTCTCTCAGTCATGTGATTACCATTACAGTCAATACGTATTGTTTTTTGCCTTATCTGTTTTTATTTTTGTTTTCCACTTGCAAAGATGAGAGATTGGAGAAGAAGGGATCACAAGTGAGTATGTACGCACAAAGCGGGAATACATTGGATTGTTTGTATAGCACCCTCTCGGTTTTAATCGCTGAGCATTATTGGGATTGCCAGCACCACCTCATTCCTTTTGATGTGTCTTCCCCATTGTGTGCCTGCTTAGTTTCTTGTAATTCCCTCCTCTTTTTTTTATAATTTTATTAAAAGGAGTTTCTTTTAATAAAAAGGGTGAAATAAAATAAAAGCTAATCAACTACTTTTGCACTAGCAAATCTATTCTGTAATTACTTATTTTATTTTATTCCTGCATGTAATGCTTTAAATAGTAAATTATCAAAAGGAAAAGCAAACTAAGAAATCAGCAACATGGCATTCCTCTGACCTGCATCTCTATGCTCCAGATTTTGCAGAATGAGTTGTAAGAATGAGTGAGAGTAAGTATGGATGGATATTGACTCCTCTTGAAGAATTGTCAAAAGAGAAACAGCTGCTGTTAATTGCATTTCCACCCCTGCAACAGGTAGAACTTCCTGTATAATCAGAAAAAATAATACCTAAGCAAAAGATATAAATACATTAAGCAAATATAACAAGTATAAAAAGTACAGCTTATTGTTTGTAAAATTTATCACATCTTAATCACACCTAATTTATAATAATTGTGTTTTATTGTAGTTTTGCTTTCTCACACTTTTAAGACAATTGAACATGGCTGCCTTAACATGCCCACTTCTTCTCAGGCACTCCACTGTGACTGACCAAACACAGGCATTCTTACTCGGCTGGCTCTGCACCAGCAGTCCTCTCCTGCCATTGGTCCACCAGCGTTCTTTCCCTGTCCCTTCATCAATGGTGTTTCACAGCAGGATATTTTTCCATAGCCATATGGCTGTGTGGGACATATAAATGTGGGCCAAGAGGTGGGCAGCCTCAGACACGGGGAGGTGGGGGACATTGCTTTGATGTGCAGTCAAGGAGAGGGGAAAAAAGCAGCCTGTACAAAAAACCCTCGTTGCATTCCCCACTTCTCATTCTTTCCTCCAGTGGTACCTGGACAGAGTTGGAGGAGGTTAAAAAAAAGAGAAGGGAGGAAAGGGGGATCTCCCTTGTGTTCTTTCAGTTTTGGGATGAACTCACCCCTTCCTTTCAAGGACCAGATTCAAATTTCTCACCATGAGGCAAAAATACTCACTTTTCCTCATTTATCACATCTCCGTCATGCTGATGTTTTTGGGGTGTGAAGGCCTTACGAGTCCTCACATGGGTTTCTGTCTGTGTGTGAGGATTGTTGAGAGAGCCAGTTTGGAAGGGGGGGGGGTTAGGCTCTAACCCTTCACTCAAAACTAGCCAGACTTTTTGTCTGCTCTTTTTTTTAAAAAAATTTGATTTATATGCCGTCCTTCTCCGGAGACTCAGGGCGACTTACAATGCGTTAAGCAATAGCCTTCATACTTTTGTATATTTATACAAAGTCAGCTTATTGCCCCACAAACTGGGTCCTCAATTTACCTACCTTAGAAAGGATGGAAGGCTGAGTCAACCTTGAGCCTGGTGAGATTCAAACTTACAGTAGTTGCAGACAGTTGGTGTTAATCACAATGCTTTAGTCTGCTGAGCCACCAGGCCCCTTTTGTCTTCCTGTGATTGCAAGATTCTCCCTTTAAAGTCTGCCGTTTGAAGAAACTGGGAATCAGCAACAATTGTTTCAACATTGCTGTTTCTCATTAATATTTGGAAGGAAATTTTGGCTTTGCAGTATTTTGCAGCTAAGTGGTGAAACCATATTAGCTCGTTATTAACCTTGTCATTATACCAGCATGGGGGGGTGCAGCCTCTTGAAAGACTGGGAAGGGAAAGGCCCTGCCTCCAACTATCCCCCCACCAAATGGGCCACTTTCCCCCCCTCTCCTTGCATGCACAAGAAAGCACTGTCCCCCATTTCCCCCTACCTAAGGTCGCCCACTCCTCAATATGCAGATTGGCTGCCCGGATGCATGTTTAAATGTCCCACACAGCCTGTGGAAAAGTATCCCTCCGTGAAATGCCCAGGATAAAGAGGCAGGGGAAGAACGCTGGCTGACCAATGGCGGGAGAGAAGTGCCAGTGAACAGCCAAATAAGAATGCCCATGTTGGATCAGTTGCAGTGGAGTGCCTGGGAAGAAGTGGGCGTGTTAAGGCAGCCATGTTCAATTGTCCCAGTCTGACATTATTTTGCTTGTTTGATGAATATTTTAGCATAGAATAAATCTTTGGATTGGCATAAACTTGTTTCATTTCTTTTTCCTAGATCATACAATCTGACTATATATTCCAGCTAATCTTTCTCCCAATTTCAGCTCAAACTCAATGCCAGCCTTATAAAGTAGACCAGACTAGGAAACAAATATAGTATGGACCTAAAGCTACTTTTATTCATTCAGCTATAGTAACAGAATCTCAGGAGGAAATATTTTATCAACTGGAACTTGATCAGAGGCTTATTTAGGGATTTGGGACACATAGAATATATATTTTTCTGTTAATAAAAAATACATTCTATTTATAGATACCTGATTTCCCAGCTTTTTCTTGCTGTTCAAGAATCAAGTCATGTGCCACTGTCTGTGTCAACTCTTAGCAACCACATTGATAGATAAACTGACTTAAATATAAGTAAATTAATTTTATAATATGATATGGAATATTACTAGTTTTGGTCAATATATGAGAGAGGGATTAAATTTCATAGAAAACTAGAAATTTTTATTCTGTAAAAATATTATTTTTACAGAGTATCTTATCCAAGAATATTTGGGGGCAAGGGAAGATTGAATTTAATCTGAATAAAGTACAGATAGTCCTCGACTTACAACCACAACTGAGCCCGAAACCTCTGTTGCTAAATGAGACATTTGTGAAGTGAGTTTTGTCCCATTTTACAACCTTAGTTAATTTAGTAATTAGTGAATGTGAATCCGGCTTCCCCATTGACTTTGCTCATCAGAAGCTTATAAAAAGTGGTCACATGATCCAGGGACACATGACGCTGGGATACTGCAACCGTCATACATATGAATCAGTTGGCAAGTGTCTGAATTTTGATCACATGACCATGGGGATTGGTCATAAGTCACTTTTTTCAATGTCATTGTAAGTTTGAAGAGTCACTAAACAAACTATTGTAAATCAAAGACTCGACAGGTAGTCTTCGACTTATGATCACAATTGAGCCGAACATTTCTGTTATTAAGCAAGATAGTTGTTAAGTGAATTTTGCCCTATTTTATAATTTTTCTTGCTACAGTTAAGTGAATCATTATAATTGTTAAATTGTAACACAGCTGTTAAGTGAAACTGGCTTTCCTATTGACAGACGGTCACAAAAGGTGATGATGTGGCCCTGGGACAGTGTAACAGTCACAAATATGAGGCAGTTGCCAAGTGTCCAGATTTTGATCATGTGACCATGGGGATGCTGCAATAGATATAACTATGAAAAACAGTCATAAGTCACTTTTTTCAGGGCTGTTGTAATTTCTCACAGTCACTAAATGAATGGTTGTAAGTCGACTACCTGAACATATTTTTTTTAAATAAAATATTCACAGCTATTAAAATCAGTGGGAGTTTTGTTCTTGGTCTAACTGGAATGCATACAATACTTTAATAGGAAAGCATGCTATACCTACTCGAACTTTTGGCAAGACTCTCCTCAGTGTCTCTGTAGGATTCTGTCGCATCAGGACTGGAAGATTTGCAACCACACTTGTCCCTTGGATGTCTTGACCAGAACTTATTTTTTAAAAAAAGAACAATTTTTAAAATACATTTTCTATGAGATCAAGTTTAATAAAAAGAAAAGAAAAATTGCTAGGAAATGAAACCTCCTATCATAAAAATACATAAATCAGATAAATCAATTTTAAAAATAAAAATACATGTAAAAAATAATTATTTACACCTACTTTTAAGATAACACAATAAAAGGAACTCAGTAAAACATACCAACCATTATGATTTGCTTTAAATGAATTGAAAATATTTCAACTTTTACTATTAGACCTTCCTCAGAGTATTATTTAATTGATTTACACAACTAGACAGACAACTGAGCTAAATTTTCAGCTTATAACAATGTAGATTTAGTCACCCAAGATCATAAGTTTTAGAATATTTCTCATTTCCAAATTATTATTTGAATAAGAAGCATATTTTGACATCATTATATTTTAGAATATAATAATCTAATGTGAATAGATTTGAGAAAAATGATTTTGTATCCATCAGTGCAGTTCTTTGAGTGGCTCCCTGAATTCACACACATGGGTAATATGTTTGCACTAAGTCCTATTCAAAACCTTATAGAACTTAGAAGATTTGATAGGATGTCCTGCCCTCCCATGTATAAAATGTGATTAGCTGAACCTTTTCAAATTTTAAAATGAACACAGCAGATCTGAAGGAAAAATAAGATCACCTGAGACCAAGCAAAGTAGAAGAGTGGGCTGTGTGAATTCATAGTTGACCACTCAAAGGATGCAGTTAGAAGTAAATATCCAGCTCTTCTTCATCATGATCTCTTCATACACAAGTTTCAGCAGCAAATTATTTATCTGGAGGGGGATCTGGAGAAGGGGAATGAAAGAGATGACAGCCTTTCTAATGGTTGTGTCTTTCTGGGAGTGGAGGTCCAGTTTATAGTACGGGATTAAATTGGGAAATTAATTTTGGTTGGGAGAATATTGGAATGACGACAGTACAAATTGGAATGCAGTAGGGTGTTTGCTCAGTAAATACAAATATAATGATGGGTGCTATCCATCTGAAGAAATCTGGAAAGAACATATCCTTTAAATGGGACTTGAAAGCTATTCCACCCCCCACTCCCCATTGATGCTAAAAATGATGCAGAGTTTAGAAGGGGAGATACCAGTGGTAAGGAATGCACTGAAATAGAAGACACAAAAATAATATTTTTGTTAAGATGATCAGATATAGAACAGAAACAAGTATGCAAAAAGTATATAGTTTATAAATAGAATGAAAACTGAATTGCAAAACTAATACATAAAGGAAAAATTAATAAAGAAGGAGAAGACAGAGAAAAGTCATGGCTGGATGAAGATGATGAGATCCTCAAAAACAGAGAGGTCATAAGTTTAAAAAACCAAGGATGGTGTATGAAATAGTATTTAGATGTGATAGAAACAAAGACAGTTTGCAAGGACAAAAATATAAGGAGACACAGTGAATGTTGATAAAGTAAACTAGATCTGCGTAGGTTTCCTTTTATTTTATTTATTTATTATTTATTGTTTATTTCTTGCCTTTAGTTTCTTTAGCATATTACCACTGTGTATAATGCTGTTTTCAAATAGCAACACCATGATGAGTCTGTATGTATGAGCAAAACCAAAGAAAGATCTGAATTACAAAGAAGTAGGATTATATATATGATTGGTATTTCTCTGACACATTGTGGGATATATTGTTATGCTGTTATTTTTGTTTAACTGTTTTGATCTTAATATTATTTAGGTATGTAAGCTGCTTCCAATTCATTTCAACTGGGACAGCATATAAACCAAGTAGAAAAGGAAGGGAAGGCAAGATAGGAAGATGATACCAGGCTGATGTTACACTGTGGATAGTGAAAATGCCAGTTTGGTATATGGCTGAACAGAAATCTATATGGTAACTATGTGAAACTAATAGAACTCAAATTTGCCTACTGAGTCAGTTGCATGACAAGCTGTAATTACTTGTTTGATAAAAGATTGCTTCTGCTTTAAAATGCTGGCAAATGATATAGGAATGAAAATATCTTCTTCTACAAAAAATTAAGTCACATCAAAGAACAAAACATGGGTCCAAAACTAATTTTCTGCCCTCATACTAAGTATGAAATGTGAATTGGATTTTCGGAAACAATTTCTGCATTCAGCATTCAGGATAACTATCCAATTCTGATGTCTCACTACTTATTTCATACTTAGTATACTTAAATATACTGCCAAACAAATATAGACTAATAGTGGCTTACAAAATTGTCAACAAACGTATGAGATTTATTTATTTACTTTACTTATTTGTATGGTACTCAATCTCAAAAAGCTCTAAGTAGATAAACCTAACCTCATCATAAAATAAGACACCGATTACAAAAAAACCCCCAAAACCTAGAAACAAAAACTGATCAAAGTAAAAATAAAATAAAATAAAAATCAGAAAATTATAGCAATTATATACTTGCGGTTTCCTTTCTAATCAAAACATTCTCTCCTCCTGTGCCACATGGAATTGGCAGTTTTTAGCAGCTTTCCTAAAGCTTAGAAGAAACATAGACAACCAAAACTGTGCAGGAAGGGAATTTCAAAGTGTGGGTGTGTCTATTGAGAAAGTTAGCTTATAAAACCCTATCAAATTATGAAGAGGAAGGAATTGACCTTACTCAGATCAGTCTGTCTGATGAACAGAGTAGAAAGCAGTCCCACAGATACAGGTGGTCCTCAACTTAACTGTCACTTTAAAATTGTTTTGAGTTACGAAGGACCCAAAACAAGGAATTTATGATCAGTTTTGATATTCTGATGCCCCCTATGGTCATGTGAACACTTTCTGGATGCTTGACAACCAGCCCCTATGTACCGCAGCACTTCTGATTTCTAGCATAAGATGTGTTTACTTAATGACCATGGCATTCACCATGGCAATCCACAACTGTGGATTTGCTTAACAACCACCACAAAAAGTCAAGTGATAATCTGATTAATGACCAGCATGAATTACAACCATAATTCTGGGCTCCATTACTGTCATAACTCAAAGACCATCTGTAGGCACATCTGGAGTCATTACGACTTTAAGAATTATAACTAGTACTTTGAATCACACCTAGAAGCCAAATGGCAGCCAGTGTAACCATAACCAGTCAGGTAACTCACATATACTAGGATATGGACGTTGGTCTTACCTGATACGTCCATTCTCAGTATGGGGAAAAATGGCAGTCATGTTGGGGATCCGTCCCGTCTAGCCAATGACCGAGTCCTTCCAAAGCTAAAGGCTCCGCCTTCCTAGGCTGCCCCAGTTCTTCGGTGAGGCGAAGCGTCGGACTCGTGTGACGTGTCCTCCTGGAACAAGAGACAATTAACGTAAACCCCCCCCCCAGAGAACCCTGGGCCGAACACTAGGGTGGGGCTGACTGCCGTTTTCCCCCATACTGAGAACGGACGTATCAGGTAAGACCAACGTCCATTCTCCAGCTAGAGGGAAAAACGTCAGTCATGTTGGGGACATACCAAAGCTAGATGTCACCAGGGAGGGATGCCACCGGTCCAGGGTCCTTACACCAGATGAACAGACTGCAGAACCTTCCTGCCGAAGGCAGCGTTGGCTGAAGCGAAGGAGTCTACCCGGTAGTGTCGGACGAAGGGACTGATGGACGTCCACGTGGCTGCCTGACATACTTCCTCGATAGAGGCCTGGGTGGACCAGGCAGCCGAAGTAGAAGCACTTCTCGTTGAATGAGCCGTGATGGAACGAGGGGCAGGCATGCCCGTTTGGCGATAGGCTAAGGCGATAGTGGCCCTAATCCAGCGACCTACTGTAGAGCTGGATACCCGATTTCCCAGAGATGAAGGATGGAAAGCCACAAAGAGAGACTCCGTCTTGCGGTGGGATGCAGTCCTGGCAATATAAATCTTTAGAGCTCGGCGGACATCCAGCTTGTGCCACGATTTCTCCAGTTGATGCGAAGGCCGAGGACAAAAGTCTGGGAGCACGATTTCCTGTGCTCTGTGAAATGAGGAATTTATCTTGGGCACAAATGACGGGTCTAGTCGAAGGACAACCCTGTCGTTGTGAAAAACACATAAGTCTGCCCTCACTGAAAGGGCCGCCAACTCTGAGATACGACGGGAAGACGTAATCGCCACTAAGAAGGCCACTTTTAAGGAGAGGAATCACAGGGAAACCGTGCGGAGAGGCTCGAATGGAGGTGACATGAGGGCCGTAAGCACCTTGTTAAGGTTCCATGTGGGAAACCGATGCACTGTAGGAGGGCACAAGTTAGATGCTCCCCGGAGGAAGTCCTGAATGATCGGATGATGAGATATGGAGTCGGTTGAGTCGCAAGTCAAAACCGAGGAGATGGCTGCCACCTGCCGCCGCAGAGTGTTAGGGCGGAGACCCTTTTTGAGACCAGCTTGAAGAAAGGTAAGAACATGAATTATCGATGCGGACGTGGGAGACACCAGAACGGAAGAACACCAAGACACAAAGGATCGCCAAGTGGATTGATAAATGCGGGAAGTCGAGGGACGGGCCGCTTGAATAGTGGAAACGACCTCAGTGGGGACCCGTGCCGACATCAGGAGACCCCGCTCAAGCGCCAAACGGTTAAGTGCATCCAGGCTGGGTCCGGGTGTATTAGGGGACCCTGCGAGAGATGAATTTTGGAAGCTGGGATCTGCCAGGGAGGAGCCACTGAGAGGCTCATTAAGTCTGCGAACCATGGACGCCTGGGCCAGAATGGAGCCACCAAGATCAATTGGCCTTCCTCCTTGAGTAACTTCTGTATGACCCTGGGAATGATCGGCAGGGGAGGGAAAGCATACAGCAAGCCCTGAGGCCACGGGCTGCGGAGCGCATCCATGGCTTCTGCTTGGAGATCCAGGTATCTGGAAAAATAATGGGGAAGGAGATGATTTACGTTGGAGGCGAACAAATCAACAATAGGACAACCGAACCTGTGCACGATCTCCTGAAAGAGAACCGGCGGAATAGACCATTCACCAGGATCCACCTGCATACGACTGAGGGAGTCTGCCTGGATGTTGTCCGCTCCGGAAATATACTCAGCCCTGAGAGAGGCCAGGTGGGTCTCAGCCCAGGTACGTAAAAGAAGAGCCTCGTCCAGGAGAGCGCGGGATCAAGTTCCCCCCCAGCGATTCACATGGGCCTTAGCCGTAGTATTATCCGTCAAAACCAAGATATGTTGACCCTCAACCAAGTCCTGGAAACGTAACAAGGCTAAACGAATGGCCCGCAATTCCAAGAGATTGATACACAGGAGAGACTCGGATGGGGACCACCAACCCTGGGCCATTTGATGGAAAATATGAGCCCCCCAGCCGGAAAGACTTGCATCTGTGGTAAGTCGGAGGCGAGGGGGCTCCCTAAAGAGCGATCCCCGGCCCAAGGCTGGGGAGGACCACCAGAAAAGTGAACGCCGGACCGGGCTGGAAGGCAAATTTGTCGGGAAGAGGAATCCTGCCGTGCGCGTTGAAAGGGCAGTAAGAGCCATTGGAGCTCCCTGCTGTGTAGGCGCGACCATGGAGTGATGTCGAAGGAGGAAACCATCATTCCCAACAGACGCGAGAGCTCCAAAATCGAAACAGAGCCGGAAGAGGTGCACTTGCTGACCAAGGAACGGAGTTTGAGTAGGCGTTCTGGTGAAAGGGACACTGTCAACGTCACCGTATTGATGCAAGCCCCCAAGTGCAAAATGTTAGTGGAAGGAACCAGGGAACTCTTGGTCTAATTAATTGAAAAACCATGACCTTGTAGAGAGGCCAGAACAAAGGCCAAATCTTTGTATGCTCTCCTAAGGGAAGGTGACATGACCAAAATGTCATCCAAATAAAACTGAAGGCGCACTGGACTGGAGCGGATGTGCCCCACGAGAACAGCCATATCTTGGTAAACACCCTAGGGGCTGAGGACAGCCCAAAGGGTAACGCCCTGTATTGAAAATGGGAACCTTGAAAGGCAAATCGAAGAAACTGGTGATGGGGAGGCCAAATGGGAACATGTAAGTATGCTTCAGTTAGATCAACTGAGGACAGGAAATCCCCTGGGCGAATTGACTCCAGAATTGAAGAAAGGGATTGCATCTTGAACCGGCGGTACTTAACATGCCGGTTCAAGGATTTCAAGTCCAAAATTGGGTGCCACCCCCCCCCCCCGAAGATTTTTGAACTACAAAAAGACGGGAATAAAACCTGTGTCCTTGTTGATCAACGGGAACCCGTTCGACGGCCACAATCTGCAAGAGATGGTCAACTGCAGAGGAAACAATGCCTCTCTTAACGGGATCCCGGGAAACGGGACAAGACAGAAACCGGGAAGGAGGGGAGGAAACAAACTCTAACCATAAACCGAACGAAATGGTGTTAAGCACCCAAGAATCGTCAGTGGAGGACTGCCAGATATCCTGAAACAAGGCGAGGCGGCCCCCAATAGGAGCATGGAAGGAATGCCTATCTAGACTTCCGAGGCCAACGACTCCCTCGTCCACCCCGGGAAGATCATCGTGAAGGAAATCTGGAACCTTGATGGACCTGGGGCTCTGGCTGAGACCTGTTGGAGAAGAAACGGTGGTATCGAGGTTGGAAGGAAGAAGATCCGGAGGTCCGAAAGGACTGAAAATGCTGAGAAGAAGAAAAACATGAGTCCCCACGTCGAGATGCGGCAGGAAGGATCTTCCGTCTATCCCTGGTCTCCACCAGAAGAGGATCCAAAGTGGGACTGAAGAGATTACCAGCTGTATAGGAAGCAGAAGCCAACTGCCATTTGCTACGCATATCCGCCTGCCAGTTTCTTAACCACAAGAGGCGACACAATGTCATGTTGGAACCCAGGGCTCTGGCCGAGAAACGCGTCGAGTTTAAGGTAGCGTCAGCTGAATATTCCAGGGCTGCAATTATCTTATTGAGATCTTGGTGAGATCTCGCATCTGAGAGAGAAAGCCTGGCCTGAAGTTGCTTAAGCCACAGCAACGCAGCCCTGTTAAAGAAAGAGGCCGATGTAGAGGCCCGAATGGCCCAGGCAGTGGCCTGGTGACCTTTCACAAGAGTCTTTTCAGCCCGCTTATCCTCCGGCCGGAGGGAATCTTCTGGAGGCCCAGTGGGGTGGGCTGAGTCGGCCAGGGCCACAATCGGAGAATCCACTTTGGGAACTTGTAAAATGTCCGCCAGGGGGGGGAGCAGAGTTGTAAAGGCGTTTGTCCAAGCTGTTAGGACTGGGACCCGCCCCTGGTAAAACCCATTGACGTTGCAGCACATCTGTGAATAATTTAGGAGCCGGGATGGTTTCGGGCTCGATGGTTGGCTCAGCAAACATGGCGGCTGCCGGATCATTCAAAGTCCCAGAAGCACTCGAAAAGGGGGTAGTACCCAAACGAGTGGTAGCGATTGCCTTGAACAGGAGAGAGCGAAATAGATGTGGTTTGAAGAGGCCAACAAACGAGGGCTGGTCTGGGGCCAAGCCCTCATCATCCGACCAAGCCTGATCCAGAAAGTCATCGGCCTCTGAGATCGAATCCTGGTCAGGGGAACGCCGGGCAACTGGCTGTACTTGATCAGTCACAATGGAATTGCTGACTTGTGCTTGGGGTTGAGGAGAAGGCCCCGCAGGAGTAACCGCCAGCATCTGATTCAGGCAGTCAGTGATGGTCTGGTGAATCACACGAGAAATAAGAGCCTCCCAAGAAGCCGCCATCAGAGCAGGTGGCAATGGAGGAGGGGGAGGCGGAGGATGAGGAGCAGACGAAGCCCCCTGAAGAATTTCAGGCTCAGGAAGAGTCTGGAAAAGCCTTTGGGATTCAGAAGGGGAAGCGTCCTGAGCTGGATCCAAGATATCCGGTGAAAGCTCCCTGACCGAACGAGGCGAGAGACCTACAGGGGGTTGCAGCGAGGGAGAACCTTCAGAGATTAAGGCCTGAGAATGAGCTCTGGAGAAGGCCTTCTCCATGGCCTTGTGACGCCTCTGTTCCTCCGCGAGGGACCCGGCATTGATGGCTGGTTAGGCCCCCTCTTGGAACGAGACTTCTTTCCGGGTGGGGGGGGGAACCGCAGTCGACTCCTCCTGGGGATCGCTAAGGTGGCTGTGACGGGAGGTTGAAGAGCTGGAAGCTCCCTTGTTGAGCCGCATGGCGTCCGCCATCTTGGAAGCCGTTAGACGCAGCCTATTTCTCCTTTTTTTTTTTTTTTTGGTGCGAAACGACGAGTCGGGCCAAAAGCGCTAAGGCTGGGGCGCTGAAGAGGCAGGGAGAAGCGCGCTTGGGTCGCAAGCTTTTAGCTATTAGCACGACCGCGCTTGGAGCTAAACGAGCAGCAGCCGCTGCAATTTAAATGTAGGATGCCCCTTGCGCTCCGAACGGCAGAAAAAGACTTCAGCGCTCTTCAGTCGCTAGCCGAGGGGCTCTAAACGCGACACGGGGCTCCGGCGAGCAGCCGTTCTAGCCTGGAATTTCGTGCTGCAATTTAAATGTAGAATGCCCCTTGCGCTCCGAACTTCAGCGCTCTTCAGTCGCTAGCCGAGGGGCTCTAAACGCGACACGGGGCTCCGGCGAGCAGCCGCTCTAGCCTGGAATTTCGTGCTGCTAGGCAAAGGCCTTTTACACGCAGCCTCCGAACAAGGGGAAAAAAACCCCCAGACAGCTGACAGGCGCGAGCCTGCAGCGGGAAGGCAGAACACAGGAATAAAAGAAATAAAAGGTAAAGGGAATACTCAAGTTCAGTAGCAGGAAAAAATGTTCTTCAGTTGAGGACACGTCCTGTCAAGCGAAGACCGAGACGAAGAACTGGGGCACCCTAGGAAGGTGGAGCCTTTAGCTTTGGAAGGACTCGGTCATTGGCCAGACGGGACGGATCCCCAACATGACTGCCATTTTCCCTCTAGCTGGAGAATATACCTAACACTGCTCAGGCACCTCCATTCTGTATCAACTATAAATTACAAATCTTCTTCAAGGTATAGCACATGGTGATGAGGAATGCCTCACAATCCAGGAATGCCTACAAATGGTACACAAGATGTAATGTGTAAAAACCCTTCTAGCTAGAGCTGCCATTTCTTCAGTGAGCAGGAATTGTCAGTCAAGAAGGACCCCCAAATTACAAACTATCAGTAACTAATGAAGGTTACAATAAATTACAATAGTGATAATGAAAAAAATATATAAATAATTCAAAGTAAAATAAACCAAAGACTATGATAATGAACTATTCAACCAAACATTCTTTAGAAGTTCCATTCTGAATAGCTTCCAGAACATTAGAAGGAATTAAGCAATAATTAATTCTAGGGTGAGACACTTTCACAAGCGTGGAGTCACTACTAAGAAACAGTATCTCTTGGTATGCATTCTTCATGTATACATATTCCCTAATTGTGTAAAAATTCCCTTCAACCCTATGATTTTTTAAGGATGTCTACTGTCCTTATATCTTACTTAAACGATACACAAATGCATAAACAAGATTAGCATGACCTCTTGCCTGGCTGAATGTTTCCCAACATCTCCAAAAATATTTTGGAGTTCATGGAGGTACAAACAGCATACATGTTAAATCTCTTTAAACTAAATATTCTGAAAAATTGAAAGAAATTCCTGAAACAGGCACCTCTGCATTTTTATCCTATATGACTTCTTAAGTGTTTCCAAAAATTGCAGTGAAGTGGCTATGCTACCTACAAAAAAGAAGCTGATTCTGATTAACTTCATGAATAACATTAATTAACATTACAAAGGCAAAACGAAAGAGATCAACACCACCCACTCCCACTATTACTATTTTGACAGGCTCTGCCAACAATATCAGCATTCATAGCTGAACAGTGAAACACAGAGCCAATACCTTAAGCACAACCACTGTGCTAAGCAGAATCAAAACAAACACAGATAGATATTTCAGGTTTTTAAATCTATGCAGGTCAAACATCTACAAGATAGAAGAGAAATAAATAGAGCCTATACACCTCATCCAAAAAGTAAAGAAATAACCTTCACTAAAAGCTTCCATTTTAAATGCACTCTGAAAGCACTACAGCAAGCACAATTGAATCAATAGGTACAAGGTCCACAGGTCAATTAACATCCAACCAAAATCAGCATAACAAAGTATTATTGAAAATATAATCATATTGCCTTGCTAAGCTAGGTATGAGGGTTCACTCTCTACGTGTGTATTCTACTGATACTACAATTTCAGAAACAGTTTGAAAATAAAGGACTTGGTTCAATTTTAAGGACAACCTGAAGCTGGAACAAAATTATATCCACTCTGAAGAGCTAATTTAGACCACTGAATCAGTCCGATTGCTTAGTAGAGGAATGCAATTAAATGCATCAGAAGAACTAGTTTTCTAATAGCTTCTTCAATGCATCCAGTGAAAAGAAGCCCAACATCTCTCTGGTTCCATTATTAACTTATGATTCTCTTCTTAACTTTTAATTGGAAGCTTCTTAATTCCTACTGTTATGAAGTTTTTCTAATTTTTTAACATGTTTTCCCCTTTAATACTAAATCTAAATATTTCTTTCAGCAATTTAAATTCAGATGAACCATGTATACAATGTGCTGGGGAAAACCAGATCCAAGTCCCATTCAATCACAGAGATCAATAGGTGACTCTGGATCATTCATTCTTGTAGCTCAAACTATTTTGCAACTACAACTACAACTACTTTGTTGCTGTAGGAAATAAAATTAAGAAAGCCCCTAATTAAAGCTTGATGTCACAGAGAAAAGGCAGACTATAAATGCAATTAATAAAATAATCTATGATTGCCATATAAAGAAAGGCCCTATCTTCCTTCGAATCCAGGTTCTCTGGAGGTTTTTCTATTATCTTTTAATGGGACAGAATCTAGCTTGGTTTACCTGCATGTATACTTAAGAAATTCATCACAAAGAATTGATTGGCTAGCAGCAACCAAAATAATCGTGCAGAAATAACTCATGGAATTGCTCTTCATATTATAGATACCTAAAGTTAAAACTGAAATCTTAATCCAATAAAAATAAAAATCCACTCAGTATAATGCAATTAATTAATTCTATCATATAACAGTTACATAAAGAAAGACAGATTTTGCCTAGTGGTTAAGGCACCACAGTAGAAGACAGGAGACTGTGAGTTCAAGTGCCATTGTAGCCATGAAAGCCAGCTGATGACCATTGGGCCAGTCCACTTTCTCCCATTCCAACTCACCTCACAGTAGGGTGAATAAAAATCAATGATTTAAAAAAATAAAATAAAAAAAATCAGATTTTTTTTATTTAAATCCGATTTTTTCAAATAAAATGCTTTTTGAGGAAAATATATTACCATCCAAAGGTTATTCAATCATGAAATAAAGATTAGTTTTTTAATTATGTAAAATAAGGCTGTATATGTTTAATTTTTTTGGTAAATAAATTCCATTAATCCATTCACAATGCCATGCTCTTCCAGAGGTTTTTGTAAGATTATTGGGCAGTTTTTCTGCCTACAAGATATTATCACAGATGCTTGGTTTACTTTTGCAGTTGTCAAAACTGAATTTGACTCAGCAGAGATCACATGCCTCTTCTTCACAGCAAAAATGTTATAATATGAACAGAGTTGAGAAAAAGACCTTAATCCTATTGTTCTATAAACCTATAAATACAGAATCAACCCCTTCAGTACTAAGTTTCAAGAAGTTCAGTGAATAGAATAGAAACAATATTTTTCTGATTGTTTGGAGTGGAATAGATCTGCACAAGAAGAAAGTGAAACTAAGTGTGAGGAGGAAGGGGCAAGCAGACAAGCAGTATAAAATGAAAGTGAAACACAATATTGCACAGCCACAGACAGACAAGTCTTTGGATCTTTTTGTGTGTATGACCTGAGGTTTATCACATTCTTTCCTTGGAGGAAAAAACTTATAATGGCAGCAGGCCGTAAAAGAGACCCAGTTTGGCAATATTTTAATGAAGTTCCTTTACCTATTGGTAAGGCAGACATGCGTGCAAACTGCAAACACTGCAGCAAAGAAATGCAAGGCCTGGTGGCCCGAATGAGACAACATCATGAGAAATGCTGTGATGAAGATGACCAAAGAAACACATTTGAACAGGCAGGATCTTCAGGTTGGTAAACATTTTTATTGAATCATATTTCTAAAGACTGCCTTGAACTGTACTTACGAGACCACCTGCTGCAACCGATAACCTCCCACCAACCAATACGCTCTCACAGAGTAGGCCTACTCATAGTACCATCATTAAAACAATGTCATCTAGTAGTTCCAAGGGAGAGAGCCTTCTCTGTGGGGGCACCTACGCTTTGGAACAAAATACCACCTGGAATACGAATAATCCCAGATCTTCGCACTTTCCGACGTGCCCTGAAGACCTTTCTATTTCAACAAGCAGGGCTAGCATAAACATCAAAATTCTATGCCAAGGTCTTAGTAGATACACCAAGTTGACTCAATTTATTATTTACTGTTTATAAAATATATTTATATGTATATGAAATCTTAATCTGTTCACCGCCCTGAGTCCTTTGGGAGAAGGGCGGTATAGAAATTCAATAAATAAATAAATAAATAAATAAACTGTCATGTTTGAGCAAAATTATATTTCTTATTATTACTGCATGTTACTGTCATTTGATACAGTTTTGAAGAAAAGCAAATATTCCTTTTGGGGCAGTGCTGTGTACAATAAGCAGAAATTGTATAAACAATAAAATAACAGCATTGACTTTTTTGTTTAGGGGAATTCATGGATTCTGGAAACTATCCACCTTCAAGATCACCATCCTCCTGTTCTACAGTTTCAGAGTTATCCATCCAGGATGGTGCTTCATTAGCATCATCATCCTCAGACACCCACAGCCACATATCACTGTCACCTAAAAGAAAGAAAAAACCCTTCCCTCCTGGAACCACCATAGATAAGTTTGTGATAAAAACTAGCAGATTAAAAAAAGTTAATTGATGAAAAAATTGCCCAGTTTGTTTATGGAACGAACTCTTCTTTCCGTCTGACTGAGAACCCACATTTCATTAATATGGTTCAGTCACTGAGACCAGGATATAGTCCACCCAGCAGAGCAGATGTTGCAGAGAAACTGCTGGATAAAGTGTATGACAGAGAAATGGAGCAATGTGCAACAGCGCTGGAGGGTAGAATTGTTAACCTAAGTATTGATGGGTGGAGTAATGTCCATAATGATCCTATTGTTTGTGCTTGTATAATAACAGAAGAAGGGAAAGTCTTCCTTGCACGAACAATTGATACGTCAGGAAATGCACACACAGCAGAATACTTACAAGAAGTGGCAGTAAAAGCTATAATAATATGTGAACAAAAATTCAAATGTCTAGTACGCAGTTTGGTCACAGACAATGCTACAAATGTATCCAAGATGAAAGAAATTTAGAAGAGCAGGAAGGGAATACAAAGTTAATAACATATGGTTGCAGTGCTCATTTGCTGCACCTCTTAACCAAAGACTTAAGTGTTCCAGAAATAAAGACTAATGTTGTTGAAATTGCTAAATACTTCTGTAACAATCATTTTGCTGCAGCAGCTCTGAAAAGGATGGGTGGAACCAAGCTAACACTCCCACAAGATGTTAGATGGAACTCTGTGGTGGACTGTTTTGAGCAGTATATTAAGAATCGTGGAGAAAATCGAAATAAAATAGATGGCACTGTCACGGCCAAAATCCTCAACATTGGGCTTAAGAGAAATGTTGAACATATGCTGAGCATCCTGAAACCCATCTCTGAAGCTTTAAACAAAATACAGAAAAATAGCTGTTTTATTGCTGATGCTGTTGATATTTGGAAGGAACTGAGTGAACACTTAAAAACAGAACTACACATGGACAGAATTAAATTACAAGCATTAAAAAAACGAATGGGACAAGTACTGTCTCCAGCTCATTTTTTGGCAAATATTGTCAATAACCAGTATCAGGGTCAAAACTTAAGTGCTGAGGAAGAGGAGTTAGCTATGACATGGGTATCCAGCAATCATCCATCTGTAATGCCAACTATAATAAACTTCAAAGCTAAGGGGGAATATTCAAGAAATATATGTTTGCTGAAGATATTTTAAAGAAAGTCACACCAGTGAACTGGTGGAAGTCACTTCAGCACTTGGATTTAGAGACTGTTCAAGTAATGATTTCACTTTTAACAGCAGTAGTTTCTTCTGCAGGCATTGAAAGAATATTCTCTTCCTTTGGACTCATTCATTCTAAATTGAGAAATTGTTTGAGACCCGATAAAGCAGGAAAGCTTGTTTTTTTTTTCCAGATTATGAACAAAGAAGAAGATGAAGATGACAAGTGAGCTACAGAGGGCAGTATTTAAAGTATTTAAGTTTTTCATGTGTAGGCTGGGCTGACAGTCTAAGTTTCTTAAAATATATATATATTGCTTAGTCAAATTAGTTAACAAACATGGATGTTTGTTTAAGCAAATAACATATGCTGTAATGCTATTGTTTCAGTTGAATAAATCTATTTAAATTGTTATTATTAAGGTAATGATTATTTTTCTCCTTCCTAGGTACAACAGAAAAGTTGTCCAAATATGAATGATTAACCTATTAAAGTGGGGATAAAAAAACTAATATGAAAAGTTGTTATTCTAAAAATCTTCATCTACTTGCATATTAAAGTTATACCAGCAAGAATTATATGTAGAAAACTATGATTTAAATCAAGCCTTACTGACTAGTGATTTAAATCGTGGTTTAAATTGTGATTTAAATCAGTCTGATTTAAATCAAATCCACCCTGTCTCAAAGGGTTGTTGTTTTGGGGAAAATACGAGAAAGGTATGTTGGATATGTTCCTTGCTTTTAGCTATTTGTAAAAATAACACAGGTGATATACAAATAAATAAGTATAAATAAGTAAGTATAAATATCAGAGGGAGACTACAGCTGTGATTAACCAAGTTTAAGCATCACTTCTTGCTTTGTAACAAAACAAATATTAAAGAAAATGTCACAACTGAGGTTGATTCAAGGTTGATTCAGCCTTCCATCCTTTCAAGGTAGGTAAAATGAGGACCCGGATTGTGGGGGCAATAAACTGACTTTGTAAAAAAAAGAACACCGCTCGGGGGGGGGGGCGAAAGCCCTACTAAGCAGGTATATACAAAAGTATGAAGGCTATTGCTTAATGCAGTGATTCTCAACCTGGGAGTCGCGACCCCTTTGGGGGTCGAACGGCCATTTCTCAGGGGTCGCCAAAGCCCTCTCTCGCCCCCCCCCCACGCCTTCACTCACCCTCACCCTCTGTTGGATCGCCGGTCCCGTTCATTTACTCTGCCGACTCCCAATCTATTGCTACCTCCTGAGTCCCAATTGATGGCTAGAATAAAAAACCTGTTTAAATTCTTGCCGCAGGGTTTCAAAGGGCCTCCCTACAGCTGATCCGTGTTAAAAGAAAATAAATGAGTAGATCATGCCTGCAAAAATAAAAAAACCAGCCTCTTTCAGCTTCAGCATAGGTTCATTACCATAAATTGATTTGATCAGCCTCCTTGCTCTCAAGGCTCTTTGTGCAGGCTCTTTTGCAAGCTCTCCTTTTGCAAGCTCTTTGGTGCAAAGCGTGCTGGAGAAGTTTTTTTTCCTTAGCTGAAACGAAACTGAAAGTAAAGCAGGCTCTGCTGCAACGTGACAAAATGAGGCAGGGAGAGAGATTTCTTTTTCTTTTTCCTCACCAAAAAAGGTAGGTACAAACAATGGGAAATTTAGGGCAAAAGAAGAGGTTCAAGATTTTAAAACACAAAAGAAAAAAAGCTCTATTTAACTAGGGAATTGTAATAATTGAGATACTATTAACTGTATATTGTGTTGAAAGCAGAAATGGTTAAATTGTAGTTTGGAGGAATATATAGGGTAATTATTTGGTTTTTATTTATTTATTTATTTATTTATTTATTTATTTATTTATTTATTTATTTATTTATTATTATTTATTTATTATTTATTTATTTATTTATTTATTTATTTATTTATTTATTTATTTATTTATTTATTTATTTATTTATTTATTTATTTATTTATTTATTTATTTATTTATTTATTTATCTATCTATCTATCTATCTATCTATCTATCTATCTATCTATCTATCTATCTATCGAATTTCTATACCGCCCTTCTCCTACCGGACTCAGGGCGGTGAACAGCCAGTTTAAAACCAATAACAATATAGTAAGTTAAAATGTTCTAAAAGTCCATATAAATTTAGGCTGAAAATATATCAATAAAACACTAAAACTCTAAAAATTTAAATAATTTAAAATAATTTAAAATTTAAAATATTTAAAAATAGGAGGGATCAGGCAAGTCCGGCAAGTTGGAAGAAATGAGTCTTCAACGCCCGACGAAAGGTCCGGAGGTCAGCAATAGTTCTCAGATCTGGAGGGAGATCGTTCCAGAGGGTGGGGGCTACCACAGAGAATGCTCTCCCCCTGGGGGTCACCAGCCGGCACTGTCTGGCTGACGGCACCCTGAGGAGGCCCTCTCTGTGGGAGCGAACCGGCCGGTGGGAGGCAATAGGTGGCAGAAGGCGGTCCCGTAAGTACCCTGGTCCTAAGCCATGGAGCGCTTTAAAGGTGATTACCAACACCTTGAAACGCACCCGGAAATCAACCGGCAACCAATGCAGCTCACGCAGGAGAGGTGTCACGTGGGAGCGCCCTGTCGCTCCCATAATCCCCCGCGCGGCCGCATTCTGTACCAGTTGAAGCCTCCGGATGCATCCCAAGGGGAGCCCCATGTAGAGAGCATTACAGTAGTCCAAGCGAGACGTGACGAGCGCCTGAGTGACTGTGCGCAGGGAGTCCTGATCTAGAAAGGGGCGCAACTGGCGTATCAGGCGGACCTGATAAAAAGCCCCCCTGGCCACAGCCGTCGTATGATCCTCTAATGACAGCCGTGGATCCAGGAGGACGCCCAAGTTGCGAACCCTTTCCGTGGGGGCCAATGATTTGCCCCCAATAACCAACGATGGAGTCAGTTGGCTATATCGGGACGCTGGCATCCACAGCCACTCAGTCTTGGAGGGGTTGAGTCGAAGCCTGTTTCTCCCCATCCAGACCCGCACAGCTTCAAGGCACTGGGACATCACTTCCACGGCATCGTTGGGGTGGTCTGGGGTGGAAATGTACAGCTGAGTATCATCAGCGTACTGATGGAATTCCACCCCAAAACCACGGATGATCTCACCCAGCGGCTTTACATAAATGTTGAACAGAAGGGGCGAGAGGACCGACCCTTGTGGCACCCCACACACTAGGCGCCTCGGGGTCGACCGCTGCCCCCGTCAACACCGATTGCGACCGGTCGGAGAGGTAGGAGGAGAACCACCGCAGAACGGTGCCCCCCACCCCCAATCCCTCCAACCGGCGCAACATGATACCATGGTCGATGGTATCAAAAGCCGCTGAGAGGTCTAACAGCACCAGGATAGAGGAGTACCCCCTACCCCGGGCCCTCCAGAGATCATCCACCAACGCGACCAATGCCGTTTCGGTGCTGTAACCAGACCTGAAGCCGGACTGGAGCGGGTCTAAATAGACAGCTTCATCCAGGTACCGGGGGAGCTGCCGCGCCACCACACTCTCAACAACCTTCGCTAAAAAGGGAAGGTTGGAGACAGGACGATAATTTACCAAAACAGCCGGGTCCAGGGAGGGCTTCTTGAGGAGGGGCCTCACCACCGCCTCCTTCAAGGCAGGCGGAAGGACACCCTCACTCAAAGAAGCATTTATAATCTCCTGGAGCCAGCCTCGTGTAACCTCCCGGGAGGCCAGCACCAACCAGGAGGGACACGGGTCCAACAAACATGTGGTAGCGTTCAGTCTACCCAGGATCCTGTCCACGTCCTCAGGAGCCACAGGATCGAACTCAGCCCAGATAACACTCTCAAGACTGGGCTCAGTCACCTCGCCCGAACTAACCCAGTCAGAGGCCAGCTCATCCCGAATCTGAGTTATTTTATCATCCAGATATTGAACAAAATCCTCAGCACGACCCTGCAAGGGGTCCTCCCGCGCTCCCAGGTGAAGGAGGGAGCGGGTCACCCTAAACAGGGCGGCTGGGCGATTATCTGATGACGCAATAAGAGCGGTGAAATAATTAGATTTCGCCGCTTTTATTGCCACTAAGTAAGTCTTAATATGAGCTCTTACTAGTGTTAAGTCGGATTCAGAGCGACTAGCCCTCCAACCACTCTCTAGGCGTCTTTTCCGGCGCTTCATCTCCCTCAGCTCCTCGGTGAACCAAGGAGATAAGTGAGTTCGGCGCCGGGTCAGAGGCCGCAAAGGCGCGACCCGGTCCAAGGCCCCACCGGCCGCCCTATCCCAGGCAGCCACCAGGTCCTCAGCCGAGTCGCGTGTCAGTGTCTCAGGAAATGGCCCAAGCTCCGTCTGGAACCTATCAGGATCCATCAGGCGCCTGGGGCGGAACCACCTAGTTGGTTCCGCCTCCCTGCGATGGGGTGTAACGGTCAGAAAGTCGAGACGAAGGAGCGAGTGGTCAGTCCATGACAAGGGTTCAACACCTATATCCCCAATATCAAGACCACTCAGCCACTGACCAGAGACAAAAACCAAGTCCAGGGTGTGTCCACCAATGTGAGTCGGGCCCTGAATTACCTGGGTCAGGTCCATGGCCGTCATGGAAGCCATGAACTCCCGAGCCATCTCAGATGTCTCGCCGATAGATGGCAGGTTGAAATCCCCCATAACTATAAGCTTGGGGGTATCAACCGCCACCTCGGCTATAACATTGAGAAGTTCGGGCAGGGTCGTTGCCACGTGGCAGGGAGCCAGGTACGTGACTAACAGACCCATCTGCCCACCGGGACCCCATCTCACAAAGGCGGACTCACACCCGGCTATCTGAGGTACAGTGGCCTCCCTCGGACCCAGACCTTCCTTAATAATGACCGCTACTCCCCCACCCCTGCCCTGGGCTCTCGGCTGGTGGAATGCAAGGAAACCCGGTGGGCACATCTCCACGAGGGGAACTCCCCCCTCGTGGCCCAACCAGGTCTCGGTAATACCGGCCAGGTCCGCACCCCCCTCTTCAAGAAGATCACATATGAGGGGGGCCTTGTTTACCACGGACCTCGCATTGCACAACAACAGCCGGAGCCCCGGGTCCTGAGACTCTAAACAACCCGGGGAACAGGAATAGCTCCGGGGACCGGGGCGCGCAATCGCTCGAAGACAGCGAGTGCGCGCCCCCAACACATGATATGGTCCCCTGCTCTCGCCATATCTGCCCCTCCCACATAACGTAGTTATCACACCACCCTCAACAGAGGGCTCATTGAGAGCCCTCTTGCCTCCAGAAACTAAGCCCCCCGTGGCATCAAAGACTGTCGGGCCTGTCCCTTTCCCCCCTGGGTTTCCCCCCAAACCCACTCCCTCCCCCACCCCAGGACCCCCTAAAACACCCCTTTAAAAATTCCTTAAAAAACCCCTCAATCCCCTCTTCGCAACATGCCACCTCTCGGGGTCCCAAAACCCGTCATTAAGGTAGGCCCTCGATAGTGTGGAGGGCCAAACCCGCGAGAGGGGGGAATCTCGCAGGGCAAGAAGCGTCGACCTAGGAAGCATCCAGCAGAAGTGGGCCAAAAATAGTGGCATGACAAAGGTCCATGATCATAGTTTGAAATAATGTCCTGAAGCAGGAACCAGATCAGACAGGAGAAAAACCAATATTATTATTGGTAAATATAATTAATTGATTTGTAAGAAATTGGATTGCATGGAAATAATTGGAATATTCATGTTCATATTGATTAATATACAAAAAGATAGTTTTACAACTAATTGATTTATATTAAAATGTTGAATTTGTATTAAACAACTGTATAACATAATTACATAATTAACCAATGTGAGGATGGATATTAAAATAGATGACAATGGGAAGGGGTATAATATATAAGAGAAGGGAAAAAATTGAATTTGATTAAGATTAGAGATGAGGATGAAGGGTAATATTGGTTTTTTTAAAAAATAAATGAGTAATAAATATGGCAAAAAGGAAATATAGAAATTGTAAATTTAATTGAAATGACTAAACACTGTTTAAATTTGTGAACTGCCCAAATACTCTGTTCAAAGAAAAGACATTGCATGTTTATATGTGTGTTTCTAATTATTGCTATTTATTCATATTTGTTCTCTTTTATTCTTTAAAGTTTAATAATCCATTCTTTATATTAATATCTTTGTATTTGTTTGGGGTTGGTTTTTTTCCCTTTCATCTCTTTTATTGTACAGCAATCTTTCTCCTCAAACCTACCACCTCTCTCTTTTCTTTCCTTTTTACTTTCTCTTCCCCCCTTCTCCTCCTCCCTACTTCCTCTTCCTTTCTCCTTCTCCTCCTCTCTTCCTCCCTCTCTTACCCTCACTCCTACCCTTTTCCCTTCCCTTCCTTCATCCCTCTGTATTGTTGTATCCTTTTATGCATATGGACTACTCAGAGGGCTGAAAAAGTTATTTTTGACTGGTCCTCACACTTTTGACCAGTCCTCAAACTTACGACTGTCCTAACATTTTATGTTTTTGCCCTATCTGGTCACCATGGTGAAGAGAAGCAGTTGTGAAATGAGTGACATGGTTGTTAAGAATGCTGCACCGGCATAAATGTGAGGATGGTCATAAGTGTGAGGACCAGTCAAAGGTGCGAGGACCTGTCAGAAATGACTTTTTTCAGCCCTCTGAGTAGTCCCTATACACATAGCCATGCCCACCTGGTCACATGTTAAGAATGTTACAATGGGCATAAATGATGACCAGTCATAAGTGCGAAGACTGGTCAAAAGTGCGAGGACCTAACAGAAATCACTTTTTTCAGCCCTCTGAGTAGTCCCTATACACATAGCCATGCCCACCTGGTCACATGTTAAGAATGTTACAATGGGCATAAATGATGACCAGTCATAAGTGCGAAGACTGGTCAAAAGTGCGAGGACCTAACAGAAATCACTTCTTTCAGTCCTGTGAGTAGTCCTTTTGTGCACATGGACTACTCAGAGGGCTGAAAAAGTTATTTTTGACTGGCCTCACACTTTTGACCAGTCTTCAAACTTATGACTGTCCTCACATTTTACATTTTTGCTCTATCTTATCACCATGGTGAAGAGAAGCAGTTGTGAAATGAGTGACATGGTTGTTAAGAATGCTGCACGGGCATAAATGTGAGGATGGTCATAAGTGTGAGGACCAATCAAAAGTGCGAGGACCTGTCAGAAATGACTTTTTCAGCCCTCTGAGTAGTTCCTATACACATAGCCATGCCCACCTGGTCACATGACCTCTAAGCCACGCCCACAAAATAAGCCACGCCCACAGAACAGGTAGTAAAAAACTACAGTTATGAAGTAGCAACAAAAATAATTTTATGGTTGGGGGTCACCACAACATGAGGAACTGTATTAAAGGGTCGCGGCATTAGGAAGGTTGAGAACCACTGGCTTAATGCATTGTAAGCCGCCCTGAGTCTCCAGAGAAGGGTGGCATATAAATTGAACTAACTAACTAACTAACTAATTAATTAATCAATTAATTTCTGGTGTGAAGGATAAGGTGCTACAACAGACATTGCCCATTTCCTAAAATCTGTCAGATTACTTGTGAAAAGGGGTAAAAAATGAGTCCTATCAATTTTAAGGGTTGGGAAGAAAAATGGAATAAAAACTGTCCCTCAGATAATTACAGCATGACTGGCTTTGTAGATGACAAATTGCACCTGAAAGCTCACTGGCAAGTAATACAGCCTATATAGAAGAGGTGTTAATGTGGTTGTGCCAAGTCATAGCCATAATTGTTTATTTATTCTACTGCATTCTGGATCAACTGTAGCTTCTAAATTGTCTTCTAATTTGTCTTCAAATGCAGCCTCACATGTGGTACATTGCAATATCTGTTTGCTGAATGACCACGGTGTGAATGACAGTGATGAGAGACTCACATTTCAGAAATGATGCACCAAGTAGATCTGTGCAATGCCTTCCTGTACACAAGTGCCATCTGCTCTTTATGGAGGTGCTGTAATCCAGGAAGACCTAAATTGTGCACTCCAAATGTTTATTTATTTGCCAAATTTATATGGCCACTCATCAGTAGTGGGTTCTACTTACCTTCGCTACTGGTTCGGAATCAGGAACGCATGCGCACAGAACCTTCTATGCATGCGCAGAGCATTCATGATAACGTCTGGGCGGGTGGGCAGAGCCCGCCACTGCTGCCACTACCGGTTCACCCGAACTGGGACAAACCGGTAAAACCCTACCACTGCCACTCACGTCATACTCAAGGTGGCACACAACAAAACCAACAATTAAAACATTGTACAAAAACTATTAAAAATAATAAACATGAATAAAATAAGACCATGAGATGAAAGTTATTATATATATAATGCAGTCAATATACAGGGTCTCTAATTACTAGGGGATTCCCCTGGCTTGCAAAAAAAAATATTTCTGAGGGCTTTCTGGAAGGCCATAAGGATTAGGACTTTAGGAGGCATGATGTTCCAGGAGGTAGGTGCCGAGGGAGAAATGTCTTGACTCCTAGGTCCATTCAGATGGAACTCTTTTGCAGATAGGACCCATAGCATGTCTCTTCTCCCAGAAAAAATAGGATTCAAATCCCAAGAGTCTCTAAATATTGGGATAATATTTATTGTTATTGGGATAACAACATCATTTGGTTGACCTGGGATCAAGATATACAATTCCGTGTCACCTGCACAGTTATGATACTTGACCATGTTAATGGTTGACCTCACCCAGTAGATTCCTATGTGTGTTAACAGTGTCAAAGCCTATGACCCACCCTGAAAACTAGGGTCTTCAGGCTCAACTTCTCCCTCTTGCCCACACTGAATGAAATGACCACCGAGAAAACAGGAGGATCAGCACAACACTGTGCCACCCACTCCTAATCTCAGTATAGATGGATACCATGATGGAAGCAACTTGGGTTTCTTGTAAAAACTAATATTTAACTTTTTAAAAATGCTTCAACGGAGGGCACTAATTGTTTTTCACATGAACAAAGTGGCAGAAGAAAGAAATTGTTTAAATCCTTGAAAAAGTTTTATTTAAATCATGCCACCGATATAGATTTAATATATTATTATAACCAACTGGATTTATATTTTAATAGAACTGTTGTATACCAAATGATGAAATACTACAAGCTATCTGAGGTTTTTAAAAAGGAGATCAAGTTGATAGGTATAACTTGTCCTTAACTGCTCATTGGATTACAGGTAGTCCTTGAATTACATCTGTAACTGGCACTGGAATTTCCATAGCCACACAATGTGGTTGTAAAGCACATCACATGGCCAAACTGCTTAGCGACAGCAAGCCAAGCAGTCCTGGTTGTTTTGTAATCTCAGACATTTGGGTTGTTATGTTGGAAACGAAGGGAATCCCTGGTAAAGAGTGCAGACTGTTGCAGGGAGGTGGGGAAGTCTTGGGAGCTCCAGCACAGAATGCACACAAATTGGGAGATAATTAAATGAAAGAAAATTAATTCTCCCTTTGTAAGTTTCATGAGTTGAGACATGGTTTGATTTGTGTAATTAATATGTATATAAATAAAAGAACAGTTAAACTTACAGTAATGTTAAACATACTGTATTTTGGCTGGGATCAAAATCATGGCATTCTGATATAATATAGGCAACAGAAGAGGATCTGATGTGAGAAATCATTTAATTTGTTTCCAATTTACAAATCTAACTATATAGTTATATATCAGTTAAATTCAGGAACACACATAAATCTCTACTGTCAAGGACAGAAAATCCAAATTACATTTAACTGAATAAAAGTTGAGTTTATGACGACTTCCTGCTGTACTTCCGGTGGCATTGGAAGAGAAGGACAGCGAACTCCGTTGCCCCATTCCAAGCTCTCTCTGTCGGAGGGCTCCAAAAGGAGCCATAGCCACCCTGTAGGGGTGGTGAAGCAAAGGGGGCACCTTGCAAGTCAAGGACAGCCACATCTCTCCTCTCTGACTTGGAAAATCCCCCTCATCTGAAGACGAGGAGCAGCGGCATCAACATGGCTGCCATGAAGCTGGGGACAGTCAGAGTGTCACTGCGTTATTTTGTAATAGGCCCTTCCAACCATCTCCCACTTGTAATTAGCTGTGTTGTTTTTGCTGTTGTCTACCTCGGCTCAAGCTCAGCTTGACTACCAGGCTTCAGCAGATCAAGCATCTGTATCTGACACAGAGGATTATCAGGATCAGGCATGGTCTGACGACAAAGGCCTTGCACCGGATCAACCGTCATTCATAGGTCTCTTTAAACCACAACTTTTCCGTTCGCTCTTGTTCAAGGCAATTGCCACGACTCGTTTAGGGTCCCCACCCTCTTCAACAGTTACATCTGCTAACTCTGACCCTGCCACTGCTATGTTTGCAGAATCCACCATTGACCCGGAGACCATTCCGGCTCCTAAGTTGTTCACTGACATTCTCCAGCGTCAATGGTCTCTCCCTGGGGCTGGTCCTAGCCCTAACAGGTTTGACAAGCGACTTTACAACTCAGCAGCCCCTCTGGCAGACCTACTTCAGCTGCCCAAGGTGGATCCTCCTATTGTAGCCTTAAGGGATTCTTCTCATCCTACCGGGCCTGCCGAAGATTCTCTTCTCCCAGAAGACAAACAAGCCGAAAAGACTCTCCTTAAAGGTCACTTATCCACCGCTTGGTCCATTCGGGCCTCTACGTCGGCTTCGTTCTTCAACAGAGCCGCCTTGTTGTGGCTCAAACAGCTCCAGGTTCGATTACCCCTGTCCAACTCTAGGTCTCACCAGGACCTGAATAAAATAGCTGCTGCCCTCAAATACTCGGCAGACACCACCTTGAATTCCACCAGATTTTCTGCCAGGGCGTTGGGATCCAATATTACATCCCATCAACTGTTGTGGCTCAGAAATTGGCAGCCGGACATGCAAAGTAAGTGGCAGCTCGCCTCAGCTCCCTATGCAGCTGGTCACCTCTTCGGATCAGCCTTGGATCCTCTTTTGGTGGAGACAAGGGACAGGCGAAAGATCCTTCCACTGGCCTCCCGGTGTGGCGACCCTAGATATTCCACTTCTTCTCGATTCCAGTCCTTTTGAAACTCCAATTCTACTTCCTTCCAGCCACGATTTCAATGACAGTTTTCCTCCAGACCTCAACAGGAGCCACAGGTCAGGCAAGGGTCCAGATTTCTATCTCATCATTCCCTTTGAAGAGGGAGGGGGCACTTCTCCCATAGATCCAGATAGTTCCCCCATTGGTGGTCGTCTCTCATTGTTCCTTCCCCAATGGGAGACTTCTGTATCTGACCCCTGGGTTATTTCCACCATTTCCCTGGGCCTTTCTCTTGAATTTCCCTCTACCCCCTACCCTCGTTTCCTCTCTTGCCCAGTCTCTCAGGATAAGCATACACAGGATCTAGTGTCGGCCGCCATTGATCATCTCCTTCAGATTTCTGCTATTGAGCGTGTACCCTCAGCCCAATAGGGTCATGGGTTCTACTCCCATTTATTTTTGTTTAAGAAATCTTCGGCAGGGTGGCGGCCCATATTGGACTTGAAGTCATTGAATTGGCACATTAAATATCGCCGGTTCAAAATGCATTCCCTATCATCGATCCTGGAGTCAATACATCAATCTGATTATCTATCCTCAATAGATTTAACGGAGGCCTACCTCCATGTTCCCATATTGCCCGCCCATCGCCAATTTCTTTGATTTGCCTTTAGAGGCTCACATTACCAATATAAAGCACTCCCGTTTGGCCTTTCCTCGGCACCGAGAGTTTTTACAAAGATTATGGCCGCTCTCATGGGCCATCTCTGGTCCCGTCCTACCCGTATTCTGTTTTATTTAGATGACATTTTGGTGCTGTCATCTTCCCTTCGGGAAGCCCATTCTGACCTATCTGCAGTTCTGGAATCCCTGCAAGCACATGGGTTTTCCATTAATTGGTCCAAAAGTCATCTCGCTCCTTCCACCCACATTCAACACCTGGGAGCCCTCATAGACATGGTTTCATCAACTGTGTCACTATCTCCTGATCGTCAGTTAAATCTTCGCTCTTTGGCTCTTAAATGCCTCACTTTGGGCTCTGCCTCACTTTTCTCTCTCTCCCGTCTTTTGGGCATGATGGTTTCCTCCTTTGGCATCACTCCATGGGCGTGATTGCATAGCAGGGAGCTGCAATGGCTCCTCCTGCCTTTCCAACAATCCAGTCAGGACACCTCCCTGCGTCGCATCCGTCTTCCGCCATCGCTGCTCCACTCCCTTCTTTGGTGGGTCTCGAACTCTATCTCTTGAGGATCTTGCTTCTGAGAACCCCACAGGATTCAGCTCACGATGGACACCAGCCTTTCGGGCTGGGGCACACACCTCCTCCACCATCTGGATCAAGGTCGTTGGTCTGCGCAGGAGTCACTTCTCAATATCAATCTTCTAGAGCTGAGGGCCATACGTCTTGCGTTGCTTCAATTCCAGGACCTGGTGGAGGGAAAGGACGTCTTGGTCCTTACCGACAATACAACCGCCAAGGCCCATGTGAACAAACTAGGAGGCACCAGATTGCGGGGTCTGATGGACAAAGCCCTTCTCCTGGGCCTTTGGGCCGAACAGCATCTGTCATCCCTCCGAGCACCCATATATCGGGATCGGCAAATGTCCAGGTGGACTCCCTCAGCCAGACAACTGTGGACCACAGGGAGCGGGCGATCTCTCCATCACTCTTCAAGTAGATTGCGGCCAGGTTCGGGATGCCAGAGGTGGAGCTGTTTGCCTCCCGGGCGAATCATCAGCTTTCCCGCTACTTCTCCAGGTTCAAGGACCTACAGGCGGAAGCCATGGATGCTCTCCGCAGCAGTTGGCCGTCGGGTCTCCTATACGCCTTCCCTCCCCTTCCGGTGATCCCCAGGGTGATTCGGAGGCTACTCGAGGAGAGAGCAGAGACCCTTCTCCTGGCCCCTCATTGGCCCATGCGGCCATGGTTTGCGGACTTGATGTCCCTGTCTGTCAAGCCACCTTAGCAGATCCCTGTCTCAAAAGTCCACCTGTCTCAGGGCCCGCTCCTCCATCCAGATCCCGCTTGGCTTCGCTTGACCATCTGGCGGTTGAGTGGCTCATTTTAACAGAGGCCAGGCTACCGCCTCAAGTTGTTTCCACCATCCAGGCCACTCGTCGCCCTTCAACGGCCCGAATTTATGAAGCCACCTGGCGTGCCTTCTCTTCCTGGTGTTCCTCGATCCCAGTTCCACTGATGTCTGCTTCCATCATCCAGGTATTGACCTTCCTCCAGTCAGGTCTTGATAAGAGTCTAGCTCCTAATACCCTCCATCATCAGGTGTCTGTTCTCTCGTCGATTTTGTCTTGCGGGTCATCCGAATCTTTGTCCAAACATCCGGTTATTCGGACCTTCCTAAAAGGAGCTACCAACTTACGTCCTCCTGTGGTCCATCGTTTTCCTACCTGGAACCTCAACAAAATTCTTTCAGTACTCACATCTTCCCCCTTTGAACCTCTTCGCCAAACTTCTCTTTGCTTCCTTTCCATGAAAGTAGCCTTTTTAGTTGCAATTACATCTGCCCGCCACATCTCCAAGCTAGCAGCATTGTCTATTCGGGCAGACCTATGTATTTTCCATAACGACCGAGTGGTTCTCCATCTCGACCCGGCGTTTGCTACCAAGGTCAATTCTCCTTTCCATAGGGGCCAGGAACTCGTCCTTCCGAATTTTTACCCCCGCCCTTCCCACAGTTTGGAACGGTTATGGCATTACCTGGATGCCCACAGGGCCTTGAAAATTTATATTTCTCGGACTGCCTTACATCGCAAGACGGAAGCCCTCTTCGTTGCATTTCATCCAACTTCACTTGGCAACCGTGTGTCCAGCTCTACTCTGGGACGATGGATCAGGGCAACCATTGCTCTGGCCTACCGCCAGTCGGGATCACCGGTTCCTGCTCATATTACCGCTCATTCGACAAGGAGCGCTGCCACTTCTGCGGCCTGGTCGACGCAGGCATCTATCGAAGAGGTCTGCAGGGCAGCTGCTTGGACAAGCATCAGCCCCTTTGTCAGACACTACAGAGTGGATTCCTTCGCTTCGGCCGATGCCTCCTTCAGCAGAAGGGTCCTCCAGTCCATTCATCTCGATCAAGGGATCCGGACCAGTATTCTCCCTCCCTGGAGACATCAGCTTTGGTATGTCCCCAACCTGACTGACGTTTTGCTCCAGTTGGAGAATAGACATTGGTCTTACCTGATACATCCTTTCTCAGCAAGGAGAAACATCAGTCAGCTCCACCTTGTTGGTTCTGGTCCGGAGGTGGGTTGGGAGGGCGGCATCTAACTATCTATCATTTCAGGAAGACACATCGCATGAGTCTACACCTTTGCCCTCGCCGAAGAACTGGGGCCGGCCTAGAGGGCGGAGCCTTTTGACTGATAGACTCAGTCACACGCCTAGACAGAGCGATCTCCCCCAGCCTGACTGACGTTTCTCCTGGCTGAGAAAGGACGTATCAGGTAAGACCAACGTCCATTTCCCCTATGTAATTGCTTGCACAGTTACTACAGTTGATGCGGTAAATTATCGAAGATGTCTCCTCCTTAGGTAATGTTTCCTTTGGGTGCATTATTCTCATTCTCAGAGTTTGGTCCGGCTTATGCGCCATTTTATGCCGAGAGGATCCTTGCGGCAGTTTCGGATACCCGCCGTATATATGGGATCACCCTCCATGTAGCAGTTCCACTGGCACCTTCCATAGGCTGTTGAACCCTAGGTGTAGTACACCTTCGGATAAAGTCCATTGAATAACCGTTGAGCTTGCATACCTGATAATATGCCCACTCCTTGGCTTTGGCTGTCAGAGTACTACAATGAGTGTCTATCCTATTGAACAGTGCCCGAATACAACTGACTTTATGTGCAATGGGGTGATCGTTCTCATTATGTAAATTGTGGTCTGTGTCTGTGATTTTTCGATATACACCTGTGTCAAGGCTCCCATCTAGGTTGTGGTTGACCAGCACATCCAGAAAGGCCAGCGTGCTATTGGTCTCTTCCTTCATTGTGGAAGAGGCTTAGGACCAGGGTACTTACGGGACCGCCTTCTGCCACCAATTGCCTCCCACCGGCCGGTTCGCTCCCACAGAGAGGGCCTCCTCAGGGTGCCGTCAGCCAGACAATGCCGGCTGGCGGCCCCCAGGGGGAGAGCCTTCTCTGTGGTAGCCCCCACCCTCTGGAACGATCTTCCTCCAGAACTGAGAACAATTGCCGACCTCCGGACTTTTCGTCGGGCTTTGAAGATTATCTCTTCCAACTTGCCGGACTTGCCTGATCCCTTCTACTTTTTAAAATTTTTTAGACTTGATCGATTTATTTTAATGTTTATTCTGTTTTAAATTCTCAGCCTAATTTATATTTGTTTTTAGTACGATTTTAACTTTTTTGTATTGGTTTTTTAGTCGGCTGTTCACCGCCCTGAGTCCGTCAGGAGAAGGGTGGTATATAAATCTAATAAATAAATAAATAAATAAATTGTAAACTGAATGTCTGGGTATGTGTATGTGTATGTGTATGTGTATGTGTATGTGTGTTTGTTCAACCAGGTATTTTCCTATGTAAACCAAGTTTCTCAACTTGCATCCATAGCTCAGTGAAATCACATCCACTATCCTAGGCTTCTTCCGACAGCAAGCAAGCATTTTGCTGCTTATTGGAAGACTACTATAGATCTATATATCCCAATAGGCAGCAAAATGCTTGCTTGCTGTCGGAAGAAGCCTAGGATAGTGGATGTGATTTCACTGAGCTATGGATGCAAATTGAGAAACTTGGTTTACATATTTTCCCACGTCATTAAAAGTCTGTTAGTTGAAATGCTTAAAATCCTGGCTAAAATCCCAGCTTAAGATCCTCCAAAATCCCAACAAAACACTTTGTAAGGTCTTCTGAAACTTTGGCTAAAATCCTAACCAATACTTTAAAAGTTTTCTTTCTGGCAACATTTCGACAAGCTCTCTAATTTGTCATCATCGGGCCCCTACTTTCAGTTTGGAAACTTTGGGTATGCTGCGAGATTGTCGCTTTTCTATGTTCACTACAGTTTTTTTCCTGCTTCATTATCCTAGCTGCAGCCTGACTGCGTGTTAAAGGCCCAGCTTTCTCTGGTTCCCTATTACTAACTGTCAACTGCAAAGAAGAAAGGATTCTGGTAGGCATCACAACACCGCTGATTGCTTGTTGAGATCTCAGCCTATCTTCTGGCTCGGTTCTCGCTCTCTCTCTATTGCTAGCTATCATCTGCAAAGCAGGAAGGACTCTGGCAGGCATTACAACACCACTGGTTGCCTGTTGGGATCTCTGCCTATCCTCTGATGTTAAAACTCGAGTTTCCCTCAATGCAGGTCTCCAAATACTTGATAACCTAAAAGCGTCATCTCGTCTGTTCATATTCTGTGGCCTCTTTTCAATTTTGATAGCCTCCCTAATTATTCTCTTATTCCTCTTTCACCACTGTTCTAGTACTGTTGAAGTCGATATTATGTCCTATGGCCTTCATGTGTTGTATCAAGGAAGAAGTTCGCTCTTCTTTTTTCATTGCATTTTTGTGTTCTTCTAAATGCACACCTATTCATCTATTCGTCTGTCCAATGTAAGATGACTGACAGGAAGCACATGGCACTTCGTATACCCCTAAATTTGTGTTTCTGTAATATCTTACTAATTTTATCAGTGGTCCCTTTTATATAGGGCAGAATGGCTTTTCCCATATTCTGTTCTTCTTCTTGGGTTTCGCTCAGTCTTAATGTCCCTTGCCGGATTATATTTCTAATTTTATTTTTGTGGAACCCATTTGCCATTAATACCTTTGTGAGAGTCTGAAGCTCTGTTTGTACATGTGCCTTACCTGCTAGACGTTTAGTTCTAGTAATTAAGGTTTTTTGCCACTGAATTTATTTGCAAAGGATGATGGTGTGAGTGTGTATTTAGGTATCAATTTGTGTGTGTCTTCTTTTGTAGACACTATGTCCTAGGGTGCCATTAGCTTTTTTGTATATTAATACGTCTAAAAATGGGAGTTGATTTTCAATCTCCATTTCCATAGTGAACTGTATCTTTGGGTGCATGTTATTCAAGTGTACTAGAAAATTGTCTAGCTTGTCTTTTCCATGGGACCAGATGACAAACGTATCATCTACATCTCTGAGCCATAATTTTGGTTTATAAGTAGTTTGTTCTAAACGTCTTGCAGATGAGGCACATATACAAACAGAGCTTCAGACTCTCACAGAGGTATTAATGGCAAATGGGTAAGAGTAAAAGCCAGGCAATCGATCAATCGGTCTTCAAACTATAACACGAAGCACACACGGAGAACTACAGTGAATATAGAACATGAGAGAGATACACAAAGAGAGAGATACGCCCGCTAATGGCCTCCCTTATATAGGCAGCTTCTTAAATGGCAATAACCCTGCTGACTCATCCTCAGTCTTAAAGGGGCTGGTCAGCTTTAAATCACAATTACCCTGACATAAAGAGGGAGGGAGGGAGGGAGGGAGAGAGAGAGAGAGATCAATTGAGTTTATGACCATTATTTTGGAAAATTGTGTACCTATAGATTCTGCAGTATTCATATTCATTTCTTTCAAAGGGGGGAAATAATATAAAACTATCTTCTAAAGCACAAAATTTACAGTGAGTTTTACCTATCAAAAAAGTAAAATGTTTCCATTTACTCAGCACTACAAGCATATGACAGATGTAGGCACCAGTGGTGGGTTGCCCCCGGTTCGCACCGGTCCCATAGAACCAGTAGTAAAACCGGCGGGAGGCTCCACCCACCGACTCCGCCACCAGAACGCTTCTGTGCATGCACGCGCGCACACACAGCCCCATTGCGAGCCGGTAATAAAGGTAAGTAGAAACCACCCCTGGTAGGCACCCACAAAATCCCCCACTGTAGTACTATAAAGATATCAGTTGACTTCAGATATAACAATAAGACAAAATGGTAATATAAAACTCTCTTCAGCAAGGCCTGTTAGCCAATTAACTTTTACGTGTTGGTGCAGCTAAATAAGGAAGCACCTAATATTGGTTCAACGGTATATTCAAAGCAACATTTGTGGCTTTTACCTCTCTTAATAAACTGAATAAAACTAAGATTAAAACTGAGTATATCAGAGCCTTAAAAAAAATGCAGTAATGGAGGAAAAGTTAAATATTGCAATTGCATGTTTATCCAAAAGATAAATACCCAAATAAAAAACATGAAACATTAAATGAAATGAAAATTAAGTCTATAATTATATACAGCTATCTATCTACAGTTATGAACAAAAATTGATCTTTACTGATCATAGTGTTTGTATTAAATCTCTGTCCATTGTACGAAGTTTACGCTAGTGATTTAATAATCAGATAATACTGTGACTCCTTAAGAGTAAGAAATAATGTGAAAAGCATTAAAAGTGGCTACTTGACCAGTATGGTCATATAAATAAATTTAAAATAAATAAATTTAAAAAACAAAATTATAATTTACAATAATAAAATGTTCATTAAAAAATTAAGATTTCACAAAGGAGTTCAGATATCACCAAAAATACTTAAGGTACTTATAAATTGCTTATAATATTTAAAACTGGGAATAATAACAATGAAAATGTTAATTTAAATGTATAATACATGTAAGAAATTTTTATTTATATTCTTTTATTTTTCCCTATCAATATTTCCTTCTTTTGATATAAATAATATATAACTTCTAATAATAAATTATTCCTAGCTTATTTTATTTTATTAATTTTTCGGTTTGATTTATATGTCGCCCTTCTCCGGAGACTCAGGGCAGCTTACAATGCGTTAAGCAATAGCCTTCATACTTTTGTATATACCTGCTTAGTAGGGCTTTGCCCCCCCCCCGCCCCGAAGTGGTGTTCTTTTTTATACAAAGTCAGCTTATTGTCCCCACAAACCAGATTCTCATTTTAGCTACCTCGAAAGGATGGAAGGCTGAGTCAACCTTGAGCCTGGTGAGATTTGAACTTGCAGTAATTGCAAGCAGCTGGTGCTACTGAATAGTACTTTAGTCTGCTGCGCCACCAAGGCTCTAGTTGCTGGAACAGTATAATTTTCAGGTAACACAGATTTGAAAAAAAATCCATGATTTACAAAATTACAAAGGAATTTTGTAAAGTCACAAAATAGCATCCCCAAATGATACAGACTTTTGTTGGGTGAATGAAACAAAGCAAATCAAAAACAAGAATAGAAAACCCAAGAAAATAACACACTAGAGCAGGTGTCAAACTCAATCTCATTGAGGGATACATCAGGGTTGTGTTTGACCTTGGGAGTCCAGGGTGGGCATGGCCAGCTCAATGTCACTTGTGTTGGGGGCACCTGTGGTGGCCCAAGCACTTGCCAGTGAAAATGGGCTCCCAAGCTCCATGTTTGGCTGCGATGGCCTCCTGCAAACCTCTGCCAGCAAAACAGAGTGGACAGCCTTCCTGAGCTCCATTTTCACTGGCAGAGGCATTGAGGGTCGCTCCTTCACTGTTTCCAGGGCAGCCCAGATCTAAGCACCCCAGGGGCCGGATCTGGATCCCCGGGCCTTGAGTTTGATACCTCTGCACTAGAGTATCCTTGAAAAGAGCTTTGTTCATAGCAGCCATAAGCACAATATTCCATCTTGAAACAGTGTACTACTGATTTTTGTTGGGTACATCCACACATATTTTAACACACAATTCAACTAGAATAAACATACTGTATTTCACAGAACTTCTTAATTATGCACCCAAACTCTTAAATCAAAATAGCATATTAAAATTGTTTCCAACTATCAAAAAAAATCTGTATTCATCCATTGTTGGATATTAGTGCAAAGCTCCTTGATTCAAAAGCTTATCAACATCAGCAGCATTTCTCTTCCCTTTTTTTTCCTAAAGCCATTTATATTGTCTTCATGCCATCATGACAATTTAAGTAATACTTTCAATGTATATACATCGCAGAAATGAGCACTTTAGTTCTCCTCCTTTCCTTGTTCTAGTATATTTTTTCTGAAGCAATAATTAATCTTCAGTGTGAACACTAAAAATTAAAGTGAACAAAATTGCTTTCCTTATACTGCTATACAGCATTTCCCCCCAATGATTAAATACAATTAGTTAAAAATATAAGGCTCTTTTGGATTTATTACATCTTTGGAATATGAGTGAAATTAGGATTAGGATTTATTGGATTTATATACCGCCCTACTCCCGAAGGACTCAGGGCGGTGTACAGCCAACAATAAAAATACATACATACAAAATTTAAAAACCAACTAAAAACAGATTAAATGAATTTGGCCCGGACAGAATTAAAACACCCCAATATAATTTAAAATTTTTTTAAAAAAATTTAACACTAAAAACGGGGAGTGGTTAGGCCAGGTCCGCCTGGCGAAATAGAAAAGTCTTAAGAGCGCGGCGGAAGGTGGGCAGATCCGGGATCCTCCGTATCTCTGGGGGGAGCTCATTCCAGATAGTAGGTGCCCCCACAGAGAAAGCTCTCCCCCTGGGGGCTGCCAGCCGACATTGTTTGGCTGACGGCACCCGGAGGAGACCCTCTCTATGAGAGCGTACTGGCTGGTGGGAGGCTATTGGTGGTAGTAGGCGGTCCTGCAAGTACCCAGGTCCTAAGGCATGGAGCGCTTTAAAGGTAGTAACCAGGACCTTGAAGCGCACCTGGAAGACCAAATAAACTTACATACCTTTCGAGGATGAAATCGCAAGCTCTGACACTGACATTGACAAGCTTCTACAGAATTGTTTGCTTTTATAAGTGTGAGAAATATACCCCAAAAGGACAGTGCCAGAAACCTCACAGCACCAGAAACCTCACAGCACCAGAAACCTCACAAAACAGTCAAACAGCCAAAAGACTCAAGCCAACCCTTCCCCCTTTTAAGAAAAACCCAGGCAGAAGCACCAGCTGAAAGGAACACTTAAGTAGAGCCATTAAGATAAGAGGAATAGGCTAAAAATAAACTCTCCAAGGTAAACTGAAACTCCCTTTTTCCTGCCTCCCTGGCAGGATTAACTCCCTGGCAGGATTAACTCCTAGGACAGGAAACTCAAAAGACCTGGGACTAAGATTAACCCAGGAAAACAAAACCCAGGGCAATCAGAAACCCATCAAGCTGCAGGAGCTGCAAAGGGTAATTAAGCATAAAAGACTCAGAGTCACACTTCCAAGTTTGCTTGCAAGCCAGGAACTCTCGAGTCACTACTTTACTTGCCTTCCTGAATTAAAGGATCCCTTTTCTGGCAGCTGGCTTTTGTGCCTATTTCTTCTCAGCATCGGTGACTACTTCCCAGCTTGGAACGAACTCAGGAAATTTTCTTCTAACAATAGGTTTTGCTTACTAGGGTTCCAGATAATGTCAAATAGTTTTAATAAACCGTTTCATGTTCAAGATATTTAGTTTAGGAGTTCAACTGACTGACTTTTTAAGAGAAAATGTCCATATGTTATCTCTGTCCACACATTTTTCCATATGACAATTATTCTCATTTGTGGAACATTTCTGTTTTATTTTTCTTTGCTTATTGCAGCCAATGTAATTTATCTACAAATCCTAATAGTGTATCGTGTTTACAACTATTTACAACAGTTGGGCTTCCCTCACTATGACCTTTATCTCCTCATTTCCTAGAATCTCTCATTACTGAATGTGATTTCTGGAAGAAGAAACCCCAAACTGAAGATTAGCTCTGCAAAAAGTAGAACTGATGACCATGGTGAAGAATGAAGTGCCAGCAACTAGACTAGCTCTTCAAACCTCTCCAGTTAAAATAGAAGATCATAGATCATCCATTACTGTAGAGTTCCAAATAGTTGCTGCCCATGAGGAGTCTGATTAATAATAATTAAAGGGACATACAAACAATAAACTAAGAAAGTAGGGTATAATTTTTTTAATATTGTATTTACAAAAGAGAATCACTGAAGCTCATTTATAAAGGTCAAAGAAGAAATGAAAAAAAATCAAGTTCTATAACATTATTTTAATGGACTAAAGATTAAGATTGTTAGAAGTAAAAGGAAGAAATATAAAATTGGTTTATTTGATCAAGGTTACAATTGGGTTAGGCTTATTCCTGGCAGCCCTTAAAGGAGTTTTGCTGACACCAGGATTACAATGACAATACTTTATTTATTCATGCCCTGTTTTCCCCAAAATAAGACATCCCCTGATAATAATTGGCTCCTAAATTACATACTGCAGTTTAAAAAAAGGCTTTCAATTATTAAAAGCAAAACTTCTTTTGCTGGCTTGCTTAGAAAGGTAGACTTTGATAACATAACACAACAATGAAGTAAAAGGAACCTACACTTTGATTTACAATATTTTTTATTCTGTAGAAGCAGCAGCATGCAAACCCTATCAATCTGTACATGCACTCCTGGTAGTAATGCTGTGTTGTAGCATTTCCAAAGTCTTTGCGCACTAATAACTAATACACTGAGCAGAAGCTTTTGTAGACTGAAGTCCTCTCTGCAAGGCAATCTGATCTAAATTGAAATAATTATTTTGAAAGCTAAATCAACTTTATTTAGGCTTCAGATCTTCATATTCTCCTTACAATACTTTAAGTCACTATTATAAAGAAATCCATAACATTACATAGTCACAAACTCAAGGTCCATATGCACAAATGCCATTGCATAATGGCATTTATGTCCAATCTTTCACTAAGTAAAGTATCATTTAACAAGAGCAAAGGTATTTTTCACAGGGGCCCAGAATTTATGGAACACTCTCCAAAAAACTCATTTGATCCTAATCTCTTCTCAGAAGCAGATTTACAATACTATATTTACCTTTCAGCAGGTGGCAATATTTGGGCAATCTTGACTGATCACAAAAGGCAACTAAGGTTTGCGATAATCAGTATTTGGATGGAAACTCCAGTAATGCTGGCCTGACTGAAAAGTAAAAACAAACAAAAGGGCAAGCAAACAAAAAACCCAGCTTGGGTGAAAACAATGGCATAACATGGAAACCCCCCAAAGCATCTTTGCCCTTTTTTAAAAAAAACTATCTATTTCACCATTGCTCTGAAAACTGGGGATGATTCTTTGTTAGGGGGGATCATTAACATTTGTAACATTTTAATTGAATTCTTTGTATCTTTAAAGATTTGAAAATTTATCTATAACCAATGACAGGATACATTTTGTGCAGTTTCTTTAATTTCTGTACTCCATCAAGGATAATTCTCACTAGTTAAAATACTATTTTTTTTTGAAAAAAATGGATATTTTAATCTAATAACTATGTTATTTATTTACCAATCTGAGTATGAATAAAAATTGTTTCCAATATAAGTGGATCTACTATCTTGTGATAGTAATCATAGTAATCCATTTAAGGCCTTCTACTATTGAAAATACTTCTATCAACAGGTAGTAGTAATCACTCATTTAACTGAGAGAATACTGAGGATTTAGGAGGATGAGAATAATAAAAATAAATTTAAAGATCACAGATTGAGCATTCTCATGCAATCAGATAGCAGAGTTACCAAATAATTTTTAAATGTTTATTTACTTATTAGATGTACATTACATTAATTATTAAATGTATATGCCATCCAACTATGGGCAGTTTAAAAAGAAATGAGATTACTTTCAATATACAGTTTATATATAAAACAGTCAAGAAAGCAAACTTTAAAAACACATCAAAACATTACTGAATATTAACAAAACTTAGAGATCAAATTTTCAGATGAGACTACCTAAAGTCGTGATATCGAACCTATGCCACACATGCCAGAAGTGGCACACAGAGCCATCTCTCCAGGCATGCGAGCCGTCGTCTGTTGCTCTTCCGGGTTCTGGCACGCTGGCCAGCTGGTTGTGGCCCTGGAGGCCATCTTTTTCTTTGAACCGTCAGGGCTTCCACCCTTAGTGCTATGGGAAACTGGGAGGGGGGATTGCATGGAGTAGAGATATCTAGCTGTAATTTCTTTCTCTGACAGTCAAGGACATCCAACCTGCACATGGAATGGCATGACTCGGAGACATCTCCAGTTGGGACGGTGCTTTGATTGGACCATGTGATGGATATGTGGGTGCAGGGGGAAGGGACTTGGACTTTCTTTTGGGTGGGGAAAACCTGGAAGCTTTCAGATTCAGATTTTCCCAGATGTGCCAATATGATATCTCTAATAAAATGGAACTTTGAAGAACTTCTGGCCTCAAAGTCTCCTTTCGTTGAGGGCGTTACTTGAAACCCTGACATTAACCCGAATCGGCATTAAAACTTCAACCAGCTCCCCGATCTCAGGGGTACTGTCCGGGATCCTGAGCCCCGAGCACCGACCTAATTCCGGGCAGCATCAAGACTCAGGGAAGATGGAAGAGAAAAGGGCGACCACAGAGGGAACCACTGGCACTAGTTTGATGGCCCACATCAAGACCCTCTACTCCTCTTCCGAATCTGAAGTAAAGGCAGATTCACTACAGATTCTGCTGAAGCAGAACACCGACAGGGCACCCGGCCCGAAGAGCCATTGCCCTGGCAAGCCACTCAACCGGATCCCTATCTGTGGGGTGAAGCTGCGGGGGCCACGCCGCCTCAAGAGTTGATGACCAGGGCAATGCTGCAAGAACAGCAGATGGGGGTGAGCAGAGTGGAACAGACCCAGGCCCTCAAGTGGAGAGCACCAGAACCGGCTGATCTCAGTGACTCCAGAGAGTGGGGCTTGCTGCCGCTGATGCGAAGCCTGTCGCTAGCAGGGCTACAAGAGCAGTTCAGCCAGCTCAGCATGGGCAGCATCGCACAACCTCCTAGTGCAGGCCACCCAGCTGGATTCTGACTCAGCCCACATTCACCTTTCTGGGCCAGGGGACCACAGTGGCGCCCAGCAGGGCATCAGCCTTGTTCCAGTCAGCACAAAATGGATTACACCCTAGCCTTCCTCATCGGGCCCGGTCTACCAGGATGACAGCTCCTGTTAGAGAAGGAACAGTGCAGCAGCAGAGGCTGTTGGCTCAATCCAATCCGGCACTACAAGGACCATCATTGGGATTGCCGAGGCCTAACAACCCCACTCAGCCACTAGTCTTCAGATTGCCTCCAGCTGACCTGATCCCCCCTGGCTGGGCTTTCTACCCTGGCCAGGGGTGAGTTCAATATCAATGGACGCCAGCTCTGGCCCTGCCACAGGCACCTGTCCCACAGCCAGCACTGGCCCCGCTACCAGCCCCACCAGCCACTTCGCCTCCACAGTTTTTAGAGCAATGTTCGACAGGACCCCAGGGAAACTGGCCTACTTCCTCAATCAGGTCTGGTCCCACATTGATCGCCATGGGGACCAATATCATACCGATTGGGACATGATTTCACCAATTGCAGATGGCATGAATGACGGAGAAGCAGTAGAATGGATAGCATGATAAAGGAGCCCCAGAGCTAGAAGATGCAAACGAGTTCATCCAACTGCTCCGAGGCCGGTTCGATGTACAGCCCACTGGATAGAAACCAAAGGCCAGATCAAAGCACTGAAGCAAGAAGCCCCCCCGCCCCCCCCACACACACACTAAAATTCCCACACTAAAAAGAATTAGTGTGGGAATTCCAGAGATTGGCTAGAAAACTGAGAGACTGGCCTGAACGCTTTCTCATCTACCACTTCAAAGAGGCCCTAGACCTGGACCATCAGGGGAGTTCTAGAGCGTATACAAGCCTGGTACAATACAGCAGTGGCCAAGGATCTGGAAATCCACCCCCATCAGAAGCCAACTGCTGAGAAAGCAGCAGAAAGAATTCTAGGCCACTGAACTCCAGTCACGCTAACTGACGTGCCGCACTCCATGCCGCCTGGGATGATCAAGTGCTACCGATGCAATCAGCATGGACACAGGGTGTAAGATTGCCTGGCCCCAGCCCCAGTTCCTCAGGTCTGGACCCCCTCTGCACCCGGGGGGAAAAGAACCCCGAAGAAGCCACAGGACAAGGGGAGAATTGCCAAACAGGCTGTTGAGGTTTCTCTCCTCCAACAGCTAGGGATAGGCACAAGACCCCTAGCACGCCCCATCCATTTTGAACAGGTCGGTGGGACATTGATAGGCGGAACCCCTGCCACTGCTAACAGAACTCGTTAGAATGGAGACGGAGCGCCACCGAGAATTCATCCAATTCGTCATAGCTCCCAAAATAATGCATAGTACACCGGACAGGTGGTCTTCACATGTGCATGGACACCAGAAACCAGAAGACCAGGTGGCAAGTCTTCTTTTTTGGTTTTTGGCACGCGGGCATGGGCACGCTCCCATTTCAGCACTCAGTGCCAAAAAGGTTCGCCAACACTGACCTAAGATATTGCATAGTTTTGGTATGGAACAAATATGTACAGAAACAAGTTCTTTATATTGGATCACTTCACAATCCCTTCAGGAGTACACTTATACTGGAAACATAGCAGCAGCCTTGAATTTACATACCTTACATTTATATACATAATCAAGTAGGCCTCATTGTTGTAATATCTATAATAAAGCAAGATTTATTTGTGTACATTATCACAAGATAGAGGTTAATTTGTTCAAAAACTCTACAGCAGGAACAAGGCACACTTTAAAATGTACATGGGAGGGACAAGGCACACTACATACAATATATTTTTAGACCAAACCAACCCACAATTTAAAAACTACTAGAGGAGATGATATTACAGCAAAGAATAGGCTTCAGTCAAATCAGTAACATCCTGGTTACTGCTAATATATGGCCACAAATATGATAACAGAATAACAAAAATATGGATATTACTTGCTCTTCACTTTGTGACTCTGTACTAAAGTGTAACCTCCAACAGAAAGTTATTTGGAGTTTAACATGGAAAGGACAATATATAAGAAAACTTAAGCAGATGTCATGCTATTATGTTCATATGCTTTAAAAATAAACACACAGCTATATTTCATTTGCCTTCATTCAAATTATTATCTTTGAAGTTAATGTTTTTCATATTTTTAATATTTATGATTTTAATTATAAGCTGCCCAAAGTTACTTCAGAGTGAGATGGGTAGTATATAAATTAAATAAATAATTTCTACTTTGCATCAGAAGTTATAAAATCTAGTCTGGAAGAAGTACTCTCTAAGCCCAGGAATGTATAAGAAACACCCAAAAAGAATCTGAGACCAGGATCACTTCCAAGAAACTGGCAATGCACAGTAACTTGTTTTCGAAACTGTAAAACAGAAAAGCTTGTACCTGCATATTGGTAACACAAGGGTTTTTAGATGACATTTTATACAGCATTGTATTTTATTATTTATTTTTAACAAGGGCTGAATGAACTTGGTTTTCATTCATACTCATATGCAATTTGTTCAGAGAGTAATAATTATATTTTTTTAAAAATCAATGAATCAAAAGAAACCCTAACCCTGTAAACACAAAACCATAAAGATCAATCTTAATGATCCTTATCCACATTTGTAATTATTACCTCATATCATGAAATTTTTGAATTTTTTAAAAGCATCTAAGGTTTACATGCATCCAGTGAAAATATATTATCTACGCCTTGCCAGCTACCAAATTTATTCTTATGAGAAATAAAGTAGCACAAACCTGCCTTACATCTTTATAGCAACCACATACTAAGAAAAAGGTAGGTGTTATCAAATGAGTCACCAATGACTATGAGTATGGCCTCTGTTACTCTGCTGAGCAAGCCGACATTGTTCCAACCTATGCCTACTTAATGAAGATATTGGAAATGGATTTTGTAAAGTCAGAAACAACTTTATAACTTTTCAAAAATAAAATATTGGTTTGCTGCTAGAATAGGTTGCTAGATTGTCTGTCTAGGTTTAGAAGGGCTGAAATTCTATTTTATCCATTCTACCCTCAATAAATTCCTTGCAATTATTCAACATTTGAACAAATAGTATATATTAACACTGAAAAAGGACATAATGACACCAAACAAGTATTCTATAATAACATTTTGTTTACAATAAGATATTTAAAAGAACCAATGCAAGATAAAGGTATTTAATATATAGGACAGTAATAAAATATATAAAAGGTTGAAAAAAGTGGTAGCTATTAGCAAAATAAAAGCTTCATTTTCAAATAAACATGGCTCTCAAAAGCACTAAATATAACTGATCAAATTTAAAGAAACCTTACAGCTGGCACATCTTTCAGTTAACACTGTGTAAAGGGACCAGCCTATATCAAAATCATTCGGCATTGTATCTTCTCCAAAAAGTCAAAAATCTGACTTTTAGGCAAATAGTGCTCTAGACAATTAAATGGTCCTTAAGTATGCATTTTAAAAGGCAAAAGCAACTATACATTTTATAAGGAAATACAGATAAAAAAATTAAACTATGATTAAAAGCCAATACAGATTTAAATATTTCTCATCCTTAAAACTTTCCATTACTACATAGCTTTTGAAGGAGACAAAAATCTGAATTACTGCATAATTAAAGTCAAAACTGTTCTATAAATATAAAGTGAATCAGTATCAGTCTTATTAATATCATCATTCAGTTTTGTAACTTTCAAACAAGAGCAAGGTTAAAGTATAAGGCCCAAAAATAGATCTAGCAACTATTCTCGTATAAGACTATATTGTCATGTAGGTTTCATGGAGTCTTGTCACACATTATTTTAATCTTCCTTTTACAGTATCATTACAACTCAGAACTCAAGAAATAAATTCACTAAGAATATGGAGAAGGAAACATTTAAATAAAAGGTACTAAAATGATAATATCTAAACTATACCTGAGTAGATACACAGCCCTTTCAATATCATTGAGTTCTTCATCAACTGTCAGTCTCTCTATTTCTTCTGGTGTCTGTCAGACATGATACAGAAATTAACATTATTGACATCTCAGCTCCATACTTCAATTTGTTAACAACTATCTCCACTTTCAAATTTGAACATTCAATGCCACAAATATATTTATACTACAATCCCACACACACTTACCTGCAAGTAAGTCCCGATGAATTCAAAGGGGCTTACTTCTGAGTAGGCATGCATAGGATTGTACTATTCATCACCAGGACCACTTTTACTTATTCCAGAGTAAGTATGAATTCTGCCTGAAACACAAGAAATTAAATGAAAATAAATGTAATTAAAAGAAATACTAATGGAAGATAAAAAGTGTGCTAGCTTCAAATTAGTCATGTACTTGACTTCTATGAGTCAGATTGCTGACTATTTTCTCCAGTGTTATCTATTTTAATTGGCAACTGCTCTCCAAGGCCTTAAATAAGGACTTTTGCTCTGCTATTTGATAAACGAAAAATAGAAAGAAAAGAACCAGAGACAAATATGAGCTACCACTTGTCCTCCTGCTCAATTTTTGAACCAGAATGACAGCCAGTAATTTTTAAGCCACTTTCTCTGGAACAGTCTCCTGGAAGCCTATGACAGGTTTCAGATATGGTTTTAAGGCCTTTAATTTTAATTCTCATAATCTGATAGCTTTCCAAAAATGAGGCAATTAACATTTTAAATCAGTCACTATAATAAAAGATAAAAATTATATAACCATAAAAGTTGCTGAAATCAAAGCAGTTGCTATCTAGGATTTCTCTCCCCCACATCTCAAATGCCATTTCTGAAAGCATTACCACCACTGCTGAGATTCATTACCTTATCTATGCAAAACATCTTTCCAATTTAAAATATGCTAAGCCTGCAGAAAAAGATGCCATCACATTGTTTAAGAGGTTGGGGTCTGAAATAACTGCGATTTATATATTTTCTTTTTTTTAAAAAAAAAATAGATTCATACAGCACATAATACCTTTAAGCTCCTGCGCACCGGCCTTTCAATGATAGTAAGTTCCTGCAGATCTTCTATATAACCAAACAGATTGTTTTGGCTAAAATCCATTTTGTATGAGAAGATGATTATCGGATGCATGTACTAGGTTGACGCTCCAATCCTTGGCAAATCAGGGTTTTTAGTGGGCACGCTTCACATTGCACTGAGGCCCGAAAAAGAGCAAAAAAACCCACCCCAAAATAAAACCAAACCAAACCCGGAGGACCTCTCTCCTCTAAAAGATGTACTAGCGAAGGTGGGCGATAGAAGCTGCTTCGCTCCAGCTGCTCCCTCCTCCTCGTAGGAAGCTGAGCCCCCACCAGGCGGGAAGATCCTCAGCAAACACAATGCGGCAGCACCACAGCTCTCCGCCGATGCTCCTTCGGCTTTGAAAGCATCCCTCGCTACCCGGACCAGGTTTCGGCAAGGAAACTTTCTCTCCCGCTGCTTCACTTTCGCCTCAGTTCCTCCGCCGTTTCCAGGGAGAAGGAGACACCAACATTTCCCCACCTCCGCACACGCGCGCGCGCATACACACGCCCTCTTCTCCCTTTTGCTCTCGTCGGCCGGCGGGTTGGGGGTGGAGGGGTGGGCGGATGAGAAGCAAAAGAAAAAAGAAAAGAGGGAGAAGGGGAAGGCTCTGGTCCGAGGTGGCAACTTTTCTTTCTTTTTCTTTCTTTTTTTTCCTCTTGGTTATGAAGTCGGAGGCAGCTTTAGGCGTTCAAGTCCAATTCAAAGGCGGAGATGATGGTAGTAGTGGGAAGAGGAGACGGCCGGCAAGATCCTACAGGAAGCCAAAAATAGGGATGGAGAGGACATGCGGGGCAAAGAGCAATTCCGTATCCTTAAAAAAAAACTTTAAATCTTAAAAAAAGGGGGGAGGGGGTCTTTTGAAAAGAGAAGGACGTACAAGTTAGCCAGTCATTTTACGGTGTGGTGGATCGAAAGAGGGAAGGAAAAATGAAGAAAGCAGCTTAGTTACGAGGAGAGGAGCTATTCGTAGATTCCCAGGAGGGGGAACTTTGGCGGGGAAAGAGGACGTCGGAGGAGAAAACTGAGGACGAATCTTCTGGGCAAGAATTTCTGACGGAGAACAGACGTTGTATCGGGTGTGTGGCGCGAAGATAAGCTTTCTAGGGGTTTCTCTGCGATAGTTCGTGCTAAGAGTAGCTCCTACATGTGTGTCTCTGTGTGTTATTAGGGTCTACTCCTCTTCGTCCCCAAGACGGCCCGCTGTCCTTCCTGAGAAGGCGAGGGGACAACGGGCGGGAGGGACTTGCGAACCAATCTGTTCACCGACCGGCTGAGCCCCAGCTGAGGCGTAGGGAAAGAGAGAGAAAGAGAGGGAGCCTTAGCAATGGGGCCACTTAGGGCCCGCTGTAGTGGTCCGGCTTCATGGGCCCTGGAAGCTTGTTCTCGCTCCGCGGCCAAAACGAGCGGGCCCTCCCGGCAGACTCCTTGCTCCCCCTACCCACCCCCGCACGACACGCGGGGCCCAAAGCCGCCGTGCGGAGATCGGAAAGAGTAGGAGCAGCCTTCGCCTCTGCTGGTAGTGGCTGCGCAGAGCCCGTCGCCAGGGTAACAAGCAGCTACCGGGGCCGCAGCGGGGCAAAAAGGACTCTCCGAATGTGAACGCCTTTAAGCGAGGACGAGCGCTGCCGCGGCCCGGGGTGTCCCGTCTCTTTCAACCCCTCCACTCCCTCCCCCCGTTTAGTCCAGCCCCGGGGTCATTTTTGCAGGCCCACGCATTAACTCTACCCCTGTAGTTATTAATCATGAGTTTTTAAAAATTTCGATTTTTCCCTGTGGTTTTGACAGGATCTACTCTGAATATTTGCTGCCGTTCTTCTGAGTCCTGCTGTTGGGATTGGTGGGGAAGAGGTGGATATAGCTGGATTCATATACAGCCAAGCACAGCTTGCTTAGACATAGTTTAGCTTATTAAACATAAAATGACTGGATTCACACCTTAAGCCAAAACCAATCCGGTTAACATCATGGCATGACGCAAATGCATGAATATAGGCTCTTTCTCAACCTGCCAAAAAACAGCCACTCCAAAAAGTAAAGGTTAGGTTTCTTTTCAGCGGAGTTCAGTTCCTAAATGATTCATGGGCACATCCATTTAGTTTTCCTGGCAACATATAGAAATGGTTTTTCATTTACATACGTTGCAACTTATTTCCTAAAGGACCTTATAAGGGTAGCTCTTTAGATTGCTAGTTAGGTCCCTTCCAAGCCCTAGCCTGCTTTGACCTTGCTTGATTTCTGAGTCCTTCCGCAGCTTAAAAGTCTATCACATTGCCCCATTTTGACCATGCTTTGTTAGTAATTTTATTTATTTCAGGTAGGTTTTAATAATAAAAGTATCATCAACTGAAAGAGACAAAAGTTCCTTGTGGTATAACATTCCTTTCCCACAGTAGTCAATCACATCCCAATGGGGAGCCTCTTGGAATGAACAGAGTAGCACTCTTGTTCTTCAGTAACAGCATATTCTAAATGTGTAAGCAATATATAGACATTGCAATTGGTAGCTGTTTCAAATCTGCCTCGTTGGTGGACATCATTATATTTTCTGAGGCTTCCAGCATGTGGTTCATATTATAGTTCTCCCATCATACAGCTCCACTGGAGATGTGGATTTCAGTACTAACAAATAGGTAAAGAAAATCTGTTCTCTTTAAATCATGAAAAATGTTTCTCTTACATTCCTTTTACATTGATTTATTTATTTTAGCATATGGCATATCATACATGGACTTGCAATATATATTAACATTTCACCTTGATTAGAAACACAGTAAAATATGACTGTTAAAAAGTTCTATGTTCAGATGCAATGTCTAGGCTATCTAACCATTGAAGCACAGTATTGTTTTTGTGAAAAAATTCAGGACTGGTATATGCCCTAATCTTACAGCTGGTCACAATGTGATATACAGTTTGATTAGGGCCCTGTCTTTTACATGATGATATTCAATTAAACTTACCAGATGAATCTGTCATTTCTCAGACTAATCTATTTCGTGTATGGTTGCTGTGAGAATAACATGGAGAATATACTATATTTAAAGCTGTTTGGAGTTAAAATATAACAATAATAACTATATAATTTATTGAATCCTAAATACATTATCTAATCTCAGTTAAGCCCAATCCTCCAATGCTGATGGTATCTTCCAGTAAAGATTGTTTGTCATTATTGTATTTCTTAGAAGTTCAGTTATTTTCAGGATAAGAACACTGCTTCTGTATCTCTTTTCCTCTTGTATGTTGTCCTAGAAAAAAAATCTAATAGAACCAAGATTAAGGTATAAATTAAATAAAGTGGTTTGTTATTTGATTTCATGTTTGTTCATATTACCCTTTCATAATGAGAAGTCACTAAGATACAAGGAAGCAAAAACATTTCTGCAAATGATAATAATGAAACTATGAAGCAGCAGTTTCTTAGCAACAAACTGAAAGCCGTATTAAGTAGTAGTCATATTTTTAATCAAAGATTGTGAAATTGACAGTTTGGCATCTGTATTCTAAGTACTATTTATTTATAAGAGATATTCTTATAGATCAAAACTTGATACTGCTTTTAGTTGTGTTGCTTTTCAAGATAAATATTCTACTCTTCAAGAAAAACTAGCACTTTTATGCAACATTTAAATAGAAATTACAGTTAAACTAATGGAAAAAAATCCTCAAAATACCTTTTTTTTTCAAGAGCACAAATTATTTTGTTGTATTATTTGGTCAAAAACATGTGCATGGATTTAAATATAATCATCTCCATGTTCCAAAAGGAATAAAGCAATTTGAAGAAATATATTAGATTTAGAGGATACAGTAGCTCTCTTTAATCATCCTTCTTTACCACCTGTTATACAAATCCTCTCCATCTATGGAAATTTTCATCCCAAGTTCAATACCCAGAGACTATGCACCAACCAGAAAGAGGGCAGGCAAGGGGTGATGATTGTCAAAAGCAGTGGTCTGGATGAAACCCAGAATATCGAAGTGTATATCAGTGAGATGGCACACAAAGAAGAACTGCTGAGAGAATACCTGAGCAGGAGCAGACATGAGAGGAAGATTAAGCAGAGCAAACACCATGACTAAACCAGAGTCTGCCTAGGATGGACCATCAACAGATAGATGAGGTGGCAGATATTGGAAAGGGCTGGACTAAAAGATATCATGGAGGCACTCATCATAGCAACAAAATTATAGCACTAGGTGCCTGTTCTGTAGAAGCAGAGGTCTACCACACTAGATAAGACTTGGGGTAGAGAGCATGTAGAGGCTTCACAGTCTGGCACATAGTGGCAGTCTATATGATATAGGCAAGAACAGCATACATTAAACAGCACAACCAAGTAGCTGGCATTATGTACAGGAAGATCTGCACAATACTGTATATTGACTAGACACAGGCCATCTCCAGATGGGAGATTACATAGGTCATGGGAAACAGGAGGGCTAACATCCTGTAGGACTGACAGACAGACAGACAGGGACTAGGCAATCATCCAGACCTTGTAGACAAGGACCAGAAGTTGGCAGTGGTGATGGTTGTTGCAGTGCCAAGTGACAGTAACATTAGAAAGGAGGATTATGAGAAGCTGGAGAAGAACCAGAGCCTGAAGGAGGAACTAGAGATGTTGTGAAAATGGTCCTGGTGGTGCTAGAAGCACTTGAGGCTGTGACTTCTCAACTGGGAGAGTGGCTCAAACATAATCCAGGAATGACATCAGAACTCTATGACCAGAAGAGAGCAGTGATAGGAACAGCCAAGATACTACACAGAACATCAAACTCCCAGGCCTCTGATAGATGCCCAGAAATTGAGAAGACACGTGCCAGAATGATGAAGGAAATTTTTATAAATATATCCTACAGTAGCACTAATGAAAGAGCAGATTTGTGACTTGGCAACTCTTCTGGCCTCACAGCTCTTGCTAGAACAGCAGGTAGAGCCTATGGCAAACAGCTTTGGCTAATGCACCAGTTGCACCCCTACATGGAGCAGGATGATCTTGCTGTAATGATTCATGCTCTCATCAACACCTGATGTAAACAGTAAGGAAGATGACCTTGATGGAAATATGCAAGAATTGTAATCCAGGAAAAGGAGGCTGAAGCATTTTTTAAGACCACAACAAAGAGTTACCATTTGGAAGCAGCTGAGGGAGATGCCTCTCGAATTCACTGAATTATAAGGAGGAGGAGGAGAAACAGCTCAATCAGATTTAGCTTTCTTGTGGAGTTGATTTCTTAGCCAGGTCTATCTAGCAGGGCTTATATCTGCTTGACTAATGTAACACAGTCTGTATCGGGTTGCTTTAAGTTCATTCAGGTACGGTAGGTTCAGAATGCAATGGCCCATATGCTGACTGACATTCACCAATAGGAGCACATTACTCCAATGCTGCAGGGTTGATATTAGTAACCAATATGGCTGAGTGCCTTTATAGTGCTGATTCTAACCTACAATCTCAAGCTAGTTTTACATAGCTTATTGCTTACTTATCTGCAGCAATGCATTCTCTAGATCAGTGATGGCTAACCTTTTTGCCATCGCATGCCAAAAGCGAGGGGAGCACGGGGATATTGTGTGTGTGTGTCCACACCCATAATCCAATGCGCACCCCCACATGCGCACGTTGACATCCCCCTGTGCTCCCTTCACTTTTGGCATGTGATGGCACAGTGGACCCGGTAGGCACATTTTTCACACTCCCCAGGCTCTAAAGGCTTTCTTAGAGCCTGGGGAGAGCAAAAACAGCCTTCCCCCCCACTCCAAGAAGCCCTTCAGAGACCGGAAATGGCCTGTTTCCCAACTTGCGGTGGGCCCAGAAGGCCCGAAAATCAGCTGGCTGGCATGAATGCGCACTAGAGCTGAACCAGGCAACACTTGCGTGCCCACAGATATGGCTCCACGTGCCACCTGTGGCACGCGTGCCATAGGTTCGCCATCATGGCTCTAGATTAAATCAGTCCAATCTGTCCAGAAAAAAAAATAGGAGGGACCCAATTGATGGAGGAAGGTTGACCCCATAGTTATTCGGTTTGGTTAATTTAACATTCTTCACTGTCTTTCATTAGTAGTGTTTACTCTTTATTTTTCTTATGTATAATTATTTATATTTATATTTATATACCCTGAGAGTCCTTAGGGGATCAGTGATCTATAAATGTAATCCGTCATTATCATCATGTACTGTAAAGAGAAGTTGAAATCAAGCATGTCCTCCACAATTAATTCACAATTAGCATCAGTATAATAATCAAACCGCATATAACCACCAGTTAACACAACCACTGCACCATAAACTTGCCTGAAAAGTTCTTAAAAAGCAGTATTTCTACTGCCTCCCTAGATATTAGTAAGGCACAGCCACCCTGATATGAGGCAAGCTGCTGCAAATGCAAAAGGGCAGAGCAAGGGCTCATTTCCTAAACTTTATGTCTCCATTTCCCTTAACATGGATATTTGCAGTATGCCCCCTCTGCTTTTTTGTATTGGTGAATAGATTTTAATCCGAGTAGGTAGTCTCAGAAATACCTAGGATCGAAGTCTGTAAGACTTTATTGATAACTACTAGCCCTTTGAGTTGGCATGTGCTGGCCAATGCATCACCTGCAACAGAGATATTACAATTTCCAGGTGGACTTCTAGAGTAGCTTCATATAGAGTCAATCTTGGTTATCTAAGCATATGTGACGTGTAGGTAAACATAGCCAATGCAATGGACTCAGCAGTGCACCAAGTAAGTAACACCATTTTGCAGTTATGAACTCTCTAGGTACAATAGAAATTACTAAATATTGAAATTATTCTGTCACAGAAGAAATTAAGCTGATGGTGAAAAACCCAAACTCAGAGCAACCTGAATTTATTTCTAGATACTACAGGTAATTTTTAATGTCACTTGCCACAACCTGGTAACTTCAGAGGTTTAGCATTAATACTTTTCTTCCACAGCTAGGAATTTTTTCCAGCACATCTAGATGATTCCACACTTGGAAAACTATCACAATTGGGCAGGTAAATGCCATTAAGCTTGCCATTACTATTGGACATTCTCAAGACAAAATGATGAATTTCTCTGAGCAGTCTGATATACAAGAAGCTACACTATTATGTTAGTGTTTCCTCTTAACCATAGAGACATAGAACAGGCAAAAGATGAACCCAGGCCTTATAGGGGAACTTCATTTGAGAAACAGACAAATAGGGTATAATGGAAACAAATGCAAGTGGCAATCGCTGTACATTTTCTATTAATTCTATGGGGAAATTAGGAGGTTGCTTCTTTTCAAACTGCATACTGGGGTAATATTGGAGAGAAAGCCATTTTTCAACTCATTGGCAAAGGAACAGAAGTGTTGTTTTTCAAATCTCTCAAGGCATTCTATTGAATAGGTATGGCCAGAGAAAAGGCCTGCCTTTAAGAGGTCTTCAGTTGAGTAGGTGCCAATGCCTAACTCTTTGTTTCTGTAAATCTGGTCCTAAGAAAGATAATTAATAGAGAGTTCAAATTCAAACATCAAACAAACAGGAAATCATGTGGGGAAGCTTTCTGTCCCTTCATCTATGTTGTATCTATCTACAGCAAGCCATAGATAGCACAATCCAATTTTTGTAAGAGAATACGTATTAGAGAATGAAAGAAGAGAAAACATAACAAAACCCAACCATAGCAAAGCATACTTGTATACCTAGCAAATGTCCTGAATCATTATATTGTGAAACATATTAAAGAAATCACACACACACACACACACACACACACAATAATCAGACATGAGGGGGCAGAGGCAAATAAAACATAATTCACTTGCACCTACATCTGGTTTCTATCATGACATCATTACTTACGCCGTCATTATTCTAGCATGGTTAGCTGCAGAACCTATACCTCCCCCCGCCCCCGAGAAACAAAATGTGTGCCAATGTAGAAAGAAAAATGTCATTTGAACTATTACACTACAGTGATGAAATTCTTTGTCACAAGCAATTCATCTCCTTATGGATTTAAGTGGGCTGTAAAGACACATTCATTCTTTCATGCAGTTGAGAGTAATTGATAGCTTGTTTTAGCCAGAAGAAAAATGTTCTGTTGAATAGAAATTTATGGCTGCTGTTTCTTTTTTTAATTCATCTTTAGGATATTGATTTCATTTTTTTTAATTATTTTTATCTGAGTCATTATCAGCCAGTAAATGATCTAGAACAGCACCACGTTCAAACCAAAGAAATAATAAACCAGAATCATGGATGGTTCATCATTTCCATTTTGCCATCACAAATCTCAAATGTTCCCATGTTCACATACTGTATGCTATGTTTATACACTGCACACACTGCAACTATGTCTGTAACAACTTAATCTGTGGCATGTGATAATACATTTTAGGAATGACCATGGTCTAGAGAGAGAACACATGGCTTATATGCAATTTCTTATCAAACCAATTCTTAGGTTTAATTCTGATATTTCTGGACTGGCCAGCAAAAGGTTTTATGTATTAAAAATCCAAGGAGGTGCACCTAAGGCTTCCTGTGGTCCATGGAGTTTATCTACTGCACTTGTCACAAATTATCAGCATTGTTCTCCAAGTTTCTAAGAAAAAACATGAAATTTGTGCAATTTCTAAAATGAGTTTAGAAATTGCACAATTGCACATTTAGAAAACAAGAATAAAAAGAATAAAACCTATCATTCTTTCCAAAAAACAAACAAAAAACCAGCAACAAAATCTGGATCTGGATGAGTCCCTTTTGCCTCATTATCACCATCTACTATAGCTCTTGCTGTACTTACAGTTCACTGGAGGTGAGACCCTATTCATTAACTGGGGCTGTAGGTTGGGATTGTTGCTGTTGTACCAGCCTCCCTGCTACATATCAACTTCCTGCCTCAGGTGACTCCAACTCTGGGTTGGCAGTGGAATTCTCCAGACTTATGGAGTTCAATTTGCCTTATCTGTGAGTACAGTCTGTGAGATATGCTAAGGAGCTCGTAGCCACCATGATGGCCATGGGCCTATCCAAATTCATCTGGAGCCTGACACAGGACAGTGGTCACACAAACTGGATCTGATATTCCTGTTGGAACAGTGGCCATATAATCTGAAATTGGGGGAGTCATGGTCAGATCATGCCCTGATCACTATGAGATTCTGTGGCAGCACCATCCATTACAGAGAGGCCGAACCCATTATATTATCCTGCCCTGGCAACTGACACACCTTAATGGGTTTCAGAGGGTGTTGGAGATTGTTCCTTTTGGTCTGCTGCATGTTCATCACCACTTGGTCACAACTTGAAATAAGGTAGCGGAGGCTTTGGATTGGATGTGGATCCCACCATTCCTTATATTTATGAAGCAATTAAAACTAATGAAATGAGAGAAACATTCAGGATATTGCTTTGTGTTCTATACAGAACAAATTCGGCCAGACATAGCTTAGAGCTGCTATTAAGGCCTATTTGGTAGCAGTAAAGGCAGCAAAGAATTAGTATTTCTCCACCCTTATGGCATCTACCCTGTTTCCACAAAAATAAGACATCTCCGAATAATAAGACCAATCGGGCTTTTCAGTGCATGTGATAATATAAACCACCCCCGCAAAATAAGCCCCCCCCCACCAACTACTTACACACATATGCGGTCAGTCCTGCCATTTCCTCTGGTTCATTGCCGCGCAACCAAAATGAGTTGAGGCGAAGCCGGAGGGGATGGAAAGGTGGGGACATGCCCTCCCTCCCTGTTCTTCATGCCGGCTGAGCAGCCCAACATGTTTCACCCCACCCCAATGCCAACAGCAGCCTGGCTGCTTCCCTTCCCCTCCATCTCATTATCGAGAGGGGTAGCAGGTGGAATGGGGGAGAGCAAGACGCGTGGTGCGAGATGTGGCTCCCGTTGCTGTCTCTTCTCCCCCCCCCCCCCACTCGCTGGGCATGGCAGGGCTCCTGCCCCTTGCTTAGCCACCCGCCCCCTTTACGGATGCAATTTGGGGGTGGCAAGTGGGGCGGGCGAGAAGTGAGATGCAGGTCTTACCTTTCAACCTCCATCGCTTTCCTTGCCGTTGTGTCCAGGAAAACGTGCTGTAAAAGAAAACCTCCTCGCAAGGTTCAATCAAACTTCTTGAACTCATGAGGGAAGGGAAGCAGCTGTTGCCACTGGGGTGGGGTGGGACGTGTTGGGCCACTTGGCCGGCATGAAGAACAGCAAGGGGAGGTGATGGCAGGGATGGAACATTCAGACCCACACTTGCTGCCTCCTGCACCCCCAAAATAATAGGACCCCCGATAATAAGGCCAAGCCCTTAATTTGGGGGGTTAAAAGAAAATCAGACCCTGTCTTATTTTCAGGAAAACATGGTATGGATAGCCATTTTACAGATCTGTTTCATGTGATAAATGGGGTGCAGGGGGCTTAGAAACCCCCCTGGATGGATGTGCAGAAGAATTTGTTCAGTATCTGTCAAAGTTGCTCAAGTTCACTCACACTTGGGACACTGGCCATGTTGTAGGTCCAAAGAAGAGGCCTAGGGTTTCTTGCCCGATTATCTGAGAATAGTCTGAATCAAATGAGCCTGCTAGTGATTAGATAGATAGTCAGCATTCTGCTCTTCAGATCTAGATTCCTCCTGGCTTGTTTAGCTGTGAGGATTCTAGAGGTAGTAATATCTTCTTTGAATTAAGGGTTGTTTCACTAGAAACAAGAAACCCTTGGTTCATCCCCTCCTCAAGAAGACATTACTGGACCTCACTATACTGGCAATTTTCATCCGGTATCTAAACTTCCCTTATGGGAGAATGTACTTGAGATGGTGGTTTCACAATTATTTCGGAGAACCCTGGGTGAAGTGAATTATCTGAATCCTTTCACTCAGGATTCAGACCTAGGTATAGGAAAGCACATTGCTCATGCTTTTGGATGATCTCTAGTGTGAGTAGGATGGAGGTTGTATATCCAGTCTCACTGTCCTTAACTTTTCAGTGGTTTTCCATATCGATCATTGTATTCTTCTAGATCGACTCAGAGGATTGGAGCTGGAAAACACAGCATTGTGCTGGTTTGCCCTTCTGTGGGGTTAATTCCAGCTGGTGGTGACTATGAGAGAGATCCCATCTTCAGCCCCTACTGTGGGGGATCCGCAGGGGTTGGTGCTCTCAAATTCCTATTCAAATCTACATGAGGCCAATGGGTGAGTTCATCTGTTGTCAGGGACTGAAGTATCATCAATATGCCGCTGACACCTATTTATATATTAGAACATTAGACATTAGACATTAGAATAACAGAGTTGGAAGGGACCTTGGAGGTCTTCTTGTCCAACACCCTGCTTAGGCAGGAAACTATATACCACTTCGAAGAAATGGTTATCCAACATCTTATTAAAAACTTCCAGTCTTAAAACCTCACACTCTTTATATAATCTGGTTCCCTTAGACTCACAACTCCTGCTCAAAGAGCAAACAGCAGTTGTATCTAGGGAGGCTTTTACTCAATATTGTATTGTGTGTTAATTTGCGCCCATTGTGGCCTCTACTCAAGAGTCACCTCCAGTTGGACTACTGTAATGCATTCTAATGTAATAAATTCTACATGGAACTGCTCTTGAAAGGAATGTAGAAGCATGTACAACTGGTTCAGAATGCAACAGCACAGGCAGTTGTATGTTCCCAAAAGAACATGTTACCCCTCTGCTCCAAGGCTGCATTGGTTAGCAATCTCTTTTGGATCCAATTCAAGGTGCTGGTTTTGATCTTTAAAGCCCTACATGGCAAAGCACCTGATTATTTAAGGGACTGTCTCCTCTCCTGCTTACATCTGCCAGATTTAGCAAAGAGGGCATATTGTGAGTCCTGTCAGTTAAGGAGCTTCACTTTACAGATCCAAGGTGATAGGCCTTTTCTGCTGTTGCCCCGGCTTTATGGAACATTCTTCTCTCTGAAGTGAGGATGGCCTCGTTCCTTTTAATTTTCTAGAAGCCCCTTAAGACCTGGTTGTATCATTAGGCCTGAAGATCCTAGGGAATTGGTGAAATAATGAGATGGCTCCAATGTCATTAACACATACTCTTCACTCAATATATATTTTTTGTTTTATGCCTTTTCTAATTCTTCATTTTTAATAAAAATAATATTGTGTTTGTAGATATTGCATTGTTTTTAGCTTTCTTGTACGCCATCCAGAGTCACTTGTCTGGGAGATGGGCAGCCATTTAGTATGACAAAAGAAATGATCAACTTTATTATTGCAGTAATTTTGGCTCCCTTTGCCAAAAATCTCGTTTGCAGTCTCTGCCTGTGTCACATTGCAAGAGAAGCTGTTTCAGCCATCTGTCTGTCTTCATACATAACTCAAAAACCACCATCCTCTTTTCTTTGCCAAGATCCATTCTCAAGAGCCTTCAATCACAGAAGAGAAAATGACATGCTTTATCTCCTTACTGGGCACTTGTCACCAATAGCCGTTTTGAACACCACCACCACCACCCTCCTGCTACTCCAGGCAAAGTACTTCTCTCGATAAAAAAAAAAAAACATGAAGGAGAAAGCAATATAGCTAAGCATAAGAAAAGTAAAGGAAACCACTTGAGGTAGCATTTAAATTCATATTTCTGGGCCAGAATATCAAAAATGTAAAGGAGAAATGATAGGTGCTGCGGTGTGCAGTGTGCAACCTTTCAATAATTCAAACTAGATGTTAATCAAAAGTTTTATTGTAGGGTAATTAAGCACAAATGGAAGGCAGATATGCACTTTTTGCCTAGTATAGTTGGGCCGAAAAGGGTATTTTAGTAACTGCATCGGACTATAAACAGAGTCCATAGCAGTAGATTGCACAAATGGGGCTGAAATCCTAGATGGAAGAATTGGTGGTAAGGTAAGGAAAGTGGGGTGCTTTGCATCAGGCAGGTGAGGGAAGCCAGGTGCAGGCTGCACACAACTTTGCTCAGGAGTTGAAACACTTACTTGAATTTTGGCAGGGAGGATTTTCAGCTCCTGAGCAGGGAGGCAATGCAATAAGAAAAGAAACATGAGGTACCTCAGGAGGATGGAGGACCTGGTGCAGCCAAACCTGAGTGTCTCTCTCTGTTCAGACTGAAAACCTGCAAAGATTTCAGCAGAGAGGATTTTCAACTTCTGAGTAGAGCCTCCCAGATCCTCCCTCACCCTCCTGAAGCACCCCATGCTCCTTACTTAGGCCCCCATCCACTTAACAACCCACATAATTGCTTAATGAACACAAAAAGGAGTGCCAGGATTGTGGTTGTGCAAAGCAGTCATGTGGGTACTCAATATTGTTAACTCTCAGTTAACATTTTTGCTCAGAGACAGATTCCAGTCCCAATTGTGCAAATAAATTGAGGACTATCTGTACGAGCCATTTCCAATAAAAGTGATAAGAAATGAAGTGGACAAATCCAGTGTGAGAACATTAGACATTAGAATAACAGAGTTGGAAGGGACCTTGGAGGTCTTCTTGTCCAACACCCTGCTTAGGCAGGAAACTCTATACCACTTCGAAGAAATGGTTATCCAACATCTTATTAAAAACTTCCAGTCTTAAAACCTTTGAAAGCTCCAAATTGAACCTCTGAAAGCTCCAAATTGCAGCTTTAGCAAAGCTGATTCTCCTGGCTCCTAGAACTCTGAAATCTGGGAGAGATTGCTAAATTTATGATCCTGTCATGGTCATAATCTATACAGGTAATCCTTGATTTACAACAGTTCATTTAGTGACTGCTGATAGTTACAACAGCACTGAAAAAGTGACTTGTGACCATTTTTCAAAGTTACAACCTTTGCAGCATCCCCATGCTGATGTTATCAAAATTCAAATGCTTGGCAACTGGTTCATATTTATGACCATTGCAGTGTCACAGGGTCATGTGATTACTTTTTGCAACTTTCTGACAAGCAAAGTCAATAGGGAAGCCAGATTCACTTAACAACCAGGTTACTAACTTATCAACTGCAGTAATTTAGCAATCTCTCCCAGATTTCAGTGAATCTACGAGAGTGAATTTTGCCCAATTTTACGACATTTCTTGCCACAGGTGTCGTAAAATTGGGCAAAATTCACTTAACGAATGTCTTACTTAACAACAGACATTTTGGCTTCAATTGTGGTTGTAAGTCGAGGACTATCTATATGGAACCCTGCGAGCAGGCCCAAGTGCTCCTTTATCCCAAGAGAAATCCAAGCAGCTGATTCCTTCACCCATTTCTTTTTCACCACGATTGTCAACTCCGCTTCTTACAGAGCTGTCTTTAGTTTGCCATTGCTTTTGCAGGAGTCCTTTCTTCAGCTGTTATCAACATGTGAACAGAAAGTATTTTACCGTCTTTTGCTTTTTATATTTTGGGATGTTTTGTATCCTGTGATAATCACATAAATTTGAGTCCACAGCTCTATTTATGAAATTTAATCCATTAAATCCATATTTTCACTACAAAATCAAATAGAATACTGTTGAGTTCATGGTATTATTATATTGTTACCTGCAATTAAGTAACATTTTGCAAGGAGTTCAGGACCTGAATTGCAATGGGAACTAATTCTGGTTTCATTAGTTGAAAAGAGCTTTTCCATCTTGCTGGAAATATCTGTTGAATAATATGCTTTTGTAAAATGGGTTTTTAGATTGCTAGAAGACAGTTGTGGTTTCTTTTTTAATAAATCTTACCGAAAGTGTCTTATTACATGCACTTAGGCCAATTTTTCTTCTTTTTCCAGGTGCTATTTCATTTCCAATCTTAAAATTAGCATAGGGGGTACTGTGTTTACATTTAAATAAAGATGCTCTCAAATTCACTCTCAATTTTTGGTCAGTATCCTAGTTTCTTGACATTATAGGGAAATGCATTCTTGACATTAATGTTTCTTGACATTATAGGTTGCCACTGCATTCTTCCATGATTTTTTAAAATTTTCTATTCTTACTCAAGCATTCCCAGATGCTCCTTCATAATCCTTTACAGATTAGCCTATGTTAGCTAAACACCTAACATCAGATTAAAAGCATAAACTATTCTTAATTTAATTATGAACATGCGAAGATTCAGATGGACAAAAGATGCTAGCAAAAACCTCCTTGCTTTCATCTACTGGTCGTTCTAATTTTTTTAGGTTAGATATAGGCTCAGTTGCTAAGACGCTGAGCTTGTCACTGGAAAGGTCGGCAGTTCAGCAGTTTGAATCCCTAGTGTTGCATAACGGGGTGAGCTCCCGTTACTTCTCCTAGCTTCTGGCAACCTAAAATGCAAAATTGTAAAATATAAAATTGCACATAAAAAATGCAAGTAGAAAAATAAGGACCACCTTTGGTGGGAAGGTAACAGCGTTCCGTGCACCTTTGGCGTTGAGTCATGCCGGGCACATGACCAGAGAGACGACCAGACAGAAACGGAGATGAGCACCGCCCTCTAGAGTCGGGAATGACTAGCACATATGTGCAAGGGGAACCTTTACCTTTTCCTTATAGGCTATAGCCCTAGTCACGTGAACATAGTTGGTATAGTTACTATTAGTAGCCATCAACCAATAATGCCAAATTATCCTCCTTCATTAGTAGTATAGTAAAGGAACGTATGGGGAAAACATTTCATTACTTGCCGAAAATCTTGTCCCATCCAATCCCAAGTATAAATTAACCTCAGTGGAAAAACCCATTTCTGTTTTGGCCCTGTAGGCAGAAATATCCTTCTGGGTTCAGCTCCAAGTGGGGAAAAAGACACTGGAAACATGGAGATTGCTTGGAAAGATGGTTTAATGGTGGACAGGATCACATGGTTGAGTTCCTGAACAGAAAAGGGCAAGATACAGCAAGCCCCCTGGTTTTATGCTTTCTCTGGCTTTGAAGTTCCTGGGGCCCCAAAAGAGTATCCTGATTGGTTGTCAGACTCCCAGGGGGGTGGGGGTCTTAGCTAGCCTTGCTGGCTGGTGTAATCTTCCCAGGTGCCATGTGGTGAGTTTCTGTCCTAGATGGGTCCCATTGTGTTAATTTCTGTTGTTATTGTGTTGCAGATGGGTCCTATTGTCAAAGATTGAGTTTCTGCCTCTGGCACATAACAAAGGGGGGCGGGGCGGGCAGGAAGATGGGAGTTGCTTTATCTTTCTCCATTTCTTAACCAGGGAGACATAATATTCTTTTTAATATTTCCTAAAATATTAAAAGGGGTGGGTGCTAACTTCCTACAGCCGTAACATCCATTGCGTGTTAAGAGTAGTTATAAGCGGACTTCCGGTTTGCGATCGCCTCGTCGCAGGGCGGCTCGCTCGTTCGGCCGCCACCCCCGCCGCCTGTAGAGCCGCTTTTTTCGCTAAAAAGCGGCTCGAAAAGCTCCCCTTTTGTAATAAGGGGGAGCAAGAGTGGGCAGTGACAGGTTGAGCCCCAGAAGTGCAGCCAGGGAAGTCTTTGAGCCCTGGCAAGCGCTTCTTGTTTGGGCTCCCTCTACAAGCTGCTGGATCTCCAAGCGGCGCGGGACTTCTGCCAGCCAGAACAAGACGGGGAGGAATCGCCAACGAACGAAGCTAATTTCTAAAGGATTATCAACTAGTTTGGTGAGATTTGGAATTCTTCTTGATAAGTATAATGTTCTTAAATGGACTTTTTTAACTCTGGAAAGCAAGCTGTCTGAGTGTAAAAGCGCTTGAAAATGGCGGCTGATTAAAACAGAGCTAGTGAAAGCGGAAAGAAGAAAGTGCAACAGGAAAGTGAAAGTGTGCCTGCCTGTAATTGCATTGTGTTTATCTACAAGTTTTACAAGTTTTTTTTATTGCAAAAGTTAATGGATTTTACTCCTTTTCTGTAAAACTGGGGAGGTCAGGAAAAGGAGGAAGATTTTTTTCTTTTTTCCCAAGATTTAAACTCTGTTCAGGCATGGCTTCAAAGAGAACGGGGGGGGGGGATTCCCCCACACATCAGACAAAGGAAAAGTCAGTGTCAGCCTCAAAACAGCCAAAACAGTCACAGGACAGTGAGACAGAAGACTTGAAAGCATTTCTACATAAATATTTGGGAGAACTTTCTGGTCAAATGAGCAAACTGGAGGAAAGGATGAGTAAAAATCAAAAAGAAATGAAAATGGTGGTGGGGGAAGTGAAGGAGCTGGTGGAAGAAAAAACTGAAGGATTACATCAGAGTGTAACCAAAGTAGCTACAGCTCTCACTGATGCCCTATTGGTGATTGAGAAAAAAGTGGAGGATTTAAATCTTGAAGTGGAAGCCAACAAAAAAGAAGTAAAGGAACAGATGTTTAAGGTGGGGGTGCAGAACCAGAGGTTTGAAGAGGAGATCACGATGTTACAATTTCGGAATATGGAGTTTGCCATAAGATTAAGAGGCTTAAGGGAGAATAATAGAGAAAACTTGAGGGCAACCTGCGTGGAGGTGTTGGCGAAGATTTTAAAAGTTGAACCAGCTGTGATTGATAATAGAATTGACAAGCTGTATAGAGCCAACTCACGTATAGCGAAACAGAGGAATTTGCCAAGAGATGTGGTGATTTACTTTACTGAGAGGAAATTGAGAAATGACATATTGCAGTGTTCCTTCCAAACTACGGTTCAACATGATGGCAACCAAATTGGGGTCTACAAAGAGTTACCACCAAAGATGCTAAGAGATCGGAAAGATTTTGGTTTCCTTGTGAATGAGTTGAAAAAGCGTCAGATCCCATTTAGGTGGGATGTTCCTGTTGGTATCATTTTACGACATGAGGATGTAAGATATCGCATTAACTCGGTGGAGAAGGCGGAACAGTTCTATAACAATGTTCTGAAAAAAATTTCAATATCACCCCGCTCTTCTACACTTTTACCTATTGAAGACATTTCAGTTGAGAAGGCTCCTCAAGAGGGGATTCAAGGAGAGGCTTTGCCAAAAGAAGGACAGGCTAATCAAGAAGTTCCAAGGGAGGAAATTCTAGGGGCGGTAGGAGGTTTTTCAGAGGATTCATTAATAGAACTTTTTGAGGTGAAACCAAAGCAATCTAGAGCTACAAGAGAGGTGGAGCCCGATCTGGATTTATTGTTGCAAGAACCTAAGGATCAACGTATAACTCGAGCCGCAGGGAAACAAAGATTGGAGACGTATCAGGGGAAGATACACAGGATGAGAATGGAATAAAAGGGAAAAAATCATACTCTGAAGCCGTGGGAGGGGCAAGACCAAAGACGTCGGCGGTTGGCGAGAGTCTTCGTGAAATGCTTAAAGGGCTTCGACCACTTTCAGAATGACGCTCAGAATTTTATCATGGAATGTGAATGGCTTGAACTCACCACAGAAAAGAAGAAAAATACTTCACTATTTGAAGCAATATAATAATGATGTTGTTTGCTTGCAGGAAACCCATATTAGAACCCAGGACCAGAAATTCTTAATTTCAAAAATTGGATCACATTTTATATCTTCTAGTGTGGCTAAAAGGAATGGACTTGTTTTTTATATTTCTAAAAGAATACCAGCTAAACTTATAGAAGCGGATGATGAGGGGAGATACATTGCAGTTGCAATAACTGTACAGAATGCTACGACGCTCTTAATTGGCATTTACGCCCCGAACCAGCAGCAGGAAAGTTTTTATAAAATGCTGAATGATAAAATATTGCAGTGGAATTATAAGTCTTTTTTGATTATGGGTGACTGGAACGGGGTGATTGATGCAACGCTTGATAAAAAGACGTCTGCTAAGAAAGGGAATAAGCTTCCACCGACTTTTTTTTCATTGAAAGAAGAATTAGAGTTGAAGGATGTTTGGAGAATTCATCATCCTAAGGAATTGGACTTTACTTTTTTTTCTGACAGACACAAATCTTTTTCGAGAATTGATTTTATGTTGGTTACTACTGATTTACTTACTATTGTGACTAAGACAAAAATATTTCCCAGAACCTTAACGGACCATAGTCCAGTGTGGATGGAGATAAATTTGGGCAAGAGAGAAAGGAGATCTTGGCGTATGAATGAAAATTTATTTAGATATGAAAAGTACATTATGGACCTTAAGAAAAATGTTAAAGAATTTTTTGACACTAACTTGAACAAAGGTACCCCTATTGAAATAGTATGGGATGCATCCAAGGCTTATATGAGGGGTGTACTGATTTATATAAATTCTAGATACAGATCAACACGTCAGAAGAAAAGAATAGATTTGGAGACAGAGATAAAGGAGAAAGAGCAATTGCTTATTAAGAACCCGACTGATGAAAAGGTACAATTAACGATAAAACTCCTGAAAGATCAATTTCAAATATTGATGGCGGATCAAACAGCAACTAATCTGCAATTTGCGAAACATAATACTTTTTGCAACGCCAATAAACCTGCCAGATGGTTGGCTTATACTTTGAGGAAACAACAAAATTCTCGTATGATAAATACTATTGAGTACAAAGGGAAACGAGTGCATCAGCAAAACTTAGTACATCAAGCTTTTTTAACTTATTATTCTAAATTGTACCAAGCTGATAAAATCAAAGAGGACCTTATCGATGAATATTTGCAGAATAAGAGAGTCACAAAAATTTCTAGTACACAAAGTGATAGACTGGACCGACCTATAACATCGGAAGAGATCTTATATGCAATAAAACAATTGAAATTATCTAAAGTTCCTGGCACAGATGGCTTGACGGCAGTATATTATAAGACTTTGCAAGAGGAATTGGTTGAGCATCTTAAGGACTTGTTTTGTAACATTCAGCAGGGGGGTAAAATACCCCCCTCGTGGAAAACGGCCTTTATTTCACTGATACCTAAAGAAGAAGAATCTGTTAAACCTGAAAATTTTAGACCAATATCTCTCCTGAATACGGATTATAAAATTTACGCTAAAGTATTAGCCAACAGACTGATGCCAGTTATACAAGATGTGATTCATGAAGACCAAGCAGGTTTTATAGAAGGTAGACATATGAAGGACAACGTCAGGCAACTTATAGATTTGTTGGAATATCTTGAGGAAAAGAAACAGATCTCTGCGGTGCTGGTTTTTTTGGATGCGGAGAAAGCCTTTGATTGAGTCAACTGGGACTTTCTAAAAAAGATATTGCACAAAATGGACTTTGGGGTACAGTTTATACAAGCGATTTCAGCAATTTATCAAGAACAGACAGCACAAATTATTATTAATGGCAGCTTGACTACCAATTTCAACATACAAAAAGGAACAAGACAAGGCTGTCCATTATCTCCATTACTGTTTATATTGACTTTGGAAGTGCTGTTGAATGCTCTACGGGACTCGGACAAACTGAAGGGAATAGTTATAAGGCAAAGAGACTACAGAACAAAGGCATTCGCAGATGATCTGATTGTTACCCTAACACGACCTTTGGAATCAATCATACAGATGAAAAACATTATAGAGGAATATGGTCTGGTTTCAGGTTTTAGCCTGAACCAGAAAAAGACTAAGATGATAGTTAAAAATATGTTGGAACCACAAAGGAATGAACTTGAAAGGGTGGCAGGCTTTGAAATAGCTTCAAAGGTGAAATATCTAGGGGTACAAGTTGCAGCATCTAATATAAAACTTTTTCAAAATAATTATGAGGAACTTTGGCATAAGATTCAAAAGGATTTTGACATATGGAAGAAGCTGCAACTATCTTTGCTTGGTAGAATAGCAGCGGTTAAGATGAACGTTCTACCTAGATTTCTGTTTTTGTTTCAAATGATTCCGGTGCTTAAAAATGATAAGTTCTTGATGGAATGGCAAGCAGGCTTAAATAAATTTATTTGGAATGGGAAAAAACCAAGAGTTAAACTTAAGATTATGCAAGATGCTCGAGAAAGAGGTGGCCTTAAAGTTCCAAATCTACGTTTATATTATGAAGCTGCAGTGTTGACACAAGTTGGAGATTGGATTGGAACAACTAAAAGAGAAATTTTGAATATAGAAGGCCATGATTTGCAATTTGGATGGCATGCATACTTACTTTATGAAGATAAGAGAGACAGTGTATTTAATAGGCATATCTTAAGACACGCCTGGTTGAGAGTTTGGAAGAAGCACCAGCTTCAATTGGATTACAAAATACCTTTGTGGTTGGATTTTGGGCATATTATGCCAAATATAAAGTCACTCGGGGGGTTGTTGTACAAAGAGATACTTTTTAATGATGGGGGCAGATGGTATTTGAAATCTTTGAACACCCTGTTGGAAGAAGGAGTCAATCTAACCTGGTTGCAGTATTTTCAACTTCAAGCAAGATGGAGAGAAGATCAGAAAATTGGATTGATGCTACATGAAGAAGATTTGGTGACTCAGATAAAATGTAAAGGGCCGATGCATATTAAATGAGTGTATAATTTATTGTTAGAAAGAGATTCAGAGGGTGAATTAGTTAAAGACTGTATGATAAAATGGGCACAGAATTTTGCAGAACCAGTAATGTTGGAAACATGGGAAAAGATTTGGGTCCAGAATGTTAAATTTACACAAGCACAGAACTTGAGGGAAAATTTTTATAAGATGTTTTATAGATGGCATTTAGATCCCAAAAAGCTATCATGTATGTATCCAAATGTTCAACCTAAATGTTGGAGGTGTGATTGTTTGGATGCAACGTATTTCCATATTTGGTGGACATGCAGAAAATTGAAATCATTTTGGATTAAACTTTGGTGGGTAATGCAGAACATCTTGAAGAAGAAGCTGGAGTTTTCTCCTCAGTTTTTTTTGTTGGGAATAGTTAAGGGCTGTTCAGCAACTAGATACTAGATTAATTTTACACATGATTACTGCAGCTAGATTATTGATAGGTCAATACTGGAAGAAAGATAATATGCCTACTATAGAGGAATGGATATTGAAGATGTCTAACTTGGTAGAGATGGCCAAAATTTCTGCATACCTGAAGGATAGGACCCATGAAGTTTTTGTTAAGGAGTGGAGGAAATGGGTAGAATATATGAAGAATAAATATCAAAGTAAGAAGTTTCAATTAGTGCTCAGTTGAATTTAAATTTTATATATTTAAGTAATTTAAAAGAAAGTTATTGAATTTGATAAATTTTTATTTTAAGGAGAAATGTATTATTATATTTTATGTAATTGAATTTATAAGTTTGATATTTAGACTAAATGTTAAAGAGAAATGTATTTCTTTTTTTCTGATATTCAAAGAATGGAATGTATTGAATTTGATTTTTAATTATATTTTATGTAATGGAATTTACAAGCTCAATGTTGGGAATTATAGTTAATGTTATATATTTTTAGTATCCGTATGATGCTCAAAACATGTTACTAGATTTTTTAAATAGATTGTTTAGGGTTAAGTGTTTTTTTATTTAAGGTTAAAAATGTTTTAAAATAAGGTTATAGAGTTTTTTTTTCTTTTCTTAGGGGGATCTCACCTTTAAAAATTGTTAAATATGTTAAGGTTGATGTTTGTTAAATAGCGGAAGTCAACGGGGGGAGGGAGGGGTGGGGGGGGAGGGGGGTTTAGTAGGGGGTCGGGAGGGGGAGGGGGAAGGGGGTTTCACAATAAAATGTAATGTAAAACTTTTTCAATAAAAAAAAAGAGTAGTTATAAGCGCTGTAAAATTAAAAAACAAAACAAAACAGACACAAACTCATCCAACTCAAGATTGTCCCTTCCGTCTCATTTCGCCTGTTAAAATCATCGAATCTCTCGTAGATCGCTCGTATTACCAATGCAGGGACTGGTGATGATAGGTGGGAATAATAATAGTAATGGTAATAATGACGATGACGATGACGGTAACAATAATTATAAAAAAGAACAAGACGTTCCAGCCTTTATTGCAAAGGAAACGACCACCGCTTTTAATCAGGCTTTGGAACCTGTGGGCGCTGGATAATGACGTCACTCCGTCATGGACGCTCCCGAGAAGCCTCCACGTGGTGCAGTTTCCGGGAAGCATCGGAGTAGAGTTCGGCAGGGGCTGCTTCGATAGAGAGTTTTCCGGATGGTGTAAATGCGTTTTGAGCGGCTTTTAGGTCCGTAAGCGATCTGAAGTACCTTCTGAACGGGTAAAGGAACACGGGGGAGAAGGGTTGTTATCCGATCAGGTAGTTAAAAGGATAAGGAAAAAAGCAGCTACAAACGTGACGGGTGGTGGCGGCGGCGAATGATAGAGCAATAGAACCGTCCTCTTTTTTCCTTTTCCTGATCATGTTACTAAAGCTGCTTTCCACATGTCATGAAGCCACGTTGCAAGGCTTCCTCCCTAAACACATTTATTTCTACTTAAATACAGATCTTTTACGCACGCCAATCTCGTATACTACTATCCTATCGGTAGGCATTTTCGGAAGTTAGGCTAAGGTATTGTAACTGGCTCAAAATCGCCCAGGGAGATTTACAGGTGACCAAAATGATAGCGGGGGTTTTGGTGGTGGTGGAAATTCTAATTTGATTTGGGACAATTTAGCCTGAAAACTCTGCTTTATAAATTTATAAAAACTCTAAGTGGCATGAAGAAAATGGACAGGGGGAAAAATTGTCTCCCTCTCTGGGATGAGAAAAACCACCTAAAACTGATTGGAAGAGGATTAGAACAGGTAAAAAGAAAGGGTTTCTTCTTTACACAATATGTGCAGTACTATGCAATCAGTAACATCCACTAATATGGACAGTGTTAAAAGAAAATTGGATAAGTCTGATGGGGGGGGGGGAGGTTGATTAAAGGCTATCATTTAATTTTTATCAGTTTTAAGGAAGCAACAGGAGAGGAAGGATGTGCCTCCACCTCCTGCTTCTGAGGACTCCAGAGGCATTTTTAAAAATTATTGTGACAAATGAATCCTGGATTAAAGTAGATCAGTTTCAATTATTACAATAGAAAAATAGTTCTATTTTTACAATAGAAGTATGAAATTGTAAAATATCTAAAGGGTATAGTTATGATTAGTCACCTTAGTCAGGGAAGGATATTGATATATTCCCCAAAAGCACAGCCTTTTAAAAAAATGTCAAGATAGGTTTCATTGTTTGCAGTGGCAAGAGTTAGACCTTTACTTTTCAGGAGTTAGAGTCTTTCATTCATAACATGTTGTAACTGCAGGCAGTCAAGAACACAGCAATCTCAGATGTTAAAAGCCACTTCCTGATGAGGACATTATCAGGGTAGGAGACCTAAATTCAACTCTTCACTCAGCCATGAAGTTTAATAAATGTTGTTGGGATAACCATACATACACCATCTTCTTACAACAATGTTGTGAAAATAAAGTTGGAAGTGGCAATGCATGATACTCGGTGTTCTGGAGAGAAAAGGCAGAATAAAAATGAAAATGAATAAAATATTAAAAATTAAGAAGTTAAAGACTGAATACACGTATATTAAGTATGGTGAGGGTTGGTAAATTATATAACTCCACTCATTTTGGTTTATGGCTTAGCTCGGTGAAGTTAGCCAATTATGCATTATTCAGTCAACCATAGTTAGACAAATCATTGCTTGGCATACTGGAGAAATCCTGTCAGTTTTACAGTTGCACCAACCTAAATCATTATTTTATCTAGTTATAAAATTAACTGTCATACTTGTTATGAATCCCTTTTTAATTTTCACTAATGTTTGATTGGTATTTAGTATATTGGTATATTTAAACTGGTATATAAAATCCCTTTTATAAGGGAATACATTTCAAACATATTTCTTCCACTTCTTCTATCTGTGTAATTGATATGCATACTTTAAAAGTTTTCCTTTTCTTTTTTTTTTTTAATCTCAGTTCATTGCTTCTCACCAACTTTTTAAATCCTTAGACCAGGGTACAGTTGCCAATAATTATATAAGTTGTATGTGAATAATGCCTGCAATTAAAAATCTACAACTGAGACCAAAATTGAGGAGATTGCTGTACAGAACAAAATATGCAGAACCAAATGTTCAAAAACAAAGAAGAGAACATAGGCATATGAAGGCCATATTGAGGCCTGTTGAAGTAGGAGTATTCATAGGACAAATTTTTTCTCTTCTTCCTAAGAGAATTATTAACAGTAAAGCTCCAGTAGTTATTACATTTTTAAAAACTGGACTTTCAGTACTATTAAAGATAAACTATAATTTCTGCCCATAATATATACAGATACTCCTTGACTTACAACTATTCATTTAGTGATTGTTAACAACAGCACTGAAAAAAGTAACTTATGACCAGTTTTCACACCTACCCATTGTTGCAGCATCCCCATCGTTGTGTGATCAAAATTCAGACAGGTGGCAACTGCCAAGAATTTATGACAGATGAGGATCCTGGGATCATGTGATTCACTTAACTGAATGAACTGATTCATTCAACAACTGTGTTCTGTCCCTCTTCCTCACACAGGCAAACGTAATACCAAGCACGCCTGCCAATATTTTATTAGGTAAATAGATTAGAATTCTTGGCAGATCAATGTTTTGGCAGCAAACTGCCGAATGCCTGCCAAGACCGTTTTCACTCCCATAAAGCAGAAGAGGACTTATCTTCATTCCGTTCCAGGAGCAACAAATTATCCACGAGACAAGAGTTTAGTCAATGTTCAATCCAAAATATATCTAAGCCAAATTTCAGAGATCACGATGTGACTTTCAGAGTTTAACTTTGTCCGTCACAAAGCCTGAAGAGCAATCCCACCCATTTTTATTCCTGGTGGGGCGTGGCTCCATGACTCAGCTCAATCTCAATCTCAATCCCTGGGATCAAGCCAGGATTCATCATCCTCGCTCCCTATCAATTGGTGCTCCAATATGCCTTCCTCCTGGCACATCCCAGGCTGTTCCTCCTGGCCTTCGGATGGAACCTGAGGCATTGCCAGAAAGGAGGGTCCTGGAGAGGGAGGCCTTGTCAGTTCCTCCCCATCACCTTCTGAGTCCTCTTCCTCTGTTAGGGCAGGCTCAAGAGTCGGGGTCACAACAAACTGTGGCATAAAATGTCATAAAATGGGGGCAAAATTCACTTAAGAACTGCCTTGCTTAGCAACAGAAATTTTGGGCTCAATTGTGATCAAAAGTTGAGGATGACTTGTGTATATATTTTCTTGGAAAAGGAAAGACGCATTAGATTTTGTTTCTCTAGGTTGCTTTGTAGCTCTCTTCAGTTTACAAGTTTGACATTTAATATTAGCATTCTGAAATAATTTGATTTAGAGGAGTGATTTGCAAAGTTTTACTGACCAGGATTATTGTCCAAGAGCAGTGATACAAAATAAAATCTAGATATATATTTTTATTTCTCCTGTCCTGGGAGAGGGGTTGTCTTTGTGGGGGAAAAAAACCATTCTGTGTTAAGTCTGTTTTAGAATTGATACCATGGTTTCTGTATTTACCATTTCAAATTGGCAAACAATGTGCCACTGATTTGGAGGTATTCCACCATTAAAATTTGAAACCCACAATTGCGCAAACAATGTTCTGGGGTTTTATTTATTTAAACTATTTATTTCAAATATTTTAATGCCACATTAATTATTCAACTCTAAATGCTTTAAGATTGCACATAGTCCTTCATCTTGTAGATTGCCTAGCCTGCATTAGGATTTATCTGTGTATTTGTGCCTGCAAGTCAGTGTTGACTTTTAGCAACTACCTGGGTGAGTCTCTGCAGTTTTCTTGGAAAGGTTTTAGAAGTGGTCTGCCATGGCCTGCTTCTTAGGGCTGAGAGTGAGTGAAGGTTACCCAGCTGGATATTGTGCTTAAGGTAGGATTAGAACTCATGATCTCTTGCTTATTCCTTTCCCACCTTTACTATTTTTACAAATTTTACTCAAGGCGGTGAACATATACCATTTATCTTCCTCCTCCACTTTGCCCCTCAACAACAGCCCTGCGAGGTGGGTTGGGCTAAGAAAGAGTGACTGGCCCAAAGTCACCCAGCTGGCTTTCATGGTTAAAGGGGGATTAGAACTCATGGTCTCTGGGTTTCTAGCCTGATGTCTTAATTACTGCACCAAATTGGCTCTAGAATTTGTTGTTGTCATTGTTGCCTTCAAGTCAGTGCTGACTGCTAGGAACTGCTTGGCTACTTCTTGCATTCTTCTTGGCAAGATTTTTGGGAAATAGTTTGCCGTTGCCTCCTTTCTAAGACTAAGAGGGAATGACTAGGCCAAGGTCACCCAATTAGCTGGCTTCATGCCTGAGGTAGCATTAGAAATCAATCCCCCAGTTTCTAGATTGGTACCTTACAAAACATTTAACATCTCTTTAAGCATTGGCACTGAAGTTAAAGTAGGGAAAAAAACCCTGTAGTTCGCAATCTTTCTTTTGTCAACCACTTTAAATACAGACTGGCACTTCTATCAGTAGTATTGTAGAGTAGAATTAACCCCTTGCATCCTGGACATAAACTCTTTCAACTCCTACCCTCAAAACGACGCTATAGAGCACTGCACACCAGAGCAACTAGATACAAGAACAGTTTTTTCCCGAACGCCATCACTCTGCTAAACAAATAGTTCTCTCAACACTGTCAAACTATTTACTAAGTCTGCACTACTATTAATCTTCTCATCGTTCCCACCACCCATCTCCTCCCACTTATGACTGCATGACTTTGACTTTGTTGCTTGTATCCTTACAATTTATATTGATTGTTTCCTAGTATGATTTGATTGCTTATTTGTACCCTATGACTATCTTCTAGGCTATACCAGGGGTGAAATGGTCCCGGTTCAGACCAGATCACCCAATCCGGTAGCAATGGCGGTGGGTGGTTCGGAGAACCAGTAGCAAAAATCCCTCTCCCCCCCCCCCACGCCCAAGTGAGCTACGCAATTATCAGAGGCTTTTTTTCTAATTCTTAAAAGCATTTTTTCTACAACCTCTTCGGCCAAAAAAATGCTTTTAAAAGTAAAAAAAAAAGCCTTTGATGATTGCGTGGCTCAGCTGGGATCGTCGGAGGCTTTTAAAAGCATTTTTTACAAGCATTTTTTAAAAAAATGTTTTTAAAAGAAAAAAAAGCCTCTGACGATCAGGCAACTCAACTGGGATCGTCAGAGGCTTTTAAAAGCATTTTTTACAACCTCTTCAGCCAAAGAGGTTTCAGAAAAAATGGTTTTAAAAGTAAAAAAAAAAAGTTGGCCACACCCACCCAGTCAAATTACCCTCTCACCAAGCCATGCCCACAGAACCGGTAGTAACAAATTTTATATTTCACCACTGGGCTATACTATACGCAGGCACATATAAATATATTTGAGCTATGCTTTATTTTTTTTAGATGAAAATAGTTTTGGATGATGATAGTTCTTTTCTTGTGAGGGAACTAGAGGTTGTCCCTGACTTACAGTAGTTGTTTAGTGACTGTTTGAACTTAAAACGGCACTGAAAAACAATGAGATGACTGTTTTTCACATTTATGACTGTTACAGCATCCCCATAATCACATGATCAAAATTCAGATGCTTAGCAATTGACTCATTTATGATGGCTGCAGTGTCCTGGGGCCATTTGATCATCTTTTGCAACCTTCTGACAAGCAAAGTCAATGGGATAGCCAAATTTATTTACCAACCATTTTATTAACAGTTTCAATGATTCACTTAACAACTGTGCAAGAACAGTTGCAGAATGGCACAAAACTCACTTAACAGCTATCTTGCTTAGCAATAGAAATTTTGAGCTCAATTGTGGTTGTAAGTCAAGGAATATCTAGAAGGAATATCTAATATTCTTTTTTTAATAATGGCTATTGAGATGTCAATGAGAAGCTCAAAAATAGCTTAAAACCGTTACGTTTTTACCTGTTCCCAGTATCTGTGTATCTAGAAATTGCAGTTCATTAAGAGGATAATAGTTATTATAAGGTAGGACCATAGGTCAAGAACTGGACATGGCTACATGTAGAAAATCCTCAGTTAAAACCAAGGTATTTTAAAATAGAGCTGACAAACTCCTCTCTGCACTTGGGTTCACACAGAAATGGAAAAACTGAAGTTCTCATTGGGAATGCATACCCAATGGTGAAGAATGATGTGAGGGATCACATGTGAAATCTGTAATTTAGAGAAAACAATAATAAGGTGCATCCATGGCTTCTTCAACACAACAGCTTCTAATGTGTATTCAGGTGGCAGTTTTGTACCTAGGCAGGAAAAGAGTCTGAAGGTTGCTAAGGAAATGGGAATCACACTGTATAGTTAACCAGAAAAATGACTTATTTTTTAAAAGTTTGTAAGTTTTAAACAGTGTCCTATTATGGAAATCTAAGATGGGAACTCAAATTTTGCTATTTTTCCAAAATGAACTAGCAGAATGAATATTTGTACTTCAACCTCATCATATTTAGCCCTGCATTTATAATTGAAGACATGAATTGCTTAATTAGGACAAATCATACTGCATAGCTAAGATAGATTTTAATCAGAGCAGCCATCTGTGAATATTTTTCCAGCATTGTTGTTCCTTATCTGATCCCAGCATGAGTGCAAGAGTTTCAGAGGACACATAAAACTTCTCTGGAGGAAAGAAAAATGGTTCTATGTCTTAAATTCCACTTCCATGTAGAAGGAGAAATTGACTAGATGTTACCAGTGAGTAATTTTAATTCCTTACTTTTTAAACTAATCCTTTAGTAAGGAGCACTCTTAAATGGGAAAGTGTTGTGATTATACAGGGAAATTGCATTTCTTAAGGTAGAAATTCTCGCTGCAACCAACAGTCACATAGCTCCAAAACTGAAATGCAAAAAAACTAAGTATCTGTTATAATTAATAATTAATTACTGTGAGCATAAGGAGGGTCTCCACATTGATAGAGAGCAGTTTAGCTCACTGGTTTCATCTTAAGGTAGTAAATATTCATCTATCCTTGCCATGTTGAGTAATTCTGACAGATTGAGATGTGGCAGTCTGACAGATAGGCTAAAGACTCTTGAATGAAAATGCCATATTGATGGGGCAGTAATTCAATCATCATCAGCTGTCTGGCTTGGTTATAAAATCCTAGCCTTACTTTCAGTGTTTCTTTTTTCTTTTATTTAAAGGTCCATTATGAAACCTAAAAGAAACAAGTTTAAAGCATCATCTAAACCGAAACAAAAAGGCATCAAAGTTACAGGGCCATGGAAACCCATTGAGATCGACCCAAATCTCTTTGCAGATGAAGAGCTTGGAGGCATAATATGTTTTGAAGAGCTTACCAATTACAAACTGGTGTCTTCCTTGAAAGAGGGAGAAGAAAAAGCTAGAAAAAGGAAATGTAATGATGACAAGCTTGAAAAAGTATATTCAGCCACTCCCCCCAAAAAGAGAAAAAAAGGGAAAAATTTAGAACATGGAGAAAGGAAGAAAGAGGAACTTGAAGTAGAGGAAAAAGTAATTGAACAGGATTCCAGTTGCAAAAAACCCCTTGTTAAGTATGAGCAATATGATTATGAGCCAACGGAGGTGACAAGCCTGGAAAGAAAACCCACAAAGATAAAGAAGAGAAGGAAAAAAAAGAAATGTTCTCCCCAAAATGTTCTTGAACCAACTGGAGCTACCAAAAAAGCTAATAACTGGGCAGCCAAAGTCTTATCCACAAAATCAGATGACAAAACGGATGTTACTGCATGGAAGAGCCTCTTTGTTCCTAAGCCTGTCCTTTCGGCATTGAGTGAATTGGGATTCAGTACACCAACTCCCATCCAAGCGCTAACTCTACCATCTGCAATTCGAGATAGCATGGATATCCTTGGTGCTGCTGAAACAGGTATGCCCCCATACCCTAAAACATGGAAATATGAATAGGAAAAATACTGGTTTTGCGTGTACTCGATTCTTCTTCTTCTCGATTTTGTATTTGGTGAATTGACAAATGCACAGCAAAAGTGTGAAGACTCATTCCTTTTTTGTTTGGGAATGGAGAGTTAACTTTGAAAATATTTGAACAGGGCCTGGAGAAACTAGAGAGGGTGAAATGAGTGGTAAGGACTGCAGTGATTGACTTTATTCATTTCCATCACTGGCAAAACAGGTGTGGTGTGTGTAACCTTATTGAAGTAACTGAATTTAGCCCGCAGAAGAAAATTTGGGTTGCTTGGGAACAATGCAAGGTAGTTTCTCTGATGTGCTTCATTATTGATCAAAAGGAAGTTTCTGAAATTCTGGAAATAATTGCCAATCAATACAAACTAATCAAACTGATACTATTTTATTTCCTGCTGTGACTGATTAGTTGTCTAAGGACTTAAGTGAAATTAATATAGTCTCCTTTCATTCATGCTGCCTTTCACAGCCTAGGTATCTACAGCATGGAGCTTGCTTTTTTTTTAAAAAAAAAAGATTGTTCATTTAAGTCTTTTTAACCTTGATAGAAGTAGTTGAATGCCCATTATTCAACAAATGACATGTACTTTATTAATGTATTTAATGAATAAAATTTACTTTACATCCTATTATTTTCCTACCTTTATCTACTTTTTGATCACAGCCCCGAAAACATGGCATCTCACAGACTGGTCATTGGTCAATCAAAAGTAGACCCTTCCTTTTTTAATATCTTCAATAACTAAAAAGATCAGAAAGATCCCTTGGGTGTATTGTGTAGTAGCAATTGTGGTTCAGAGGGGCAATTTCCATGTTAAGGCATAACATTGACTTCCCCGTATGTCCTAACATTGGTGTTTGTGTGCGTTTTAGGGAGTGGAAAGACCCTTGCTTTTGCCATTCCGATGATCCATTCCATTCTACAGTGGTACAGCTCAAAAAACACACGTTTGAAAAGCACGTTTGAAGAAACAGCAGACAGTGAAGATGAAATGGCAAAGCAGGACACAAGTGAAGAAACGAGACTAAATTCAGATACGGATGAAACTAATGCTTCTGCAGATGATAATGAGTCTGTGGCAGTAAACTCCATGGAGTTGTTGCAGGATTCAGAATTTGATGTGGGCTCCCCAAAACAGAATTCTTTTAAAGATAATCCTCTTCTGGGATTGGTCTTGACCCCTACAAGGGAACTGGCTGTCCAAGTAAAGCATCATATTGATGCAGTGGCCAAGTTCACAGGTACGTCTTTTCCCAGGGTTGCATTGTGCATAGTGTAAGAATATTGCTTCAGGTTTCCTATGCTAATATTTAATTTTTCTGCAGAACTTTTTTCTCTTCCCTCCAGGGAAAGTATAGAATGTGACACGGAATGCAATTCCAGCTTTCTGAGAGGATCTTCTCTGGTTGTTTTTTAAAAAAAATTAATTTTCATTTTTACTGTGAACATAAGCTGGGAATTTGGTCAGTTTGCTCTGTTTAGACTCTAGAAATATAGCAAACTAAAGCTTTCAATACTAGAGCTGAGATTTTGCTGCCTTGCTAGCTTCTTTTCCTGACCTCAAGTAGCAAAAAACAAAAACAAAAAACAAAGCCTGTTGAGAACACAGAAGATTATTAATTTATTCATGAATTTATTGAGATATGGATGCAGTCTATATTCTGTGTAAAGCCCTTTCACAAGTAATGAAACAGATTAGTTTTTTGTTGCTGCTCTTAAAGGCAGAATGTAAAAGAATTGATTTAAATTACAAGAAAGTCCATTTAAATAGCAGGAGGAACTTTCTGCCACTGCAAGCTGTGTTTGCTCCCAGATGTGGAGTCTTCTCTTTGTGAGGAATTTTAAACAGAAGTTGGATGAGCAGTTATCAGACATAGTTGGGTATATTTTCTGCATTGACAGGAGTTGGATTTATATGGTTTTTCATTTTAATTCTACCTCTGATTACCTGCAAAGATTTGTTAATAGGTCTTTTTTCTTCTTTTTTCCTATGACAAAGTAGCGGATAGTAGCTTGATTCTTGTTAAATCAGGGAGGAACATAGGTAACTATCATGCCGGGTCAGAGTTTTTTTCCAATTAGTCCATAATTGCCTACAAGTCGGCATGCAACAAACCCTGGCCTACAATTGAGCTATTATCTCCTTGATTTATTTATGAACAGTATAATTAGAAGTATTTGCAAGGGAATACTAGTGGCAATCCCTATAAATAGTTCTGCCTGTTAATGCAGTATCTAAAACCTTTTGTCTTGCTCCATGAACTATTATTATATGTTTTCAATCACATATTCAGAAACATAGCAATAAATTGACAGTGCCATATTTTTAAACTCTGATCAATGATGATCTAATTGATTTGAGAACAGTCACACTTTCTGACAAGTAATCTTTTAAACGTGCATATCATATTGTAGCTTTTTATTGACACAATATGTTAACACAATGATGACTTGAATTTATACATAGATTAACAATCAGCATAGATTCTGCAAAAGTATATTTGGTCTTCCTCATTTTTACTGAGGATATCAACTTGGACACAATGTTTATTTACTTTTTTATCACACACATAGGGCTACTGATCTCATAGAAATGACTCTCAATGTTGTATACATAGATTTTTAAAAAATTATTGACAACATTCTTCATCAAAGGCTCTTGAATAACTAATCACCATGGGATTAGATGAATTTTTATGAATTGCTAAATGGTTAAAAATACGGAAGCAAAGAGTAGGGGTAAATAATCAGCTTTGTCAATGGAAGAAATTAAAAGCTGACTTTCTACAGCCCTTATGTGGAGATTTATATTTTTTAACTTTTTCTTAAACAGTCATGATTTAGAGGTAAAAAGTGAGCTTATCAAGTTTACACAGGTAAAACCAAAATGTTTTCTAGAAAGATCTGTTTAGACAATATCAGTAGTCAGTCCATGGCAAAAGAAATTCAATTTAAAAGTCAGGTAATATAGATTGGCTCAGAATCCCCTAATTTCAGTTGTATGTGATGAGAACTTGATTTTTTTTTCATCATGGAGAAGTTAAGGAGCAAAACAGGTACCTAAAGCGTTTGCAAAAGACAAGGTGACATATCCAGTGATATGCCCCATATTCTTCAGACACTGAACTGGCTGCAAGAAAGTTACTTGTCCATCACCCAGTGGCTTCTGACAAAAGTAAAGGCCATTATTCCTCTGCTGGAAATATCCTGGAGTTGAATATAAGATAGCAAGAGCAGTGATTCATACATTTAAATGTCCATTTCTTTGTTTCAGATATTAAAACCGCCATCCTTGTTGGAGGAATGGCTCCTCAAAAGCAGCAAAGGATGTTGAAGAGGAAGCCAGAGATTGTCATCGCAACCCCAGGGCGCCTGTGGGAGCTAATCCAGGAAAAGCAGCCCCATCTTTCCAAACTACGGCAGCTCAGGTATTACAGGGGTCTCTTCAAGGCTGAAACTCTTGATGTACTTACATATTTCCGGGTCTTAAGAAAATATGGTTTATGCAGAATCATTGAAACTCTTCCCTGTCAAACTTGTCACGCTAATAATTGAGGTGCTTTTTAAAGTAGGTATGAAGTAATATTGCAATCAAACTAGGAGATTGGTCTCTGTGATTTCATAGCATTTGTATCATGAACAGCTGCAGAAGTAGGTTTGTGTTTTTTAAAATGCTAAATTGTTTTATCCTTGATTATGAAAATTTGCTTTTGCCTTTGTGAATGTTGGGAGAGCTTAGGTTATATTATTTCTGTTGCCCTGTTGATTTTTTTTTTTAAAAATGCTTCAAGCCTTCTGACATCAAGGATATACTCACAGAGCTATTCTTATTGATTGTAGTAATCAAAAAATTATTCTGAAAAAGCAGCAATCCTTCTGATAATCAGATCCTAAACTCTCTGGGCTAATCGCAGTTTAAATTATCCCTGCAAACACTTGGTTATTGTATGATATTATGATCATATTTAATGTTTTAATGTCTTTCATATTTATGATTTAAATATAATGATTATATTTAAATGATAAACATAAACACTGCCCAGAATAAACTGGCCAGAATTGCTTTTTAGAGTGAGATGAGCAGCACATAAATTTAATAAACAAATAAATATGCTTGTTAACAGTTTGGCTGCAGTACAGTGCATCCATTGCAACTTCCAATCGCTTTTTAAGAGAAGCCCACACCGGATGCCTTATAGTAATCCATTGGTGGCAATTAAAGTATTGATCTACTCAGAAAGTAATCTACTGATAAGCTAATCTTAATTGTATCAAGGTACACAGGTTTTTTTTATTATTGATCATGCTAGTTGGTTCAGCACCCACAGGTTCCTTATTCCTGTCCTTAGGGTCTTAAATATTTTTCTGTCCTGCTGTTAAGTGTAATTGGAGTTACAGTGAGTTGTGCAATGGGTCTGATTATTGTTTAGCATAATAAGTGAACTCAGCTGGTATGGTTTATGGCACGGTACAGTATATTGCATAAATCTAGCCTTAACAGACTTGCTGAACAGCCATGTGGTTCACTTAATGACTGGTGATTTGCTTAACAACCTTGGGAAACATAAGGTCATAAAATTAGATATGACTCACTTAATGAACTCATTGTTCAGCAACAGAAGTTCTGGACCTAATTGTGATCATAAGTCAGGGACTACCTGCACATTCTTGTATTATATATCTGTACTTTTCTAGTTACATTCCCTTAACTTGTACATCAACAAATATTGATAACCCATTTATAATCTGACAGCTGCTTATAGGTGCAAAGAAGATATATATAATCATATAATCTGATGGGAAGATCCTGTTTTCAGAGTATTTTAAATAAATGTGAGCAACAACGTTGAAAATGTCTTGATGGATCAAGCTAAGGACCTGCTATAGCTCCTATGGTTAAAAAAAAGAAAAAGGCTTTTCTGAACCCTGTTTCATTTCCAGATATCTTGTATAAAAACTTTCAAACTGTCTTGCAATCCATCTGACAGATGCCTGGTGATTGATGAAGCAGACCGGATGGTGGAGAAGGGACATTTCGTAGAGCTGTCTCAGTTGCTGGAAATGTTGAGCGACACACAGCATAACCCAAAACGTCAGACATTTGTCTTCTCTGCCACCCTGACTTTAATCCATCAAGCTCCCACTAGAGTTCTGCAGAAGAAAAATGCTGTCAAAATCGACAGGAAGACCAAGCTGGAAATGTTGATGCAAAAAGTGGGCATCAAGGGAAAGCCCAAAGTGATAGATTTGACCAGAAAAGAGGCAACTGTGGAGACTCTCACAGAGACCAGAATCCATTGTGATACAGAAGAGAAAGATTACTATCTCTATTATTTTCTGCTGCAACATCCAGGCAGAACCATGGTTTTTGCAAACAGCATAGATTGTATCAAACGACTCACTGCCCTCTTGACCATCATGGACTGCAATCCACTGCCTCTTCATGCAAACATGCACCAGAAGCAAAGGTTAAAAAATCTGGAGAGATTTGCCGAACGGAACAGGTCAGCATCTAATTCTTTTTTTAGATTTTTATCCCAGCTTTCTTTTCATATACAGCTCAAGGTCATGAACGTATCAATATACCTTCTCCTGTTTTCCCCACAACAACCCTATGAGGTAAGTTGGGCTGAGGGAGAGTGACTGGCCCAAAGTCACACAGCTGGTGTTCATGCAAAAGACAAATCTAGGACTTACAGTCTCGTGTTTCCTAGGTCAGCCCCTTAACCCCTACATGAAAGTGGCTCTCTAAATGTAAACTAAACTAATAATTCAATAAATAATAAATAATATAATTATGTATTCTATGCAATATAAATAAATATATGTGAGTATGCATGCATGAACACACATACATACACATGCTTAATTTAGTTTATATGCTTGTTTCTTTGGTAAATATGAATTGTCCAAAATGGATTTGTTTTAGGTCCAATAAAAGTAAGCATAGAGAGAACAAGAAAGTTCAGGAATTCTCCACAAACAAATGAAGTAAATAGAATAAAAAGTGGATATGAAAATTCATCTATAGTGTCAAAAGCTGCTAGAATCTCTCTTGAGAGAGTAACCTTATATTCCTTTTTAAAATAATTCTTATTTTTGTTTTAAGAAATGCTGGCTTCATCCATGTCAATAGAATCAGTAGCCAACCTTAGCTGATCAAATTTTGGCTGCGAGATCACCAGGAAATACCCTGGATGTGGGCTAGAATGGGAAATTGAACACCATCCCAAAAGGAGGCAGCGGCAAAGCCTATTTTGTTCTGTTGCTGTGGAAACTACACAGATGTCCCTATGGAAGCACCAGGAATTATACTTTACTCAACAAAGGCCTTACCTTTCTAAAGCTGTATTTATCTACTACAGTATGAATGAATTATATCCATTAGTCACCATTGACTGATTTTTTTGCTTTATTCTGCTTCTTCTGTTAAGATAGCAAACTGTTTTAATCTATTGTGTAAACTGACAGAGAATCTTCCTTTCTCATATACTTTGAAATTCATCTTCACAGCCTAGAGTAGTTTTAATATTAGGAGTTATAGTGTTGAGCCAATAAATTTTAATTTATTCACAAGTATTTTGTTTAGGTAACTTGATAGCAGAATTTGGCTTATTTGTTAAACACAAGACTTCTTGTTCATCTAACAAACTCTCCAGTGTTTTTGTATGTGATAATAGTACAATGGAAACTCGGGGGGGGGGGGGGACCAGGATCCGGATTTCCAGCCCACCCTAGGGTTTATTTTTTATTTGCTATTTTCAGATTTCCCATTCCCAGTGTTTGTCCTGTCCTGATACACGAGCAAACCTGTGCCCAGCAAGTTTTCCAATTTGATCATTTCTCTGTCTTTATCATATCTCTGTACAATTATCTGCTCTTATTGAAAGTTGTCACTGTCTGGAGGTTAATGGATAATGTGCATGTTTAGACCTGTCTTTATTGTGAAATGGGTCAGGGTAAAAAAAATAAAAAAAATAGGTCAACTTTTCCTAATATGGTCACATCTAGATGCATTGAATTCTAATTCTTTTCAATAAGCATAGTGACTAGGGAGAATGGGAGTTGTAATTTGGAACAGCTAGCAAGGATCCAACTGCCAGGCCATGTGTGGTTGAGGGAGGGCAAGATACAAGTGACCGTGTTTTTTGCCTTATCTCTTTGAATATAATTGTGATTCAAATAACATTAGAAATCAGCATGTGCATTCAAGCATGAAAACGAAGGAAATAAGTTTTAATGTGAAATTTTAGAAGATCCCAGCCAAAGTTTTTTAAAAACAGTTCATATATTATAAGATTATCTTCTGTTTGTCTTGGTCCACTATGCTCTAACTTAATCTATTTATCTTCATTGTGACATATTCACAGATTCTATTTTGCTGGGTTAACCCACCTGGCCATCTGGTAGAGTGCGGATGAGAACATTTGTTAAAAAGGTTTTTTCCTCTCCCTGTTCTGTTTAATAAACTGCTGCTGTCCTTCTGTAATTTCAGCTGTCCCCTGTTGACAACAGATGTAGCTGCTCGTGGTCTTGATATTCCTTATGTACAGCATGTCATACATTACCAGGTACCAAAACAAAATGTGTATCTCTCCAGCTCTTGTTTGCAAGTTATGCTTTATGCAATTTTTAAAAGACCAGGTGGATTTTATGGTCTCTTTGTGAGTTTTAAAATGGCAAAAGGAAGACAAATTGATGCGTAAGATAGGCTATTACTTGACAGAGGAGAAATATACATCTCTGAGAGTTGAGGCATTGCCATGTAGAAAGACAGGCAGTTTGATGTTGCTGTCCATAACATTTTCTCTTCACATACATTTTTTAAAGGTTCAAGCATCTTCAGGTGGTAGACTTGAGTCACTTTGTATTCCCTTGCCCCTTTCCATCCATTCTTTTCCATTGCCATAATAGAATAGAATTAGAGTTGGAAGGGACCTCAGAGGTCTTCTAGTCCAACCCCCTGCTTAGACAGGAAACCCTACACCCCTTCAGACAAATGGTTATCCAATCTCTTCTTAAAAAATTCCAGTGTTGGAGCATTCACAACTTGTGGAGGCAAGTTGTTCCACTGATTAATTGTTCTAACTGTCAGAAAGTTTCTCCTTAGTTCTAAGTTGCTTCTCTCCTTGATTAGTTCCCACCCATTGCTTCTTGTCCTTTCCTCAGGTGCTTTGGAGAATAGCTTGACTCCTTCTTCTTTGTGGCAGCCCCTGAGATATTGGAACACTGCTATCATGTCTCCCCTAGTCCTTCTTTTTATTAAACTTGACATACCCAGTTCCTGCAACGGTTCTTCATATGTTTTAGCCTCCAGTCCCCTAATCATCTCTGTCTTTATTCTCTGCACTCTTTCTAGAGTCTCAACATCTGTTTTACATCATGGCGACCAAAACTGAATGCAGTATTCCAAGTGTGGCCTTACCAAGGCATTATAAAGTGGTATTAACATTTCACATGATCTTGATAATAGCTTCCTAACCCTAACCTTCTTCATAAGGAAAGAAGAGCTTCATTATACAAAAAATATTCTGTCTCCAAGAAGGAACATTCTGAGGAAGAGTGATCTTTACTAGTCCATCTCAATGTGGCATTCCAGGAGTGGTCCAGCCATTTTCCAGAAACAAGTCTTCCTAAAAAAGAAAATGATCTATGTCATTCTAGTCACTGGTACCAGAACGTTAATGTCTGTGACTTTTCAGTGTCTTCAGTTCTTTACATAGAATTGTAGAGAAGTTCTACAGAGTCAGAAGTTTTGACCTTGGGTGCTCTCTGCATCTCTGTGAATTTACTCAGGCTGTCACATTACAACACTGTAATCCATCGAACCCTGCTAGAAAGGATTGTCTTTTTATATAAGCTTTGTCCTGTCTCTGTGAAACTGTTACATCTCTTGTGCTGTTCCAGGTTCCTCGTACTTCCGAGCTTTATGTTCACAGAAGTGGCAGGACTGCCAGAGCTGCCAATGAGGGCCTGAGCTTGCTACTGATTGGCCCCCATGACTTGATTAATTTTAAAAAGATTTATAAAACGCTGAAGAAGGATGAAGAGCCTCCTTTCTTTCCAGTTGAGGCAAAATACATGACAGCAATCAAGGTAAAATTTAACTTTATTTCAAAATTAACTATGCTTTTAACTTTTCTTGCTCATGGAGATCTTAAAACAAAAGGTAATTTCAATTTAATTTGGGAACTTAATTGGAGAACCTGTGTATAGGAACAGAGTTTTGGCATTTATTTTTGTGAATTTTTCCATGAGGTGACTATGGCCGTAGGCCAGGGATGGGCAATTGTGGCTCTTTTACAACCCGTGGACTTCAACTCCCAGAATTCCTGAGACAGGAATTCTGGGAGTTGAAGTCCACAGGTTGTAAAAGAGCCACAATTGCCCATCCCTGGCCTAAGGCCCTGAATCTACTCCTAAGATAATAAGAGAGAATCTGGAACTCAGACTATTGGATTCATTCTTTGTTGTACAAATCTGTTAAAATACTACACCAAAGATACCTTTGTCTTCTTGGCTCACCCAAGAAGAGTTGTAAATGTGAAAAACAGTCATAACTAAATTTTTTTCAGTGCCCTTGTGACTTTGAACAGTCACTAAATGAATGGTTATAAGTAGAGAACTACCTCTGCAGACTCATATTCAGTTTGTACTCAGCTTCTTTTTTTTTTCCTTTTTTTAAAAATTTGATTTATATGCCACCCTTCTCCGGAGACTCAGGGCAGTTTACAATGCGTTAAGCAATAGCCTTCATACTTTAGTAAATTTATACAAAGTCAGCTTATTGCCCCCACAATCTGGGTCCTCATTTTACCTACCATAGACAGGATGGAAGGCTGAGTCAACCTTGAGCCTGTTGAGATTTGAACTTGCAGTATTTGCAATAATTGCGGGCAGCTGATGTTAATAACTGTTAATAACAGTGCTTTAGTCTGCTGCGCCACCAGGGCTCCTGGACCAAGATCTTTTTCAGAAATACAAATACTATCCCCAAAATTTCACATTTTATATTGCACATTTATTTAACATACTTAAGTGAAAAAAAATGCATACTGTCACAGTTATATCTCAATATATCATTTTCAGACCCCTGCCATGATAGTTTAATCTTTCTTTTCTGGAATATTAGTTATCCAACCAATTTTGCATCCTCTGCAAATCTGATAAGCTGTTTCTCCATGTTTTTTTTTAACTAATCAGTAAAAAAGTTGAGATGGGAAGGTAGCAGCGTTCTGTGCGCCTTTGGCATTTAGTTATGCCAGCCACATGACCATAGAGACTTCTTTGGACAGTGCTGGCTCTTCGGCTTTGAAACAGAGATGAGCACCGTCCCCTAGAGTCAGGAACGACTAGCACATATGTGTGAGGGAAACCTTTACCTTTACCTTTAAAAAGTTGAAGAGTAGAGACCATGGGTTGAATCTTGTGACGCCCTACTCAGTGCCTCATTTCAGTTTGATAAGGAACTATTTTTGGACAACCATTGTATTGGACAATCATTCAGACAAATGGTTATCCAATCTACTTTTAAAAAGTTCCAGGGTTGGCGCATTCACAACTTCTGGAGGTAAGTAGTTCCACTGATTAATTGTTTTAACTGTCAGGAAATTTTTCCTTATTTTGAGAAGCAACCTTGAAAGAAGGAGAAATTTCCTGACAGTTAGAACAATTAATCAGAATATCTTGTTTCTGGTGATTCCAGTTAAGTATTGCAACACATAGTCACTGAAGAATGATGCTCAGCATGAATTGATGTAATTATCAGGTAAAAGCTTTCTAAGCTAGAAATCATCATTGTCTTTCGTTACTCAATCAAGATATAAAGAAGCTTTTTAGTCTATTCTGCATTGATTGGTAGACAGCTTCATTGGGTCTAAATCTCCCTGCTTTTCATGTACTTTTACAACTATTACCATTTATCTTTTGAAACAAAAATATAGACGTTCATCCTTCAATGATATTTTATAGGGTCCTGTTATATATGAACTAGCAAAGTGGAATATGGGACAGTCTGGTATATCTTAATTTTACAACTAAAGATCTATTATAAGGCATACTATAATGCCTTATATAAGACTGCCTTATAATAAATCTGTAGTTGTAAAATTCAGGTATATCAGACTGTCCCATATTCCACCTTGCTAGTTCTTTCACCCTTAATGTAGGTCATTACAGGCACATTTCACACTTATTAACTTTGTAGTATCCCCATGATCATGTGATCACAATTCAAATGCTTGGCAACTGGTTTATACTTATGAATGTTGCTGTGTCCCAAGGTCATGTGATCACCTTTTACCACCTTTTGACAAGCAAAATCAATGGGGAAGCCAGATTCACTTAAAAACTGGCAGGAGAAATTGTAAAATGGGGCAGAACTTACTTTTTAACAAATGTTTCACTTAACAACAGAAATGTTGGGCTCAATTGTGGTCGTAAGTCGAGGACTACTTGTACACAATTGGGACCCACAAAACTAAGTAAGCTACTATGTTACTGCTTTTATATAACAGTGCAGAAAAGCTACACATTATGCAGGTTGTGCTGCCTAGCTTTTTCAATCTGTCATTTCAGTCAACTTTACCGGGCTTTGGGATGCTTTTCTCATGTGCCCGATTTCTGTCCCTGTATGATTCACACATGTACATAACCTGACAGCTTAGTTATCCTCTTTTCTGTGTTTCAGGAGCGTGTGAATTTGGCAAGACAGATTGAGAAGATTGAGTATTTCAATAGCCGAGCCAAGCACCAAACCTCATGGCTCCAGCAAGCTGCAGAAGCACTTGAACTTGATCTGGACGATGATGAGCTAACAGGCAAGTACTAATGAGCGTGCAGGCTGTGGAGGTCTCCAAATGATGTCTTCTCTCTCAGCCAGGATGCAGTCTCAAGGAATGGCCACATGCCCAAAAGTCCTGGTTGCATCATGATATCGTCTCACAAATTATGCAAAATCTGTGATATCATTTGCTCCTGTTCTAGGGGGTTATGGTCTCTCTTTTGATCTAAAATAAATATAGCTATTTGGGGGCAAGGACAAGGTTTTCAGCTACAGGCTTCATTCTAACTTGGTAAGAGCAATTTAGGTATTAATGAGATGAGCAGTTTTTTGGTGATTGTATCCTGGAGCTAAGATGTTGTAGTTAGTGCAACCATAATTGCAAGTTTTTTTTTTTTTAATTTGATTTATATGCCGCCCTTCTCCGAAGACTCAGGGCGGCTTACAATGCATTAAGCAATAGCTTTCATACTTCTGTATATTTATATTTATACAAAGTCAGCTTATTGCCCCCAACAAACTGGGTCCTCAATTTACCCACCTTATAAAGGATGGAAGGCTGAGTCGACCTTGAGCCTGCCTGGAATTGAACTCACAAGTAATTGCAGCAGCTGGATCTTAAATGCTGTCTTTGTAGGAGGCATTACTCCCCTACGCTACTCAGGCTCAGGTTTGTTTGAGTATATCATGCAGTTAGGCAGGATCCACATTTTCTTTCCCTTTCCATGTTCTTTTAGAAAGAGATTTGGGGTACGAATACAGTGCCATGCTATTTTAGAACTTAAACTAAAATGTCCATATATTTCCTATCTTAAAACAACAAGAAGTGGCATCATTGCATTTCAGACAGCAATACCAGCAAAATTATTATTGTGATTGAAGGGCAGAAATTGCTCACCTTTTTTCTTATAATGGGGAGAAGGTTGATATTGAACTACACAAGATCCCACTCCCTAATTTAAACCCCCTTCAGAGCACTTAACTCATATCACCAACACCAAAGGAGAATATTTGTAGCTCTGGGTTGAAATGGGGGGTCTTTGGTGTTTTCTGAGTTTGGTTGTTTTCTTGTAGATGTTTCATTACCCAATCTAGTTTGGGTAGTAAAACATCTGTAAGAAAAGAACCAAGCTCAGAGAGCATCGAAGACCACTGATCACCAATACTCAATGGCAAAACTACTCATATTCAGTAGTGCAATGTTTTATCCTTTTTTCTCCAAAAATAAAGGTGCTAAGGAGCAGGAGGTTTCTAGGAAGCAAACTACTTTTATTAATACAGAAAGAGAGAGAGAGAAATGGATGGAAATTATGTTACCAAAATCTAACTATTTTGCTGGAAATGGAGACACTTTGCTTTTTAGAAGCCTGTCATTCCACTGATACTGACATTACCATCAATCTTCTGGAAAGTTGGAAGTCTCCTGCAGCTCTCTTGGAAGCTGAGAGATTCACTGCCCCACCCCCATCCCTCAAACATAATGCTCTAGGCAGACTTTGCTCTGGATCCTTCCCAAATGAATAGATGCAAAGGACAAATGAATGTCAATACAATTCATTGACTTGTACACGTTCATCTGCCATCACACCCAACATTGCCTTTTGCGGTTGGCACCAGCACACCAGATCCGAGACACTGTTGTTTTCCAACACCATTATCAGAGATCTTTGTGAAAGAGAAACTTGATTGAACCAGAGACCCTCTACATGAAAAATATGTGCCCTGCCATTGTACCTATTTTGGGCATCCTATAGTTAAGTGAGGAAAATACTTAGAAGTAACATCAGATACAGCTTACTGATTGTTTTAAATAGGAATGGAGAACATTGAAACTGGGATGTCAAATTAGATCATTATACACCTGAGTCCTGAGTTACAGCCTTGCCAATTTATATGGGTTATATATAACTAGAAAGGACGTTGTGCGTTTCTACTTGAGGGCTGGGATATTTTTAATCATTCAAATTATGACTTCGGTAATGAACTTGGCCTTTTCTTTTTATGTGTTATTCTGGTTTTGTTTTGTTTTTTTAATTATAGGAGGCCAGTTCACTGAGCGAGAAGAGAGCGAGAAGCACAGGATGCTGAAGGGAATGAAGAAGCAGCTTAAGCACTTGCTCAGTCAGCCAGTATTTCAAGGTCTTATGAAAACCAAATACCCAACCCAGTCGGGGAAATTAGTTCTGTCTGACTACATAGGCCAGCATTCTCAGTCTGCCTTGAGTGCTATATCAAAAGCACAAGTGAAGAAGGTAAAGAAGAAACAATAATAGACACATGTTAAACAATTGACAGGACATATGAAGATGAAACATAGAAAAAGTTTCTTTCCCCCTTTTGTAGACATGACTTGTGTCATTTCATGCACATACCTATCTTGAATAAATGACTATAATAATCTGCTACTGTTATTGCCGTATCATCTGGGATACATAAAACAGGAGTTGGTAATTTTTTCATGCAGTGGGCACCATCAAAAGATCTAGTACAGTATCCCAAGGATATGTATAAACATTCATATAAAAATGCTCAGATCTTCGAAGATTGTGAAAGCTTGAAAGATTTTGGTCTTACCTTTCAAGATCTCATGATCTTGAAAGATCCTTGGTGGTGCAGCGAACTAACTGCTGTTATGTAGCACTTATGCCTGCAATTAGTGCCAGTTCAAATCTCACCAGGCTCAAGGTTGACTCAGCCTTCCATCCTTCCGAGGTAAGTAAATTGAGGACCCGGATTGTGGGAGCAATAAACTGATTTTGTAGAAACACCGCTTATGGGGGGCCAAAAACCCTAATAAGTAGGTATATTCAAAAAGAATGAAGGCTATTGCTATAAGTGCATTGTAAGCCGCCCTGAGTCTACGGAGAAGGGTGGTATATAAATTGAACTAATGAATAAATAAATAAATAAATCTTGGGCAAGAAGATTGAAATCTCATGAGATATTAGCATTCTAGATTGAAGCGTTAGGCATTTTAAAACACTTTAATTGAAAAAATAATGGGACTTATCAATGCTGAACTAGAGGACTCACAATTGCCATGTTTTTGATCCTTGGCATAAAGATTTCCACCCACCAGATTTTTACCAATGCAACTAATGCTCAGTCATGTATTTAGCACACACAAAAGAAAACATCATTAATTAATAGTATTTACATGTGATACATTATGATGTAGAAGCAGTGATGATGGTAAACACAAAATATAATCCAGCCTTTTCCAGTTTGGTGTCCTTCAGTTACATTAGGAAAGACTCTCCCAGAGTTTCAACCCAAAATTGTTGGCCATGCTTAAGGAGAATTCTTAAGGTTGCATTCCAAACATATTTATAGGTTACCATGCTGTGGAAAGCTGGGATAATCTTCCTGTGGATAACCTTCCATCTCTTTCTATGCACTGTTTGTAGAAGGAATATTAAACGTGGATTCTCCAAAGAAGTATACAGATACCTATGATGCCATTATCAATTATATCGATTGGATATTTTACTTATTAAAGGCAGCCTCATAAACGAAAGTAGTGAAATAAAGCATTTCAGAATATGGGTAAATTTAGAAAACAGCTAGATACTACTACTGCAACAGCAGCAGTAAGTACTGTATCTTCTGCACTAGTCCTAGAAATGCAGGGTGAACAAATTCTTTGGATATGTTGAGGCACAGATTTCCACAAAATACATTAGGTTTTGTGGTAATGGAGGCCTGATGGCTCAGCAGTTAAAGACACTGAGTTTGTCAGCTGGAAAGCTGACAGCTCAGGTTCGAGACCCAAGCGCTGCTCAATGGGATGAGCTCTTGTTACTTGCCCCAGTTCCTGTCTGCCCAGCAGTTTGAAAGCATCCAAATATGAGTAGATAAATAGGTACCACTTCAGTGGGAAGGTAACAACGTTCTGTGCACCTCAGCCAGGATGAAATCCAACTGGTTTTATCCGGCTCGGGCAAACCGGTAGTGGCAGCTGTGGGAGGCTCCGCCCACCCCTGCGGACGTCATGTTGCTTGAAGGTTTTGCTCATGTGTAGACAACTGCGCGCGCACATTGGCGAATTGGTAGGGAAGGTAAGTAAATTTCACCTCTGACCTCAGCGTATAGTCATTCTGGCCACATGTCTACGAAAATGTCTTCGGGCAATACTGGCTTCCTCGGCTAAGAAATGAAAATGAGCATTGCCACCTAGAGTAAGACATGACTGGACAGGAAACATCAGTAGGTTACATTCCTTTGTAAGGTGCTACAATTCATTTCATGTATATTACATTATGTACCATGGCTTTTGCTTTGTGGTATATCACAGGGCTCAATACTCTGCATTCCTTTTTAACACCAACATGGAGCCACTGGGTGAGATTATCCAACACCACCAGATGAGGTGTCATCAGTATGCTGATATACTCAACTTTACATTTCCATCCCAGATAACCCAAGTGTTGTGTCTGCTCTTTTGTGGTGCCTGGAGACTGGGTCTCTGGATGTGGGACAACAGGCTTTAGGTAAACTCTGGTAAAATAGAGTAGCTATGAATATGTGGAGCCTTAGGATCTGAGGATTTATCATCTTTGGTCCTGGATGGGTTTGCACTACCCCAGGCAGATGCTGTGCGTGGAGGCTCTAGACTGACAACTCCTGCCTGGACTTCTTCCCTCTGGAACATCTTGCCACTGGAGGTGAGATCTGCCTTTGGCCTTCCGGAAGAAGAGTTTTAAAACCTAGCTCTGCCTATTGGGCGTTATGCTGGCTGTAGTGGGCTCATTGAGTGTAGAAGAAGAGGCAAAGCTTAAGAGGTGGAATGGACTCAGCCTAGAATCACTAAGAGTCTGCAAACACTCCAAGTCCAGCCCACCTGACTTTTTATTTAACGCCAGTTTAGTGCTGTTAGTTAACCAGAGTCCTGTATATAGGCCTGAGCAATAAATTTTAACTGGAACTTGATGGTCCTGATTCTTTGTGTCTGAAAGTGGGAGACAAACCCACCCAACCAGTTTGTGCTGTTTAGTTTATAGCTTTTATATTTACGCTTTTATGCCATTTTAAGCCTCCAAGAGTCATTTTGGGTACTGAGAAGGGCAGTATGTAAATTTAATAAAATAAATAATCTGAGTTCTGCTGAAGTAAAAGCAGAAAAGGTATTTACAGTTTTAATTCGTGCAGCATACCGTATTTTTCATAGTATAAGACGCACCTTTTTCCGAATGTAGCCCCGCCCAGCTACTGGCCTCCACCCTTTGGCCTCTGCCTCGCAGCAGTTACCTCCTTGCAAGCAAACAGCAAGGAAAAATAGCTCCTTTCAGCTTCAGCACAGCCTAATTAGCACAAGTTGATTAGATTGGCCTCCCGACTCTCAGTTGATTTGCTCTCAGCTGTTTTGGGCAGGTCGCTGCTGTTTGCTGCAACAAGGCAAAATTGCTCAGAGGCAGAGATAGGGAGTTTTATTTTTCTTCTTTTCCTCACCAAAAAAGGTAGGTGCGTCTTATACTCTGAAAAATAGGGTAATTCTTCATTAGGATATCAGTTAAATTTGTAACATTTCATAAATAAGATGACACTGATTATATCAAATAGAACTATGCATCAATTTATATTTGAGGTCACACATGCTTTGGACCTTGACCTTGCCTTTTTTTTTTTTTTTTTTTTGCTTTTGAACCAGAAATGCTGCAAACCCTTTATAAAGCAGATTAATGATAAATTGATAATGCAAGAGAACCACATGCGCATAAAGTCCTAACCCTTTGATTCTATCCTGTATCATTTTGGGGAATTTGACACCACATGCTTCAGTCTTGAACATTCAGATCCCTGAATCTCATAATACTGACAGATTCTAAGTCTTGCACTTCTTGATCTATGCCCATCCTCACTAAAAGTGTTGCTACCTCTTTCCTGAATGGGTCCCTGCTCCTTTGATAGCTGAAATTAATTGTGACATAACATTGTTATTATTTCCAGGCCAGAAAAGAAGGGACCTGTTCAATTTCTTGTCTTTTAATATCAATATAAAATTAATTCTACAAATCTTCAACTCTGTTCTTTATCATTTATCGTTGTCTATTATAGTCTTCCTGTATGGACAACATATTTAAGTTCTGATTTACTCCAGTTTTGTGGTTTGCACTGTAGTTTGCATCATAAATGAAATAGACTGGCCAAAGGGAAAAAAATAACCAAGTTTAAAATCAATCAAGCTTAGCATGTTGTATAAATACAGCTTATAGATCTTAAGTGACTTGGTTAAGAGTGTTGGGTGAACACAATGTGTACTAAGTTAACATTGCCCTTATGTAAAGCAGCCATTGAGCCCCTGAGACTGCAAATTACTTACGGAGCTACTATTTTCTAGGCCGCTTATACTTTCTAATGAATATTGTTACCGATATAGAACTTGTAGTAGTACCCAAGGTTTTATAAGAGCAGTAGAACAGCAAAAGACACAAGCACAGCAATAACAGCTATTCCAACAGCCATTCAATATCTGGCAGTGAATGGAATTAGAATGGTACAGCCCAATATTTCTTTTGAAGCCTATTCTTTACATGTAACAGTAGTTTCATTGACCTTTCCCCTACAATCTAGTCTGGTGGGATAGCAACCTTTTGTCTAATATTTTTTAGACCGCACAGTGTTTCCCAGACTTGATTTAACCTAGTGCTTCTCAATCTTGGCAACTGTCAGATTTCTGGACTTCAACTCCTGTCATCTAATCCATGTCACCTTCCCCTTCCCTCCTCCCTCCAGTGGCTCCCAGGATGGCATATACCCATGATGGCGAACCTATGACACGTGTGCCACAGGTGGCACGCGGAGCCATATTGGTGAGCATGCGAGCGTTGCTCTAGGTCAGCTCCAGTGCGCATGCATGCACCGGCCAGCTGATTTTTGGGCCTTCCAGTCCCACTGGAAGTTGTCAATTGGGCCATTTCTGGCCTCCGGAAGGCCTCTGGGGGGTTGGGGAAGGCCGTTTTCGCCCTCCCCAGGCTCTAGAAAGTCTCTGGGGAGGCAAAAAAACAGGCCTACCGGGCCCATCATGCTATCACGTGCCAAAAGTGTGGGGAGCGTGGGGAGAGTCGTGTGCACATGCATTGGGGGATGGGGCACATTGAATTATGGTTACGGGCACATGTGCGTGTGACCTTCCTACGCCCCCCCTGTTTTTGGCACATGACAGCAAAAAGGTTAGCCATCACTGGCATATACCAACCAATCAACCAACCATTTTGTTGGTGTCTTGCTTTCCCTCCCCCTTTAGCTGTTATCCATGTCCCATGAGCCCCCCTGTCTTTAACATTTCAAGTTCCTTCTCTTCCCCAATTACGGCTACAATGTCCCAATTCAGCATATTCCACTGGCTCACCAGCCTCCCATTCTTCCCAAAGTTTTCCTCCCTTCTTTCACAAATGTCTCAGTTTAGCCTATCCTACTGACTGGCCAATTATACAACTTCCCAGAACATTCTCTGGTTCCAGTTAGCTATCCCTATCTCCCTCCCCTGTTCCACCTCCAACTTCCTCCCATGAATTACTTCTGTCCAGAAGAAAACGGCTTCCATGAACAATCCAAAACACCTCAAAATATTCCTTCAGTTCAGGCAGAGATTCCTACAAACCAGTTGTTCTGTCCCCAAGATGGTACATCCACAGATGATTTTGCATAACCTTCCTGTATATCTACTGTATCTTACTGCCTAAATCAACCTACCATAATCATTTAAGATTATGAACCATACTCTAACCCACTATCCATTACAGATTCTTAAGATATATATGTTTTTCAACATCCCAATGATTGGTCCAGAACTATCCCAACAGATTCCATACCTAAAGGAGGGCCAAAACCTGCTTCCTGCTCCTAGTCCAACTCCTTTAAACACTATGCCATACTGATTGTCTGCTCTACATATCAATATATTTTGATATCTGTGATGAATCAACACTAGATGGCATCAAAGCATTACATTTCTGATACTCATGAAAAAACTGATGTTGGACAAACATTTAATCCACTCTTCTATTTTCCTCACAATGACAACCTAGTGAAGTGAGTTGGTGACTGGCCTAAGGTCACCCAGCTGCCTTTCAATTTTGTAATCATGTAATTATAACAATCTGTTTTAATAACATGTTATATATAATTGCATACCAAATTTCTGTTTGAGCTTTCTGTAATAACCAGACCATCTGGTGATAGGGAGGATTTGGTCCAAGATTTTCAGAGTTTCAGGGCCAATAGAAACTCTCTATTGAGAGTTTGAACACAGGCCTCCCTTCTGACCATCTCATTGTATCTCTTCTCTTTATGAATCTCTATATTTTCCTCCAGTTAAAAACAATTGGAAGGAAAACCCGCTGACCACAACATAAATTGGCTTCTAGATTTATGTTTCCAATAGCAGGTTTCCCTTATCTTTTCTATTTATCATCAGAAAAACAATCTTAATAGCCTTTCTCACTGAGTAACTTGTGAGATTAAAAACTCAGCTGCATTTGAAAAACTTTCCATTGGTATGTTTTTAAATATATTTAATAAGGCCTTTCTGGTTTGTCTACTTTATTATTAAGTACAAGGCTTTATGACATTATGAGCTTTATTAATATTAACTTCCACACTTCCGGTTTGGAGTCATGTTTCTATAAAAGAAAATTTAAAAGAATCCTGCTTTAAGACCTTGCCCTATTATGCCCCCAAAATATCCACAAATAATTCTGCTGGGCTCCCCAACTCTGACTTCCTCTCATTCCAAGCCATGAGTCAGACAGGTTTACATCAATCTTAACTGGGTTAATGTTACAGTAATAGTTTCCCCCTATTCTGACAAAGTTCAGGGAGGTTTCAAGTGCAAAATCTATTTGACTCAAAGCAGTGTTTCTCAACCTCAGCATCTTTAAGATGTGTGGACTTCAATTCCCAGAATTCCTCAGCCATTTTATTGACTGTCTATACGGTTTAAAGAGCCACTGCCTTATAGGAATATCAGGAAATTGCAGTGACTTGAAACAGAGGCAATGAAGCCAAGAGAAAGATTCGCAATGGAAACAGCATATATTGGGCTGGTATAATTTTTTACAATTCAAGAAGGAGTGGGAGCACTTTCACTCAGTAGTGAGGAAAGAATCATAGTCTATAATTTTAGGAGATAGAAATGTGGGGTGCATAGCATCAGAATTATCCAAACTAAATTTAGGTCTATAAAGATTCCCACAAATGCAGAAACAAATGAAGTATTTGAGGGCATGAATATTTGTTAAGGAAGAAAAAAGGAAAACAAATATACCATCATTCAAATCCATTAGTGATTACTTCTATGGGCGCAATATCTACCCAGATTCAGTTTTGTTTGGAAAGAGATCATTCAGAGCTTCTGTAGCACATTCTGTGGCATTTGTTTTTAATTACAAATCCAACTGAAGGAAAGTTGCTAAAATCATTGCTAAAACAGAGATGCGTAACTATGAATCCTCAAGCCACTAAGAACCTTAAGTTCTTCTTTCAGAGACCCTTCAAAACTTATCTCAGAGTAAGATTATGAGAGAAAACAGTTTTTAAAATTATGTGTTGTGTTTCAAACATATAGATATAATTACATTTTAAAAATTTATTAGATGTGTGGATGAGTGAAATCAGGTGTGGTTTGTGCTGTACTACATCTCTGTCTTAATCCTACCAATTATCTGGAATGAATCCCTAATCAAGGTTTAATTCAGCCTTAACCTTCTAAAGTTGCACACTCCTGAAATATATGAGCAAACAGTTAGCATCTACTGCTTTCATAATAGATCACTATCGTGTTTCCCCAAAAATAAGACACTGTCCTATATTTTTTTGAACCCTGAAATAAGCACTTGGCCTTATTTATTGCCATGCACTCAAAAGCCCTATTGGGCTTATTATCAGGGGATGTCTTATTTTGGGGGAAACAGGGTAGAAAATGTTTACAGAGCTATTCACATAATACTTAAAAATTGAAAGTGAATCATTGCTGGTCTTCCTCGAAGTCCATTCTAGGAAGTCCTTCCTGGAATGGACTTCTCCCATCAAATTTCATTTTCAGTTTTTTTAAAAGGGGGGGAAATATGGTACAAAATTTCGGCTTTGTATTCTGTTTCTAGTAGACATTCCAGACATTTTATCTGTGTCTACAAACATTTGTAAATATTGAATCTCAAAGGTGCAAGAGGACTAGGTTATTTGTAGGTCTGCCTTTCTCCAAGGATTTCTGCCCATTCCACTAGGTCAGAAATGGTGGATGTCCTGTCACCCCTTCAAAGAAGATAGGAAAATGAAATTATGAATGCTAATTCTACTTTTATTACAAGATAACAATAACAGAATCTTGTAATCTCACTTTATTAATGTGAGAACTTGGGAGGGGCAAACATGAAGCACTTTCTCAAATTACATATTTCCCCAGATTCAAATATCTTTTATCTAACTGTTGTTTTGATTGCAGCTTTTCCTCCTGTCCAAGGTTTTTTCTTCTTTCCATTACAAGTCTCATCACTTAAATGTTAACTGATAGAACCTTGAAGGCACATCTAATCTGTAGCCACCCTAGCCTTTTGGAATAGTCTCCCACCTGAGATTCAAGGAATGCCTTCCAGAAGTCATGAAGACCCGGATCTTTCCTCAAGCATTGGGCCAAGGATGGAAGTTCATTCAGGAGGCTGGTTTGTCTAGCACCTAATGGGAAGAGTGGTGCTGTCTAGGGAGATTCTCAGTCATCCAGGTTATGGTTGTCTCAAAGGTGCTTTTTCAAGAGGCAACTAGACCTTCTGGTTTTTCTCTGAAGATGTTTAGCTTTTCATCCAAGAAGCTTCTTCAGCTCTGACTAGCTGGTGGGGAATGGAAGAATTTATACTCCTTGCAGACAGCTGGTCATTTGTATTCTTTTAGTGACTCACGAAGGTCACCTGGAGATTTATCTGTGTTATCAGGGTCATCTGAGTGGTGCAAATGGATGTGGAGCCTTCTTGGCTCCACAGCCTGCTGGTCTTCCTCGAAGTCCATTCTAGGAAGTCCTTCCTGGAATGGACTTCTCCCATCACAGTCCTTTCAAGGACTGTGTTGTAGATTGAAGATAAATGATGTCATATCCCTCCCCCTCTGTTAAGAGAAGGCTGTTCAATTTTGATATAGATTACCTCTTTGACCCCTCTTTCAAACCAGTGGTCCTCTCTGTCCAAAATGTGGACTTCGTTGTCTTTGAAAGAGTGATCTGTGTCTTTTAAATGTAGGTGGACTGCTGAATCTAATCGTAATGTGTTTGTTTTCCTGTGTTGTGCCATGCACTTATGAAGTGATTGTTTTGTTGCCTGTATTCTTCTTTTTATCAGTTATTGGAAGCTGCCTATTTACTGGTTTTACTTATTTGCATCTCCAAATATTTAACTTGTTCCTTTACTACTAGAATGCAATATTAAATAAGCCTTCAACAAGTCATTTTATTTACTTAGAGCAGGGGTCTCCAAACTTGGCTACTTTAAGACTTGTGGACTTCAATTTCCAGAATTCCTCCATGCTGGATGAAAAATTCTGGAAATTGAAATCCACAAGTCTTAAAGTTGCCATGTTTGCAGACCCCTGACTTACAGGAAGTGAAATCAGAGCTTCTGACTTAATAATTCCTTTGGAAGGGTAGGGTGTAAATCAGGAGTCTCAAACTTGTGGCCTGCTTGGTGCATGCAGCCTCCTGGGGTTTTTTGCACAGTCCACACCCACATCAAGAAGCTGTCATAGCTCAGATCAACTCATTACAGCTACAGCCTGCAGAAGATAGAGCAGGAACACATCTTTATTCTTACCATTTGGGCAGGGACAGTGTTCTACACCCCTGCCTGGCACTCTTGTACCATGAGGCATACACCTTTCCTGGCTAAATTGCTAAGAGATGCCCCATCACTGCTACTTCCCATTCAGGCACCAACTACTAGCTGCAGAAGGCAAGTACAGAGTGATATCAGCCCTACCCTGCTGCCTTCTATTAGCTGTGGATGATGGAAGGTCATCTCAGTCCAAATGGCAGGAACAAAATGTTTTCTGGCACAGCCCTAACCATCCAACTTTGCCAGGTGAAGGCTGAGATTATATATCTGTTGATCTTTCATAACCCTCTTTCGCTTGTCACCCAGAAGCTGTGTTCAGACAGGACTGCCTATCCTCTTCTTGGTATTGAGTTACCATCTTTTTACTCCCATGCATCACAAAACTGCTAATCCCAGGTTCCACATCTAACTGGCCGCTTTCTCCTCATGATAGCCCTGCAAGATAGGCAAGGCTTATACTCAAATCTTAAAATGATCTGAAATCTCTATGCTTCCCACTGATTATAAGTAGAAAACATCCAATAGCAGTCAGCTTTTTTTCTCAGTGACAGATTGTATTTATTCAATAGATATTTAGCCTTTAACAAATTGCTTTATTTAATTGCATTTTATGTTTACACCAGTAAAGTAAGCATACTTTATATACAGTAAACATACACTAGAGTAAAAACTGAAGAGTACATCAGATTATGAAAAAGACTCTAATGTTTGCAGTGTTTTAGTGAATAAAACAGTCCACATGATAATATGAGTTTGAAACTCCTGGTTTAGGTTGTTCCACAACATAACCAAGTAGCATTAGTTTAACCCTGTGCATGACTGAATATATTTAGGGTTCAATTCCATCCATTGGAATTAGTTAAGTATATGAATCAAGCCTCTTTTGACATTTCTCCAATGTATTAAGCTTCTAACTGATCCAGTTAAATACGTTGGGAGAAGAAGAGCAACACTATATTCCAGTGATGGCTAACCTTTTTGCCATTGTGTGCCAGGAGGGCGGCGGGGGGGGGTCACGCGCACGTGTGCCCACACCATAATTCTATGTGCCCACCCATGCATGTGCACGTGACTCCCCCCCCGCTCCCCCCGCTCCTGGCATGCGATGGCCCGGTAGGTCCGTTTTTCTCTCTCACCTGGCTCCAGAGCCTCTCTTTGAGTCGCCCCCCCCCCAGAGGCCCGTCCCACCCCCCGGAGGCCAGAAACGGCCTGTTTCCCAACTTCCGGTTGGACAGGAAGTGACTTTTTTTAAAAATTCAATTTATATGCCGCCCTTCTCCGGAGACTCAGGGCGGCTTACAATGCGTTAAGCAATAGCCTTCATACTTTTGTATATTTATACAAAGTCAGCTTATTGCCCCCACAAACTGGGTCCTCAATTTACCCACCTTAGAAAGGATGGAAGGCTGAGTCGACCTTGGGCCTGGTGAGAATTGAACTTGCAGTAATTGCAGGCAGCTGGATGTTAAATGCTGCCTTAGTAGGAGGCATTAGCCTCCTACACCACTCAGGCTCCCTTTTGCTGTCCCCAGAGACTCCTAGCTGAGCTTGTGCACCCACTGATATGGCTATGCATGCCACCTGTGGCACACGTGCCGTAGGTTTTCCATCACGGCTATATCTGATGCCTTCTAATGATAGTAAGACTGAGAAATCTCTATAACTTTTGTATGTCTGTATATGAAAAATAGCAAATATACCCTAGCTATTATAATTTTATACTGTCCATTTCGTTTGGGAGAAGCTTGCCCTTCAAGGCTGACCAGTCATTCTGAGAAGACAGAACTCAATGCATCTTTATAATAAAGCAGGCATTTATTCAAGGTTTCCCTAAGTAAGAATTATCTTTCTGCAGAGAAGTTACCATACATATCTATTTGCAATGCACTAAGTGTGGAAAAGCAATATGTACAGCAGTAAATACAGAACATTAATCTCACCAGTTTGCTGCAAGCCTATAAACACTATTGTTTTTTTAAAGCACTCCTCAAATAGACATTTGACCTCATTGCTTTACATTGTTGGGTATTATTCTTCCTGTTCATTATGTTTGCTCTTTATTCACCACTTCCTGCAACATAATTGAGTACCTTAGGGCAAATGCAAGGCCATTTGTGAAGGTATGGCATAATCAGCTATCTTGAAGTAATATTTCTCTATGACATTTCAGTCACTGATCCCGAACATCTCACCGATATATTATTTCATTTCATTACTGAGAAACGATATAGATGTTTGCAAAGTAATTCCATTAATTTTAAGTTGGTATTTTAAAAAACGGTATCATAAAAAAACCCACAAGTTTGTATCTGTGGTTTAAAAACAATCTAGACATTTCTTATAATCAGGTATGGGGTGAAGCCAGTGGTGGGTTGCCCCCGGTTCGCACCAGTTCTATAGAACTGTAGTAAAACTGGCGGGAGGCTCCGCCCACCGACCCCAATGTCATCAAAACGCTTCTGTACATGCACAGAAGCTTCTGCGCTTGCAGCCCCACTGCAAACCGGTAGTAAAGGTAAGTAGAACCCACCCCTGGGTGAAGCATATGTGTGAAGACAAGAGAATTCTAAATGGCCATGGATTATAATTTCATATATAATCTGATTTGTAGGATACTTAATTTAAAGTTTTAAATTTGTGCTTAATCCAACAGAACTCATTTTGGAGCGGAAACACCATCCATATGTAAGGTGGCCAGATGCAATGTATTTCTGCAGCTTTGAGAGCTGGTTAAAATATAAAATTGTAATAGCTAGAACTGGTCAAGAAAGATGCATCTCCTGACATTTGCCCTTCTTTATAATTAATAAATGTATAGCAATTCTATCAGATTTGCAACTGTACAAGGTCTTCCCATAGATATTCCCTGCGCAAAACAGAATAACAAATGTAAGCATAACTGTAGTACACAAGAAAGGATAAAGATCTGATGGTTTTTTTAAAAAAAAACTTTTCCTTGTTTTTATTAATATTTATATCATTATCATCCAGTAATATTTTTGCTAGCTAATACAAGTACCGGGTATATTATTTTTTATTCTCTATAAAATTTTGCTATTAATGTACACTTACTGAAATACTTTAAAATATAAAGGTTTAGATTATTTATAAGCAACATGTTTGAACATAAGTAAACTGCTTCATTATGGACCATTTATTTTATTTATCACATTTTAAAATCTCATAAAATAATTTTCTACACATAAAACAGTTAACTGTAAAAAGTTGAGAATTGGACAATGTAATGGAGAAACTGTCAGGCAGTTAGTGATCCCATGCTAAAAATACAGTATTGTTGAAAATGGTCTGTAGTTTGTGGGTTTCTGTTTAGAATAACGTTGGCTGAAAAATCTTAAATGAATTGACTAATTTCCACTGACTAGGATGTATGGGACAGTGGCTTAGATTGGAACAAGTTTTATTCAAGCATTTTGAGGGCGCAGAGAAGAGTTCTGAAAGGGAACAGCATCATGGGGATAAGCAGCTACACTGAGTCTCTAAGATGATCAAAGGTTTACCTGTCAAAGAATAATCATCCCATCTTCACTTCAGTCTGGGAGTGGATGGTATAATGCCAATTTATTACATAAATCCTTTCCTTACATCTAGATGATTAAGTAGGAGTAAAGCTAGTTAATTAGGGACTGGAAGGAGCTATGCATCAGTTGGGAACACCCATTTATTAAGCAGATACAGTATTATATGCTGTAAAGATGTGTGTTTTTGGCATGTTGTTGAGAAAAGACAAAAGGATAGAAAAATGTAAGACTATGCTATGCTTTCTTGCCTAGAGAAAGATGGAGGAGATTGACACACAAATGGATTCAAAAGAATCAGCAAAGTTGATGTTGAAAAGCAAAAGTACTTGTAAAATGGCTTGGCTGATGTCTAAACTGCTAATTTTTGTCTTTGTTCCTTAATAAACAAGACTAAAAGTACCATTGCCTGTAGGAGTCTGATCATGAACCCATGTGCATGTGCCTCCAGTGACAGCACCCATGTGCTGACTTAGGTACAATATAAAACTTTCCAAGTGCCCATGCAATGCAATCTTTTATTTCATGTCTCTTTGCAGGACGGGCTTTATATATTGCCCTCATTTGTTACCATTTCTTTGGTTTTGAAGTCAGATCTTAAAAAGTCTGGATGAACTTTTAAATTCTTTTGGCTTCAACATTTCTTTTTTCATCTCCGTTTTCTCATAAATGAATTCCTGTTACATTAAAAGAGAGAAAACGAATTGAGTATAATTATAGATAACACATTACTAAGTATACTCATTTACTTAAATGCATGAGCCTTACACATACTGTATATGCAAATTGAATACTGTGTACATATGCAAGACTTTGTGGCATATCGATTGGAGATGCTTGTGGAAAATCTGATATCTCTACAGATTGTGAACTAGCCTCCACTTGTGTTTTCTTCTCAAGGTTGAAAATAATATTTTTGAACTTATGCTGGCTCAAGTGTTTCACTTTCCTTACCACTTGTTACCCTCTTCTAGGCAAACTCCTGCATTTAGTAACACATGCAATGGCAACATGCACCCTCCCCTGAGTCAGTGGACACTACCCAGCAGCTCTCTAATTTCTTCTGCACCTGCTGTTTCCAAAGTTGTGGTTATAACATTCACTGTCTCACAGAACTTCAATTCAAAATACAATACTGCAGATAATTCTTTCCCTGAGTTATCAGTTCATTTTTCTGGTGCATTTTTTAATTTGTTAGTTTGGTTTCTGTTGAATAAGCCCATTGATGCATCCTTGAAACATTGGAGGGTTTTTGTTGGTTTTTTTACCCAGCTTCCAAATAACTCAAATCAAGTAGTATACATTTGGGGCAGGAGTGAAATTCAAAATTTTTCCCTACCAGTTCTGTGGGTGTGGCTTGGTGGGCATGGCAGGGAAAAAATACTGCAAAATCTCCATTCCCTCCCCACTCCTGGAGGAAGGATATTACAAAATCTCCATTCCCACCCCACTCTGGGGCCAGCCAGAGGTGGTATTTGCTGGTTCTCTGAACTACTCAAAATTTCCATTATCGGTTCTCCAGAACCTGTCAGAACCTGCTGAATTTCACCCCTGATTCGGGGGCATTTAGCACAGGAATGAAACCCTGCTACTCATATAACAGGAACAACCATGAACTACGCACCAGAGACTTTTCCTTAAAGATTGAAGTGGATATTTAATTTAAAAATATCTCTCATGTGTTCAAATATGAATATGTTCTGCATTTCAGGCAAATGATGTAAGTATTACTCTACTGAGAAATGTCTGGGGCAGCAGTTGCTGTTTAGGTATGGAAATTTGGAAGCATGAACAACCCTTTATGAACCCAACATGAATTGTGAAATGGCCTGGGAAACAGCTTATGCAGAGGGATCAAAGCATTGAATGTGGGATCAGCTCAAGAATGGAAAAACAACAGAAGTTTTGAGGTAACAGAATGACATCAGTAATTACTGTGTATGAATAAATGTTCCTTCCCTTTAGATTTACACTTCATTCAATAGATATGATATCTGTTCTGTGCAAGTTTGATTTTAGAAGCACAGACAGATTTACCTACTTGGATCATATCCAGCTTGGACTGGAAAGTCATTTCTCCCAAAGGACCATAATGCCTCATATAGCATCGCTCTGCCATGTTGGAGATTCCTACCAGCATCCGGCTTAATTCTCGAGTCTTCAGGAAATATAAAAAAGTAGACAGACAAATTTTAAGGAGATATAAGAAAAAAATGAGTTGCCTTGAATTTAATGTATTCACTTTCATTGAAGAAGTCACAGATGGCCACTTACCAAAGGTAAAATGGAAGTTAAATACAGCACCATCTTCATTAACATTATGGGCCTCACTTTTCTCATTCTATAATAATAAGCATAGTAGAGGAATATTCCAATCAATCAGACATTATTCTTCTGCTATAGCTCAAGTAGCCTTCCTGCCTGATCAAGATTTTTTTTCAAAGCACCTTATGATTTAATTGTTCCTTGCCACAAATAAAAAATCTTTCTAATAATACAGGCTCTGATCAGAAAATATAATTCACATTTGCTGTCAACATGCAAAATCATCCCACCATCCTCACCCAGAATTTAAATCCTGGAATGGAAAAAAATGGGAAAAGGTACATTTGGAATTTCTGAGCCAGTTTTACTCTAATACAAATATTGCAAGATAATCTCAGTTAAAATTCCTTTCACAAATACATGACAATACTGCTTAGTTTTCTTATTTTAATTCTTTCTCTTTTTACCCCAGCTGTGTGTTTCTTTTTCTATTAGCCTGCTTTCCAATCAACTACACCTGTTAATGCCTATAACTTCATAAATTACATGTGCTTTCACAGAACAGCTTCACTGTGGTAATTTATCCTCATGCCAATAGGGCATTAGAATAACAGAGTTGGGAGAGACCTTCCAGTCCAATCTGTTGCTCAGGCAGGAAACCCTATACCATTTCAGACAAATGGTTGTCCAATCTCTTCTTAAAAACTTCCAGTGTTGGAGCATTTACAACTTCAGGAGACAAGTTATTCCACTAATTAAATGTTCTAACTGTCAGGAAATTTCTCCTTAGTTCTACGTTGCCTTTCTCCTTGATTAGTTTCCATCCACTAATTCTGGGCTGGGCTACTGTCCATAAAACTTTAATGCACAGTAATTTAAAGGCCACAATTGGCCTTTACTGACCTTTACTGAAATTCTAGCCCTTTCCCTTTCCACCACATGAAAGGGCCTCCTCCAATTGGCACACAGGTTTCTTTTTCATTGACTGAGTGAAGCTTTTTAAATGTATTTTTTTAAAACTATGGGTCAACCAATCTGATTATCAACTAGTAGGTGGAGGCACATAGAATGGTTACCATACTGTTGATCCAGATTAGTGCTGTCTCTGGATAAGTAGCTTGAGAAAAAGGTTTAGGTATGTTGGTAGTGTAGGAGCTGTAAACTGCTTTAAGGATATTATGCAGGGAGAGGAAGTATGGAGGCGGGACTCTTAGGAACAGCATCTATTGGGACAGGAGTTCCCTGCCAGATAGGGTACAGAAAGACAAAAGACAGACCTTTCAGTTACACTTCCCATTAATGGCATGAAGCCAGGACATGCTATTTATATTCAAAGATATCACTCTCTAGATAGACCAACTGACACATGAACCAGGAACCAGTCCATTCCAAGAAAGAAAAAAAAGGGGGGGGGGAAGGGGGGGCTTAAAAAGTCAGGATTCTGGTCTCCCTCACAGTCAAAACAGGCTTGAGGGGCAGAAAAATAGGTCAGGGACTGGATGGAAGTGGTTGTCCCAAGAGAAAATTGGAGAGAACCAACTGGAGATACAGATTTTCTGCCACAGAACATATATTTGTCTTAACAAGGTAGTCTAGAGGAGCAGCATACCTAGATAAGCTAGTACTATTTTTACTGTAAGATTACAATAACAAAATTTTGAAAGTCTGAAAGTCTGAAAGTCTTCTCCCTGAGGCCTTTACAGCCATGAAACTGGGGAAGGTCCCTTCTGACATGTTTGTCATACCCACATTCCTGCTGTGTGCTAAGCTGCCTCTTATTCAACTCTAGTCCTGACAGTGGCTCTCCTCTGTCTTCCAAAATCATTCCCCCATACCATTACATGTGTCATTCAGTACTGCCTCCCATCAGCATCAGGGTGCCCCTATATTTCTGTTTTCTTTTTTGCCTATATTTGAGTGTTTTATGGTCTTTATTGTTATGTATTGCATGCTGGCCTGAATCATGTTTTGGGAGGTGGATGGTAATATAAACCTTCTAAACAAAGAAATAAATTTAGTGTCTGGAGGTGGGATAAGAGGGAAAACACCACTTCTAAAGCAAAACAATCTTTAGCCATCCTTGAACTGCTTCAGCTGTGGATGGATTTCCGGTGGACATCCTTTTTGGAAAGAGAGGTCCTACCTCACAAAGGACCAAGGAAGCTGCCTGGATTTGCCCTAAATTAAGCTACATTTTAAGAACAGCTGTAGATGACTGTCCCTTTTGCTTAGTTCTTGGAAATGCTAGCAGCTGTTTAAACCCAACACAGGTGGCAAACTCAAGAAGCAAGAATCACACAGATTCCAGAAGAACATTTTTAATGTTAAATCAGCTGAAACATAAAGCTGAAATTTATAAAAAGAAATTCCCAGTCATATTATAGTAAATCAATTAAGGCAATTTCTATTTTTTTCCTTCTCGTAGTCCTTACCTCTGGGCTAAGCTGCTTCTTCTCATACCTCCTGAAATTCCCGATCTGATCCCCCCAATTTTTCACTTAGCCTGATCTATTTCTCCCATCTGTTTACTGTCCTAAGAAGCTATTTTTATTTGTTTGTTAAATTTATATCCTGCCTTTTTCCCAGGAACTGTGTAGTTGTTCCTGAGATCAATATCATTGGAGCTAGCAATAGTTTTCAGCTAATTTACATTTGGTTTGTTTATAATCCCACCCTTCAACAAATGATTGGAAGATTTGCTTTTTCCGTTTTATTCTAATTCTTCTGCTTCTCTTCTTAGGGATCCTAGCCTTGATTTATTATTTATTATATCTGTTTCTGTACATTAATGGTAACAACTGAACATCCTCTCCACTACTCCTTCAGTAGACCTTGATATTTTCATTGTTTCCTTCCCAACAATCAATGATAGTAACAAACAAACAAACAAACAAACAAACAAAAGATAGAACTACCAGTATACCCTACCCATCCTTCTGTGTGAGGGATGTTGCTCTGTTGAACTGCAAAGTTGCATTTTAAATGAAAACAATATTTCTCCATTCCCAGTCTAGCCTGAATGCTGGAAGAAAAATGGGGGAGGGGGATTTTGAGAAAAAGAAGTGTGTAATACTTACACGTTGACTTGTGATAGCTTCTTTATTATCAATATAATTAATCAGCCCCATGTTTCTTTCCTTTAGTGCATTGTACTTTGATTGGAGCTCAGAAACTTTGCTAATCAACACCTAGGTTGAAGCATATAATTGAAAAACAAAGGATGTGCTTTTGCAAAAAGAAAAAAATATGTGCAACTGATTCCTCTCACTTACACAGTTACAAATATGTCACGTTGGTGGTTTTACAGTAATAAAATTTGATCAATAGACAGCTAGACTGCACTACAATAGTTTCAGTCCTTGGAACATGGGCCCATCACAATCCTGTGAGGTAGATTGGGTTAAGAATAGTGGGTAAAAGTCATCTGTTGAGTTTCCATGACTGATGGTGAACTAAAATCTGGGTCAATAAGATGAGGTCCTTATTTTGAGAGTATTTTTCTTTCCTCCAATAAAATATACATCTGGGCTGGACAAGGTCCAGGAGTAGAACACCTGCTTTGTTTGTCAACATCTCAGTACAATCCTTGATACCTTCTATAACAATGTTCATATAGTAGGTGAGAAAATCTCTCTCGCTAAGAGAATTGCAGAACACAGATCAGATTCTTCTTAGAGTTTTCTCATTGACTTGCAGCAAATTGCAAAAATAAGTCTGATTCAACATATTGCTAATGTACTAAACTAACTAAAATTCCCAGCATCTCTTACTATTCATTATGCTAGCTAGGACTGCTACTAGATGTAGCTACATCTGAAGAAATATTGTCTTCCTACTTTTATGCTGTTAAGAGAAACAAGCCCATCCATTGGCTATAATGTTTACTTATTTTATTATTTTATTTAACATTTATATAACCATCTGTCTTTTATCAAACTCTGAGTGGCTCGCAACCAACATTAAAACAACATCAATAATAAAAATAAGAGGGTGAGGTGGATGAGGGAATTTAACAATAGACTGCATTTGAAATCTTAACTTTGGTGCCAGATTTTTAATAGTTATGGTTTTAATAGTTATAACTATTAAACTAATATATTAAAACCATAAGCATTAAAAACCCGGCTACAAAATTAAGTTGTGCATGCAGTCCAACTTTAAATCCCCTCATCCACATCGCCCTATCCCAGTACTTGGAGGAAAAGTCAGGTTTTGATTAGTATATTCAACTAATAAATAGCCTGCTTACTTTAACAAGGCCATTCTGAAATATATAAAATGGTATACCCTGAAAAAGAAGGTTGTAGCCTTTTTCGTCTCCTGCTAGATTATCCATTTATATCCCATTCATAAAACTGAAATCAAATATTTTGTCTTTGTGGCATGACCATAGTTAGACCCTGCTCAGAGAATAGGTATACCAATAGTTAGAGAATGAAGTATAAGAATCACAGGGTGAGTGTGCTTTGCACTGATAATAGTTTTTAAGGCTTTATATTTTTCAGAAAGCAGAACCAACTCCATATTAAGAAATCAGTAGAGAACTAACAGACTCTGTAGCATGGCTAACCAGGCCTTTGAAGTAAACGGACAGTCGTAATTAAGCATCATAAAACCACATGGTCAAGTATTGGAAACATTACATATCTCATGGTGTTATGTTCTTCTTGTGTGGCAGCACATTTATGATGAATTATCTCAATGTTTTTTTCTTGGCTGAGCAAATGATTCTTCAGGTTCTGATTGGTAGAGAAAAGGGTCTTATGCCTTTGTGTGAGGGTTTTAATCGCAGAATCTTCCTGATACCCCCAAAAGTCTGTAATAGGAAAGAGGGGAGGTCATATCATTCATGGACAACACACATTAGTCAATGATCTAGGACCATTTTAGGTCCTAGACCATTAGTTTAGGATCCCTGCCTGAGTGAAGCAATAAGGCCAGTCCTCTACATTCCTTTACCCGTATGTGCACATGTGCACTTTGGTGCAACATCAGTCTGGGAGACTGCTTATATGAGAATATGCCCATAAAAATCATTCATATGCATTAGAGAGGATTCAATTTCTCCATGGCCAAAATAGCCTATCTTTCAGAAATGCGCTTCTATCCTTAAAGAACATAAACAAGGCCAAAACTGATCATAAATAAGAGGAATGTTGGTTTTGCCTTTTAGAAATGAAGAAACAATAAAATAGCACTGCAGTCCTACTGTATAGTGTGCATGCCTCTGAAAAATAAGACATTCAGTTCACTGTGCCTCACTGCCAGGTAGGAGTATACAAATAATCAGAATTGTATGATGCAAAGGATTTTATTGTGATGCGAAAGGACAAGCTGTCAAGGGAAAGTTTGAGATTTGAAGGAAAGCGCCAAGCCTTTCCTTTGCCCACCTTTTCATCTAAACAACCAAGTCAAATAAATCTCTACAGTACATTGTCTTACATCAGTTTCATTCATTATTTCAAAATCTGTGCGTCAATGAAGCAGAGAGCGGCTGATTGATATCATCAATAATTGCTGCTTTAGGCCTCAGAATCTTTTTTGCAGCCTCTTTGAATATATAAGTCATTTAGTTTGTCTTTTGGTTTGTTACTTTATTATTTAAGGGAGGATTAATGAGATGAAGATAATTATTTAAAATAATGATAAACGGGCATTAAAACAGTTTTGCAAACTGTTACATGGCTTTTTAAGGGTATGGTACAACTTCAAGCAAATCATTCTCAAGGAATGTTTCAATGATGGTACTCACCTGGTGGCAACAGGTTGACAATTTTTTTCAAAAAATGTTCGTAAGTTTTATATTTGGCTATCTTCTTCTGTAGTTCCTGTTGTCTGAAGAAACAGACCAAATATACTTATTGATTTTTTATCAAAAATATCTTGCTAGGTGATAGCTATATATTATCAGTCATATAGTGCAAGGGTTCCCAACCCCTTGTCCATGAACTGGCACCGGTCTGCAGCATGCCGGAAACTGAAACGTGCAAACAAGCCAAGCACCATCCACTGAACGCAGGCAACACATGAAACCATGCCCACTCTGGACAATGAAAAACCTCTCTCCATGGAACTGGTCCTTGGTGCCCAAAAGATTGGGGGGCCACTGACATTTTTTATTTTTTATTTATTTTTAATTTGATTTATATGCCGCCCTTCTCCGGAGACTCAGGGCAGCTTACAATGCGTTAAGCAATAGTGGAAAGGCTAACATGCAACCATAACAAAGTAAAAAGAGTGCTAAAATTGTTCACAAAGAACACTAACACTCCAGATAGACCAGGTAAACAGATTAGAAAAGACTCTCGCAGAATATTGACTGGGGAGAGGACTTCTCCCCCACCTCACCAGGCATGGCAGGGCTCCTGCCCCGCCCCCTTTAGGGATGCAATTTGGGGGTGGCAGGTAGGGCAAGCGAGAAGCGGGATGCACATCTTTCCAGGTCTGTCACTTTCCTCACCATTGTGTCCAGGGAAACACGCTGTAAAAGAAAACCTTCTCGCGTGTTCAGTCAAACTTCTTGAACTCACGAGAAGGTTTTCTTTTACAGCGTGTTTCCCTGGACACAATGGTGAGGAACGCGACGGAGCAGGAAAGGTAAGACATGCGTTCCTCTTCTCACCCGCCCCACCTGCCACCTCCAAATTGCATCCCTAAAGGGGGCGGGTGGCTAAGCGAGGGGCAGGAGCCCTGTCATGCCCAGCAAGTGGGGGAGAAGAGACGGCAAGGGGAGCCATGTCTCACTTCATGTGTCTCGCTTCCCCCCCCCCACCTGCCACCCCTCTCAATAAAGTGATGGTGGGGAAGAGAAGCAGCTGTTGCCATTGGGGTGGGGTAGGTCAGGAATTTTGGGAGTTGAAGTCCATAAATCATAAAAGGGCTATAGTTTCCCACCCCTGCTCTAGAAAGTCAAGCTTGAAACCATGAATCTATTCATTTCAAACGTAGAACTACTCTGGAAATATTTTAGACTTGCTTTATTTTTAACTGAATTGAAATACTTTTTAGATTGTATTTTATGTTTTAATTAAAGATAATTACACAGGCCATGTTTCTGGTGATCCCAAGATAATCTTATCTTGCTATGGCAAATTACCATCCAATTTGGAACTCCAACCATACACATTGAGAATATAATCTCAGGCTCAAATTCATAGTGTCTCCTCAATCTGTCACGTACCTTACTTTCAGTTTTTGAAGCTCTCTTTTCAATGTATGTATTTCTTTCCTGTGCAGTGCATTGTTTGTTTGTTCAGTCTTGTATTTTGCAAGCGCACGTTCCTTTTTATGATCACATTCTTGGAGATAAATTTGGAATCCATGAGCCTGAGCCCTGTTCTGATTAAGAAAGAAGAGAAAATGTTTACTGAATTTTGCATTGATTTTACTACTCAGAAGATCTGTTTCCCCTACATCAAAACTGGCCCTGTTTTGTTCAGTTCTTGGAAGGTTGTTGTGCTGGCAAACAGACAGACAAATAAACAAAGTCCTGACCTTTATATAATTTCTTTTCAAATTCTGTTGAAGTGGCGGGGTGGGGGTGGGGGTAGACTGAGGGTAGATCTGAGACTCATTTACAAATATGTGAGAGGCTGCATGTGTAAAAGATGGCAGATTTGTTCTCTGATGAAACAGAGGCCAGGACAAGAAGTGGCAAAGTAATATCATTCCTCTTCATAAATGTTGGCATATAAACACTTTATGTTGCTTCAGTGATAGTGCCAGTGATGACAGATGGAGCAGAGACATGCCCAGCTCCTACTGATCTATTCCATCTATTGTGGCACACCAATCTCCATTTGGTAACTCGGCAGGACCCACTACATGCATTTCGGTTTGGGCTAGAAAAGAGATTGGACATCTGGCATACACAGTATAGATCTGTCAACTGGAGTATATTCTTGTTTTGTTTGACACAGGACTATTAATCACATTCCTCTTAGTGTATCTCCTAAAAGTTAGAAAAAATCATTCTGCATTTGAAGATCCTTAAATTGTGTAACAGCTCTCCTGGTTTTTGAAGATGCTATCAAATATTAGAAACATGCTTCAACGTCATAGCCAAAGGCAGGAAAGTTGAGATAGTGATTTCAAAGAATCATAGATGTATAGAATTAGAATGGGCCATATAGATCATCTAATCCAAACCTTTGTGATATGCGCTGAGGGAGCTCAACCAATCTCATTGTACATATGTTGTGCACTGACAATAAAGATTTGAAATTGAACATGCAGAAAGACCAAATAAATAGCCAAGATCTATTCTCTGGAAATTTGGTGAGCAATAATTCTGCCTTCTGACTTCCCAAAGTCTATATGCACCAGCTTTTCATCAGGAGAAACCAGCCTGTTGTAAACCATGATGTGAGATACTCTCAAGAGGAGCCTTGCCATGGTGCTAGTGAACCAAGAAAGTCCAGTGACTTTGGGCTTAGAAGAAGTATTGCATGTCCCCTAAGCCAACATGCCCAAGACAAGCAATGCTGTTGGTTTTGTTTCTCTTCCTTCCCCAAAGGAGGGGGAAGAGACCTTGCAAAGGTGAGAGCAGGGGTGAAGTTCAGCAGGTTCTAACAGGTTCTGGAGAACTGGTAATGGAAATTTTGAGTAGTTTGGAGAATTGGCAAATACCACCTCTGGCTGCCCCCATAGTGGGGTGGGAATGGATATTTTGCAGTATCCTTCCCCCCAGGAGTGGAGAGGGAATGGAGATTTTGCAGTATCCGTCCCCCAGGAGTGGAGAGGGAATGGAGATTTTGCAGTATCCTTCTCCTGCCACACCCACCAAGCCACGCCCCCAGAACTGATAGGGAAAAAATTTGAATTTCACTCCTGGGTGAGAGGCATTGGTGATCTCCTCACTGTCTCATATTCTCCATCTATTTCCTGAATATCTTCCCCGTTCTAACCAGCAGCAGCTATTTGTGAGTCAGCAGCTTGACTTTGGTGGTTGAGGTTCTTCTTGAAGGCTTAACTTTCTAAAAGTTGAACTTTGGTTGCTCAATCTCTCTCATCAAATTACCTGGTAAAGAGTGTTTGGGTGGGAAGAGAAACAGGCTTCTGCAGAATATGTTCTATTATGGTCATTTTTCTTTCACTCTTTTTAGAAGATTTTCCATAGGATTATCAATCTCACAGAATATAAAATATAAAAATACTTTTTAAAATGTATGGGAAAACAGGACATAATGCCTAAGATCAATATTCATAAGAAAAACATCAGAAAGAAAAGAGATAGGAAGATTCTAGTCAGGAGAAAGCACAGAAGGAAAAATATGTTACTGTACAAAAAGCCAAGTAAACTAACATCCACAAAAATTCCCAGTGTAGGCCATCCATTAAAGTTGTTTCAATTTCATATCCCAGCTTAAAAGCAGAAGCAGGTGTTTTGAGTCTCCTCCACATAGTTGGATAAATAGAGGAATACTCATTTACATGCCCAGTTTACACTTTTATGTTTTACATTTTGTGTAAAAGAGGTGATAGACCCTTCCTCACAGATGAAAAATAATACTTGCATTCTGATCTTTTTCTTGAAGTTCCTCTCTACACTGGGCCACCCTTTCCATCCTCATTTTGACATCTTGCTTCTTAGCAATCAGGTCAGCAGTAATAATGTCATTTTTAGCCTTTTTCTTCAAGAGACGGAACTGTTGCAGTGTTTTCCTACTAGGTTGTAGAGCCTCACTGGAAGCCTAGAAAATGAATTATAAGTTTATGTTGGTAAAAAGACACGCTAAAAAGGAAAGATGGAGAAGAGCAAGCTTTAGTCCAGAAATGAGTAATTCTCACGAGCATTTCTAATGGTGACTAAGGGTTCCCCTCACACATATGTGCTGGTTGTTCCTGACTCTAGGGGGAAGTGCTTATCTCCATTTCAAAGCCGAAGAGCCAGCACTGTTGTCTCTGGCGCTGTCATCTCTGTGGTCATGTGGCCGGCATGACTAAACGCCAAAGGCGCACGGAATGCTGTTACCTTCCCACCAAAGATGGTCCCTATTTTTCTACTTGCATTTTTTACATGCTTTCGAACTGCTAGGTTGGCAACTGCTAGGTTGGGACAAGTAACAGGAGCTCATCCCATTATGTGGCACTAGAGATTCAAACTGCTGAACTGCTGACCTTTTGATAGACAAGCTCAGCATCTTAGCCACTGAGCCACTGTGTCCCTAAGGGTGACTAGGTTGAGCTAAAAATCATTAATGCAGTAAAGATACTATTCTCAAGCTAATAAGAACATAACACTTTATCAAACTCTCTAGGAAAATGGCTTGTTGTCTGTAAACAAAAGAATGATACAGACAATTATGATGTTAATAGCAGCTGGATGCATCCCAAGAAATAGCTCCGGTGGCTGACACCAAGGAAAGATGTTATGGCTATGGAGGCACCGCAAGGCTCTGAGTCTGAAGAAATGCATCATACACTGGGAGAAAACTTCTGCTGCTGCATGAAGAACATATACAGTACATATCCAAAGGAAATGTTACTAATACTTTCTCTAATTCACTAAAGTTTTACTAGGCATAAGGGTTGGCTTCATGCTTGGGGTGTTCAGTGTAGTACCTCCTTCTAATGATCGTGCAGTGCTGGAGTGCTCATTGTACAGGAAAGGGAAGAGAGAGGAAGAGAAAGTCACAATATAACTGTAAGGAGAGATTTCCTAATGGTGAGAATAGCCAACCAGTGGAACAGCTTGTCTTCAGAAGTTGTGGATGCTCCATCATTAGAGGCTTAAAAGAACAGATGGGATAGCCATTGTCTGAAATTGTATAGGGTCTTCTGCTCGAGCAGGAGGTTTGACAAGGTCGCTTCCAGCTCTGTTATTCTATGTTCTAATTTGGTGGGTAATATAACCCATTCCCTGCCTATATAGTTTTAGAAAAAGACATTTTCTTTAAAAACAAAACACACCTTCCTAGAACAGACAATGTATTACCCAGTCTTTATCAACATTTGCATAGCTGGAAAATTATCTATCCACTTCCCATCTTTAGTAAGCAGTCTATCAAAGTATACAAATTCATCTACTTGTCCTTGTATTTGGCTCTTCATATATAACTTGCAATTGTTCATTCCTTGTTCTTATATATCATTGTAAATACATGGTAAAATTACCAAAGAAACCAAACCTAGGTTACTATTTGCCTCTGGAATTTTTCGTTTTTGGAAAAGTAAGATGCAACCAAGCTAATTTTATCAGGAACTGTTGACTATGGACAATTTTCCTAGATAACATGCATCATCTCATAGAGGCATGTTTCTCCAAAGAATAAAACAAAATTCAGTCTATTGGAATTATCCAATCCATTTCATTCACACACAGATGTCAGGAGGGCAGATAGTCTTCATCTAACAATGCTAATTAGAACCAGAAATTCTGGCATTAAACAATGTGATCATAAATATAATCTATACCACTTAGTGATAGCAGTTACAGAAGTTCTGGTTGCCATCATTAAGCAAGGACCACAAGTGATCATGACTTCCGACTTCCCGATGGCTCTCCCATTGACATTGCTTGTGGGAAGCTGAAAGGAAAGGTTGTGTGACCTGGGAACACTGTGAGAGCCATAAATAGAATGAAGGAGGTGGACAGTTCATAAAAAAGGAAAGGAAAGGAAAGGAAAGGAAAGGAAAGGAAAGGAAAGGAAAGGAAAGGAAAGGAAAGGAAAGGAAAGGAAAGGAAAGGAAAGGAGGATCATAAGTACCACTCATTCAGTGTTAGAAGGGTCATTAAATGAGGACCACTTGTAGTACTGAGTAAGCCGACATCATGAAGTTTCTACCAAACTTCTATTCTCACATTCCTAAAAAGAAATAGAGCTACTGTAATGGTATGTGGGAATGACCTTGGAAGACAGAAGAAAGAAATGTAGATTAAGCAACTATCATGCAGGAATTACATCAGCCCACAGGGCAAGAAAAGGGACAGGAGAAGCGTTTCAGATGGGACTCTCTAGTTTTCTAGAACATGAAAAGTAAAGGAGAGTTGCAAGATTGTTGCTATACCTTACAAAAAAGATACTGTTAGTACTCATAGTTTGTGCTTCATGTCTGGATTATCTTGAAGGACTGACAGGTACAAAAATCCCACTCTGTATTTAATCTGGGAATCTTATTGAAGATAATACGGAATTTAAAAAATAGCAACTAACCGGAATGGGAACATGAGTGACACATTCACCGTCTTCTTCCCTGTAAAACATAAAAGTTATGTTTTACTTTTTATTTATTGTTATTATTGTCACAACTCTTACTAACTTCTAGAAGCAATTATCTCTACATAAAAGGCAGCTCTCAACATTCTGTCATTCTTGTGTGACCTAGAAATGGAATCCAAGTGTGGCTATGCAACCCAGGTCCTATCATCTACCCATCTCCTCCTGGGTGAACCATTTGCTTTACTTTCTAAGGTGTATTGCCTGTCAGCACTAAGGCTTCCTTGCTATAGCCCTAGGTCAGCCTTTCAGAAGTATGGACTTTGATTCCCAGGATTTCCTAACCATAATAGTTGGTGCTAAGGATTTGGGAAAGTAAAATCCACACATCCAGAAAATGTCTAGATTAACATTTTGTGTAACGGGAGAGATTTGGACAATGTTGCTTGGTGTAGAAACCATATCACCAAAGTCTTCACTTTGTGCCTGACAGCTCTGTGTAAGAAAAAGAATGTGAAAAGTCTTCCATTTGCTAATTTTAGTGTCAGCAACATTCCTGGTTGACCGTATTTTAGTGTCAGCAACATTTCCTGGTTGATCGTATAGTGTCAGCAACATGCCTTTTTAAGCATTGTTGTTGTCTTCTCAACTTTGCTACTGAACATGCAAGGCATCCTAGCTACTACACTGGCTGTGAACGGAAGAACTCTAGCACAGTGGTGACAATGAATGGCTTTGCTAATCAAAACTTCCTTTGTTCTAAGAGCCAATCTTTGTTTGGTATAGTTTACAACAGGGGTGTCAAACTCGCATTGTCATGGCGTTGTCGCATGACATATGGCAATTTTTTTCCCATTCGCTAAACCGGGCATGAGCATGGCCAGCATGTGATGCAGCTGGCCCACAGTCTGTGGCACCCCTGCTTTACAAGAAAATAGTTTTGAAAAAGAACATAATATAAAAGGTCATAGAGCAGCAGCCCCCAGCATTTTTGGCACCAGGGAACTGGTTCTGTGGAGTTTTTTTCTGCGGACCGGAATGGGCTGTCTGCATCCAGCAAATGGGGCTTTGCTTGTTTGTGCAGCCCAGTTTCTGGCATGCCACAGCCCGGTGCTGGTCCGCAGACTGGGTTTTGGGGACCCCTGTCATAGAGGATTTAACTCAATCATCTCTAGTTTAGTTAGGTGCTCTCCATAGGTGGTATTCAGTTTCTATAATTTTCATCCAGTTGGCCAACTATCTAAGTTATCTAAACTTTACAAGTAATATCTCACCCTGTTATTTGAGGGGAGGGGAGGGAACAGGAGGGGAGAGGGAGGCATCATTACCACATGTTTCTTAGCATCCCAAATATGAAACCTCTGAAGAAGGTTTGGGTCACTGACAGCAATGATCATGGCATACTCCAGCAGTGTATAGAAATAGCACGAAGCATCACAATGGCACCTCCATCTCCATGACATCTCTTTGCTTCATTCTTAAGCTACCTTAATGACAGGGGAAAATCAATTCACAAGTTTACAGCAGACTCTCCTTGTTTAAACTCAATCACCATTAAGCAACGTAGTTTTATAATTCCTTTCTGAATAGCTGTACTACGGATAGCATGGTGCTGCAAGAATGCAAGCAAAGAACTAAGCTGCATCTTTATAACTCCTGAGGTAGCAGGAGCTAAGGGAACAATCCCACCACCCATTCATTGTTATTAGTTGGTGATCAATACAATAGGAAGAGATGCAGAATAAGGGCCGGTAGAGGAAGGTATTATTTTATCACAGTTTTAGGGCTGTTAATTAAATGTATATGCAATTTATTCTATTAATTTTGTTAATATGTATAAGTATACATACACACACACCAGTCTATTGCTTGAGAAGCATCTTTAATGACCTATCATATAAACATATATACATATTCTATTTTCTCAGACATTTCTTTATCATTGGTTTTATGTTAAATTTAGTTTGTTGTACCTAATAAAGCAGTCTGTTTCTCATAGTGGTCAACTAGATGTCCCTAGAAATTCACAACTTGACTTAGAGGGATCAGGCTATTCTTTGATGTTGGTCTTCAACATTCCAATATCTCAAAACATGGGAGGGAAATCCATTTAGCTGTCACAGCTATGCCATTACTCCTGCTAATATATAATATGCCATCCATCAACACATTTCTGGGACAGCTTACAATACAAGAAATGAAATGCAACATTCAAAGTCAAGATACAGTCATAACTTTAAAAATCAAAACCATTAACATTTAGCATCAGAAAGGTTACTTGACAAAGGCTCCGTTGTGAAAATAAAGCATAGCTTATGGACTCAGAATCAAATTCTATATGCATAAATCAGTGGTGATTTAAATGCCTTGATGCCTTTTTTAAAAAAAGTCTTTAGCTAGTGCTAAAATTAGTATCAGACAAGCTTCTTTGGGAAATGATTCTGCATCAGCATGCCACTTTAATGACATCAGCCAACAGAATCGTCCTCTAGGAAAGTGTGTAATCTTGCTATACAAGCTACTTGCTATACAAGCTACTACTACTAGCTAATATCCATCAATATTTGTGAGGATGACGACTAGATATTTCACAGACAGAGATTTTCCACCTTATTTCTTCTTTTTTGGCATTCAGCATTCTCTAAAGGATACACCATAGATGATTAGAGTCTGCTTGGATTGACGCTGCAAGTAAATCACATAAATAATCAATTTTTACCTGTATTTCCCTAACTAGGCATAACCCCTTCCCCAAAAAAACCCTAACTCACCTTTTCTCCTCGAGTTCCTTTCTATTTGCAGAATATATGTATAAACATTATCTCTTGTTATCATTAGAATAGTTTTTCCTTTAAAATAAAGATAGAGAGTTGAAAGCATGAAGAACAAATTCATGTTGCAAAATTTATAAATATAGTAGGGTGGTATATTCTGGGTTCTGGGCTCAGCAATACCGGATATGACTTGGAAAAATCCCAGCAACCACTGGATAGTTTTCCATATCCATCATTTACCACCATCTAGTAATCATTTTAGTAGCCCAGATCTGATCCTACATGCATTCAATGGCTTCCATGTTCACCTAACAACCCCAACACACCTTGTGGATGAAGTCCTGAAATGCCAGGGAACAATATATTGTCTGTTCTCTGGGGGGGGGGGGTGGGAATCTGGACACAATTTAAGTAGATATCATAACAGCCAACTATTAAATCACTCAAGTGATCATCCAAAAGATTTTTCTTCCAAGCCAATTTGTGCTTAATCTTTAGATAGAATTAGGGAAAATATCTGTCAAGCGCTAGGGAAATCATGAGATCCAGGCAGTTCAAATGGCTAAAAAGATTTATTGCAAACATAAGCTCCCTACAAGAATCTGGACTACTAATGGTCAAAGCAATTTGGTGGTACATAAGAAATTCAAGGTGGGCTGGACTTAGATCTCTGGTGGGTGCAAAGGGACTCATGACTGGTGACACATTTGACCACTCCCTCTGGTTCAGCCTGGTCATCTCCTACAATATCTTAGGGGCTGCCACAAAGAAAAGGGAGCCAAGCTATTCTCCAAAGCACCTGAGGGTAGGACAAGAAGCAATGGGTGGAAACTAATCAAGGAGAGGAGCAACTTAGAACTAAGGAGAAATTTCCTGACACTTAGAACAATTAATCAGTGGAACAACTTGCCTCCAGAAGTTGTGAATGCTCCAACACTGGAAGTTTTTAAGAAGATGTTGGATAACCATTTCTTCAAAGTGGTGTAGGGTTTCCTGCCTAAGCAGGAGGTTGGACTAGAAGACCTCGAAGGTCCCTTCCAACTCTGTTATTCTAAATATCACAACTCAATAGTTAAAGTGTATGTGTTGTTTTCAGAAGGTTCCAGATTCACCACTAGTATTTCAAAGGGCCACAGCCTTGTGGCAAGATGGATGGCAATCACATTTAATGAATAATAATATTAAAAAATGGAAATCGTTTTCAATCTGCACATGCAGCGCTTGGCAAAACACATAGTATGCTGTCATCTTAGGCAGTTTCTTACAGTGTTGCCTTAAAGTAACTTGGGAAATAACTTGAGAAATTGTACCCCCTGTTTCCCAGGTTGAGTCCTATCATTAAACAGAATGAAAAAGCTTCTTCAGGAGATAAAGCACAGACAACAGCAGCCAAAGGTTATAAAATGTCATTCACTGAACCCTGGAGATTCTGTAACATTTTCTACAGCATTTGTAAAGTACTTCATCCGGCCAACAGTGTTAAAATAAGATTTGCCTAAAGGGATATTAGTTAGGAGGCATAACTGAAATATAATGTGAAATATAATGACCAGTGGTGGGTTTCAACCGGTGTTACCACGTGTTTTACAAAATAAAATAAAACTGAAGTAAAAAATAATAACTTAAAAATAATTAATTAATTAAAAAGAAAACAAAAAATACCCTAATAACTTAAAGAGCAGATTTGATGGACCATCATGTTTTCTTCTGCCGTCAGTTTTCTACATTTCTATGTTTCTAATATGTTGTTTGTTGCTGATTTGCATGATCCATCTTTCCAGTTTAAGTTGATTTCTGTTATTGCTGTGTACAGTCTGTTTATCACATCATTAGATATAATTCAGGAGCCTGCCATGTTTGTTAAGTGTGGTGTTATTTTTAACTGATTTAAATGCTACACATTTGATGGTATGTTGTGCAACAGATATTTTTTAGCGTCATCTGACATTTCGTCCAGACACTTGTGCTAATTTTAATCTCACCACATAGATATAGGGCAAACAAATAAATGTCAGTTTTTCAAAACAAGTTGGTGATAGGAAAATCTGATTCCTTCAAAATGATTTTAATAGCAAGTGATTGAGGCACTTAAGATTGTATTTAGGTCAAATTTTATAATTGCTTATAAAAATGTTTATGAAATGCAGTGTTAGAAACTGGAATTTTGGAATGGAAAAGAGGTAAAGAGGAAAGTTATTCATAATAATACCCATGGAAAGGCTATGATTCTATTTTACTCCCGAGACTGCCTCACTTAGGCCCTTCCCCAAAGCCAAAATATTGCGTATGAATATCTATTGGAAAAGTCTATGTACTTAAACCTGGGGAATCAGAAATCTCAAACATGTATAAAGCCATTGTGGGTTGCAGATATAAGTTTATATCTGCAGATGTTCATGCTAAATGTTGGGTTGTTGTAGACCAAGATAAAAGACAATCTAAAGGGTAAAGATAAGTTTCTCCGAACTTTTTCCAATAACGCATTCCTAACATCCTAACGTCACCTTACCAACAAAATTGTGTATAGTCAAGGCTATAGTTTTCCCAGTTGCAATGTATGGCTATGAGAGTTGGACCATAACAAAGGCTGAGCGCCAAAGAATCAAGGCCTTTGAACTATGGTGCTGGAGAAGACTCCTGCGAGTCCCTTGGTCTGCAAGGCGATCAAACTGGTCGGTCCTAGAGGAGATCAGCCCTGACTGCTCTTTAAAAGGCCAGATCCTGAAGATAAAACTCAAATACTTTGGCCAACTAATGAGAAGGAAGGACTCACTGGAGAAGAGCCTAATGATTGGAACGATTGAGGGCAAAAGAAGAATGGACGACAGAGAATGAGGTGGCTGGATGGAGTCACTGAAGCAGTTGGCATGAGTTTAAATGGACTCCAGAGGATGGTAGAGGACAGGAAGGCCTGGAGGAATGATGTCCATGGAGTCGTGATGGGTCGGACACAACTTCACAACTAAGAAAAACAACAACATCCTACGGTGCAGAAAGAGTTGTAGAAAACAGGAGAAAAAGTTACAGATATCCACGTTTACCTTTTCTGTACTGGTTAAACCATGGCCTACAGGCATATGCTGAACCTCTCTTTTGTGGCTTAGAAATTGCAGGGTCCAATATTTTTAGAAAGCTACTAAGGTAATATATTCTCTTTCTGATTTTCTATGAGAAAAAATTGAAACAAATAATACTTTAATTTAAGTCTTAATACACATATTCTTCTACTTAACAACAGTTCATTTAATGACCATTCAAAGTTACAATGGCACTGAAAAAAGGGGCTTATGACCATTTTTCACACTTACGACCATTTCAGCGTCCTCAAGGTCACATGATTAAAATTCAGATGCTTGGCAACTGACTCAAATTTATGAAGGTTGCCGTGTCCCAGGGTCATATGATTAGTTTTTGTGATCTTCTAACAAGCAAAGTCAATGGCGAAACCAGATTCACTTAACAACTGTGTTATTAATTTAACAACTGCAATGATTCACTTAACGACTGTGGCAAGAAAGGTCATAAAATGGGGCAAAACTCATTTAACAAATGTCTGAAGTAGCAACATAAATGTTTTACTTAATTGTCGTTATAAATTGAGAACTACCTGTATACCAAAACATAAAAAAATCAAATATCTACCATATTTTTTAAGACTTTGGCCACGAAAAGATTTCCATTCTGTTTTGTTTATTGGGAAAATTTTTACACATATTTGGGCTGGTTTTAGGCCTGGGCTTAAAATTCTATAGGCAATTAGCAAGTTTAAGGACTAGAGTTAGTCATGTGAAGACATACATTACAATAATGTAATGTGTTATGTCCTTATAAGGACATCCGCCTGGGATTGGCTGAAGATCCTTTCGGCGGGAGTTTTGAATCCCTGTCAGTGGGCGGTGCGTCTGCCGGAGTGTATATAAGGAGAGCTCCGGCAGCGCACAAGCCGTTCAGTTCTTGTTATTAAAACTTGTTACTTGAACCCTGCTGGTCACTTCTTCTTTCCTGCGCCGATCTAACACTGGCGACGAAGGTCTAGAGAAGAACCTCCGCGTGGCACGATCGCCATAACGAGCTGAAGTCACTCGACGCGGTCTGAGAAATGGCAACGCCGCAAGCGCCGTTCGCCTCGCTGGCTCCCTTCAACCCCAGCCGGGAGAAGTGGAGTTCGTATATGATACGTTTCCGCCAATTCCTCCGGGGAAACGGCTACAACAACCTAGACGACGAGAGGAAGAGGGCTCTCTTCCTCGCTCACTGCGGCTCCGACGTTCTGGAACTCGCCGTCAACCTCGTCGCACCCAGGGACATTGAAGTTATGTCCTGGGTGGATCTGCAGACTGCCCTGCAAGACCACTATGCACCAACGGGCACCCCCATATCGAACTGCTTTACCTTCCGCCAACGTAATCAGAAGGAAGGCGAATCGCTTAAAGACTTTGTGGCGGCATTGCGTCAAATCGCTGCGAACTGCGAATTTGAGAACGTTGACAATGCCTTACGCGACGGGATCGTCTTCGGGATGAGAGATGCCAACCTCCAAAAGAAGTTCCTGGGCAGAAAAAGACTGTCCCTGAAGGACGTTCTTGAGGAGGCTACGGCTGCTGAAACATCCGAGACCGCCGCTGCTGCCATGCTCCAGTCCCGAGGGATCCATAAGATCCGCAAACCGTCATCTGAATTGTCCGAGGACTCTGCCACACCAACCGATTCAGAGGGAGAGTCGACCGTTTTGAAAGTTTCCCGCCCACCTAGGTGGGAAATTCAAAAAGATGGCCGCCGCGCCGCTCAGTGTGGCAGTTGCAAGGGACACCATCCCCGCCAATCCTGTCGCTGGCGGGATGCCACCTGCAGACGCTGTCTTAAGAGGGGGCACATCGCGGAGGCATGCAGAGCCTCTGATCCGGTTCCTGAATCGATCAAGCCCCAGAATCCAGAAAGTCGTCGCGACTCCCAGAGGTCATCCAAACGGTCCTCAATCCAGCAAAATCGCGACGACCGCAACAGTTATCATGGCGGCGCTGTGAACCAGACAACGATCGCCCTCACCAGCACCAACAGTGCCACAAAATTCCACGTGACACTGTTGGCAGAAGGCTTGCCGTGCACGATGGAAGTCGACTCAGGCTCCGTCTATTCGATCATCGACTGGCACCAGGTCAAGAGACTGAAACCGAATCTCTCCAAGCGCCAACTTGAACCTCTGCACTCCAAGCTGGTGGATTTCAGCGGCAACCCCATCGGCGTCATCGGGAGAACCAACCTCCGGATCGCCTTCAAGCAGTTCCAGGGCCAGCTTCCCATAACCGTCGTGGAGCATAGCCGCCCGACCCTGCTGGGCGTGGAGTGGTTCCAGCCGCTGGGGCTTTCTATTGGAGGCATCCACCAGATTAGCTCAGGCGAACTCGACTCACTCATCGGAGAGTTCCAAGAAGTCTTCGATGGTAAGTTAGGGACCTTTTCAGGGAAACCCATCTCCTTTAATCTGGACAAGGGGGTAACCCCAATTCGGCTCAAGCCCCGCCGGGTTCCATTTGCCTTGCGGGCTAAAGTAGACGCTCAGCTAGATAAGCTGATTGCCCAAGGTATCCTGGAACCCATCGATCATGCTTCATGGGAAACTCCCATTGTGACTCCCATGAAGCAGGATGGATCTGTGCGCATCTGCGCCGACTACAAAGTGACCATCAATAAGGCGTTGCCGCAGAGCGCATACCCCGTGCCAGTAGTGCAACATTTGCTGCACTCACTCGGCAAGGGCAAAATTTTTGCAAAACTGGACCTGGCCCAGGCTTACCAGCAACTGCCAGTAGATCAGGAAACGGCGGAGGCACAGACTATTGTCACCCATAGAGGCGCGTTTAAGTGCAACCGTCTCCAGTTTGGAGTCAGTGCAGCCCCAGGCATTTTCCAATCCATGATGGAACGCCTTCTCCAAGGCGTTCCAGGGGTGGTGCCTTATTTCGATGATGTACTGATCTCTGGGGACTCAAAGGCTCAACTCCTGGACCGGCTGAGGCTAGTTCTCCAGCGTTTCAGGGAGAAGGGCTTGAGAGTCCGGAGGGACAAGTGCATCATTGGGGTACAGGAAGTCGAGTTCCTGGGCTATCTGATAGATAGTTCTGGCATCCACCCCACCAAATCAAAAGTTAAAGCTATCCATGAAGCTCCCAGCCCCAAAAACAAAGCGGAGCTTCAGGCTTTCCTTGGATTGCTTAACTTCTACGCTATTTTCCTCCAGCAGAAAGCCACTGTTGCTGAGCCGCTCCATCGCTTGCTGGCGAAGGCGGTTTCCTGGAGGTGGGGACGTGAGGAAGAGTCTGCATTCAGAGCCGTTAAGCAACTTCTGACCTCTGACAGTGTGCTCATTCAATACAATGAGACACTGCCCCTCAGACTGACCTGTGACGCTTCCCCGTACGGAGTTGGCGCTGTGCTCAGCCACGAACTGCCTACCGGTCGTGAAGCCCCCATTGCATTTTTCTCAAAGACTATGTCTAGTGCTGAGCGCAACTACAGCCAACTGGACAAAGAGGCGTTGGCTATTGTTGCAGGGGTGAAGCGCTTCCACGAATACCTGTATGGACGGCAATTCACCATTGTCACCGATCACAAGCCTCTCCTCGGCCTACTAGCAGGGGACAAGCAGACCCCAGCATTCATGTCCCCCCGGATGACGCGCTGGTCCATATTCCTCGCCGGCTACTCCTACAGCCTCGTCCACCAGCCTGGTAAAGCCATCGCAAACGCCGACGCGTTGAGCAGGTGCCCATCCGCCGAATCCGTGGAAGACCCGGCCCCCACGCTCGAGCTGCTGCATATTGACAACGACAGCAACTGTCCCGTGACATCTGCCGACGTAGCGACGCACACGCGAGCTGACCCCATCCTCCGGCAAGTCCACTCCTGGGTCCTGAGAGGCTGGCCGACTCGAATTGACAGCGACGACTTCAGCCCGTTCAGCCGCAAGCAAGGGGAGCTGTCCACCATGCGCGGCTGTTTACTATGGGGAGATAGGGTGCTGATTCCCAGCACTCTTCAACGAAGGACTCTTACTGCGCTGCACAAAGGACACCCGGGCATTGTCCGGATGAAAGCCCTGGCACGGAGCTACGTCTGGTGGCCGACACTGGACAAAGACATTGAACATTGGGTCGCCAGGTGTAGCCCGTGCCAAGAAGTCAGAGCCGCCCCGCCTCAATCTGACCCGATGCCCTGGGAGACTCCGAGCTCCCCCTGGTTGCGCATTCACATAGACTTTGCTGGCCCCATTCATGGGCACCACCTCCTCATCGTGGTTGATGCCTACTCCAAGTGGTTGGAAGTCGTCCCCATGGCATCCACCACAACGGAAGCTACCATCCGTGCCCTCCGGCGCCTTTTCGCGACCCATGGACTCCCTGACGTTTTGGTCTCAGACAACGGGCCCCAACTTACGTCCGTGCCCATGGAAGCTTTCCTGGCTGGCTTGGGCATTCGCCATGCCCTCTCTGCCCCTTATAGACCGGCCGGAAATGGGCAGGCTGAACGGATGGTGCGGCTCACGAAGGAGTCGCTCGCCAAAATGGGCCCGGGTGACTGGCAGGAGCGCATTGACACTTTTTTGCTTACCCAGCATATCACGCCTCACTCTGCCACCCGAAAATGCCCCGCCGAACTTTTAATGGGCAGGAGACTCCGGTCACCCCTGGACAGACTGCACCCGCAATACTCCTCTGAGGTGCCCGCATCCGCCAGTCGCCAACTTCGCCAGTTTTCCGTCGGTGATGCCGTTTTCGCTCTGAATTTCCACGGCTCGCCGAAATGGCTTAAAGCTACAGTACACAGCACAACCGGTCCCAAATCCTACCGCGTTGAGCTGGACGATGGACAGATCGTGAGACGTCATCTCGACCAGCTCCGCAAAAGGTGGAGGGAAGTGAGCGAAAACCACCCCGACGAGGTAGGCCTAAACCACCCCGGCGCAGTAGGCCTAAACCACCCCGACGAGGTAGGCCTAAACCACCCCGGCGCAGTAGGCCTAAACCACCCCGGCGCAGTAGGCCTAAACCACCCCGACGAGGTAGGCCTAAACCACCCCGGTACAGTAGGCCTAAACCACCCCGACGAGGTAGGCCTAAACCACCCCGCCGAAGTAAGCCTAAACCACCCAGACGAGGGAGACCGGCGACCCGAGGGACGAACAAACACCCCGGCACCTAGCCTAATACCAGATCCGGCAAGGCAAGTAGACCGGGGACAACCTAGCAGGGGAAGCCAACGTCAACCCTGCGAAGTGGGCAACCGGCAGCCCACAGTTGGGGACCTCCAGCCAACATTCCAGGAGACCCTACAACAACCCGCCAGCCGCGCAGAAAACCAACCCTGCAAGGAAGGCCTCCACCACCCCGGCAGGGTAGGCCAACACCAACCCGACCAGGTCGAGCAGCCCAGCGGCCAGAGGGAACATTCGGCACCACCGCCAGACCAACCGCGCAGAGAGGGCCTACACCACCCCTGCAAGGTAGGCCTACGCCACCCTGACAGAGCCGACCAGTCACCAATTCTGTCCGCCTGCCGCCCCGGGAGTAAGCCGGACTCGACCGGAGAACCCGGGGGCTTAACCCAACCACCACCGCCGGACTCGCACCCTGACCCAGACCGGCGCGACCCCAGCCCAAAGGGGACCCGAGGGAGACCCAGGGACCTACCGTGGCTCAGGAGTTCCGGACCGGCCAAGAGCAGGGATCCACACCGGCGGCTCCACGATCCGTGCAGGAACGAGGCAGACCAGCATCGCCCGCAGGCGGAGGTCCGTGACCCGGCCGGAGGTTCGGACACAGTGCCCGCGTCCTCGACGGCCAGATCCAGCCCGGCACCGGGGAAGAAGCCCCGAGCAGAGCAGACACCCTCCGTCCGGGAGAGTGTCCATCTTGACTCTGAACTGCGCAGGTCTACGCGGGCACGTAGACGTCCTGTTTATCTTAGTGACTATTTTCCTGATCGACTGACTAAGAACTAGGGGGGAGGAGTGTTATGTCCTTATAAGGACATCCGCCTGGGATTGGCTGAAGATCCTTTCGGCGGGAGTTTTGAATCCCTGTCAGTGGGCGGTGCGTCTGCCGGAGTGTATATAAGGAGAGCTCCGGCAGCGCACAAGCCGTTCAGTTCTTGTTATTAAAACTTGTTACTTGAACCCTGCTGGTCACTTCTTCTTTCCTGCGCCGATCTAACATAATGCATGTTAGTTTACAGAACTTAAATCAGCCATTGGAGATAGATAAGCTCCCTATTCCACAAACAATTTTTCTGATTAAAATTACTTATGTTCTTTATTTTGATCTTCAGTTTTGCTAGCTAGTGCATTGACTGATTATCTGCCATTGAGTCGGTATTGGTTTTTAGTAATCACAATTAGTCCTTATCTAGTATGATGTGATATATTTTCGTATGGTTATTTTCCTTCAAACCAGAGTTGGATCAGATTTACTTCACATAAAGGTTTAGCCCTTCAAAAACATGACAAAGGACTAAGAGATTCAAGTTAGGTTGATGCTGTCAGATTGGTAAGTGATCAGGTAGGTGAGCATTAGGAAGGACCATTTTATTGGAGGCCTCACACTTGTGAAATTCCTTCTTTTAAACATTTCTCATCAACGTTTCTCTTAAATCCTCAGAAATGAGCCCAACATCTTATTTGATTTGATTTTACCAAATCAATTCTTATTTTTGTTACCATGCCCCTTTATGTGTTTTTAATCTAACATTGTTTTCTTATGACATTTTTATCAGTTTTAATTTTTTAATGTTTTTTATAAGCTATCTTGCCGTATGATACATAATAGTGACTGAGGTGAGTTATAAATTGATGATAATGGATGATGATGATAATGATGATCCCTGCAGTTGTTTTGCATCTCTGTTTTCTCTGCACTATTCCTTAATCTTTATGAATGAAAAATGGTCAGTGTGTAGTAAAAGTCCTTTAAACATTTCTCTTCATTTAGGTCAAATGTGAACAGTGTCAAGATACTGGCTATTTTTACAGGTCAAAATCATGTCAGGACTGAATCTTAGCTCTTAAAACCAGTTTGGTACCGTAATCCTTTTTTAATGAGTAGAACTTCAATCACACACTTTTAGTAATAGTGTTTGTCATATAATTATGTTTGTGGCTTTCCTTGCTCTGCTTTGACTGCTGCTAGCTAGACAAGCTTTCTAAATATTTCTTAAAATTTAGCAACAAAGCTTTAATTAAAAATTCCTCTTAACCACATCTGAAAACACATGATATTTGCTAAGCGAAGACCAGATAGACAGCCGTGTTTATTCACTAAGGGACTGTATATTTGTATACACTTCCCTTTATTTTAATTTAAAATCCAGTTCTATTTATAACTCTATGTTCCACTTTAACTTTATTTCAGTTCTGCGGTATGCCTGACCTTCTCTTGATATTTACACAAAGTGAATCTAAGATTGTAATAACAATCAGTTCTTCTTAAGGTTTGACTTCTCAGCCTAAGACAGGAGACAGCTAAAATGGCATTGAGAGGCTCAGATAACTATACTGTTTCTGTATACCAGTTTTCCCATATTGGTGTTTTTGAAGTATATTCAAACAGGGTTAGACAACATAATACCCAATAGGCTGTGTGATATTAGATAGATATAGAAAGAGAGTGGGGAGGAGGGGGAGGAGGAGATGGTGGAGGAATTAAAATTACATCCTGCAAATGAGGGGGGGGGGGATTTCAGCTACAGTAACCACAATACAGAGCAATAAAACTTCATATATGAAAGCATGATATAATATAGTAACTGTATGTCTTTGCTATGAGAGTAGTAGAAAGTGTATATATCATTCAGAGTGACTGACTGGCTGGTTAAGAGAGATTAGAACCAATTCTAAGCCTATTTATCACACCTTTTCTTAAAACTGAACCCTAATTATGCACATTAATTCTTCATTAGGTCCTTAGACCTCTGTATTTTCCAAACAGATAGAGCTAAGCTATCTCCAATTCCCAAAGCACAACTCTCTGAGTCTTATGGTATGGTCCCTCTCCTGCTGTTGCAAACCACAGTTAAGATATGTTTTTCCAATGGGCTTTGGAAACAGGTATAACAGGCGAAGAATTACTATAGAAATTACCGTAAGTCATTTGGGGGCCATATATGTTTGCTTGTATGTGTGTGTACGTTTACCAAGATATTTTGTGTATATTTTTGTTTATTATAAGCTATCTAAAATTGTAGGATGAGATCTCATATTTAAATATATATCATATCTTAATGGATGTAATTGCTCAACTTATTCAGAGCAGGCTTCCATATTAGTGTAGAGTTGAAAAGAAGGTTAATTTTAGTTTTAGAAACCAACCCGGGCTTTCTCACGCCAGAAACAGAAACCTTTCCTGAAGACTGCACTTCTCACTTACTTTTGCTGCTTTCAGTTCCCCTCTGTCTTCTGATTTTTGGGGGGGTTTTTTGCAAGCCTGTCTTCCTCTTGGCCATTCCTTCCTCTTGGCAGTTCTTGGTTTGATGATACTATCACAGCTCTATTTAGAGCATGGGGGGGCAACTACAGCTCCTGAACATGACTGGCTTAGGAATTCTGGGAAGTTCACGGGTCATAAAGGGGCCCTAGTTGCCCATCCCCGATTTAGAGAAACAATAAATACCACATTCTCCAAAGACAAGGATTTAGCTCTGCAGGTGACATATAATGAACTTATACAAATGCTATGTGGTTACATATTAAAATATGAACATTAAATGGACATGTTGGAGGAATTTCTCCTGCAGGATCCATAATGCTAATGAAGACTAATCGTTTTTATTTGGCATTCTTAATCTGCTTAGGTAAAACTCTGAGTTGCTCTCTGGCATCCATTCAAATTCACCAGGCAAAAGGCAAAGCTATTTCTACGCAAGCTTTTGAATATGACTGTTTATCAGATATTATGGTTGTGCTGAACATGGGCGTTGGCTAAACTAATTATACGGAGAAATGGGAAGTGTGATATTATTTTAGGTGTCAAGGAATGGTTGTTGGATATGTGTGATTTATCTGTTTTGAAATAGACAGTATAAAAGATAAAAGAATGCAACAATATGTGTTAGTATGGTAGATATTTTAGGATATCGTATAATAATATCATACTGCATTATAATTGAATTCGTTAATAAGTCAGTGACTTATTATCATTTTTTTGTATAAAAAAATCTTATACAATAGATTTTTTTTCTTCTTTTCTTTCTTAGTTTGTATTTTTCAAATTTTTATTTTTTTTCTTTAGGATTAAAGATTGTCTTTAATTTAACCATAAACTCACTAAATAAATAAAAAAAAATCTATTTCTACTCAATAGAAATTAGAATGACATTTTAATATATGTGTATGTGAGTGTATTATATATATACAAAAATAACCAAACACACAAACATTCCCCCCCCACACACACATAAGCATGAAATGATGCTAAACTTCATGTTCTGAAATAAATATGCAGCTCTATAATTACATGAGAGTGAGTGTCAAACATAATGGGATATTGTAAATAGATATAAATAGATTAACACATTTACCTTAAAAGTAAATGTGTCAACTGATTGGTGAATTTTAGCTGATTAATAATTAAGTTTATAATTTATTTACTAATTCCTTATCTTTGCTTATTGCTAAAACCCCAATAATTTTCAGGAAAGATTCAGGAAATAATACTTCATTATTTAAAAAACAAAAGTTATTCAACTGCTGGAGAAGAAAGACATATTTAATATTTTCCTTCTCATTACTTTGGTTTCTTGACTTGCATCTAGTCCAGTTGTAAACTCAAGCAGCAGAGACCAAGGGGAAAATCACCTCCACTCTGGAGTTATAAAATGGACAATGTTTAAACTGCTTGGTCATAGAAATAAATGGAATGCCATCTTCATACTTGGTCTAGAAGTGTGTATAAGTAGAAGCACATATACTACCATCACAGTGAGAAGGGACTCACCTCCTCAGTAGAATATCTTAATGACCACTCAATCTGGTTACTGACCGTTCATGGCCAGAAAAAGTGTATAAGAGGGCTTGTGTTTCTGCATCCCTAATTCTCATCCATTTGAACTTTTGACTTGTTTCTGAATGTCACTTCCTGCTTTGCCTTTTGTTTTCAACTTCTGCTTTGCTTTTGGCTCACCTCAGATGGTTGTCTGTTGTGCAGCCTTGAGGGGCAGGAACTGAGGCCAGATTTTTTTTAATGCTCAGTGGTCTAGTACAATTTTAAGAATGTCCTTTATCATTTTTGGAAGGTCTTGCCTTAGCACAAATAAATATTTCCCATAGTCTGAAGTTTCACCACTGATGGTCAGCTGGATTTGATATATCTAAGGAAAATAATGCCTCTGAGTTCCTTCATACAACCAATGATGTCTGTGCAGCCAGCAGAGTTCAAAGAATAGCACAAACAGATGCATTCCTTGATAGATGCATGCCTTGAATTTAGAAATGATGGCCTACATTTTGTTCTAGTAACAGTATGAAATATAACATCTAAGGCATTGCATTGCACAAGGCTTTCAGAAAACAAACAGGAAGGGATGTTAATTCAAAGAATATTAATAGTGTCTATTTTTCCACCATTTAATGTACTCCAAATGTTATTGTATTCTTTTAACAAAACAGAATAACTTTGTAGAACTGTTTATCAAACTGAATTAGAGAAGCTGCCTAATTAAAGGAAAGTCACACTGTTTGATCAGGCTTATTCTGAAAAAGCAATGACAAAATCTTGTGGCACCAAGAAAAGAACATATTACATATAACATCTCTCCCAGGGCTCTCATTTCATCATGATACTTGCAATCTTTTTTCTTTACTTTCTATTAATTTTATTGTATTTTTTGTTGCTTGTTCAGCAGAATAGTAGTAGTAGTAATTTTTAAGCTGGAATACAGTGGTGTCAGTTTTGTTGCATCAACATGATTATCCCTCTAAAGATTTATTTATTAAAGTAAAGTCCTCTTTTCATTAAAGTAATCCTATAGAGCAGGGTGTCAAACTCATGTCATCTCAGTGGAGTCACATGATGTATTGTGACTTTTTTCCCCTTCGCTAAACCAGGCATGGGTGTGGCCAGTGAGTGACGCATCCGGCCCACAGGTCATGAGTTTGACAGCCCTACTATAGAGGATTGTTACAATTGAGTTCCTGGAAATTGAGTAGAAGATAAGAGTCTTCACCTACAATCTCTGTCTATTTTCATTTTAAGTCTGTGATTTTTTAAAAAAAATTGGTTTACACATCAAACTAAGCTGTATTTTGTTTATCTTTCACTTGGGACATTGTGAATTATAGACCATGGTTGTACCTTAGTCATATATTAACTAATTGTGGATAACTAATACATCTTGCTTAGCCCAAGATGCAAACTGAAACTTCAACCCTACCCAATTTTTATATCAAATTTAATTAAAAGTCTTATCTAAAAAGCAGACACTTAAATATTTTTTAAAAGTTCAAGAGTTCCAATGCAAAATTTCTAATTTTCTAGGTACTTTGCCCCTATGATGAAAAATGGTGAGTAATACCTGTTGTTATAGAATTTAATTCAGATCTGTCCTACATCTTCTCCAGGGAACTAAGACAGCACTTTTCCACTCTTTAAAACCTTTCAGCCAATTTTTAATCCTCCCATTATCCCTGACCCCTTTGTTCTCATTGATGGAACTTGGAGTCTTAAAAATACCAGAAGAGAAACAAACTTAGAGAAAGCCAGGGCTATAAATGAAGTAGATGTGCTAAAGAGAATCACAGGCAATTTTTCCTCCTTTCACCATCAGCAGAATGGCCATATATGGTCTACTTGTCCAGGACAGCAAATAAATGGTGATATAATAAAAGGGCTGGCTTTGTGTCATTTAGTGAAAGGAAGTTGGGCAAAGTGAAGTTCTACAAATTATAATGCTACAGAAAGAAGTCTAAAGGGAAGGAACAAGTCATTTTGTTTCAAACTTCAGACAGGAAATTTGATATGCAGAACAACTTACATTTTGGCTTGTAAATGTTGATCATGGGGTGATCCAGAAATAAACTCCAGACTTCAAAGCAGGAGAAAGTTCAAAGCTGCTCTGCATTTTATCAACATAGAGAGACAAGAGAGCAATGCATCCAAAAGGGAATATTCTGATTTAATAGTCCATGAAAAAATACTTCTGCAGTAAACAACTCTCTACAAATTACAAGGTAATCATGCATGGTTTAAGTGTATTATTTTGGTCCAGGATTAATCTTGCATGTAATATGCATAATTTTTCTTCTCTCCAAATGCTGAATTGTAATGAATTGGCTATGAGAAAGAATTTACACATGCAGTAGCAGGACAAATGTCATACTTTTAAATATATGTTATTTTGAATTTAAATTTCTTCCTACAAGGTACACATCTATATGCATTTCTCTAAGAACTACTTCTGAAATATACTATGGGAATATGAACGTCTTCCAGTTACTAAATCCATTTTGCCGACAAGAGGAAAAGTCATTTGAAGTTACAATTTATTTTATTCAGATAGTTTTAGCTCTTTATACCAATGTGGATGAATGGATGCAGTGATAAGCAGTAAAATACTTGTTGCACCAAGTGATGTGCCAACTTTACTTCATAAACATCTGTTTAGGCAGCTGACGATGGATGGGATTTATTTGCTCAGAAATGTTTCATCATCAGGAACTGCCCTGCTTTGTGCTGAACCAGCTTGTAAATATATTTGGCAGTTCTCGATCTACAAGTTATTCAGTTCATCTAAAGATATTGGATTGAGAAATCTGCAAAGTAATGTTTGTGTTTGGAAATCAAATGCTTGGAAAATTATGGCTCGTGCAGTGGGTAGTCTTAGACAATAAACAACAGCTTGCACATTAGCCTGGTTCATATAGTACACTAAATCGAATTGTGGTTTATTTGGTTTGATTTAATATATGTAAGCCCAAACATTGTGCTTTGAAACCTCTGCTGTGTTTTTATATATTATGAAAAACCCACCCAATTATAATTTAGTGTAAAACAGTGTATGGCTTTATGCAAAGTATAAAGCAAAGCTATAACAGCAACAACAATAAGCTGGCTCAGGAAGAATGTAAGAAAAGAGAGGAAAATAGAATTGAGGGCCAATTTTACTATGCTGATTTTAAAGCAATAAAAGAAATTACATCTGAGTAAAGAAATGCGTGAGATAGGAATGCACAAAACTTGTGTTTATAGAATAATCTCCAATCCTTGTCCCTTGTCCAATTTGCAGTAAAAAAGCAATGCATTTCATTCTGGTGTACCTGCAGGCACAGTGAAATAAACACATGGTTGTAGCTCTTTGGGTCCGTTACAGTTCCAACAACATAAAGAAATTGCTCAGGGTATATCAAAGTGGAATCCTATATTCAGGTAAGCAGGAGAGGCTCCTTTGTTATTTATTTATTTATTTATTTATTTATTTATTTATTTATTTATTTATTTATTTATTTATTTATTTATTTATTTATTTATTTATTTATTTATTTATTTATTTATTTATTTATTTATTTATTTATTTATTTATTTATTTATTTATTTATTTATTTATTTAATTTTTATACCGCCCTTCTCCCAAAGGACTCAGGGCAGTGAACAGTTAAAATAACATACATATAAAATGTGACTATAAGATAATTAAGCCAGTTTGGCTCATCAGTTAAGAATCTTCAGCATAAAGATTTAGAACAATTAGAAGAGATTTATGCCAGACCGGTTTGGTGAAACAGAAAGGTCTTAAGTGCATGACGGAAAGTACGAAGATCTGGGATCATTCGTATCCCTGGGAATAACCTGTTCCAAAGGGTAGAAAAGGCTCTTTCTCTGGGAACTACTAGTCGACATTGCTTTAGTGACGGCACCCCGAGGAGGTCAACCCTGTGGGAGAGTGCTGGTTGGTGGGAGGTTATTGGTTACAGAAGGTGGTCTTGTAGGTACCCAGGTCCTAAGTCATGGAGTACCTTGAAGGTAAGAACCAACACCTTGAAGCGTACCTGGAAGACCACCAGAAGCCAGTGCAGCTCGCGTAGGAGAGGTGTTACATGTGAGCGCCATGTCACTCCCAATATCACCTGCGCAGCTGCATTCTGGACCAGTTGGAGCCTCCATGTGCACCTCAAGGGGAGCCCCATGTAGAGAGCATTACAGTAGTCCAGACAGGAAGTGATGAGGGCATGAGTGACTGTGCGTAAGGAGTCCCAATCTAGAAAGGGCTGCAACTGGCGAATCAGGCGAACCCGATAGAAAGCTCCCCATATGCTCTTCTAAAGACAGCTGTGTGTCCAGGAGGACACCCAAGTTGCAAGCCCTCTCCGTGGGGGCCAATGACTTGCCACTAATAGTCAGCGATGGTATCAGCTGGCTATATCGGGACGCCGGCAATCACAGCCATTCAGTCTTGGAAGGGTTGAGTCGGAGCCTGTTTTTCCCATCCAGATCTGCACGGATTCAGGGACATTACTGCAAGGGCATCATTGGGGTGGTCTGGGTGGAGATGTACAGCTGAGTATCGTCAGCGTAAAGATGGCACTGCACTCCCAAACCATGGATGAGCTCATCCAGCAGCTTCACATAAATGTTGAACAGAAGAGGTGAGAGGACCGACCCCTGCGGCACCCCACAAATAAGGTGTCTTGAATTCGACCTCTGCCCTCCTGCCAACACAGACTGTGACCGGTCAGAGAAATAGGAAGAGAACCACCATGGAACAGTGCCTCCCACTCCCAGCCCCTCCAGCCAGCGCAGCAAGATACCATGGTCAATGGTGTCAAAAGCCGCTGAGAGATCAATAGAACCAGGATAGAGGAGCAACCCCTATCTCGAGCTCTCCAGAGATCATCAACCAATGTGACCAATGCCGTTTCAGTGCTGTAATCAATCCTGAAGCCGAACTGGAATGGATCTAAATAGACAGTTTCATCCAGGTACTGTGGGAGTTGCTGCGCCACCACACTCTCAACAACCTTTGCCACAAAACGAAGGTTGGAGGCAGGACGGTAGTTTGCTAGAACAGCCGGGTCCAGAGAGGGCTTCTTGAGGAGAGGCCTCACCGCCGCGTCTTTCAAGGTGGAAGGCAAGAAACCCTCACAGAGAAGCGTTTATTATCTTCTGGAGCCAGCCTCGTGTAACTTCTCAGGAAGCCAGTACCAACCAGGAGGGACACGGGTCCAATAAATATGATGTTGCGTTCAACTTCCCCAGTAACCTGTCCATGTCTTCAGGGGTCACAGGGTCAAATTCATCCCAAATAACATCCTCAAGACTCGCCTCCATCACTTTGTCTGAACTTATCCAGTCAGAATCCAGGCCTTCCCAAATCTGAGAGATTTTATCATGTAGATATTGTACAAAATCCTCAGCTTGACCTTGTAAGGGGTCTTCCCATGCTCCTAGATGGAGGAGGGAGCAGGTCACCCTAAACAGGGCGGCTGGGCGATTATCTGCCAATGCAATAATAGCAGAAAAATAGTTATATTTTGCTGCTGCTATCGCCATTAAGTAGGTCTTAATATATGACTTCACTAGTGTTCGGTCAGATTTGGAACGACTGGCTCTCCAACTATTATCTAGGCGTCTTTTCCGGCGTTTCATCACCCTCAACTCCTTGGAAAACCAAGGAGCCAGGCGACTTCGACCCCAGGTCAGAGGCACAACTCAATCCAAGACACCAGAGGCCATCCTATCCCAGGTTGCCGCCAGGTCTTCAATCGAGTTGTGAGCTAGAGAGATGTGAGTATTTCATAGAAAACAGGATTGCAAGTTAAGCTTTTGCAGAAAAAGAGAAAAGGGGAAGGATATTAAATGCATGGGATGATGGCCTCTAGCAATTCCCAGCATGCTGGCTGGAAAATTCTAGGTGTTGAAGTCCACACATCTTAAAGTAGCCAAGATTAAGAGGCACTGATCTAACCACCTAAATGAATAGGAGGATAGGCTTATCACATTTTAAAGTGAAAAGCCTGAGTGGCGTAGGAGGCTAATGCCTCCTACTAAGGCAGCATTTAACATCCAGCTGCCTGCAATTACTGTGAGTTCAATCCTAGCCAGGCTCAAGGTCGACTCAGCCTTCCATCCTTTCTAAAGTGGGTAAATTGAGGACCCAGTTTGTGGGGGCAATAAGCTGACTTTGTATAAATATACAAAAGTATGAAGGCTATTGCTTAACGCATTGTAAGCCGCCCTGAGTCTCTGGAGAAGGGCGACATATAAATCAATTTTTTTTTTAAAAAATTTTTTAAAGTAAACTAATGTCTACTTATTATCTAAGGAAGGAGCTTCCTGTAAGACCATTAAATCCAAAAGCTAAAACTACCTAACCACACTTCTGTCAAGGACGATATTTAATGCAAGCTTTGTTTTTGCTTTCATTATGTTTGCTATGACATGTAGGAATATGAAAAGCAAGACAAATTGCACGACATTCATTTTTTTACATACAGAGCTATTATCACTATGAATTCTATGTAATTAACAGTCTAAGCATATGGATTAACTAGGTTCACAGTGTATATCCATAGCAATGAAAAGGCCATCAAATCCATAGGGCTATGATCTCATATCTCATGAGCCACAGTGGTGCAGTGATTAGAGTGCAGTACTGCAGGCTACTTCTACTGACTGCTGGCTGCCTGCAATTTGGCAGTTCAAATGTCACCAGGCTCAAAGTTGACTCATTCTTCCCAGGTGGGTAAAATGAGGACCCAAAATTGTTGGGGGAAATATGCTGACTCTGTAAACCGCTTAGAGAGGGCTGTAAAGCACTGTGAAGCGGTATATAAGTGCTATTGCTATATGTTAAAATCAATCTACAATTTGTCAAAATCCTTGATTTGACAGAATAAAAGAGTCTGAACATATGGATAATCTAGGTTTATAGTATATATTCATAGCAATAATTAGGCCTTTGAATCAAGAGTGTCAAGGGCCCTGATCTCAAAATCAATTCAGACTTCGTCAAAACCCTGGCTTCATATGAATAAAACTATTTAAGAGCCAGGAGACCACATTTCTGTTACCTTTTCAAATCAAATCAAATAAACAATTGCTAATTAATATTTTCTTACAGCTATCAGAAAATCATAGAAAAATTTAGTGAAGCAACCTGGAAACGAGGAGACTTTCTGAGTTCTGGAAAGGGTAACAGCACTCAGTCAAAAATAAGGCAAAATTTCACAACTGATATTCTTTTTTTCCTGCAATGGCAGGAATTCTACAGAGAATGAGATTTCAAAAGGACCAGACAAATGTGGCAAACAATGCATCATTCATACTTTATGTGATTCCTGTTTGAAACTTGTATACAGGGCAAATACATGAAAACAGTCAACCCAATGATACACATTAACTAATGGCAAGAAATTGTCAAAATTATAATTTAATAAAACTTCTGGAGAACCCCACATTGCTTACTTCTATTTCACAGTAACAATTTCTTGTTTTACTGAAATTACACAGTAAGTAATTTCATTCTTAACCTAAAAGGAAAACAAGAGACAGGTCATTTACATAAATCTGGTAATATTTGAAGGTGCTTGTCTTATCAGGGTTCTTCTGTCTTATACAGTTCTTCTGGAGAGCCGGTAGCGGAAATTTTGAGTAGTTCGGAGAACTGGTAGTAAAAATTCTGACTGGCCCCACCCCCATCTATTCTCTGCCTCCTGAGTCCCAGCTGATCTGGAGGAAATGGGGATTTTGCAGTAACCTTCCCCTGGATTGGGGAGGGAATGGAGATTTTACAGTATCCTTCCCCTGCCACACCCACAGAACCGGTAGTAAAAAAATTTGAAATCCATCACTGGATATGGCCCAGAATCCTTTAAAACATTGCCACTAAGGTATATTTTTATGAACTGCTTTACCTATAGTACTTGTGGAATATGTCTCCTGGCACAAAAACATTGTACACGTTGAACTGCAGCAACTCAGTTAATCACTTATACTGTTGAAATATAGGATTGATTCACAGCAGGTTGCCAGATAACACAGCCAATTGCCTTCTTTCAAGGTTTTATGTCTGTTATGAAATAGAAAGTGCTATAAAGTAGTGTTTTGGTCCAATCGACCCCCCCAAAGAAGGAAATAAGATAGAACTTTTGATTTGTAGTTAAACTCCAAGTATATGTTTATTTCCAGTGTTTTAATACTGCTTTTGATTTTAAAAAGAGAAAACAGTTCAGTTTATCACAGATACAGTAGTTTAGGATCCTGATCTTATGAGGAGCTGTAAAGTTACAAAGTTCCATGAAAAAAAATGCTTCCACTAAAATCTTTGATTTCACAATCACAGAATATTTGCCACTGGATATTATTAGAACTTCACGTGGATCCTACTGATAAGTTAATTGAGTATGGGAAAACAAATAACTCCAGAGTCGAAACTTGCTCCTTTTATTTTTTTCAGAAAATGTTATTTATCATGCAATGGGTTAATGTAAAAAGAAAATCAGTTGACCTTTTAGTTCCATCAATTATAATAATCCAGGAAATCACAGGGGACCTCAGAATTGCGTATAGTAATCTGGTGGTTTCCTCTACCTTAGCTAAAGCCAATATTCATAGCACCACCAGCACAAAAGCAATGGATAAAAATCAGATTCATGGGGAAATGGAAAGGTGGAATCCCTTGCTCACTAAGCAGATCTTCTTTGTCTCAGATTTGGCAAAGAGCACTTGGATGACTGATCAGACTTCTGAAAAAATGCTCTAAGAACAGATGAGTTAAAAATTGTACTTTGGGGGCCATGTGAGTGATGTTACATGTGGTAGAATCCAAATATTTACCACATTCCACAATTGGAACCTCATATCAACTGTGAAATTCTGAGGTTGTAATATCATTGTTGTCCTGAAGGCAGGAGAAGAAGCAATGAATGGAAACTAATAGGAAAGGAAAGAACCGACGTAGAACTAAGGAGAAATTTCCTATCAGTGAGAACAATTAATCACTGGAATGATTTGCCTCCAGAAGTTGTGGGTTCTCCAACACTGGAGGTTTTTAAGAAGAAATTGGACAATCATTTGTCTGAAATGGTATAGGGTTTCCTGCTGGGGCAGGGGATTGGACTAGAAGACCTCCAAGGTATCATTCTGTTATTCTTTATTCTGTGATATTTTGCTGTCTCAAGAGTTAGATGACTTCACCATCATTGAAGAAAGCATGGATTTTGCTTTGTATCAAAGAATTCTATAGAACAGTGTTAGCCCATCTCTGTTAGTTGAAGCTGAAGTGCTAAGTGGGCCAAGCAGCAAGTCAACATACAAGCAAATCTACAAGAGAATAGAGGAAGAAGAAAGAATTCTGGATTTTTGAAGGGCCTTATCAAAGTTCAGGTCTAAACCCTATAGACATATTTGGCCAAAGCATAAACAAGCAGTTAATGAGTTGATGAAGCATGACGCAAAGGGATGAGCCAAAATCTAACATAGTGATATGACAGAACAATCACCAATTGCAGCTTCCATTATCCTTTTTTACCACCAAAATCAGCTGTGGATGCTGGGAATTTTAGTTCAGTGGCATCTAGGGGCTATGCTACTCCTCAGGAGTTTAGTTTTTAGAACCAATTCAGCATTGTTTCCAAGTCATATTGTTTGGATTGGAATACATTTAAAGCCACTATGCTGTTTAATGCGCAACTTTTCCAGGGTATACAGATAATAGTTTTATTGCTGTTACAAAACAGCAAGCAACACTGTACCTACTAAAAGGGAAGTTTTGCTTTGCAATGCTTTTCACACAGTGACCTGCTGCAAGCTGTTTATTTTGTTTTATGTGTCATATGAAATACTTGGCAAATGCCAGTTGCAACCTGACCCAAGCAGAATATTTTTAAAAATGATACAACCCTAGAGACGATGAGTGGGAAGGAAAGAGGGAAAGTTGATTTGTGATAGCACTAATAAGAGGCCCCTTCTGATTCTGTAGAAAACATACTATCCTCTGAAAATATCAATTAATGGGAATAATCTTTTAGATATATTTTTTTTAAATCTGCCAATTTTTTAATACTTATTTCTTCATCAAAGTGCATTTTCCTAGGTTTACAGTAGTTATTTTTCCTCTCTATTTTCCTCTCTTTGGGAAGAAAGCTTGTGTGATGACATCCTTCAAGAAGTTTCCTTTTAGGTCCCCAGAACCTTTTCAACATTTTAGAGAAACAGCCATCTAATTTACAAAGTTTATAATAAAATGTTTATGGTGGTAAAATTGACCATATGCCTTGTCCCCTTCTCATAAAAAGCAGGAGGGAATTACTATTTATTTAAAATGGAGTGAATGGCGAAAGTAGATAAATCCCTTCCCTGATTTATTTTTTGGATACTGAAACTGGGATGGTAATGCAAAAAATAATGCAATGCATCAGAGGCCCATGCAAGGGAGATGGGGATTATTCTTCCTAGTAATACACACAAACACTCTGAGTAGGAAAACTGTCTCTATGTTGTATGTAACTGGGACAATGAGTGCATAAAATACATATGGCTATCATGTTGCTTCTAATTTGGTACCTTTTCCTTTGACCCTGATGATTTATTTATTTAACAAATTTATCTTTGATAGATGCCCATCTATCAAAATACTATCCACCAGTCTAAGGAATTGCAGAAAACCATACCAGCATAATATTTGTTACTTCCATTGTCAATCTTTGTCTTGCTTCTGTAGCCACTACTGGCATCTTCATACACATTGTTCAGAGAAATTTGAGGTAGATCCTCCTGATTTTATTTTGCTTTTCTTCCCTCAAATGCTACCAGCTGAAAAACTTCCACCAGCCACTTCCATAATGTGAAATGGGGGGAAGGCTCGTCACAAGACAAGTTCTGATATTTAGCTAGACTAACAAAATGTGTTCCCAGTTTGTATGGATCAAAAAAAAAAAAAAATCCGAACACACCCTGGCTAATAGCTGGCTGAAAACAGAGTGGCATAGAATCGGAATGATGACGCAAGACAGCTAAACCCACATTCAAAAGAAACTCATCTAACAGTTGACTGGTGTAGTGCCAGTCACCTTGGCCTGACTACCCCTTCACTTGCCCCTTTTCCCTGGGGAACAGCTGCCAATGTTGCGAAAGGAGGCAGTTGAAGAAAGGGAACCAGCTTCTACTGTCTGGGCTTCAAATCTATGGAAACCTGGGAGCTTTCAAGATCTGGCTTTCCTCCTTTACCTTCTATTTCTTCCAGCATGAGAATCAATTGGGGGAGAAGGCAAGTAAATGGGGAGAGTCAGTTTTTAATTGAGAGATCTGATGACTCATGAGTTCGGAGTGGTATCAATTAAGAAGAGTCTGGTTTGAAAACACCTGGATTTCCCTTTGCCCAAACCAGAAATGTCCTGAAGGACAATGTTGTGGTACCAGAAGTAGGGAGAATGGTATGCATATCTGATTATACCCACAATAAAATTGCCATGGGAGGAAAACATTGCTTTAGCACTGGAACAGTTAAGGACAATTCAGAAGTGTACCAGATATAGGCTGGGGATGAAGGTAACCACCTCGGAAGTCATAGATAAATGAGATTTCCAGGACTTATTTGTCCTGGGGTTAAATGCAAATGGGGAAAGCCCTCAGTCAAGAATGAACTTGCTCTAAATCTCAAAAGCTAATTTCTTCTTTATCAAGAACATATTGATCAGGCCCCCAAATCCAAGAAAGACGTATAGTGATTCTTCCAAGTAGATTTCTTTATTATTCCATAGCCAGAATCTTACCAAATTACTTACTCTATTTACACAAGCCTATACTCTAAGAACTGTCAGGGTGGGGCTGTCTTCATCCTCTTCGTCTCACACTCTGAGCTGTCTCTTACTCCTCTGGAAAGTCCTCTCTCCCTTCTGGGAATCTAGACCAATACAATCAACAGACACAGTCATTATGAATAGAAGGACAATCTATCTGATTTAAGACTGAGTACCTACCCAGAATTCCTATCACCAATCTCCTCCCACTTATGACTGTATGACTGTAACCTTGTTGCTGGTATCTTTAAGATTCATATTGACTGTTTCCTAATATGATTTGATTTCTTATTTGTTCCCTATGACTATCATTAAGTGTTGTACCTTATGATTCTTGACAAATGTATCTTTTCTTTTATGTACACTGAAAGCATATGCACCAAGACAAATTCCTTGTGTGTCCAATCACACTTGGCTAATAAAGAATTATATTCTATTTTATTCTGTTCTGTTCTGTTTTTAGTTGTTGCTAGCCAGAACATATGCATGAAAGAAGAAGAAACTGTTCTGAATACATTACTTCCATTAAGGATACTTCCATATTCCCCCAAGACATACTGGGGTATTTCTGTATTAGAAATGTAGAGTAGAATTGGCACTTACTATATGAGTCATCTATGCAACACTGTCATCTATTTGGTCTCACCCAATGATTTCCCTCTACACTTGTTCTGTTTTTCCTCAGCATCAGTTCAGGCATTCAAAACACAAGAGCTTGAGAATGCAAAAAGATCTGCCAAAGAAAGATATCATTTGAGTGATGTCAGTGGGGGTTAACGTTTTACAGGAACCATCACATGAACTGAATGCCTGAACAACAAGTAGGACAACAACAAACCTAATATATGAAGGCACTGGGAGAAAGAACTAAATAATAGTCCAACTTTTGCAAATATATTTATTCATGTTACTTTTTAATTATTCCAAGAAATGTTTTGACAAAAGTAGACATCACAAATTGGACCCGGTCATTTAATGCATTTTTATGGTCAAATATAGAGTTGAAACAGGGTTTCCCTAAATGTAATCAAACATTCTATCTATTAGATCAGACAAATGAAATGCTTTGAGGTTAGTCATGTGATTATCCCAATAACTCTCTCTAGACTTGAAATTAGAGACAGATGATATATATTGCATTGAGCTGGAAGTAGTACCAGTTTAATTTAAGAATTAAAAGAATAAAAGAGGAAAATATATTTATTCCAAAGAAGATAACTGTGACTTTAAGATGATCCATGAAGAGCATATAGAAAACTCCTGTGTCACTTGTTTTTTAAATGATATGTCAAGAAACCATTTCCACAAGTAAAAACGTTTGGTCATGATGAAAGATGGGAAGAGGATTGAAATTTAAATTACATTTAAATTACATTAAATTGTCTTTAAACTAATTAAATATAATTACAATAATGAGATAAAGTTTTAAATCACGTAATAACTTCTCCCCTTCTTTATGTCAAAGGTTACCATAATTGTAACTTGCGGGGGGTCACAGCTGATGTTCTTCCCGAGATGGCCATATAAGTTTTAAGTTCAAAATCAGGCATGAAGTCAGCCTTCATCTGTTATCGCATTTTCAGTGTCTGGAAACTGGGGAGTGAAGTATTGCTTGAGTGACAGCAGAGTCCATGTGATCTACCCATGATAAGGTATGTGACCCGTATTTATATGCATTCCAGGGTTATTTTTAACCATCCCTTCTGACTTACAAGAAAGTGGAAAATGACAACACAAGTGACCGTAGCAAGAGCAGGTACAATTGGACATGAGGAATACAGCCTGTACAGCAGCATGAGTGAGGAGGAACTTATTGAGATGGCCATTGCGCAGAGCTTGACAGAAGACCCTGCTGAGCAAATAGCTGCACAGAAGACAGTTACTGCTGCACCACCTCCTCGTGAACCCTACTGTCAGAACTTCTACCTTTATCCTTGGGAAAGGTAAGCATGCCAAGGGGAAGGCTCAAACGAGAGAGAACTCAGACCAGACTTCTGCACACGTCTACACCTCAGTGTTACAACTTTTTCTGATACGGTTTTCTTGAAGTTTTGTGGAACTTCCCCAATAAACATTAAGCAGAATAAAGCGATTGCTCCAGGCAGCAGTTATGGAGAGGGTGGCAGCAAGGGGCAGAGGAAAGGCTCATGTGCCATGCTCCTTCTAAAGTGGCCATTTTGTGATATGGTGTGGAGGCCACTGGTCCTTTGCCAGCGTGACACTTGCTCATTCCGCTTTAAGGCATGTCTTCCTGGGCCACTTTTGATTTCAAATATAATATTTTCTCCAACCAGTTCTATACAGGTAGTCCTCCACTTACCACAGTTCGTTTAGAGACCATTCAAAGTTACAATGGCACTGAAAAAAAATGACTTACATCTGTTTTTCACACTTTATGACCCTTGTAGCATCCCTATGCTCACATGAACAAAATACAGACGCTTGGCAACTGACTCATATTTATGATGGTTGCAGTATCCCGGGGTCATGTGATCCCCCGTTGCAACCTTCTGATAAGCAAAGTCAATAGGGAAGCCAGCTTCACTTAACAACCATGTTACTAACTTAACAACTGCAGTGATTCACTTCACAATTGTGGCAAGAAAGATTGCAAAATGAGGCAAAACTCACTTAACAAACATTTGACCTTGCAGCAGAAATTTTAAGCTCAATTGTGGTGCTAAATTGAGGACTACCTGTACTGACTGGAACATTTTCAGAGACGTTCCAAGGATTTTCAATATAATGTGTAACTTGGCCCTGAGTTCGGTTCCAGAAGACAGCTTAAAAGGCATGGTTGTTTCGCATGCAAGTATTCTCCCTCACTCTCCTAATTAGAATCTGGGGATTCCTCCATAACCACTCTATCTGAATCTGGATTTCCTTTGTAATAAGAAAAATTAAATTTTTCTTCTCACTCAGGTATGAGGACTTATAACCTTCCAGATTCTGTTGAATTATAACACCTAATATATCCCCTATTGTAGGGGTTGGTAGGCAAACTGGTAGCGTCGGAGGCAGGAGGCTCCACCTCCCCCACCCACCAGACATCATCAAAAATGCTCTGCGCATGCGCAGAACCTTCTGTACATGTGCAGAAGCGCCATGCACTTCCAATAGCAAACCAGTACCATTTGAATCCCACTACTGCCCTATTGGTCATACTGACTGGAGCACCAATAGGTGTAAATCAACAGCATATGGTGGATCACACTTTTGTTATCTCTAAAATCTTTACTTGCCAACTTTGCATTCTTAATTAATCTTAAACCATCCATTTTCAGTATAAATCTTCCATATCTTGTTTTTCCCCCAAAGTCATATATAGATTTCTGGAAATAAAAAAGTATATCCTTGCATTCAAATGCAACTAAAACACAACTTTAAAAAAACCCCTAAACTATCAGTTTAAATCTAATTCAACAGAAAATGAGTAGCATTTTTCCTATTAGTTGATGGAGGAACCTCTCCTGACAAACTGTTCTGAAGTTTAGAGAGCAGCTATCAAGAAGTCTTTCATATTCACAGCAAAGATGTTTCTCAAGCTGAGGGACAGAGAGAGAATCTGAATATGCAAAGATAATATAATTTTCCAAATTGAGATATAGTCACATATAGTTACATATGGGCCCAATACTCCTCATAACTGTCCTGGTCTATAATCTGATCTCTCAGCATTTGGAATCAGCTAAATTTTAAGGATCGATATCATTTAAAATGGTAAACGCATGTAGACCTAATTTATGATCTTCTGTTGCTGGCAGAGAAGCTTATCTCATCTCATCCAAGTTGGATTAGATCAGAGGTGTCAAAGTCGCGGGGACACGTCATCACATGACTTTCCCCCCTTCCCTAAAGCGGAAGTGGGTGGGGCCAGCATGTGATGCATCTGGCCCATGGGCCACAAGTTTGACACCCCTGGATTAGATGAATGCAGGACTATTGATTGTAAAATATGATTCAGCACACATGAAGCAGTAGGCTAGTTTATAGACTGAGAGCAAAGTGTGTGGCCTAGATAGTTCTGTCTTTAAATAAAAGGAATTGTTAGGTTTCCCAAGGTGATCCAGAGGTAATATTGACTCCACTCACAAGTTGTTTACTCTGGCAGAATTTATATTTGACTCAACTCTAGCAGCCTTTATCCAGCTGTCTTGGATCATCATAACAATCAGGCCAATACAGCACTATTAATCTTTACATTTTTCTTGTCTGCTTCTCAATAAGAAAATTAGGTTTACGTATCCTATACTATAGGAAAGGGATATAAATTGTCCTTAATCCCTTGCCCAGAGGGATATTTTTGCAGATGAGAAGGTAAACATTCCACACCTAAAGTAAAAACTCTATCATGAGTAAAATAGGTCCATCCCAGACAAAATCTCTACTTTCGTGGTCCTGAAAGGCATATTTTAGAAACTACAATTTGCCATAAAGATATCTGTATTTTTAATCTTATTTTTAAAAAATTTATATCCTGTCTTTCTTTGTACAAGCAATGAAGATAGTCAACAGTAAGGCACCAGATTAGAAACGAGGAGACTGAATTCTATTCCTGCTTTAGGCTGAAACCTGGCTGGGTGACTTTGAGCAGGTCACATTGTCTCAGCCCAACTCACCTGATGGGGTTGTCATTAGGGGAAAATAGGAGTGGGTGTATTAGATATGTTTGCTGCCTTCAGTGATTTATAAAAATAATAAAGGCAGGATTTAGAAACATAGAAACATGGCAGAAAAAGTCCTAGTGGTCCATCGAGTCTGCCCTTTGAGTTTTTGGTTTTCATTTTAATTTAATTATTATTTTTAATTATTACCTTTAGTTTTTATTTTATTTTTAAAAAATTTTGTCGGATGATGGACAAGTGTTTATCCCAAGGGTGTTTAAATTCCTTCTGAGAAGTAATACTGTACTTTTGAACTTCTCTCCTGTCAGTTCGAAATTATGCCCCTGTGTTCTTGATTTTTGCTTAATAGTAGGTTATTAATAAATAAAAACAAACTACAATTAAAATTGTTTAATTAAATTAATTTTTGGCAAAAGTTGCAGTTTGCCACTTTCTAAAATATTAGGAGAACAGAGTCAAACATAATTCCTTGAGGAGTACTTTCCATAGGCCACACCATAAAATAAGTTAAGTTAAATTAAAACACATGAAGAATAGTTAAGAATTAGTTAAGAAACATATATATAGTTAAGTGAGTAGCACTGTCAGGTACACCTTAAGGCAGTGGTGGGATTCAAATAATTTAACAACCGGTTCTCTGCCCTAATGACCGGCTGGGTGGGTGTGGATGGGCGAGGCCAGGGGGCATGACAGCACTCAGCCTCCTGCAGCACTCCTCCCAGCCAAAATGGGGTGCGAGACTTAAATCAAAATGTGGGCTTTGCTTTATGACATTCAGATCCAATGAACAAGGGTTGTGAACTGCACAGAAAATACACTTTTGTTTGATTATGAAGGAATATCCCCAAAGTCAGATTTACATAGATGAATTACAAGGTTTAGACGTCACAACAGAGAAAGCTTCTTTTCCTGTCCCCCACCTCACTTTTTGTGCTGCAGGATGACATTCAAAGGCCAGTTGGGTTACTCAGCCCGAGATAAATTGTATGCCTCCATGCATATATGCCTATATGCCTCCATGCTGAAGGATGTGAAGAAAGAGGGGCAAGAAAGGCATAAAAAAATGAAGCTGCATCCCCTTAATATGCTGGTGAGCCAGGCATCCTTGGTGTAGATCAATGAGTCCCCCTTCTCTGACTTGCCTAAATTGATGGCCTTTCACAATTTAGCTGCATTGATCTTTTGGTTCCCCCTTTAAAAAGGCTTTTAAGAGAAAATGGAAATCTTTGTATCATAGGGAGAGGGGACAAAATCTCACGTATCTGTATTGATTGCATTTACCTTTCAAAAAAAATTTTTTTAAATAATCAATTAAAATACTTGCTAAAGCATGTACGTAAAGATTGCGTCCATGTAAGCTTTGGCCCATTGTTGGAAACCTCTGATGACCAGAAAAGATGCATCTGATATAATTTCAGGGCAACTTGAAAAGATATTGGAAACTTATGAAATTTAGGCCCAACCTAGCAATCTCCTCCTGGTCTGGTTTAGTTAGTTGTGCAAAGTACTCTGACACAGCATTCTTCTTCAAAGCATTAAAACAACCACATCGTTTGCAAGACACACATAGCTACTTCTAAAGCTTCTCTAGATCTCTGTCCATGTGCACCCACACCCAGAGGTGGGCGTCACATACTGTAACAACCGGTTTGCCCAGCAACCAGAAATGTGAGCATGTGCCATCCACGCATGCGTGCAGCATCAAAAAACACAGCGATATAGGACAGGATTGCGGGTGGGAGGGTAGGCCCACCTGTAGGTCACAGCTACTGATTCGCCTAAATCAGCCTGAACCAGCAGCAGCCCACCTTTGCCCACACCCCATTCTGTCCCTGGCACTGGCACAAAATAGTTCTGCTTACGTTCAAGGACTGGATGGTGTTTAAGCTGGAAAAGGAGAAGCTGCTTTGGAGTGTATGTGTGGAAGACAAACCTAATACATGTTCTTTTTTTAAAAGAAGCTACACATTTTCCTGGGATTGTGTGGCTGCCTTCCATACCTGTCAGACGATCTTGGGAAAAGCTGTGTTGGGTTTATAGAGTTTGCAAGCCACTTTATAAGTCTTGGGCCATGAAGCACTTTCTGTCTTCAGATCTGAAATCCTGCATACACACAGAATAGCAGAAGCAACATCCAGAGTGGTTGCACAAGCATTGCCAAAGATGTGGCTGTTTCAGGCTTGAAGAGACAAGCTTTGAAACAGTTCTTTCAGATGTTTTGCACAACCTTGTCACTCAGAACCAACCTTGGAGCGTGCTGCTTCTTTTCATTTCTGAACAACGCTCTCAGGCCTTTCTTCCTCCTGAAGTGAAAATGCCTTCAACTCCTTTCTCGGCCTGCTGTGTGGTAGTGGGATTAATCTCACTGAAGTCATATATGGTCATTTAAATCCCATGACACTTCCTCTGAGGGCCAAAAATAATCTAGGAGTGAAAGAGCAGCTGAGACCAAGGCCTAAAAAAGCCGAGACCATCTGCTTTTGTTTAAGCCTCAGAAAGTCTACAGGTTCTCTTTGTCTCTCTTCTTCGGTCTCATTTTCTGAGTTCTTTAAAAGAAAAGATATGATTTGTTTTTCTTATTCGGAGTACTTTTCGCTATTTTATTCATGCTGTCATCACTTCAGGCGTGCTGCACAGTCCGGAGGCCAGACTTCAGCATCCGGTTCAGGAGTCAGGAAGAGGTACGATGGCAGCTTCTTCATCTTACCCCAGGCTGAGTAAGTTCTTCCTCTCCCTTTCCTGTTACAAAACGTTGTTTTTATGAGGTAGGCTTGTTTAGGCAGCTGGAATGATATATTAAGTGGTTCATGAAGAATTTACAAAACTAACTGAAGGAAACTTTGCTCCCTTGGACTGTTTGCCCTCCTCCTCTGTTTCTACCTTTACTTGAGCCTCTCTTTCTTGAAAGTCTAATTGTTAACTCCATTTGGTTTTGATGTCACTTGTAGGATTTTCTGGTGCACTGAGCTGAGTCAGAAAAAGTAAGACTGAGTGGCTTCTCTGGTGAATAATTTTGACTGCCATTTAGCCAATTTTTTTTCTTAGCTGCATTGCCACAATACATTTTACTCCAATATAGAATAATTAGCAGTGATCAACTTTTCATAGTCTTTGAAGGAAGTATAATGTATTTATTACCGCATGTTGCACAAGATGTCAACTCTCTGATGAGAGCTCTACTATGGCCATAATAAATACATGTTATCTAGTAGTTAAATTAACTATAGTGCCTCAATATGATTAGTATACAGGTAGTCCTTGACCTATGACTACAATTGAGCCTAAAATTTATGTTGCTAAGTGAGAAATTTGTTAAATGAGTTTTGTTCCATTTTACAACTTTTCTTCCCCATTGTTTAGTGCATCACTTCAGTTGTTAAGTTAGTAACCTGGTTGTTAAGGAAATCTGGCTTCCCCATTGACTTTGCTTATCAGAAAGTCGCAAAGGGGGATCACATTGCAACCATCATAAATATGAACCAGTTGCCAAGCTGGGATGCCATGGGGATGCTACAACAATCATAAAATGTGAAAAACTGTCATAGGTCACTTTTTTCAGTGATGAACTGTTGTAAGTTTAGGACTATCTGTATTTACAAAACAGCTTTGACAGCTGCAGTTTTGTCAGATCTGGCCTAGTTAGTGGGATGGGAGACCATCAGAGAATGTCAGAGATGCAGACTAGACTGGGAAGACAAAATAATCCCGGAAGAATGTAATGGCAACCCATTTTGTACTGTTGCCAAGAAAACTATGAACTGAATTTAAGTTGAAGGTGATTTTACTTTTAGATATATGTTTGGCACAAGTAACATATATATATATAATTTGTTTATATATATATATATATATATATATATATATATATATATATATATATATATATATATATATATATAATTTGTTTCAGTTTGCTTCCTCAATTGTTTTCGCTTTTACATTTATTGTGTAGCTTTATGAATCCTTGTGGAGTGTGGTGATATCAAATGGTACTTGATAAATAAATATGCAAACAGGCATTGCAAATCCTGTATCAGAAATAATTCTAGAGAAAGTGATTGGTTCTCACTTTTGTTTTAAAGAGTGCTGGATCCTGTGATCCAGGTGATCAAGGAAGGAGATGAAACAGCACTGAACAACATGATACAGGCAGGAAAAAACCTTGCACAGCCTAACAAAGATGGATGGTTGCCACTCCATGAAGCTGCTTATTATGGACAAGAGAGCTGCGTGAAACTGCTGCATAGATGCAAGTATCAGGAAAGAGGCTGATTGCGGAGAGGATGAAAGACAAAATCATTTTATGATACAAAGTAACCTGTTAGGTTGTATTATAACATAGTACATGGTACAAAGTAGCTTACATATGCAACCTGTTTCTATACATGCAAATTTTATTTAAGTGGTTCCCCTAAATTTGAACATGAGTTTGTTATCTGCAAATAATAATGAAAGCAAGTTTTCATAGCTTCATTATTTATTTATTTTACTTAGAAACTCTTATGATTACTTATCTTATACAATATAATCCTGGGTAGCTCACAATAATATTAAATAAAAACAGAACAAATAAATACACACACACGTATGTATGTATGTATGTATGTATGTATGTATGTATGTATATCTGTGTGTATATATATAATTTCTTCCAAGTTTTCATGGCATGTAGTGAAGGATTTGTGTGCAAACACCTTTGATTCAAATCAAGCTTAGTTCATAATTTTAAAAAACTGTAATGCTTTTTCATTTTTTTAAAATTTTAATTTGATTTATATGCCGCCCTTCTCCGGAGACTCAGGGCGGCTTACAGTGCGTTAAGCAATAGCCTTCATACTTTTGTATATTTATATTTATGCAAAGTCATCTTATTGCCCCCAACAAACTGGGTCCTCAATTTACCCACCTTATAAAGGATGGAAGGCTGAGTCGACCTTGAACCTGGCTGGGACTGAACTTGCAAGTAATTGCAGCAGCTGGATCTTAAATGCTGCCTTTGTAGGAGGCATTACTCCCCTATGCTACTCAGGCTCAGGTTTTCATAAGAAAACTGTGGACTTAGTATATGAAACTCTTGTCTGTTTATTCTTTTATACTGATATAAGGTAGTGTGATTGTTAGCTCGGCGCCGGAAAGAAACACGACTCAGCTGTCCGTTCAGAACCTTTATTAAGAGTGCAAACTGAACTGCCGGCTGGGCTGCTGAGCCTCCTTATATCCTGCTCAGGCATGCCCGCTGGCCAATGACAACAGTTTAAAACTCCCGCCGGGGGAATTGACCAATCCCCCGGCAGATGTCCTTATAAGGACATAACACCCCTCCCCTCCTAGTCCATAGTCCATCAGTCAGTGTGCGCGATCACGTACTCGCGCAGGTAGGCGGGACGCCTGACAGTTCTTCCGGACCTGCGCGGCCCAGTCGGTGGGTTGATGTTGCTCCGGACGGGTCGAGCCCCTGCGGGCTCTGGTTCCCCCGTCCGTGAACCTCCGGACTCCGTCGTCGAGTGCGCGGGGCCTTGCCTAGCGCCTCCGGCAGGAGTCGCAGCCGTCTCTGGGTGCTGTCCCCGGGTTGCGCCGCCGTTGGTCCGGTGGTCCTCCGGGCTGTTCCAGTCGCCGCAGTCGAGAGACGGTCGTCTGAACCTCGGTAAGGTTCCCGGGTCCTCGTCCGGTGCCCAGGGTGCCCCCGGGTCAGGGGGTGCGGTGGCTGTCCCCGTGGGTTGACCCCCGGGTGGGGGTGGTTGCGACGGTCCCCTCTTGGCCTCTCCGGGTCGCCCTACCTCGCCGGGGTAGGGTAGGACTCCCTTTCGGGTTTGTTGTTGTCCTACCCTGCCGAATCGGTGCTCACCGTCTCCGTTGTGCTGGTGTCGGTCGACCTCGTCTGGGGGTTGTTGCGTGGCCCGGTCCCGCTGTTCCGTCCACCTCTCGGAGTTGTGTCGGTCTCTGGGGTTGTGCTGTCGGGTGCCACCTTGGTTGGCCGGCTGGCGCCCTCGCTGGTGCAGCAGGTCCCGGTCTACCGTGCTCGCCTTTTCGCTGGTGTCAGCGTCTCTCGTGTTGGCAGGCCGAGGTCCTGCCTCACCGGGTTGGGGCAGCCCACCTCTGCCGGGGTGTTGTAGGCCCTCGCTTTCTGGGTGTGGTAGGTCTGCCCAGCGGGGTCGTGGCTGGCCTACCTCGTCGGGGTGTGGTAGGCCTACCTCGTCTGGTCGGCGCAGGCCTACCTCGTCGGGGTGGTTTTCCTCGACTTCCTCGATTCCCCTCCACCTTTTCCGGAGCTGGTCGATGTGTCGCCTGCAGGTGCGGCCGTTGTCCAGCTCGACTTCGTAGGACCTCGGGCCGGTCACTCGCATGATCTGACCCTTGAGCCATTTGGGATCGCCCTGGAAGTTGAGCGCGAAAATCAAATCGCCGCACGCAAAGCTTCTTAGCGGCGGTGGTTTGTTCGGCTTGTCTTTCGGGTTGTACATCGGGTGCAGGCGATCTAGCGGTGAGCGCAGCTTCCTCCCCATTAGTAGTTCTGCCGGACTTTTCTTTGTTGTGGTGTGGGGAGTGATGTGTTGGGTCAAGAGGAACTGGTCTATTTGTTCCTGCCAGTCCCCGTTGCCCATTCTAGTCAGTGTCTCTTTAGTTAGCCTCACCATTTTCTCGGCCTGTCCGTTTCCGGCCGGTCTGTAAGGGGCGATGAGTGCGTGCCTGATGCCGTGGCCAGCCAGGAACTCTTCCATCGCCTTCACCGTCAGCTGTGGCCCGTTGTCGGAGACGAGGGTGTCCGGGAGGCCGTGCGTGGCGAAGAGTCATCGTAGGGCTCTGATGGTGGCTTCCGTCGTTGTGGAGGGCATGGCTATAACTTCGAGCCACTTGGAAAATGCGTCGACCACGATCAGGAGGTATTTTCCGTTCATTGGCCCGGCGAAGTCGATGTGGATTCGTGACCACGGTCCGGATGGTTGCTCCCACTCTGTCGGGTGTGCTTGCGGGGGTGCTGGTCTCGTTGCCTGGCACGGGTCACATTTGGCAATCCACGCCTCAATGTCTTTGTCTAAGGCGGGCCACCAGACGTAACTCCGCGCCAGGGCCTTCATTCTGACGATCCCCGGGTGACCGCAGTGGAGGGATTGCAAAGTCCGTTTTTGTAATGAGGGGGGGATGACCACCCGGTCGCCCCAGAGGAGGCAGCCTTGCATGGTGGTGAGTTCTTGCTGCCTTCTCTGGTATGGGGCAAGTTCTTGCTTCTGAGTTTCTTCTGGCCATCCCCGCAAAACCCAGGATACGACTTGCCTGAGAATCCTGTCTTTAGCGGTGTGCTGTGCTACCGTGGATGAGGACACCGGGCTGGACTGGTCATCGTCGATATGGTGGAGGCCGAGTGTAGGTGCTGGGTCCTCGATCTGCTCGTTCAGCGGGCACCTGCTGAGGCCGTCGGCGTTTCCGATGATTTTTCCGGGCCGGTGGACCAGGCGGTAGTTGTATCCCGACAGGAATATGGCCCAGCGTGTCATCCTGGGTGACATGAAGGTTGGGGTGGGTTTGTCCCCCGCGAGGAGGCCCAGTAGGGGCTTGTGGTCGGTGACAATTGTAAAAGCTCTTCCATATACGTATTCATGGAATCGCTTTACGCCCGCCACCATCGCCAGCGCTTCCTTATCAATCTGGCCATAGTTTCTCTCCGCCGGGGACATCGTTTTGGAGAAGAAGGCGATGGGTGCCTCCGTCCCGTTCGGTAGTTGGTGGCTTAGGACGGCCCCGACCCCGTAGGGTGAGGCGTCGCAGGTCAAGGTTAACGGTAGCTCTCCGTTGTACTGGATGAGGAGGCTGTCGGAGGATAGAAGTCTTTTGGCTTTCTGGAAGGCTTCCTCTTCTTCGCTCCCCCACTTCCAAGGTGCCGCCTTCCCTAGGAGTCGGTGTAGTGGTTCAGCAACGGTGGCTTTCTGTTGTAAGAATACACTATAGAAATTAAGTAGTCCCAGAAAAGCCTGAAGCTCCGTTTTGTTTTTGGGGGCTGGAGCCTCGTGTATAGCCCTCACCTTGTTTTTAGTGGGGTGGATGCCCTGGCTATCAATTAAATAGCCCAGGAACTCGACTTCCCTGACTCCGATCACGCACTTGTCTCGTCGGACTCGTAGTCCCTTCGCCTGGAACCGCTGCAGGGCAAGCCTGAGCCGTTCCATTAGTTGGGATTCCGATGTCCCTGAGACTAGGACGTCATCAAAGTAGGGCACTACCCCTGGAATGCCTTGGAGAAGGCGTTCCATCATCGATTGAAAAATCCCCGGGGCGGCACTGCCTCCGAACTGGAGCCTGTTGCATTTAAAGGCGCCCCGGTGCGTGACAATCGTTTGCGCCTCCGCAGTTGTCTGGTCCACTGGCAGCTGCTGGTACGCTTGCGCCAGGTCCAGTTTGGCGAAAATTGATCCTTTGCCTAGTGAGTGCAACAGATGTTGCACCACTGGCACCGGATATGCGCTCTGCTGCAACGCACGGTTGATTGTGCACTTATAATCAGCGCAGATGCGCACTGATCCATCTGGCTTCATGGGGGTCACAATGGGAGTCTCCCATGCAGCGTGATCGATCGGTTCAAGGATGCCCTGGGCGATTAGTTTATCCAATTGTGCATCCATTTTTGGTCTAAGGGCAAACGGGACTCTGCGGGGCTTTAGCCGAATTGGATTGATTTGGGGGTCTAAATTTAGCGAAATGGGTTTCCCCAAGAATTTACCTAAGCTCCCGTCGAAGACGTCCTGGAAGTCTTCTAGGAGTTTGTCGAGTTGGCTAGTCCTGATTTGGTTTATTCCGCCAATTGTTAGCCCTAGTGGCCTGAACCACTCCACTCCAAGTAGGGTCGGTCGAGCGTCCTTGACGACGGCGATGGGGAGGTCTCCGTTGAAGTCCTTGTATTGCACCCTGATGTTTGTGCGTCCCAGGATGCCAATGGGGTGGCCGCCGAAGTCTACCACCTTTGCCTGGATTGGCTTCAATTGTCCCTTTGAGATGTTGGGCTGGAGTTTCTTGAGGTTATGCCAGGCCATGATGGAGAATGGCGAGCCAGAGTCTATCTCCATGGGGCATGGTGCCCCTTCCACGTGGACGGTCACGTGGAATTTTTCGGATCCCTCAGCTGCGGTGTGTGCGATGGTCGTCTTGTTGACTTGCCGGCCGTTGGATTGCCGCTCGTCGTTCCGCTTCGGCTGCTGGGATCGTCTAGATGACCTTTGGTATTCACGGTCCGCAGGTCTTTGCCGCTCAAAAGATGGTTCTGCCGCTCTGCAGGCCTCGGCGATGTGGCCTTTCCGTCCGCAGCGTCGGCAGGTTGCGTCTCGCCAGCGACATCTGGCGCGAGGGTGGTCCCCTTTGCAGCTGGCGCATCTGTCCTCCCGGCTGCCATCTTGGTGGTTTTCCCGCCTTTGGGGCCTCGTGACCTTATGGACGGCCATTTCCCCGTCTGACTCCGAGCACGTGGAGATGTCCTCGGATGACTGCGGGTGGTCTCTGTGGATCTTGTGGATCCCTTTTGATCGTCGCATCGCTGCTGCCGCTCTGTCGGACGTTTCCGCCGCGGTAGCTTCTTCGATGACGTCCTTGAGGGAGATCTTTTTCCGGCTGAGGAACTTCTTTTGGACTGAGCAGTCCCTCATGCCGAAGACGATCCGGTCTCGTAGCTGGACGTCCACGTTCTCGAACTCACAGCTGGCCGCAATCTTCCGGAGCGCCGATACGAACTCCTTGAACGTTTCCCCTTCGTGCTGATTCCGTTGATGGAATTCGAAGCGGTTGGCTAGAGGAGTGCTCGTGGGCGCGTAGTGTTCTTGGAGAACGTCTTGGAGCTCGGACCATGGCATCTGTTCTATGTCTCTGGGTGCCACGAGGTCCATCGCCATCTCCAGAACTTCGGATCCGCAGTGGGCCAGGAAGAGAGCCCTCTTCCTGTTGTCGTCCAAGTCTGTGAAGCCGCTGCCCGCCAGGAATTGTCGGAAGCGCACCATGAAGGACTTCCATTTTTCCTGGCTTGGATTGAATGGAGCCAGGGTAATTTGGGGTCCCGACATGGTTCAGTGACTTGCTCAAGTGATTCAGCTCTTGGATGGCGGGTGCGGTCGTGCTGGCTGCTCGTCGGTTCTTCTTCAGTCCTTCGTCGCCAGTGTTAGCTCGGCGCCGGAAAGAAACACGACTCAGCTGTCCGTTCAGAACCTTTATTAAGAGTGCAAACTGAACTGCCGGCTGGGCTGCTGAGCCTCCTTATATCCTGCTCAGGCATGCCCGCTGGCCAATGACAACAGTTTAAAACTCCCGCCGGGGGAATTGACCAATCCCCCGGCAGATGTCCTTATAAGGACATAACAGTGATGATGATGATGGTGATGATAAACTCAGGCAGTGGGACTTTCCAAAACTTTTCTACAATGATCATATCTTCCTACAAAAGCAAATCAATACAACACATACCAATTAAGTCCCAAAGACGTTAAACTGTCAATATATGTTATCTACTAAAGTAGTTTACTATCTCATATAGGTTCTAATAGTAATTGCCATGGGCGAGCTTTTAGCTTTGATCATTCAGGTGTATTAGATTACAACTTTATTTATCTGCTTGACTGTGCTGCCAAGAACAGAGTTGTGGTTTGATACAGCTGGGGTACATCATTTTGGAGAAGGCTAAATAATACTCACTATTAATATTATCTAGACGTGCTGTATGCCTTGCTTAATGTGGTTCAATGTTTTCTCAATAGCTTTCCCTGGGACAATTGATCAACGTACACTTCAGGAAGAAACAGCACTCTATTTAGCAACAAACAGAGGGAATATTGATTGCATGCATTCATTGCTCCAGGCTGGAGCAGAACCTGATATTGCAAACAAAGCCAGGGAGACTCCACTTTATAAGGGTATGTAACTTCATTCACGTTGGGGTTTGAGCTAGAATGTACTGGTGTCTTTATATTTGGAAATGCTTTCTGTCCTGGAACTTTCACACCTGTAATGAGTGTTGAATGTTCATAACTTGTCTTGAAAGCAGGATATGCCAGAGAGATAAAGAAGTTCCCATCTTTTCCCCCCTCCAATATTCCCCCAATATGCCCTTGGAATTTCCATTTGTGGTTCTTATCTTTCTGGGTATAAACTTATTTTGGGCCCAAGAAATACATTTGTTCCATTTAAAAAAAAAATTCATGGATTTCAAATGATTTTTTCCCCCAAATCTCCCCAGATAAATAAAATAGAAGGTATATTTGTATGCACGGCCCCGTACTATAGCTAGTGTCATAATTAATGAAATAAATGCTCTCAACATGCATATTTTCTTTCTTTTGACATGACAGCCTGTGAACGCAGAAATTCTGAAGCCGTGCAGATGTTATTGCAGTACAATGCTGATGTGAACCATCGCTGCAATCGTGGATGGACAGCCCTTCATGAAGCTGTTGCTCGAAATGATTTAGAAATAATAGAACTTTTAGTTCAAGGAGGTGCCAAGATTGAAACTGCAAACTGTTATGGAATTAGCTCTTTATTTGTAGCAGCTGAGAGTGGCCACTTAGAAGCCTTGAGATACCTGGCGAAATGTGGTAAGTACCAAATGCAGGAAGCCACAACCGAACCATTGATGGATTGATTGTGGTCTGCACATCATTCATTCATTTTTCATTTGTGCTTTTCTTTAATCAGCCTATGATTTGTTATTGGTTTCGTTTTGAGTACATTCAAATATTTATATTTACCTTTATTTTATTTATAAATAAAACAGAAACAACAATAGAAAGATCAAGAAAGATCAACACACCTATGTATTATTCCAAGCTTTAAAGCCATTCTGAGAATCCTAAAATAATTTTATTCCTCATGTAAATGCGCAATATTTGCATAAATTGAATATTCATTTTTTTTCTTATTGAAAAGAAGTCTAGTGTTGGGCTTTGTAATTGTGTTTATAGTTACAGTTTTGTTAAGTCTGCCAAATATAACAAGAGTTTTCTGTTATTTGCATGGGAAACAAATTCTGCTTGGCAGAGATTTGTGCAGCTGAATGTTAGGCATGTTTATTTAAATGAAATCACCACCCTATTGAAAGAGGTTTGTTCTCATTGTGTGTGTGTGTGTGTGTGTGTGTGTGTGTGTGTGTGTGTGTGCGGTATGTGTGAAAGATTTCAGGGCATTGAGGTCAAGCAGCAGACTGACATATCCATTTCTTTAGAGTATTTCGTTGTCACCTTTGCAAAAATGATTAAGTTGGTACAGAAGCTTTCAAAAATCTCTTCCCACTTATGGCTATATCCATATTGCTTGTATCTTTACAACTTATATTGTTTTTATTGTTTCCTAGTATGATTTGATTGCTTATTAGTATCCTATGATTATCACTAAGTGTTGTATTCATGATTGTTGATGAATATATTTTATTTTTTCTTATGTACACTGAGAGCATATGTACCAAAGACAAATTCCTTATGTGTCCAATCACACTTGGCCAATAAAAGAATTCTATTCTATTCTATTCTATTCTATTCTATTCTATTCTATTCTATTCTATTCTATTCTATTCTATTCTATTCTATTCTAAATAATAATTTGTGAGATAAAACATCAAAATATTGAAATCCATTAAAATAATATCTAAACCACTATATCGCTTTTAAACATAGAGTTTAAAACATGCCAATTGTTCTTAAGTATTTGAAGTCAAAGAGCATGTTTTTCAATAAAAATCTTATTACCCCCTTTTTAGTCAGAAATAGTAATATCTTAATTTCAATGAAGCATTCATTATTTCTTTTAACTGTGGGATTAAAACATTAGGGTTTAATTAAAAGGAGTAGCATTCATCCCTAAATTTTCTTTCAATCTACAAGCTAAAATGAACCCAAACTGGACCATTTCCATGACTACGTTCTTTTTATCTAATCTAATGTTGACCAAATTAAGTCTCAACCAAGTAACTTTATCTGCAAAGAACAAAGATGTCCCAGTCATTTTTTTTGTCTGCATCTCTATCTCCCTCTTGCTTGGTCCAGCCATCCCACTGACCTCATGGGGATGCTCCTAGAAAAAGGACTTCTTGAAACCCTAATCAAAAGAGATCATTCAAACATATCAACTCTCTTGTCATAACTGACTTTTCTGCTAAGCTGAAAAAGGAAGATAAACAGCTGGAAAATACAAGGAGATTACATTTTACGGTGTAAATTTATTTATTCTGCATGCATTGAATCAAATTATTGTTTGATTTCCAGCACTTCACAAGCATAAAGCAGTTGTTGGGAATCTTTATGTTTTCTTTGGACTAGAAATTTCTGGTAAAGAACTATGTGCTCTTAATAATTCCAGATCTTTTGAGATTCTGCTTTACGCATCTTTCATTACCAGGTGCTGATATCAATACCCAAGCTAGTGACAAAGCTTCAGCTCTCTATGAAGCTTCTAAAAATGGACATGAGAAGATTGTGGAATTTCTCTTGTCTCAAGGTGCTGATGCTAACAAAACCAATAAGGATGGGTTCTTACCAATTCATATGGCCTCCAAAAAAGGTTATTATGAGTAAGTGGCTTCTTTAATTTTCAGTATTTGGTCTGCTTAAACAAATGAAGATTAACTGTGCATAAAATGTATATTAAAATTTTAAAAATCAGTTATTTTTGCCTCAGCAGTTGACATAAAAAATTCAGTTATCAACTAAATAAAAAATAATCAGGATGTGATAGATTATATACAATTTAGAATACCCAAAATAGCAAGACACAGAGAAATATTCAAGTTTATACTGTGGATATATGTGATATATCTTTCTCTATCCCTTATATCCATTTTTATGCATGAAATTGTGGCTGCAGAGTTATTATGCTTATTTAATGTGAATTAGTAATATAAAAAAAAACAAAGGCAAGAAAATCTTCTCTCTCCAATGATTCTTAAAAGCTAAAGTTCTTTTGTGAAGGTACAAGACAAGGAACAGAAAGAAGTAAGACTAACAAAAGATGAACCAATTAGTCAGTTAGATTTGAATCATGGGAAAAATTGGTTCTGTAAGCCACAAGGTTATAGTTTGGTAACCAGGTTATACAGTTGGTTAAACAGTTTGGCCCCTTCCAATTTAATGATTTAATTTTTTTTTAAAGCCTAGTGATTATACTGGTTTAACAGTATTTTGCAAATTCATACACAATGTAAAGTGATGATTTGAAAAACATTTCAGGTCATATTAATGAGTCAGCATCTGTAACCAGAATGGTCTTGGATAGATCAGCATCATAGGGTCAATATTTTTAATTTATTTTCAATCATTCTTACTTTCAAGTAAGTTTCAAGTTACAAGTGAGATTCATTGCACAGGAAAGTTTTAATTGTTCATAGTTATTGTTAGGGTTATATAATAAATGGATTTGTTTTCAGAAAGAATTTAAGATTGAGTCTTTTGGTGAACAAAAGTGCAACTCTAGTAATATGTGTGTCAGTAAGATATATATTTTGATATGTTTACTCAATTTAAGGACTCTAGCTCCAGTTATTAATCTAAACAGGTGAACTAGAATGTTCTTCCTGTAGTGGTAGACTTCCATTTAGAGAATACTATCCTATGAAGGAACTGACTTGTATCAAAATGATCCAAGTTTCAGGTAAAACTATTCATAATATCTTCCTATCTTTTCCATTGATGAGCTCTGCATATCTGTAAATCAGATAAAGAACAACATTGATTTTAGCAGTTCACATACTGAAAACACCTACTGTTCACCACAATCATGTTCATGCAATCCAAGGAGAATGAACAGGGAGAAGTTATAATCTATTTTTCCCTAATACCCTACATAACTGGGTGGGAGGTACTCGCACATTTCACATATCAACAAACTACTTCTCCCATCATTCCTAAGTACTGACCATGCTGCATAATGATGACAGGAGTTCATATCCAAAGGTAATGTACCCTGCCAGAGAAGAATTGTTAAAAAATCCTGTACTTTCTCTTTAAGAAAAGGAAGTACAGAGCACAAGGGTGGGAAACTAAAGAGCAGAAACTTGGAAATGAGGCTGGAACTGTGTTCTGTGCTTTTATTCAACAAAATTATGTTACTATTTAAAGCAACTAAAGTCTTGTGCAATTCTTTGCAGGTTACTATATAATTATAAACACCAAATGAACCCCAGTATGTTTTGTCAATAACTTGCGTATAAAAATATGAAGTGTGACTGTGTGAGAGAGAGAGAGGGAGGGAGGGAGGGGGGAAGAGAGAGAGAATGTACAATGCCCAAATCAGTCCACTGGAGTATGAGGATCTCTTACTTGAAGTTTATCTACCATACCTATTTATAATCAATAACTTTGATTACATTTGTCTTTCAATTTCATTTTTGCCAGGATTGTGAAAATGCTACTCCCAGTAACAAGTCGTACTCGCATCAAGCGTAGTGGCATCAGCCCTCTACATTTGGCAGCTGAGCGCAACCATGATGATGTTATGGAAGAGCTGATTGATGCTGGCTTTGATGTAAATGCCACCCTTTCTTTTGAGCGTTCCCGACTCTATGAGGATAGGCGCACCAGTGTCCTTTATTTTTCAGTCTTCAACAACAATGTATATGCCACTGAGCTGCTGCTTGAGGCTGGCGCTGATCCCAATGTTGACCTTATCAATCCATTGCTCATCTCCATCCGCCATGGCTGTTTGAAGACAATGAAGCTGCTTCTTGATTACGGAGCTAACATTAATGCCTACGTTGCCTCTCACCCTACAACTTTTCCTGCTACTGTAATGTTTTCAATGAAGTATCTTTCCCTGCTGAAATTTTTGATGGACATGGGCTGTGATGCCAACTCTTGCTTTACGTGTTGTTATGGGTGTGGCCCACATCCTCCTATTGATATTAGGAGGGAAAGGTATAATGATCCTGCAGTGAATAATGATAACAAAATTGTACAGGTAAATTTATTTTTATTATCTCATCTTTTCTATGATATTTAGAGGAATACAATAGCTCAGAGATAAGCAACATAGTTTTTTTTTCTTAGAATAACTACAAGTTTAAATTCTGGTTTTTCCAGTTTAAACAACATCAATCCATCTTACTATCTAGCCCATAGAAATTCAGGGTATTTTGTCTGTGGCAATGTCATCCAACCTCCAGAAAACAAATTTCTTATTAGCTGCTGGATAGCTGAATTAATTGCAACATTAATATTAAGAGTTACTTTGTGTGAGATGGGCAATGACAGACAGACAGACAGACATATAGAGTGAGGCCAGCGGGAAGGATATCATTTGTGTAATGAAGGTTTGAGGTCTTCTGTATTCTGTGTTTCCAAACTTCACTTTATACACATCCTACTTCCTATAAACAAGTTTTGTTTAGCAGAGAAAATAGCAGTTGCTATCATTTCAGATACTATGGTCCAGAAGATTATGATAAAAAAAAAATTAGAGAGTTGCTCTCCATTTTCATTTGGCAGGTGGATTAACTTAGTATAGCCTCCATAATAAAAAATATCAGCTTAACTTAGTAAAATCTGTTTGTATTTCACATGAAGCAAAATCAATAAAAAAACCCCAGTCAATTATTGCTGCTAGGTACCCAGCATATTAATAACATTTTGTTAGTTTAGAAATAGGTATTTTTGTATTGATATGTAGTTGTTTTATGGTTTTTCATCTTAAAGTCTTGTTTCTTTTGTTTTTCTGTGAACTCTGGGGTGCCTCTAAGTCTTATGATACCTAATGTCTAATTTTGGTAGAAATTTGGGTACAGAAAGAATGAACATGTTTGTATGCTATATTTAATAAATAGGATGTGACTTTTACTGGTATTTTATTTGCCACTAGAGGGCATTTCAATTATTTTATGGAAAGTAACCAGTTTTTTCAACAACATATTCTTGCATTATTGTTCTCCTTTAAGCTAGTAATATTTGACACATCTACAAAATATTTATTTTCCCTTCAGTGCAAAATGGTTGGATGAAGTTTTTGTTAATATGGAAACAAAAATATCTTTCTCTGGGTGATGCTGGCATGTTGGAAAGCATATCATACTGGGATATAAACAGTCATACTGAACAAAAATTGATCCTTTATAGTCTTGCATTATATGCATACATAAAATATATAGCTTAAATAATGTACAATTCAGTAAAAATACTATTATTTTACAGTGAGTAGAAAAAGAACTGTAACCATCTGCAAGAGCCTAACAAGGACTACGTCTTAATTATGATCTATAGTGCTCCAGAACAAGATAGCAGAATTCTGGAATGGGACAACTCGTTGCACCAGCTTACCATGGGACACTTCGTCCTAGGACAGCTCGCCACAGGACAATTCCACATGTGATAACTCAGTGTGATAAATAGTAACTGCCACTGTTTCTTCAATATTTGTCCATTAATAAAAATAGAAATAACATAGAAGAAACAGGGGTGGATAACATTTATAAGTTATCCCATGTGGATTGTCCCATGGCAATATTTTTGGCCATGGTAAGTTGGCTATGGCAAGATGGCCATGGAAAATTGGCCTAGTCCCACAGAATTCTGTACTGAATAGCTTCCAGACTGCGGGCAGAATCTTATTTTTGAATGCCGAGTATAAACTTTTCTTTCCATATATAATAAACAATAGATGGATTTTTATGCAGAAAAGAATCCAAAATACTTCTTTCCAATCCAAAATGGTAACATTAAATATTCTGTTGTCTCCATTTCCTTTTGTGCATCTACCTTGCTGTCCCTATGTTGATTTATATACAAATCAGTAGATTTCATCTTTTCCTGCAGAATGGTCATCTATGTTGTAGCATTTCCTCATCTGAATTTTTTGAAAATCTCCCACCTTTCTGTGGCGATGAAAGAAATCAGTGATTAATGCTATGTTTTCCACAGTAATAATAAAGAAATGACCTTCAAGAACAATTAACAGGCTATAAATATGAATTCAGACTCATAAACCTAATAAAGATAAATGCTCCTTTGATTCACCTCAATTTAGTTACAAGTATATTTCATTCCAGTATTTTCTAAACAAAAGAAGGTATAATTATATTAAGGAATATAGTAGCCTGAATTTTTTTTATTTAGAATATCAATCCAAAAAACAAGTTTGAGGGTTCCCTGCAGCATCATAGCTGTTCCTAGCATTTCACTCTTCTAGACAGAGAGTTCTGATGTTCCTGGGATCTGTTGGAGCCACTCTCCCAGCTTAGGAGACACAGCCCTGAGTGGGCCAACAACCACTGGAATCACTTTGGCCTTTACTTTCCACATCTTCTCTAGTTCCTCCTTTAAGACCTTCTTCTAGAACAGGGGTCAACAACCTGCAGCTCTGGAGCCGAATGTGGGTCTTTCACCCCGCTGCTGTAGCTCCCTGTCACTCAAAATATGTGTCACAACTGCCAATGTGTGACACCCACCAACACGCAATTTATTGAGCTTTTCAACCCCTGGTAGGCCAACCATGGATAAATCCAAGAAAAGAAACATTTCAAAAGAAAACAGAACGTTTAATTCAACTACATATGCTGGTTTTGTGGCCGCTCAAGAAATAGTTAGGCACAGGAACGGTTTTGTGGCTCCTCGTGTTTTATTTTCTTTGGGAAACAGGTCCAAATGGCTTTTTGAACGTTTAAGGTTGCAGACCCCTGTTCTAGGAGATATGATATATAATTCATTGTAGCTACTAGCACATATATTGAGAAAATAAATTTTGTTTCTGTGAAATAATTGCAAATAATTATACTTGAAACTGTTCTGTACTGTTATGTCTTGTACTTTCTTATGCCTTTTGATCATTTACAGTGTTGATTATATATAATTTATTCTTCTCCACCCACCCCAGTTTTGTGAAATGGTTTCAACCCCAGAGATGAGTCGTTGGGCAGGCCCTATTATAGATGTTCTTTTGGATTATGTGGGCAACGTGCAGCTTTGTTCCCGGTTGAAGGAACACATTGACAGTTATGAAGATTGGTCCAACATTAAAGTAAAAGCAGGTTAGTTATGATGTGGGCTTGCACTTCTATTATTCAAAAATAATAGAATACACCAGTATTACTTTGTAATGTAATTGTTACTACTAAATGCAGTGGCACTCTTACATGTGAATAACAGCCAACTTATAAAAGTTACTATATAGGACAAAAATATTCAAGCCTCTAAGATATGTTGAATGTTAGCTCAATGATTCACAAGAATATCATTGTATAATATATAGTCTGATTGTCAGGAGATACCACCTAATGATTATTTGTTCAAATTATTTTATTAAAATATGGATATAAGTGTTTTGGAGGTCTTTAAGAAGAGATTGGATGACCATTTGTCTGAAATGGTACAGGGTCTCCTCTTGAGCAGGGGATTGGACTAGAAGATCTCCAAGGTTCTTTCCAACTCTGTTATTCTGTTAATCTGTTGTTCTGTTAAGATCTGAATATTATTTTACTAAGTTGAGATATGCATATATTTTAACCATTCATATTTAGTTATTTTATTTTAAAAGTCCTTAATTTTTAAAGTATGTTTGTGGTACAGTACCCTTGAAATATATACTCAAGTTTTTATGAAAAAAGATTAGCTCATAGAGAACTAGTTTAGGCCAAAAGTAGTATGAACATAACATGCTACTTGCTTGCTTGCTTGTTTACTTATATACTTGACAATATTTTTTTCATTTCCAGAGCCACCAAGGCCACTTGCACACCTTTGTCGAATCAAAATTCGAATTGTGATAGGAAAAAACCGTCTTTCACTTATTGAGACTTTACCTTTGCCAAGAAGATTAATTCACTATTTACAATATGATTATTCCCAGTGATCTGACAGTCAACCATTACATGGAGTGATAATCATATGTATTATAGAGTGAGCTGCCATGATGGAAACAGACTGATATGATGGAACAGAAAACTTGTTTTGATATGTAAGAAGAAAAAAATAAGAATTTCTGCAAGTTAAATCTCAGAACAAATGCAACAGCATTTAGAGTATGGGAAAGAGCTGAAAAAATGAGAATAAAGCACTCTGCAAATAGTGAAAGGGATATTATGCTATCTTACATTCTCAGTAGCTCAACATTTACTACAAAATGCAGCCAGAGTAAAATGTAGATTGTAATCTACCAATAAAACTCCAGGTGATCTGCACATCACCAAGAACTTCCAGTTCTCCCTGGTTTAACAATGGTGACAGAAAACCTTTTTCCTCCTTAATTAAACTGCTAAAATAAATGTTTAAAAGCTTGGAAGAAAATAGGAGGTTTTTATGATGTGAAAGAACATAAGCACAAACTCCAGTTCTACTACCAAAAAGAAATTCCTGATCTGGGCATATGTCCAGTAGTTCTAAATCTGCCTTCTTAAGCTGTTATTTTGTACTTGATTCTGGTTGACGGACCTCACAAGTGAAAAATAAATATGCATATTGTAAGTCTAAATTATTCATAACCAGATATAAGGAAAAGGTACCAAAGTTGTATCTCTCCATATACTGTAGGTAAATGCAATGAATTATGCAGATGATCACACTGTAATCATTCATAGTGACATCACTCAATTCTTTTTCGGTTGCAGCAATTATAAATATTGCTGCCAGTATAATATGCTGGATTTTGTGTCTGTTGACATAATTGATGATTGTGTTAATAGGCATTAGCAAATTTACTCATTCATATGGATAACAAATATATTTTGTCAATAGTCATGTAACAAAACCATCTTGATGCAATGCAAAGGTTAAAAGAAGTCCAATAATGGTTAAATCAGCATAACATTTCATTTCTGGGATTGTATTTTATTTTACTTCAGTTTTCTGAACTTACTAATGTTTGGCTGTTCTACTCTATGTCATCATAGTTTCATGTTTTCCCATCTAATTTAACATGTATTAGCCGTTTATTCTTATTTATAAAAAACAATTAATATTATTTTCTTGTTCCTGGTTAAGTAATTTTGCAAATAGTGGACTTCAAGAAATGAAAAATATTGAAGAATTTAATTTACCGGAAATAAGAACACAACATTTAACTCAGATGTATAGATCTGTATCATATTATATAGATATATGCACATACATTAGTTATGAGGATTAATGTGATTGAAACCCATGGTATTTAACATTATTTTAGCAGCATTGAAGGAGAGAGTAGATTCAAATCCTGTGTTGCTTCAGAAAGACTTCAGGAGAAAATTCTTGATCTGCTATTGATGAAAAACAATAATAGTGAGTTGCATCATTGCAAAGCCACTAGGTTAATTTCAGAATAAGTAATTTAATTTAACAGGGTTATGAACTGAAAATCTTATTGCTTAATTAGATTATGTATAACAACTTAGGCTTTCATTAGAATAGTCTTAATGGCCAATGATCTATACGTATACAGCACTATAGTTTTTAAATAAAACTTTGGTTTGGTGGCATTGCATACTTTTAGAGAAATAATTTAGTAGCAATAAGTTATTAGAAGAAAAAATTATCCTCATGGATGTTGTATTGTAGATAACTGACATCCTCTTAACACTTAATACTTCCATGAGAAAGTATTCATCTTTCTAATTCAGATCATCTTTATAGGTCTCTGAAGTATATATAAAAAGTGCTTCAATTCATATAATTCATGTTTGCTTTATAAGTGTGATAACAAAGAAGCTTAATGATACTGCATCTAAGTTAATTCAAAGAGATTTAAGCAGAGTTCATTATATGCATTTCAAGAGTACTTTGCAGAAATGTATGAAATAAACTGTAGGACACCTTGGAGATATATATAACTGGCTTAATATTCACAATATTGCAGTTCCATGAATAACTTTTTTTTAAAAAAAGTTTTTTTTAAAAAAATGTAAACTTTGAATTGTTTTAATATGACATAGTTGAGGATAGCACCAATTCAAAAAAAATATACATTTCTATATTTCCTATAAGATGAGAAATCTAATTGATTCACTCTTTTTAGGGAAAAGTTCATATATCTAGTATATTGGAGAAAAAGAAACATTAAAAAGGCTTCCTAGTTTTTCTCATTAGACATACACAGATAAATTGTCAATTTGAATTCCTCACTCACATAACCAGGATTAACTCCAATGGATGCCATAGAATGAGGAGGAAATTATCCATTAAATGTCCCTTTGAGAATTGCCCTTTCACTTCATTATTCCTTGCCATTTACAGAAAGATTTTCAAGAAATCTGCTTGGCTAGATTTACATTGATCTATTAGTTGAGTAATACCTTAATGGTTTAACATATGTAAAATAATAAGAGTACTCTACTCAGTTTTCTTTATACTAGCCTGCTCCAGGGAAATTACAAGTATAATGGTGGATATGTAGCTTTCTACTGCTCCAATGATTTTGTGATTTTTTTAAATTCACCAGTTTTATCAAATCTGTACAAATTCTGTTGTTTTATACAAGTACAAAATATTATTGTAAATCTTAAAGTTAAGAATATTTAGGACTTAAAAATAACCTTCAGTTCCATGCTTTACCTGATAGTGTTGAAGACAGAAAGAACCTGTTATTGTGCTCTATATTATATACAAGGAACATTTTAGGATTTTTGCAGACTGTCTTATTAACATTATCTGATTGATCTATTATTTTATAAATGTGTGCCTAAACAATATTGCAATGTATTTTTGAAATTTTTGTTATGTTAACAATAGTTTTTTTTTAACAACTGGAGATTAATATGGGAGGGATCAGTGAACAATATTTTAAAAGCACTGTGTTTTTAGCTGGTGTTGTTTGCATTAAATTTGAGTAAAATTAATTGTACTGCATTTTTACTTTTAAGACATTTCTGAAAGGAGTACACACACTGCTTATATGTTAAACAAAATATACGTAGGAGCATCTAGATAAATTTGGCCTGCAATATAATTTATCAGTGGAAACTGCATTTCCAGATACATTTTCCTCAATTAAATATTTATCTGATATTGTGTAAATGTTATGCATTCATAGAGTGCTACATGAGTTGTTTTCTCTAGTGATTTTATAAAACTTTGTACTCACTGATCCTTCTACTATTACTGTGAGTAGGAAAATTCCTAGAGTAAATAGGGATGTTGAAATAAAAAGAGGTTTATGCAGGGGTGAAATCCAGCAGTTTCTGACAGGTTTTAGAGAACCAGTAGTGGAAATTTTGTGCAGTTCGGAGAACCGGTAGTGGAAATTTTGAGTAGTTCAGAGAAATCAGCAAATACCACCTCTGGCTGGCCCCAGAATGGGGTGGGAATGGAGATTTTGCAATATTCTTCCCCCTGGAGTGGGGTGGGAATGGAGATTTTGCAGTATCCTTCCCCTGGAGTGGGGTAGGAATGGAGATTTTGCAGTATCCTTCCCCTGCCAGGCCCACAAAGCCACGCCCACAAAGCCACACCACACCCACAAAGCCACGCCCACAGAAACAATAGTAAAAAAATTTGGATTTCACTACTGGGTTTATGTGTATACTTTCTTCTGCTTGATGTACCAAATAATATTTCAGATGATGTAGTAAATTTAAACAGACATCAGATGCCAGAATCCCAATCAATGGCATAGTATGGAACATGTCTCCTGAGATATGTCTTCCATTTCCCACACCAAACACAGAACATGGCACTGAAATGTAAGCCTTCATAAATTCTGTTTTTACCAGCATATAGGCACACATCGAAAGCCTGATAGAAAGTGCTCTTTTCCCCCCAGTTAATTAAAATGCAATTGTCTAGTCCCATAGTGTTTTTTTCACTTATCACAAATGACCAAGAGAGGCTGTTTAAACCATACGCTTATTTGCATAAAAAGGGTACAAAGAAAAATTTAAGAGTTTAGTATCTTTACCATTGTTTTCATTTTAAATTTTTGAAGGCATATTATTTGATACATGTGCAGTCATATAGGGAGACCATTGAAGGTATAATTCTTTGCAAATAGGACAGTACAAATCTATGTAGGGGAGAATTTCTTGCAAACAGAACATCTAATGATGAAATTACTTGTTAAAACCACACAGTAGCTGTTCATATTTTATATAGTAAGTGCAGTATATGGAGTTCTTGTAAATTTCTTTATACTTTAGGTTTGGGCTCATGAAATACACATGCACACTACAGCACTCCTCACTTAGTGACTGCCTCATACAGTGACTGCGGTCACAACAGTGATACAAAAGTAATTTTGCGATCAATCCCCATGTTTATGAGCTTCCTAGGTCTATAAAACAAAGGAAGCTGAAGATATTAAGGACAGTCACAATTTCAATTAGCAATCTCTTTGCATACAGCTACATATCTAGTCCCTATTGTACTTGCTAAACAAGGATTAGCGGTGGCAACATAGTGGTTAGAATGCAGTACTGCGGGCTAATTCTGCTGAGTGCCAACTGTCAGCAATTCGGCAGTTCAATTCTCACCAGATCAAGGCCTTCCATCCTTCTGAGGTCAGTAAAATGAGGACCCAGATTGTTGGGGGCAGTATGCTGACTCTGTGAACTGCTTAGATAAGGGCTCCAAACCTTTTGGGCATTAGAAGGGGTGTGGTTTCATGTGCTGCCTGCTTCCTGTGAATGGGGCTTCACTTGTTTGTAGGGCCTAATTTCTGGCATGTCATGGATGGGTGCCAGTCCACAGACAAGGGGGGGGGGGTTTGGGGATCCCTGACTTAGACAGGGCTGTAAAACACTGTGAAGTAGTATATAAGCCTAAGGCCTATTGCTACTTGTATATGTTCTGATTTATATTTGGTTTGCCACAATCTCCAAAAGGTAATAAAGAGTAGTTATTCTTAAATAGTTCCTTGAAAGAATAAGAAAAATTTCTTACAGATAAATCTAAACTTTTCAATTGCAACATCATATGGCATTGTTCCAATGGAAAAACTCTGGAGTGTGGAGAATATACACAACAAACATTAAAGAAATTAATCCTGACATAATCAAGTTGCTAAAAAAGGGAAATTTGAAAGATATTATAATAATCAGAAACATTGAAAATTTATGCTGAAAAATAAATATGAAAAATAGGGATAGTGTATAAATGGTAGCCATTTTCCCTAAATGTTATTCCAATTCAATGAAATGAACAACTCAATGGGAAAATTAACAGAATACAGGTCATTATTAGACACCTATGACTCTTGTGCAATAGGGCTATTAAAATTACAAAAAAAAGTGCTAGATCAAACCATAGGAAATGTCCTTTTTATACTGAAGGGAAGACCACAAGACATTGTGCTAAAGCATATGAAAACTTAATATTCAAACACAGCTTTTCTTTAAACAAAGTTATATAGATTCCTTTAAAAATATCTTTTGAAAAGAACAAAACTTCATTTTTGTAAGATACCTGTATTTCATCTACTTCCAATATTTCCAAGTCTAATCCACTTTTGGTAAAGATCTGTTTCATATCATTGGATCTGCAGCTCAAACAAAGCTGTAACATATAGTTGGAAATTCATTTATTAGTAGCTTAGTTTATTGGTCTCTTGCTGGTTCATGCAAATGCTATTTTTAAAAGAAAGAAAATTATAATAGCAGCTGAATCAAAAGTGAAAAGTGAAGTGTAAAGTAGCTTTCATGATAGTATTTATTCTGCTGCTTCCCTACTTCTCAAAGGTTAATTGTATGGCAGCTTTATTGGTTCATCTAAAACTGCTTACTGTAACTGGTCTAAGAGTTCAGTCAGTACATTTCTAATACCTGCTACCTAGAACACTTTGATTTAGAAATTAAGGAAATGAACCTAAGTTTTTTTTTTTTACATACAAATCTTTTTCATACTGACAGGAGTAGCCTTGTCATAGAAAAAAAATCCCATATTGTAGTACCACTAAAATATATAAATAATGAAGTCATTATTTTCAGCCTATAAATGATTGCTTCGCATACATGGGATGACAGTAGTGCAAGGCTTCTTGCTTTTAAATGACCAAATTTCATAGAATCATTCAGCTAAAAACAACCAAGGACATTTTTGCTAACAAAGCTTCCTATCCAGAATTAACAACCGATTGGCTATAGATTAAAAACAATTGATGCATTTGCAGAAGAGTAAAACAATTCTCTTCTTTCTTCCTAAAAAGATAACACTTTTCCACCTAAACACATTTTAACAGTGGAGACTCAGAGGAAAAATTGTATGGGATTTATTTTTGTTTGTTGCAACAGTCCTGGTATTTACATGTCAGGGAAAAAAAACAGCATCCTTATTTACAGAAGTGTGTATTACATTTTCTTATATTTTTTTTGGCAGTGCAGACAAGACAAATCCCTGCCCCTTGAATAATTTCATTATTCAACAATTTGTTATTAATTATTTCTTGCTAACTCAGGCAGGGACAGTCTACCACCAAACTAAAGTGTGGTTTATTTTTAATATTATTAATTAGTCTGCCACTCTTTTTTTTATCCTGCCCTTCTTTCAAACAATTCAAAGGGTATATATTTTAAATTCCACACATGCATACTTTGCCTTCACAACATCTTTGCCAGGTAGATCAAGTTCAGAGATAATTGGCGGAAGGTCACCAAGAGAACATATTTTAGCAGGAGACCTGATACATCAACACTGGATTGATTTCAACACCCTTTCACACTTTCCTGGCTTTTTGTATTCCCTGATGAATCTCCAGAGCAGGGGGACCTGAGATTAAAGAGCAGATCAGCTGTTTTTTTCAAGTTCTGGAAGTAGCCTAAGGCACTGTTTCAAAATCAGCACTGTGAGCAACCTGATGATTGAGAAGTGAGGTCCTTGCAAGCTGAGGGGAGCCGCTGCAGCTAAAGATAACTGAAGACACTAAAGATGAGGGGCGGCGCGGCTGGCTTGGTGGGGATGGGCTTCCACACTACAGGCCGATACACTTTCTGCCCTGGCTGGCAGAAGGCCTCGCCCTCCGTCGGGGAAGGCGTATCTTTCCGCCACAAACCCAAAGACGAGAAAGGGGCCGCGGGAGGCAGGGCGGCAGGCAGCGGGGGCGGGTAGACGCCGGGGGAGGCCTGTGGCCCGTGGTACTGAAATGGACAGCAGCCCCAGGTCCTCAATCCCTTGAGGGCGGCCTCTGGCTCTGGCCTGCGCGGGGGGCTCTCGAGAATCGTGCCGGTGCCGCCGCCGCCGCCGTCGTCGTCGTCGTCGAGGCCTATTTTATTTTTCTTTCCCTCATAAGGCGGCAGGTCTTTGGAGGATGACGAGGAAGAAGAGGGCGACGAGCAAACTCCCATTGGAAAGATCACGCCACTGACAACCCCGGGAGAGCCCGGAGCAGGCCGGGGTTCTTCCCAAAAAGAAGCAGGGAGTTGTCTTTTCCTCATGGGTACTTGGTCTGGCCTGGCGCCTGCCTCCGAAATCCCTGCCTGCTGCTGCTGCTGCTGCTCCTCACCGCCGAGGCGGTCTGGGGCCTTGGAGGCCTTGTCGCCCTTGGCCGCCCCGGAGGCCGCGAGGCCTCGGCCTAGCGAACTCTCGGGGCTCAGGCCTCGTGTCCTCCCTTCAGGCTGCCTCCGCTCCCGAGCGGGAGGCAACTGCGGCTGCAGGTGGTGGTGGTGGTGGTGGTGGTGGCAGCGGGGCAAACGGGAATATTTCTGGGAAAAGCGCTTGAGCTGCTTCTGCAGGTATTTCCTGTGGTCTACGGAGCGGCGGCAGGGGGCCGACTTGTCCAGGGCGGCCTTGATGTCGCTCGAGGCCAAGTTGACGAAGTTGAGGAGGGTTTTCACCTCGCTGTCTGCCGAAGCCATCGCTCAGCCCGGCCGCGGATACGAAGAGGCGAGGAAGAAGGAGGGCCCGTCCATGAAAGGGTTGCCTCCCTCAGAGCCGGGGAGCACCTAACCCGAGGCGACGGTCGGTTCGCTTAGGCTAAATGGGATGAGGGGGAATGTTTATCCTTGGCAGGAACATCGGGCCGCTTTTGCCAGATGGGAGATGGGTAACGCAGGTAGGTAGCCACCCGCGTGCATTTCTCCCCAGATTGTGCTTTCACACCATGCCGGAGACTTCCAAAAAGGCCGCTCCGAGTGTTAATTGACCAAAATGCGCTGCGCCTTCCCCTGCTTCCTTGAATTTTTTCCCCCTCTGGTAACGAAAAAAAAGGAAAAATCACTGGAAAGATACAGATTAAAAATAGGGATGGTTGGACCTCTCGTGGAACTCAAGGATGAGGCAGAGTGAATGCCTGGTTAAAAACTTCGTCTAGAAGTATCTATTGTTAGGGATGCAAATGGATTTTTGAATGCTTTCAGTGATGTGTGGACTCCCACAATACTGAAGTGGCTAATTATATTTTTCATCTTATAAAAGTTACATTGTGTATTGTAAAGTCCTCAAAAAGTTTTTTTCATTGCTTACCCACTTGCATTCATTTTAAACATAGTATTAAAAAGCCCCCTCTACCTTTTGTCCTCTCATTGACATTCCACGTCTGCACAAATAGGGTAACAAAGACTAAAATGCATTTTTACTTTCCCACGTGACAATTCCTGAAGAAATAACTCACATTCCTTTTCACATATCTGTAATGATCATATTCATACTATACTCAGCTCTGCACAAAAACCCCCAGTTTTAACATTATTAATTACAGTTTCACATATTCCCCCAAAACTCTTTTAGCTTAATAATGCAATTGTATTAACTGTTATGTATTCAGTGGATCCAGATAAACATGTTTAGGATTTCAGTCTTTAAATGCCTGAATATTCTTTCTCTCTTACTGTTCTCTCCCCCACATAATATATATAGATATTCAAACAGTAAAATATGCTGGGCGCAAAGGCAGACCTGCAGAAGTGAGATAGACATTTGTTTCAAATAATTAATCCATTCAATATTGTTTCAAATGCTTTTCTCTCCTGCAGGATCATGAACTCCACAAAGACCTTGCAGTATTGTATACATATTTGTTTATAATTATTCTACAAATTTACAGCTTAATAATACAATTATATCATATGTACAATCATTACTATATACCTCAATATATTCTGTTTCCCTTATTCCAGTCTTATACTTGCTGTGACTGTGGCCCTACTAGTTAATCTTACTAGACAGGTAGCATTTAACCTTTGAGTAGATATCTATGCACCATTTTCATGGCCTTCCAAGTTAAATTATATCCTTCCCAGCAAGATTCTCTCTTAAACATTGAGTGTTACTGTAACTCTGTGGTAGAGAAGAAGCAGCTCACCAGCTAATCTTGTTACATAGGTTAGATACTACCAACCTTTAGAGAAGCAGCCGGACCCTGTGAGTGTTTTGCAGCACTTGAGTAAGCTGAATGAATATCAAGCCCTTCTAGTTAGGAGGCTTTCTCAGGCCAATCAGAAGCCACTTTGCCAAATACAAAGCATCCCAATCAGGCATTAGGCTCCCTGTTCTCACATTCTTTACCATCACAAATAATCACCATGGGGACAGCCACAGAAAGACAGCTAATAAATACGATCATTTCCCTGTGATTCCGACCATTCTTTCTGTTCCAACCCCATCCTCCCCCTTTTTAAACACAATCAAACATGATATGCTGAGGATGAGTAAAGAAAGCTTGTTGAGGCTCTTTTCTCTAAACTACTCCAAAGCTGTCTGAAGACTGGCAGTAACCATGCTTGAGTAACACTGGACAATGCTAGTTTGGAAGACCTGGCTAGGCTACTTTTTAAACTGTTCTTGATCAGGCCTTTTTCCCCACTTAAAGGGAGGGTGATGTCAGAAAAAGGTAAGAAAAGAACAAATCTCTAAAGAGATGTGCAGATATCCATGGAAAAGAAGCTTGAGCGCTCAAGAATCTTGTCTTTATGTTTGCCCCCTCAATTGAGCCACACAAAAGCTGAATTACCCATTCAAACTACCGGGACAAAAGGATGGAGTTGGATAGTACTCTTGCATCTGTAGTCAAACAGTTAGAGACTTAAATCGAGTCGTCATGATGGAGAAAGAGTTAGACAAAGCCCATAGAATTGCCATCAGCAAACATTTTCCTGTGTCATATTAGTGGGTCTCCATGACTCCCCCTGGCCTGGGGACAATAGCGCAAGTTTGCACACTCGACTACTGTCACCCTGCCAACGCTGGCAATGAGCAGAAACAGGACAATCCTTTAAGGGGAAAGCATGCCCACTGCAGGGAAGGTAAGAAGAGAGGGAAGAAAAGCATGTGAAATGCTAATTGAGCTGCTTCCTTTATTGATTCAGAGTTATGTGAGTCCTCATCCTCCTTGCAGAGTTGTCCTTAGGGGTGGCAATAACTTAATAGCATGCTAAAGCATTGAGTCCCACACTGTGGGTTATCCCTACAGAAGTCTTTAAGAATAGGAAAGGAGAGAGAGAGAGTTGCCCTGAGTGAATTTCAGAAATGCTAGACATTCAGGAATAAAGCCAACTAGCAGTGCAGTATATCCACAACCAATGCTGGAGCAGACACAAATCCAATGGTTGCCAATTTTAGCACAAACACAGCATAAATATAGTTAAATTCTAGTTCTTGAAAGGGTTTTCAGGCAATCACTTGTCAGTTCATGTTTCTATAGAAAAAAACCAAATTACTGAATATTGAAATGATAGAAAAACATTGGTACAACCGCAACAATAATAGCAGTAAGATCCGGTCCTTATTTGCTGATAAGTGAATATCATTGATATATGTGGGATTAATTTCTAAAGAATCAGACGCTGAATTGCAAGGTTAGATTTTGTAAATGACTAAGCAAATAAAGCAACTCTTAGGTAAGTATAATTTTTGATATTTAAAATCTTGTAATCCTATAGGTACAATTATTTCACTCATTTATATTTTCTTCCTTATAATATTGTCTTACTATAAAACAAGCTTGCAATTTCAATAGTCTAAAGTAAGTTAAGAATCAACACTCAAAATAATGTTGAAATAATTCAACAAATAATGTTGAAATGCCAGCAAATTGTGTGCTAACAGGCTGATCCAAGATTGGCACCAAAATACATTTTATTTCTCTGCTTATCAAGAGGACAACCTGAATAATTTCAAACAACTTCAGCTCTTATTTGAATGTTTTAAATTTTATGTCAGATTCCTTTGTGTAAAAACATATAACAAAATAATAAAAAAGTTACATAAAATTTTTACAAATGCTGCTTCAATCAGTTGTTTTATAAGAAAAAAATCCTTAAATTTATTTCTAGTCTCCTTTGCAGATAATTGAAATAGTATTAGTGATGATATAAAATTTAGTGATTACTGGGTATAAATTCTTTGCAGTAGAATCTCTGTAATAACAAAACTCTGCTTTCTATGAAATTCTCAGGAAAATTACACAAAAATAATGGATAATTTCTTTAGTGCTGATTAAAAGTTGTGTAAAAGCTATGTGACTGGAACATGTTTGCAATCAGGCAGCTGCCTACGTAGCAGCTGGTGGAATAAATTTTGGAAGTTATGGTAACTTGAGTGAATACAAATTGCACTAAACTGTGTTGGAAATAAGTTGCCACTAGATTCATTCATTGCATTGCAAGAACTTCTCTACTTCTTTCTGCAAATTAAGCCAGACATTGGTGGTTTTTGTTAATCTAAATGTGGTAGAAGAAGACTAATAGGTTTTAAAGGACTTTAATTAAGAAAAGATCCATTCTTCAAATCAAATTTTCTGCAATCTTTTCAGTATTTTTCCAACACCAATGACTGCCAGAGAGAAGATGTAGTTCAGTCAAACAGATGTTGATAATTGCAGACTTGCTTCAAAATAGTTTTTCTCAAATTTGCCTAGAAGCTCATCTAGCTGCTAAAAAAAATATAAGCAATAGATTGATTGTCCTCTCTCTCCCAGTGAGAACATCAATAGACATGTCTTGGTTACTCACTTTTCCCTTGGCAGGTGCAGGAAACCTTTTAATATGGAAGAGCCCCTTTTATTGTTTATATTGCAAACAAAAACAACAAGCCCTTTGGAAAAAGTGACTGAAATACATAACCATGTGTACATGTGGGTAGAAACAATAAATTACTAGGACCTTTGTTAATTTCTTTGAGGCTAGTTTAGTCTCAGATCTCTAGTTTTCCACTCTTAGATTGTATAAGCTTTCCTTCCTATATGTTAGTTAAATTTTGTTATATTAAGTTATTTACTATTTACAAATATAAGAAGCCTATAAAAATTAGTTTCTAGGTAGTATACATATAAAAGTAAATAATTATGCAATAGAAAATCTTGAAATATAGCAATGATTGAAATATACCCAGAACAAAGAAAATGGAAACATAAACATAGTAAAATAAATAACTAAAAAGGATATAGAAAATTTTGTTTGCTTAGTTGTTTATTTTTTTTTTACCTTTAATTTCTATATTATTTCAATCTGATCCTCGATGGTTTAAAAAAAATTGCTTGAAAAAAATACAAAATATTTATACAAATTCAGAAGCCATGGGAAAGCAGAAAACAACTTCACAGAGCATGGAAGACAAATACTAAGCCACCTAGAGTCAGCTGATTGAAGCATCACAGAAATACTCACGATCAATGAAATAAATATTTAAATCAGCCTTCCTTATTGCCTTTATAGCTTCCTTTGGAAAACATGCAACTTGGAAACCATGAAAGAGCATAGTGTCATAGTACTCAGTATTAGTACTCAATACATTAATACATAGTACTCAGCATTGCTGTGTGCAACATCTCTTAGCGATGCTTTTTTATTCTCATTATTTCAGAGTTTAATTTGCATTTTAAGATCTTGTTTCTCTATTTCTGAACTGAATTCATTTGGGTGTACTTGGCTTATACACAGTAATTCATATTTCCTAAGGGATCTTATAGAAATAAAAAATGCAAACTTGCAATATCTGAAGAGCAGAAATTGTCTTGAAAGAATAACTCAGTTACTAAATTTATGAATTTTTAAAAAACCAATAGTAATCAGGGCTATTAAAAAAACCCATCGATGCAATACCTTTATTAGACCAATTTAAGATTTACAGTAATTGCAAATGTTATGAATTTCCAAGTTATCTTAATTAGAAAGTTGATAACTGATTATCTCAATTTTAATATATATTAAGGGTCATGTACAATATGAGTGCATGAGAATTGAGGAATAAAGTAAATATCAATTAGGCAGAGACTTGTGATATTCCAAATATTGCTGAACTACAGCTCTTAGCATTGCTAGGAAACATGCCGTTGTGAGGATTGTCTTACAATTCTGACTTAAAGTCAACCCCAAATTCAACTCCTCCACAAATTTCAACTAAATAAAATAATTGGTAATTACATAAGGGGGAATACAAAGCAGTAAGAAAATATGCAAGGGTAATTCCTAGTGCTATTTTATGGTTGACAGTGAGGATGAGTTACACTTGGGCTGATAGAAGACATAGTACCAGGACATTAGAATGCATGTTTTTCTATTTATTTCTAATTCATGACTGTTCTGCTTTTACATTCAGTGGCAGCTTAGCTAGTCATTTCAAATGGGGGGGGGGGGGGATGCCATTAAAATTGGCCTTAGTAGCAAAAAAATTTCCCACATATTCTGCAATAAATAAAAGGGAGAACAACTCATTTAGTTAAATTGTCTTGCTGCCATTTAGCTACTACCCTAAACGGGTAATTACAAATGGTTTTTCTATATTAAGTTCTTGAGCGAGCATTAGGAGAAGATTAATGAAAACAAACTAAACATATTCTAATCCTAATGTGTTTTTTAAATCTAGGATTTAATTTACTTATAATTATATGGTCCTCTCCCAGCCTAGTCCATTAAAGTATGCCATCATGCTGCAGAAGACCCATTTTGGGTCTTTTTTCCCAACATTTCTTCCTTTAGAGTTCAGGTTCCCTTTAGCTGATTGATAATAAGGCACTGAAGTCAAGAGTGCTATATTCTGAATAAAGGAAACTCTTTCAAGGTCAGACTCAGGTTGAGCTGCACAGGGTCTTCCCAAAGAGGCCACTGGAACCCCTTTGTTCCTCTCTGCTTTGGCCATGTTCATCTCAATGTACATTTGAAAGAAACAATTAACAATAGGGCACTCCACTTGGAGTGTCTGGTGCACTTTGAAGCATCCACTGAGGAAAGCCATAAGAATGATACATCATTTTAACTGTGAGACTGTCAAAGTCATACAGCAGTTGAAAAAATGTCTCCACATGCCTTCCCAGCATGCAGACAGGGACCAGCTGTAGAGTCATTTCATATCTGACATGTCATTCCTCTAAAAACTGCCCCCTGGGCATTTTGGTATGCAAAGACTGGAAAATGTGAATATATATATATGTGTGTGTGTGTCTGTGTGTGTGTGTGTGTCTAGCTGATGAGAACTAAATAGCTTGAAATAGATCTATATTAGTCTCCCTTTATTTCTTTATCAGTGAAATATAAATTATATATGTGTGTGTGTGTGTGTGTGTGTGTGTGTGTATATATATATATATGTATATATATATATATGTGTGTATGTGTGTGTGTGTGTGTGTGTGTGTGTGTGTGTGTGTGTGTATATATATATATATATATATAAATAAATAAATAATTTTATTTTGGTAGGTCTTTATGTGTATCTTTCTTTATGCCAGGGATTTTCCTACATATATTAAGATGTTTCATGGCCTAATTTTCGGTGAAATCTCAATTCACCAGCTTTTAGGCCTTTTTAAATATTACAGCAGCTATATGCTATCTGTTTGAGTTTATGTGGGAGACTAGAATGGACCCATTTCTGCCTCGTTAGGCTTTGTCAACTAGCCACACCCACTTTTCTTAATTCTGCCCTGTAACAGTCAAATATTTATTATTTTATTTTCGTAGGTCTTTATGTGTATCTTTCTTTATGCCAGGGATTTTCCTACGTATATTAAGATGTTTCATGGCCTGATTTTCGGTGAAATCTCAATTCACCAGCTTTTAGGCCTTTTTAAATATTACAGCAGCTATATGCTATCTGTTTGAGTTTATGTGGGAGACTAGAATGGACCCATTTCTGCCTCGTTAGGCTTTGTCAACTAGCCACACCCACTTTTCTTAATTCTGCCCTGTAACAGTCAAATATTTATTATTTTATTTTCGTAGGTCTTTATGTGTATCTTTCTTTATGCCAGGGATTTTCCTACGTATATTAAGATGTTTCATGGCCTAATTTTCGGTGAAATCTCAATTCACCAGCTTTTAGGCCTTTTTAAATATTACAGCAGCTATATGCTATCTGTTTGAGTTTATGTGGGAGACTAGAATGGACCCATTTCTGCCTCGTTAGGCTTTGTCAACTAGCCACACCCACTTTTCTTAATTCTGCTCTGTAACAGTCAAATATTTATTATTTTATTTTCGTAGGTCTTTATGTGTATCTTTCTTTATGCCAGGGATTTTCCTACGTATATTAAGATGTTTCATGGCCTGATTTTCGGTGAAATCTCAATTCACCAGCTTTTAGGCCTTTTTAAATATTACAGCAGCTATATGCTATCTGTTTGAGTTTATGTGGGAGACTAGAATGGACCCATTTCTGCCTCGTTAGGCTTTGTCAACTAGCCACACCCACTTTTCAGCATATAGCATAAAGAAAGATATATATATATATATATATATTGAATGTGAATGTGATTTTGCTCAATTGTGGTTCCAGAAAAATTTTGGCGTAGTAAAAACCTGGCTTAAAGGAAAAACACACATTAAACCTACGAAAAGTAAGAAAATATATATATATATATATATATATGTAGGTCTTTGCTCCTGGAAGAACGAAGCCGAGAACACCAGCCTGAAGATGACGAATGAGACTTCGTCGAAACGTCGCCAAGATACTTCCAATTCTACGCGGGAGAAGACCCGAATAACCAAAGACCTACATACAAACACCCGCGAAAACCTCAGAAAACATATATATATATATATATTCATATATAATACACACACACACACATATATATATGTTATATATGAATATTATATATATATATGAAGGTCTTTGGTTATTCGGGTCTTCTCCCGCATAAAATTGGAAGTGTCTTGGGGGGGGGGGCGATAGTTCTGGTCTTTTTAAAACTGAACACTTTAACAACAGAATAATCAGAGAAGCCATCGAGATAGAAAAACCACCCACAAGCATGAACAAACGAGACGATACCTCCCGCCTACCAGCCATTTGGAAATCCGCCCTTATTGACAAATGAGTCCCTAACACGACGAATGACACCAGACCCACACTCACGAGAGCCACACAGGATGTCACCACCACACATCCACGCAGAAATCAGACTCAAACCCACACTGATAATGAGGCACAACCAAGGACCAGAAACCAGACTGCAGCTGCATCATTAGCCACTTTAAACCCCTCCAATCCATACATGAAGCAGACTGACACCCACCATGAAGAGCTCGCACAGCCACAAACACGAAACCAAACAACAACAATGAAACTCACCAGGTCAAATCCCCCTGCAACTCAGACTAAGACGAGCACAACCAAGCCTCCACCCAAACAGAACACACCCCCAGCCAATCAGAGCACAACCAACCCCCCATCCAATCAGAGCACAGCCTAGCTCCTAACCAATCAGAACACACCTCCACCCAATCAGAACACAGCCAAACTCCCACCCAATCAGCTCACACCCCCACTAGCAGTTAAAAGGAAGAAACAGCTGTGATCTCACATTGCTCCTGGAAGCACGAAGCCGAGAACACCAGCCTGAAGATGACGAATGAGACTTCATTGAAACGTTGCCAAGACACTTTCAATTTTACATATATATATATATATATATATTATTTATTTATTTATTTATTTATTTATTTAGATTTATATACCGCCCTTCTCCTTGTGGACTCAGGGCGGTGAACAGCCAGATAAAAAACAAGGTACACAAAAGTTAGAATTTTAAAAACAACAAATATAAATTTAGCCGATAATTAAAACAAATTAATTTAAAATGAATATCAAATTCTAAAAATTCTAAAAATTTAGCAGGGATCAGGCTAAGCTGGCAAGCTGAAAAAAATATGTTTTTAAGGCCTGACGAAAAGTCCGGAGGTCAGAGATCGTTCTCAATTTTGGAGGAAGATCGTTCCAGAGGATGGGAGCTACCACAGAGAAGGCTGTCCCCCTGGGGGTCGCCAGCCAGCATTTCTGGCTGACGGCACCCTGAGGAGGCCCTCTCTGTGGGAGCGAACCGGCGATGGGAGGCAATTGGTGGCAGGAGGCGGTCCCGTAAGTACTCTGGTCCTAAGCCATGGAGCGCTTTAAAGGTGATTACCAACACCTTGAAACGCACCCGGTAGTCCACCGGCAACCAATGCAGCTCTCGCAGGAGAGGTGTGACATGGGAGCGCCCTGTCGCTCCCATAATCCCCTGCACGGCTGCATTCTGCACCAGTTGGAGCCTCCGGGTGTACCCCAAGGGGAGCCCCATGTAGAGAGCATTACAATAGTCCAGGCGAGAAGTGACGAGAGCCTGAGTGACTGTGCATAGGGAGTCCCAATCTAGAAAGGGCCGCAACTGGCGTATCAGGCGAACCTGATAGAAAGCCCCCTTGGCCACAGCTGTCGTATGATCCTCTAAAGACAGTCGTGGGTCCAGGAGGATGCCCAAGTTGCGCACCCTTTCCATGGGGGCCAATGATTCGCCCCCAATAACCAGCGATGGCGTCAGCTGGCTATATTGGGACGCCGGCAGCCACAGCCACTTGGTCTTGGAGGGGTTGAGTTGAAGCCTGTTTCTCCCCATCCAGACCTGCACGGCTTCAAGGCACTGGGACATCACTTCCACGGCATGGGGTGGTCTGCGGTGGAGATGTACAGCTGAGTGTCATCAGCGTACTGATGGAACTCCACCCCAAAACCACGGATGATCTCGCCCAGCGGCTTTACATGAATGTTGAACAGGAGAGGTGAGAGGACTGACCCTTGTGGCACCCCACACACTAGGCGCCTCGAGGTCGACCGCTGCCCCCCTGTCAACACGGATTGCGACCGGTCGGAGAGGTAGGAGGAGAACCACCATAAAAGGGTGCTCCCCACCCCCAATCCCTCCAACCGGTGCAACATGCCGCTGAGAGATCTAACAAGACCAGGATAGAGGAGTACCCCCTACCCCGGGCCCTCCAGAGATCATCCACCAATGCGACCAATGCTGTTTCGGTGCTGTATCCAGACCTGAAGCCGGACTTGAGCGGGTTTAAATAGACAGCTTCATCCAGCTACTGGGGGAGCTGCCACGCTACCACACTCTCAACAACCTTCACAAGGAAACGAAGGTTGGAGACTGGATAATTAGCCAAAACAGCTGAATCCAGAGAAGGCTTCTTGAGGAGGGGCCTCACCACCACCTCCTTCAAGGCGGCCAGTAGGGCACCCTCACTCAAAGAAGCGTTAATAATCTCCTGGAGCCAGCCTCGTGTAACCTCCCAGGAAGCCAGCACCAACCAGGAGGGACACGGGTCCAATAAACATGTGATCGCGTTCAGTCTTCCCAGAATCTTGTCCATGTCCTCGGGAGCCACAGGATCGAACTCAGCCCAGATAACACTCTCAAGATCTGCCTCAGTCACCTCGTCTGAACTAACCCAGTCAGCAGCCACATCCTGAATCTGAGTTATTTTATCATCCAGATATTGAACAAAATCCTCAGCTCGTCCCTGGAAGGGATCCTCCCGCGCTCCCGAATGGAGGAGGGAGCGGGTCACCCTGAACAGGGCGGCTGGGCGATTATCTGATGCCGCGATAAGAGCAGTAAAATAATTAGACTTTGCCGCTTTTATCGCCACTATGTAAGTCTTAATATGAGCTTTTACTAGTGTCAAGTCAGATTCAGAACGACTGGCCCTCCAACCGCTCTCCAGGTGTCTTTTCCAGCACTTCATCTCCCTCAGCTCCTGGGAAAACCAAGGAGCTAAGTGAGTTTGGTGCTGGGTCAGAGGCTGCAAAGGCACGACGTGGTCCAGGGCCCCGCCGGCCGCCCTATCCCAGGCAGCCACCAGGTCCTCGGCCGAGTCATGTGTCAGTGTCTCAGGAAATGGCCCAAGCTCCGTCTGGAACCTATCAGGATCCATCAGGCGCCTCGGGCAGAACCACCTGGTCGGTTCCACCTCCCTGCGGTGAGGTGCAGCGGTCAGAAAGTCAAGTCGAAGGAGAGAGTGGTCAGTCCATGACAAGGGTTCAACACCTATATCTCCAATGTCAAGACCACTCAACCATTGACCAGAGACAAAAACTAGATCCAGGGTGTGTCCACCAATGTGAGTCAGGCCCTGAATTACTTGGGTCAGGTCCATGGCCGTCATGGAAGCCATGAACTCCCGAGCTATCTCAGATGTTTCACCGATAGATGGCAGATTGAAATCCCCTATGACCATAAGCCTGGGGGTACCAATTGCCACCTCGGCTACAACATTGAGGAGCTCCGGCAGGGTCATTGCCACGTGGCAGGGAGCCAGGTACGTGACCAACAGACCCATCTGCTCACCACGACCCCACCTCACAAAGATGGACTCACACCCGGCTATCTGAGGTACAGTGGCCTCCCTCGGATCAAGACCTTCCTTAATAATGACCGCTACTCCCCCACCCCTACCCTGAGCTCTCGGCTGATGGAATGCAAGGAAGCCTGGTGGGCACATCTCCACGAGGGGAACCCCACCCTCATGGCCCAACCAGGTCTCCGTAATACCAGCCAGGTCCGCACCCCCCTCTTGAAGGAGGTCACATATGAGGGGGGCTTTATTTACTACGGATCTAGCATTGCATAGCAACAGCCGGAGCCTCGGGTCCTGAGACTCTGAACAACCTGGGGAACGGGAATAGCTCAGGGGACCGGGGCATGCAATCGCTCAGAGACAGCGAGTGTGTGCCTCCACCACACGATATGATCCCCCGCTCTCGCCATATCTGCCCCTCCCACGCAGCATATTTATAACACAGCCCTCAACAGAGGGCTCTCTAAGAGCCCTCTTACCTCCAGAGTCTACACCCCCCATGGCACCATAAACTGCCGGACCTGCCCCTCTCCCCCGTGGGTTCTCCCCCAAACCCGCTCCCTCCCCTGCCCCGGAGCCCCTTAAAAATCTAATTTAAAAAGATATATATATATATTTATTACAGGACCAAACTCATTTAGCATTTTTAAAAGTGTGGCATTTTTCATTTCTTTCAATCATTCATTTACAACAAAGGAATAAGTTATGGACTTTAATGTTAATGAATAACTTAAAATAATTAAATTATCCATTACGTTTAGCAATCTGCAAGAAATAGATTCATATATTTATCTTATATTAAAAATCATAGTTTGGTGTGTACATATATGTGTGTGTCAGGGGTGGGTTCTACTTATCTTTACTCCGGTTTGCAATGGGAGTGCAACAGGAAGCATGCACAGATCATCCATGATGGCATCTGGGCAGGTGTGCAGAGCCTCCCACCACTTTTACTACCGGTTTGCAAGAACTGGACAGAACCGGGAGCAACCCACCGTGTGTGTGTGTGTGTGTGTGTGTGTGTGTATAATATGTATATTAATGCTGTATTAAAAATTTAAAAACCCTCAATATTAATTACCATTTAGAATATCAATATTTTCATCAGAAGTTAAATATAACATTAAAAAACTATTATAACTTATATCATAATATTGTTTAATCATAGTTTCAATCTAATCACTTAATAAAATCTGTTACTTTATTTACTTCCCACCTTTATTATTTTTACAAATAATTGGAGTGGGAGAGTGTGACTGGCTCAAAGCACGGAGCTAGTTTTTCATGCCTAAATTAGGACTAGAACTCAAAGTCTCCTGATTTCTTACCTGGTGCCTTAATCACTAGACCAAACTGGCTCAGCATATACTTATACATGTACATGGTAGACCAAGCAAATTTAACAAAAGCTAAAATATCTAAAAAGTAAAAAAGAAAGAAAGAAAGGAAAATTGGTTTCACGTCAGATACCATTGCGAACCGGTAGTAAAGGTAAATAGAACCCACCCCTGATTCAGTTCTGTCACACATCTCTTGCCATTTTGAGAGAGTCACATAGCTAATTTTTATAAAAAGCAAACTAAAGATTAGTTGTAGGTGATGCACTACATTTTTTTAAAAGCCAATAGAAAATCAAATTGGAAAGAATTATCTAGTAGCAGAAGGCACAAGAGCAAGATCTTGTCTTCAAATGATACATGTTCATTTTCCTCCATTTATGGAATCTGGCAAAGCCCGAGTCTGTTATTTTATTACAGCATTTAACCCTTCGTGAAAATTCTTTACTTAACCTCTTTTATTTGTATACTTTCCTCAAGGCTATTTACTTCTTTCCATTTTTTAAATTTCAAATTTAATTTTTTTTTGTTATAGTCAGAGACCATCCCTCAGCCAAGAAACAGAGATGAGCACTGAGCTCTAGAGTCAGACACAACTGGCAGGGAAACATTTTACCTTTAGCCAGAGACTAAGGAAAAATCTATTAAAGAATCTTTATTTTAAATTCCTGTTCTGCAAAAGTTGGAAAACTGACTTTTCTCCAAATATCCCTGATCAATCAGAAAATAAAGTACTTAATGTTCTTTTCCAGTTATTCTGAAATACTGTTGTTTAACAGTCATTTACTACTATTGTTGTTTTTCAGTTATTGCTATTTTTATTCAGACGAAAGTCATTCATACTTAAGTCCTGATTACTGCAATGGATTCTACATGTAGCTAACCTTGACACACAAACTTCAGCTGATTTTGAATGAGATGGCACAAGCAGTACGGATAATGCTTCAGTATGCCCATGTAACATTTCTGCTTTCTGGGCTACATTGGTTACATGGTCGCCTGTTTGCTTCCATGTTCAATTCAAGTTGCTGGTTATTACCTGTAAAGCTCTACATGGCTTAGGGCCAGATTGCTTGAGGTCTCTCTCTCATAATATCTGCCTGGCCAATTTGATCTTGCTGGATTGACATGCTTCAGGTTCCTTCAGTTAAACAATGTCAGAAGAAGGCACCTTTTCTGTAGTCTGGAACAGGTATCCCTGAGATCTGAATGATTCTAATTCTGCTGTTGTTTTGAAGAATCATGAAGATGAGGAAAGAGTGAGACATGTTTGCCATCTTTTATATTTATCTTTTGATTTTTAAAAATTGTTGTTTCCCAGAGTTGAGAGTTGGACGATATACAAATTTTAATAATAATAATAATAATAATAATAATAATAATAATAATAATAAATAAGAAGAAGAAGAAGAAGAAGAAGAAGAAGAAGAAGAAGAAGAAGAAGAAGAAGAAGAAGAAGAAGAAGTAGTAGTAGTAGTAGTAGTAGTAGTAGTAGTAGTAGTAGTAGTAGTATGGTTCGTTGACATTGCAATACCTGGTGATGCATGGATTGAAGATAAACAGCAAGAAAAAATCACCAGGAAAGTACCGGGAATTGCAAATTGAAGTTGAGCAACTCTGGAAAAAGAAATTGTGTGTTGTCCCGATTGTAATTAGAGCCCTTGGAGCAATACCCAAAGGGCTACCCCACTATTTAGAAATTCTAAATTTACCAGACTTGAACATTTTGACTTTACAAAAAACCACCTTACTCGGAACAGCTTACATCCTCTGGTGATACCTTAACAGTTCCTAGGTCCTTGGTTAGGACTCGAGCTGCTGAGCTATTAACCAGCCTCAAAGGCTGTGAATCTCACTAAAGATATATGATGGTGGTGATGATGATGATGATGATGATGTGTGGTAAAAGAAAGCAAAAACAGTACTTAGAGTAATAGGCACCTTGGGTTCAATTCCAAAACATCTGGAGCACCACTTGAACACTGTAGGCGTTGTCAAGATCACCATCAATCAATTGCAAAAGGCAGCTTTACTTTGAACAGTTTACATCCTGTGATGACACTTTTAATGTTAAACAATATCTGTTTATTCCAGGTCCTTGGGAAGGATTCAATAGGTGGACAAAAATGCCAAATCCGGTCTAAACATTTGGCTGGGTGGCAACCATAATAAATCATTTTAGTGTTATTTTCTAAATATATCAGTACTCACTTCGTGGCTCATTGGTGTCACCAGCAATCAAACTTTTGAGTCCAGGGTCATGTATGACCTGGAAATTTTAGATGAGCCTGAAGATCTCTTGCAAAGGTTGTAGCCAAATTGTAATATCATAAATGATTAAAAAGTGAATGTATTAAATATGTGAGAATGGAATGGAATGGAATGGAATGGAATGGAATGGAATGGAATGGAATGGAATGGAATGGAATGGAATGGAATAGAATAGAATAGAATAGAATAGAATAGAATAGAATAGAATAGAATAGAATAGAACTTAATTGTCACTTAAAATGTACACTAATCAGCATACATTAAAATAAAATTACATTGCATTCAGGTCTCAAAAGATAACCATTATGCATATACCTACATATATAGACATATATTACACAGAATCATCACAATCTAGTTCAAATCTATACTTATAGACGGCAGGGAAAAAATCCTACAAATTTACAAGATGGATGGCATAAGGTACAAAGCTGTTACAGAACCTAGTAGCCCCCCAGAGGGGAGCAACAGAAACAGACCATGAAGTGGGTGTGTGGGGTCTCTAACAATACTTTGAGCTCTAAGGACATAGTATTTATAAATAGTATCCTGAATAATGGGAAGCGAGCTTCCTATGATTTTCTCAGCTGTCCTTACCATTCTCTGTATGGAGAGGCACTGCTACCTGTTAAGGATATTGTTGTTGTGTAACAACTAGCAGAGCGAAGTGCACAGAGAAAACGTTTTTGAGAGCACTGAGATAGAGATACATACAAACTGGTGTTATCAAAAATGTTCTTTATAATGGGAAATAAAACAATCTCGTAGTCTTCTAAACAGTCCAAGTCTTTACCGGTTAACTCCAAACAAACTCTTACCAAACAAACAGTAGTTGGTTCACAAACCCCGGATGGTAGCAGATCCACCCACACATGCACGCAATGGCAGCTTATCATCATCTGAACCTTTTACAGTACCGTGCTTAAATACATTGTTAAACTATAGGTAATTATAGCATGACTCAGCATTACAGCATGATGCAGCATTAAAACTTAAAGTCACAGAATACATATATTGCCTGGACAACTGTTAGGCCCAGATCATATCCTAACATGCTCCCCTTTGGACAGGCCAATATATACAGTTTAAATACAATATATACAGTTTAGATACAATACATACAATTTAGATTCTTAATCCATATCTTTCACAACATGCTTTATGTTTGACAGCACCTTGGCAAACTACAGTTGCCTTATATCGATCTGGTGGATGCCTTTCATCCTCCCCTAAATCTTTTCATCCTCCCCTAAACCTACTTCCTGTTCCTCAACCTTAATAGAGGATTCTACAGTGTCTATATCCTCAGGACTCTCATCAGGAATATGATGTTCTATACTAACAGTATTATCATGTCTGAAATCTGCACGCCCTAGTTTATCCCATCCTTCGTGCTCTAGAAATTTAAGTGCCCAAGTCTCCGATGTAACAGATGAATACATTCATCATGTGGTTTAACATTCTCATAAACAGACTTAGACTTAGCCACCAATACTGGGTTCTCCCTTAAAATGAATAAATCATTTTCTAAACTTGCAGTAACAACCTTGCCATCTTTCTCTATAAGATACTTATCATTTTTAAATGTTACTGTAAACCCAAATTGTACCAAAGATTTAACAGATAATAAATTGAATTTTAAACCAGGAATATATAACATAGGCAATGGTTCATTACTAAATGACCAACGAGCAACACCCTCTCCAGCTACCTTAACCTTCCAGCCATTTGCTAGTTTAACATGTTGGTTACTCTTCTCCATTTTAACAAAACATTTTCTATTTCTAGTAATAGATTGAGAAGCACCACTATCAACAACCCAACAATTCTGGTTAACATCAGTAGTTGAACTAGATATAGCTAAATTACAACCCTTCTTGGGTCTATAATTGTCCCTAACAGGCATTTTCTTATTTTTACAATATTTAGCTATATGCCCTTTAGCCCCACAAGCAAAACAATGTTTTACAAAATAAGCAGTTGAGTACATTTTATCTTCTTTTGGTTGTTGCACTCTCAACTGATCCCTTTCTTGTCTTCTCTTGGATTCTTCCAACAACCTACCGGTTATGCCAGCCAATATCAGTTCATCTCTGGACAAAACCTCTAAGAAGAAACAAAGTTGTCATAACTATCGTCCAAAGAAGAAAGAATTATGTAAACTTCTTGTAGTTCAGAGAAAACAAGTTCCTTTTCATGCAGCTCCTGGAAAATTCTGGTCATGGATTCCAAATGAGCCATCATATCTCCCCCTTTAAGAAGATGTTGTCTAAATAATCTTCGTGTGAGATATATATGAGCACCCACAGAGTCACGAACATATAGTCTCTTCAACTTGGTCCAACACCTAGCAGCAGACGCTTCACCACGAATATGGACAAACTGCTGGTCACCCAGTGTCAGTCCAATAATACAAAGAGCTCGTTCATTGTCTCTGTTAAACTTGGCTACTTTCTTGGCATCTTCCTCATCAGCAGGATCCCATGCTGTTACATCCGGTGGATTATTAACTATGTCCCACAGTCCTTCTCTACGCAAAAGTAGACTACATTTTGTAGACCAGGATACATAGTTTGTTCCGTCCAGCCGGGTTATCATGGAAAAATTTGCTGCTTGTTCTAGTGCCATCTTCACGTAGATTGTTTATAACAAACACAGTTTGTACTACTCACAAACTCAAACAAGCTCTCAGTTTAACTCTGAAAAAATCCTAGTTAGTTCTGGTTGGCTGGCTCTGGGCCCATAACCAATGTTAAGGATATTGTTGTTGTGTAACAACTAGCAGAGCGAAGTGCACAGAGAAAACGTTTTTGAGAGCACTGAGATAGAGATACATACAAACTGGTGTTATCAAAAATGTTCTTTATAATGGGAAATAAACAATCTCGTAGTCTTCTAAACAGTCCAAGTCTTTACCGGTTAACTCCAAACAAACTCTTACCAAACAAACAGTAGTTGGTTCACAAACCCCGGATGGTAGCAGATCCACCCACACATGCACGCAATGGCAGCTTATCATTCACAAACCCCGGATGGTAGCAGATCCACCCACACATGCACGCAATGGCAGCTTATCATCATCTGAACCTTTTACAGTACCGTGCTTAAATACATTGTTAAACTATAGGTAATTATAGCATGACTCAGCATTACAGCATGATGCAGCATTAAAACTTAAAGTCACAGAATACATATATTGCCTGGACAACTGTTAGGCCCAGATCATATCCTAACACTACCACTAAACCAAACAGTGATACAGTTTGTTAAAACACTCTCAATTGGCAAGGACAGAAGGAGAAAGATGCTCTCCTCATCTGACACAGGAAGTGCAAACAGTGGTTTGCATGCTTCACTAAAGATAATGTATGAGGGGACCAAGTCAGATTGTTAGTTAACTGCATCCCCACATACTTAATGCTATTGACCACCTCTACAGCTGCAACCTTGATACAAAGTGGAGTATGCCAGCTCTTTTTAAAATCAACAATGATCTCGTTTGTTTTATTAACATTCAAAACCAAGTTATTTTTATTTTTAATTTATAACAATTATAAATTTAAACCACTTAAAACTGTGTTTTGACCTTATTTCAGTAGCCAGTATGATAAACATCCCATTGTTTTTAACTGAATGGTTATCAATTTTGACAGAATTTGGAATCATTGATTTGGGGGATTGGTAGGGATCTTGGAGATCATCTAAGCCAGGAGTGTCAAACTGGTAGCCTGTGGGCCAGATGCGTCTCATACAGGCTATGCCCACCCTAGCTCCATGAATGGGAAAACCATGAAATGCCACATGACGGCAATGTGATGAGGTGAGTTTGACACCCGTGATCTAAGCCAATTATCTGCAAGAATACATTATATATAAAACTAAAAATGTAAGAGTTGGAAGGAATTATCTCTACTTCCAGGCTGTTTGTCTCACTACTAACAAAGCCACAAATCTCCTTTATTGCCTGTTGCTTCCTGCCTTACAGGCTTCCTTTTCTCTAATGGCATCTGTTTTGATGTAGTCTGCATTGGCTGTTATTGGTATAACCTGCAGTAGTAAAACCCATTCTTTAACTATTCATTTTTGCTTCTGAATTCCCCCACTACTTAGGATTTTTTACTTTCTCTATTATATAACCTCTTTCTCTCTTAATCTCTCACACAGAGACACAGAGATGAACATACACACATGAACATACACAGTTTACATTATAACTTCGAGTATGTAATCTGCATTCAAATCCTATGTTTTCCTACCAATATGATACCATGTTTCCCCAAGAATTCTGGAAATAGTAATTTCGTGTGGATTCTTTTATTTTCTCTAGTCTTACAGTTTTCAAAGAGCTCCATTCTATGGAACAGAATGCCATTAAACCTAGTTCTGGAGCTGGGATTGATATGCCAGAAAAGCAGCATGTAAAATATAAGAAAACAAATATAACATCTCCAGCCACCAGGAGGAGCTTTCTCCTTTATTTTTGTTTTTTCAGCACCATCTTGTAAGGATATAGAAAATATTTGAAGATTCCAAAATTATGCTTAATTCTAAATCCAAGATCTATGGGTAATAAAGAAACCTAATTTACATTCACTTCAAATTCAAAGGAACAATGAATGGACTCTTTTGGAAAGAGGTGGGGTATACTTTTCTTAAAATTAGTTTGTCCTTAAATAAAGATATCTTAAGTACAATATAGATGTATTACCCTGTAATTAAAAGGATGCCCATAAATACTTTTCATTGTGTCTCATTTTATAAATATTTACTTGTCTCAAATTGCATCTTACTCATATGGAAAACAGAATGAAAATAATATCTGCTCTATTGATCAGTAAACTCAATCAATAATGAAATAAAGAAAAACAACAATTTTATGAAAAATAGAGATGGGATGGTAAAAAAAAAAAAATTTCTCCCTTTTTCCCCCTGCAAACTTGCTCAAACCCACGGTACAGAAGATCATTACCCACTTGACTAATCCTACATAATCTGATTTATCTCACAGGGCCACCAACGCAAAAAGCAAAGTAGGATTCTACACAAGCATTTTGTTTAGTCAGATTACCAGAGGTATTTGTCAATATTTATTATGTTTAGGTTGGGCATGTACTCTGAATCCTAGTATTACAAGACATGCACCTTCTAGATAAGTGAACTGGAGGCAGACAATAGTATATTAGCTTACAAGGTGATAACTAGAGATCCAAATTCATACAGAGAAGTATGAGTATGCTTGGAGAAGGACTCAGATTTTGTTGCACTTGTGACACCTGTGTAAATTTATCAGTATCATTTTTTACTATTAGCAGAGAATGCTGCATGACATGAATATGATTAAAATTAAGAATCTAGTTTACATGTTAATAAAAAAGTGCAATATGAAAGCTTCACTTTACAATGTTCATAATGGGTCATGGGCTGATCTGGTAAAATCATGGCAAATAGAAGATGGTACACTGGATCTAAAATGAACAACTGGTAAAAAGCATACATTAATGAAGGAAATCAAAGAAAATAGATATGGTGTGTGTTTGTGAAAGAATAAAAAGGAAGCATATAGTTGAATGAAAGTAGTCTGATTTTATTTATTTATTTATTTATTTAATATAATTTGTATGCTGCCCTATCTCCGTAGGACTCAGGGCGGCTCACAACAAATAAAAACAAACCCAATAAAACATAAAATACATAAATATGCATACGTAAAATACATAAATGTATAAATATATAATTTAAACATATATCAAAACCCATTAAAATAATCAAAAACCTCCGGTCCAGGCTGCGCGATGTGAACAGCCATGTTTTTAATTTGCTGCGGAAGGTGCGAAGGTCAGGAGCCAACCGAAGACCCAGGGGGAGTTGATTCCAAAGAGTGGGTGCACCCACAGAGAAACCTCTACCCCTGGGGGCCGCCAGCTGACATCATCTGGCCGACGGCACCCAGAGAAGACCCTCCCTGTGAGAACACACCAGGCGATGGGAAGCCATTGCTGGCTGCAGATGACAAGTATCCTGGGCGTAAGCCATGTAGGGCTTTATAGGTCATCACCAGCACCTTGAATCTTACCCAGAGGGCAACTGGTAACCAATGCAAGTCGCACAGGAGAGGTGTAACATGGGAGTATCAGGACCCTCCCATCACAACCTGCGCGGCCGCATTCTGCACCAGCTGAAGCCTCTGAGTAGTCCTCAGGGGCAGCCCCAGGTAGAGAGCATTACAGTAGTCAAGACGGGAGGTGACTAGCGCATGAGTAACTGTGCGTAGAGCATCTCGGTCCAAATAGGGGTGCAACTGATGCACCCGACAAATCTGGGCATACGCCCCCATAGTCACGGTTGGAGTAGAATTGATTTATGGAGTAGAATCGATGAGTGCAGGTATAGAAACTAAGGTATATATTTAATCATGAATTTAAAGGTTAAACTGTGTGTCATAAAATATAAATTGAGCTTATATAGCTTATTGTGGATGAATATAAAATTAGAAATTCTGCGGTCGGTGATAGTTATGTTCCAATGAGTAAAAATAATGAAAAATTTGGGCTTTAAAGTGTGCAATATTCAGAATGAATAGGATCTGGGGATGGGAAATATTCTGTTGGGTAACATGAATGGATGGATGAAAATAAGATGAGACTATAGAAAAGTGCATGAAGATGTAAGAAGGAATGACAATAGTGTACCTGCTTGGAAAAAAACTTTCAAATAGCAATTAATTGGATTAAATGTAAGATTACTTATTTATTTAAATGTATTTTTTAAAGGTTTCTTTATTTAGATAGTATAATCCAGATTTGGCTTTAGTTCTCCCAAATCTTAAATCTCACTGAGTTAATTCTGTAAATGTTGCTTCTCTATCAAATTGCTACACAAACACTCCCCCCCTCCATAATGTATACAGTGTGATTTAATGAGTTTACTTTATACAGTAAATTTAATAATTTTTTAGAAAGCAAAAATTTGATTAGCTAGCAAATAACATCTTTTTAAATGTTTACTATTGCAAAACGGCACTCCAAAAGCAGTTTTTAAAATCTTTCATCTTCAGACAATTAAACTCTGTGTAATTCTTCAGAAATCAAAAGATTCAGTATCCAAGTACTTACATGCTGAGGAAAAGATGATTAATTGCTTTGTTAAAAATTGGATTTAAGATCTGTTGATGTTGGCAGTTGATTGAAATAGTTGAAATATATCTCAGATTGTTACTGATTGCTCTATGCAATCTTCCTTTTGAATCTGAGGTCACACAACAGGGAGCTAGATTCAAGATGATTCACTCCCAGGATAAAAGTTTCCTCTACCGTATGAGGACTATCAGACACAAACACATACAGAAATGTTGGATTTCAAATGCAATCCAGTCACAGAATTCCCTCTACTTCATTCAGTTTTCCAAACAAATACAGCATGTATGTACAATGGACAACTAAAATAATAGAAATTTTAAGAAATGTTGTAGTTAAGCAGCTATACACATTAACTTTGTCTATAGTTTTTCAGACTCCTAATGAGTACATAAATTAAGGTGCAAACTAGTTTTAAATGTGTCCCAAACCCTTAATTCTTAATTTGGTGGAGTTATGAAAGTGAAATGGTTGTCGATGAGAATAATTCATTTTTCCTTCTATTTAATCATGTCCAGTTCCTAATCAATACAATAAAAATAATTATACTAAATAATTATACTAAAAAAAACTTGGGAAGGAGGACAGAAGATTGTGCATAAGAAGAACTGTTCATCTCTTCTCCCATGGACATTTTCTTAGCAGTTACTTAGCAATGACACTGGCCCTAAATGTGCTTATTTTTTTAAATTGCAGCTTTACATACACCAATAACTCACAGGCTATCAAGGATCTTTCTGCATCAGTGTAAGCTCCAAAGCTTTAAAAACCACCTCTTTCTGAAATTGGATCTTTACAAACAGGGATGTTGAAAATATTCTTGTGGTATGACAATCTTTTCTTAAATGTGGAGGAAGATGAACAAAAGACTGTAAATAGATACTGACAATATCTAATTTAGGTGTTTAATGTATTTTAAAATTGTGTTCACCTCTTAAATCAAGTGTATAAGAGCTCTCACATCCTGTTGTGCCTTTCCACTGATTAAAAGTGTCAAAATGGAAAAGGCTGAAATAATTCCTCTATTGCCACCTCCTGGCCATGGAGGATAGAATCATGGTGATTAGTTGGTTCTGCAAAGAAGCTGAAAAAACAGTGGACCACCTGGTTAGCTGCTACAAGATCACACAGACTGACTACAAGCAAGAGCATGACAAAGTAGCAACAATGGCGACACCCAGGGGGAGAGCTTTCTCTGTGGCAGCACCAGCCCTCTGGAACGATTTGCCCCCAGAGATCCGTACGATACCTGATCTCCGGGCTTTTTGCCGTGCCCTAAAAACTTTTTTATTTTATCAAGCTGGGCTGGCGTAACCCCCCCCCCCTTTTTAAGTCTAAAGTTTTATGGGTTTTAAATTTTAATTGTCTATTGGTTTTTTAAATTTGTTGGGCCAAAATTATTTAATTCTTTTATTAATATTTTAAATTTTGTATTGGAGTGCTTTTATTCTTGGCTGTACACTGCCCTGAGTCCATTAGGAGAAGGGTGGTATATAAATTTAAATAAATAAATAAATAAATAAATAAATAAATGGTGCATTGAAGAGCTGCAAGAAATATCCTTTGCCTGCAAGCAAGAACTGGTGGGACTATAAAATAGGGAAAGTCATAGAAAATGAAGAAACTAAATTGCTCTGGGATTTTAGAATTCAAACAGATAAGCACTGGCCACATAACACTCCAGACTTAACAATTGTCGATGAGAAAGACAAAAGAAGTCTGGCTAGTGGACATGACAGAACCTGGAGACAGCAGAATAGAAGAGAAAGAACTAGAGAAAATAATAAAATACAAAGATCTGCAAACAGAAATAGAACGACTCTGGCAAAAGCAAGCAAAGGTATTACCAATAGTAATAGTCAGCTGGAGCACCATTTGAGCACCATTGGCATTGACAGTTCATCATTAGTCAATTGCAAAAGGCAGCTTTACTTAAAACAGTTTACATCCTGCCATGACACCTATAACACCATCAAACATTTATATCTGCCTATGCTTGGAAAGGACTTGATACACAGACAAAAATACCAAATCCAGTCTAAACATCTAGCTGACTGTGTGATGAACAATAATACTATTTCAGAGTTTACAAGACAGTTGAAAAAATGCTATTCTGATTATCAGACTAAAATTAGTTTACTAATTTCAGCTTATTTTATTTATTTATTTATTTATTTATTTATTTATTTATTTTTAAAATTTTTATACGGCCCTTCTCCCGAGAGACTCAGGGCGGTGCACAGCCACAGTAAAACGACATATATCATCAAATTTAAAAACAGTTTAAAACATATTAAATAATTTGGCCCTATATTAAAACTCATAGCCTAAAACACCCCTTAAAATTCATAATTAAGCCAGCCCAGCCTGTTGAAACAGTAAGATCTTAAGGGCACTGCGAAAGGTCGAGGATCATACGTATCTCTGGGGGCAATTCATTCCAGAGGGCAGGAGCCCCCACAGAGAAGGCTCTCCTCCTGGGGGTCGCCAGTCGACATAGTTTGACTGACAGCACCCTGAGGAGTCCCTCTCTGTGGGAGCTTACTGGCCGGTGGGAGGCCATCAGTGGCAGAAGGCGATCTCGTAAATATCCAGGCCCTAAACCATGGAGTGCTTTAAAGATGGTAACCAGTACCTTGAATCACACCCGGAAGACCACCGGGAGCCAGTGCAGCTCACGCAGGAGAAGTGTTACATGGGTGCACTGTGTTGCCCCCATAATCACCCGCACGGCCGCATTCTGGACCAGTTGGAGCCTCCAAGTGCTCTTCAAGGGGAGCCCCATGTAGAGAGCATTACAGCAGTCCAGGCGGGAAGTGATGAGGGCATGGGTGACCGTGCGCAAGGCATCCCAGTCCAGAAAGGGACACAACTGGTAAATCAGGCGAACCTGATAAAGAGCCTTTCTGGCCACAGCCTTCATGTGATCTTCTAAAGACAGCCGTGCATCCAGGAGGACACTCAAGTTGAGAGTGCTCTCTGAGGGGGCCAGGATCTCACCCCCAATAGTGAGTGATGGGATCAGCTGGCTATGTTGGGACGCCGGAAACCACAGCCACTCTGTCTTGGAGGGGTTGAGTCTGAACTTGTTTCTCCCCATCCAGTAATCATATTGTGTCATTTACATGAAGAAATAAAACATGATTTTGCTGCACATATTTATGTTAAATATAGTGAACTCTGTCCTTTTAGCAACTTTCATTGATTTCCATTTTATTTTAGCACAGTCTGTCTGCTGCAAAAGGGAACATTGGTTTAGATTAGCAAGATTCCATTCAAATCTTTAAAGTCATATCTATTTATACCAGTTTATAGTTTATGCCTGCTAAATATAGTAACTGAGTATGATTTGTCTGTGTGATTATCCTGTTTGGTGCACTTGTGAAGCTTGCTCATTTCATAAAACTTTTAAGGGTTCAGCTGAAGGAATATGGACAAGTAATATCATTCAGTCCTGAGCCTATTCAACACAAAACTTACCTAGCTATGATATCTTTCATCTTACAGAAAACTGCCATACAGATTCATTATCATTGTCCATGCAGCTTGACATTATTTATTCTCCCAGTGACAAACAGATTGGATCTTGCAACCTTATCCTGGGACACTTATATTTGTCTTGATTCATAAATTAAGGCTGCACAAAATATAGAAACCCAACCATACCCTGAACTATAAAAAATGGAATAAATCATCCAGCAAAACTGGGGTGAGAAACCTCCAGCCATTGTATTGCATGTCACAATGGAATCACTGTATGTGAGTTGGGCAACTATATCGAATTGTTTAATAAATAAATGAAAACATATGTCCTTGGCCTAATTATAATAGTTATCAATTCACTCTTATAGGCAGAATCATGTATTGTTGGATAGGGTGGGCAAAAGAGAGAGGGAGAGGGGGAGAGAATCAAAAAATGGAAAGAGAGTGTGAGTATCAGAGAAAGCTAAGCAGGCAGGCTTTATTCATTTCTATAACCAGCATGTTACAAAGCTTCCTGGCACACTGGGTCCCCAAAAGGAAGACAATTTAAAAACATATCCACCTGAAAAAAAACCTGCAAAGCCTGTTAGCATGAGTTAAGCATTAATATACTGTTAAACATGAAAGTGTCATTTATACACACGCGGATGCAGACAACCAAGCACTATTTTTGAAGTAGTAAGCAACACTGTACATCTTCCAAAAAGCACATTGTTGTTTTAATGCTTCAAGAATGATGCTTCACTTGCGCCACATGTGAAACATGTACTTTATGTACCTTGCAAAGATCTAATAATTTCCAAGTTCTATATGAAGAAGGCATGCTGTCCTAGAATATAAAATGAAAAGTATTGTTTTCTAATAAGAAACCCTGCATAAGTAATTGTAGCAGATTCTCTAAAGATTTCTATAAGCCTCCTCTTTGTGTGTTATTACAGATAAAGATTGATGAATCAGCCACCTCCATGGCTTTATAAATGTTATATTGCAGTTCTTGTAATTCCCAGTTAGCACAAACACAATCTAGGGGCTCCAAGCAGTGATTGCTAAATTACGTTTATTGTTTATGTAATCTCAGCCTGGACATTTCTCTAAGGTCCCTTTCAATTTCTGTTCATTGTTTCCCATACAGCAGCATATAGCATTACAATATTTTACAGTTTGTGGAATCATTTATAAGGAGTAAAAGTAGGAACCTCCACTCATTTGTTTATGCTATTAATGGAATTAGCTGAATGGAAGATGGGCCCAAACAAAATCTATTTGCTAAGGGGGAGAAACAAGCTAGAAGCAAAGAGAGGACATGAATGAATATATCTTGCTAATGGTTGGCTAATTAATATAAATTATGTTAAGCTTCTCTATTAAATGAGCAGACTTGGAGTATTAGTTACATTTCATTTCTTAAAAACAAATCCATTTTTCAGTTAGATCTTAATCTGCAGAGCCTTTGCTATCCTAAATAGAAGTAATGAGGGAAGAGACAATGGCCAATTAGTACTAGCTCAATCTGCTGTACATGCGCTAATTGTTGATGGGCAACTTCAGCAGCAACTTAGAAATGAAAAAATGCACTTTACAGAAAATAATGTGATTATTCTAAACTTAGAACAAACTATTTTTGATCTAAATAACACATGGAGAATTCAGAAATGAGCCTCCAAATGTAGGGATAAAAGGGGAAAAGGCCATACTTACTAGTCCTGGCCTTGACAGCATCCTAATACTGCATACCATGTCTTGCATCCACAAAATGTAAATACAATACAGACATTCCTCACAATCTGGACTTTTGACTGTCAGGTGCTGTCATCGTGTGACATATGATGTAGGGATCAGGAAGAATGCCCTCCTTGGTTTCCATTCATTTATTTATCCATGAAAGAGAACTTTTGAAAAAAGTTATAATTTTTGCTCAGTTCTTCCTGGCTAGGTCATCAATCAGAGAACTGGCTGAAATCTGTAGTTAAAGAATGTGATAGAATCCTAATTAAAATGGACAATTCAAGTTCACATTGCATCTTCAAAAGTTTTAAAAAAACCTACTAAGTGAAAACTAGTATATCAAGAAGGTTACATAGAGTTTACTTCTCAGTCTGCTAACTTTTTACTTGAAGGGACTTTTTAAGGAAACATTCAGAGATATGGTATCTCACCCTTGGTTCCAAATAGCATCTTTCCAAATATTCAGCCTACTTCAATAGAATAAGTGAATATGTAGGGTTAAAATATGTATTTTACGATTGAACTGTGGAATCCTTGGTGCTCTCTGAGCTTGTTTGTTTGCTTACGGATGTTTCAGTACCCAATCGGATTATACCAACAGAACCAACCTCATCTAGCCTATCCGCCCTACTTACTATCCTAACTCATTTTGCAGCGTCCAGATCGTGATGCATTGGCAAGTTTATTCATGATGTTGAATCGATTTTATTTTCTAATTAAGGCTTTTGCAGATTCCTTGAGCTTTATAATTAGGGCCTATATGGAGGAACAGGGGGAAGCAGGGAGTTCATGCATCATATCAAAAGTGGTTGCCTGGTTTTTTTTTGTTTTTTTTTTAATTGGACAATAAATTGTTCTAAGGCTGTTCATCCATTTCTGGTAGCATTGCTATGGTCACAAAGACTAATTGAATACAGTTGTGCTGAGTAAGTAAGAGTCAGGCAAGAGTAAGCTGCTGTGAGGCACTTTTGACTTTGACAACACATACATTTGCAGATTTAATACAAATGAAGAAACTTAAGAGACTCAGAGAAAAAAAATACTTTGTGCCATTAAGGGTTGTCAAGTCTTTAATGTGCAAATAGGAATATCCTAGACCCATGATGGCGAATCTATTGGGCATGTGCCACAAGTGGCACGCGGAGCCATATCTGTGGGCACGCAAGCATTGCCCTAGCTCAGCTCCAGTGCGCATGCATGGGCTGACGAGCTGATTTTCGGGCCCTCCGGACTCACTGGAAGTCGGGAAACAGGCCATTTCCGACATCCAGAGGGCCTCCGGGGTTGGGAAAGGCCATTTTCGACCTCCCCAGGTTCCAAGAAAGCCTCTAGAGCCTAGGGAGGGTGAAAAATGGGCCTAACGGGCCCACCATGCTATCACATGCCAAAAGCGGAGGGAGCACCGGGGGGGGGTATTGCATGCGCATGCCCGGGAGAGGTGGGGCACATTGAATTATGGGTGTGGGTATGCATGACCTCCCCTGTGCTCCTCCCACTTTTGGCACGCGACGGCAAAAAGATTAGCCATCACTGTCCTAGACATTCTTTAAAGTTTTGGAATGACATATTGAAACTAGATAATTGTAAGCATCTGACTCTTGAGTTTAAATTTAAAATTTCCTTACATCCCCCCCAAATATTTATTATTATATTACCAAAAATAAAAACCAATAAAGGTAGAAAGAGAAGTATTATTCCAATAATTACAAACATGGTATTGAGAGAACCACAGCTTTTGCAGATGGACTCAGTTAACGTTCTGACATCTCCTGCTAGCAATTCCCTATAAGCAGAGAAAATAGCAAATGGATGGTAGGTGAAAAATACCACTCTCCATGTTCAATCATGTCTACTCAGACTTAAGTCAAATCCACTCAAAGATTCTCTCTGTCTCCCATTATTTAATAATGGATACTATAACATTATAAGAGATTCTATCTAGTCTAGTGTTCTCCAAAGTAGCCCAAGGGGATTATTTGTTTATTTGTTTATTTATTTATCCAACCAATATGGCCATCCATCTCAACAAGTCACTTTGAGGTGGGGGTGGGGGTGAACAGAATTAAGATTTTAAAAAAATATTCTAACATTGCGAAAGTTAACAGCTGAGAAAAAATAACCCAAACTTACTAGGTGAGATGGGTAGAAACAACTGAGGAATTACAGTTCCTTAAGTAACTCTATCTTACTAAGAATGGTTAGTAGTAGTGGCCACAATTTGTGGCAGTTTGCTAGACATTTTCCTATACCTTCTCTTTTCTCCTTCCACTCTGGACAACTGCAATGGTTTAGGATAGAGATGAATGTTTGCATACAAGCTTCCATGTACAAACTGACATTTTGTTTTGTTTTGTTGCTACTTCTTGTCAGTACAAGAGAAGTGCTTATCAATCAAAATTGGAAGTTTCAAAAGTGCTGCTTCCAGAACGTACCTGTCCAAAGGTTTATAGGCCACCAAGACTTCTTTCCAGAGATCTGTCAGGAAAAGGAAAACCAAACTATTCAAACTTAAATCCCAGATTCAAAGAGGCACTGGAGCCCAGATGGGTGGCCTAGCCACTTGTGCTCTACCACAGATCACAATATTCTACAGAAAGGCCCCAACTATAACACAGACAATGCTAATCAACTAGAATTCTTTGCAGCCTTAGAAAGAGCATTTGACACCATAGGACTTCCCATAGAAATCCAAGAAAGCATAAGACAAACAATAATATCACAGAACCAGCTCAAAACAGAGGACAGAGCAGACCACAAAAACCTAAAGAAGGACCAAAGTATCATCATCCTACCAGCAGGCAAAAGCCAAACCATGGCTACATGGCATGGCAAACAGGCCACAATATATACAAATAGCCAAATTATTGGAAGACAAAGAAACTTACATCCTAGTGAACACAAATCCAATACAGAAAACAGACAATCAGATCAAGAGAACTCTCAGCAACCTCACCAAGAAAGGTCAAATCAGAAGAACACTGGTGGATGAAAAGCAGTGGACCCATCCTCCCATGCTTCTGTGGACAACCCAAAACACACAAACCACACATATCTCCCTATCCAATTGTATTGTTACCAGGGTCCCCTACTTACAACATTGCTATAAAAAAAAACCTGACAAAAAAGCTTGAAGACCTCACAGAGTGAAGCAAATACTCTATCAACTTCCCACTACCGTACGTCCAAAAAATCAAAGACCTGACAATACTGTAGATGAAAATGAAATCATGGTCTCATTTGATGCCACAGCAGTCTTTACATTGATAGGCCCAGAATTAATAAAAGAATCAATGACAGTAGTACTACACAGAACACACAGCCTAACAATATACACCAAGGTTGAAATATCCAGCAAATCAAAGGAATACTACTTTCACGACTCATAGCAGAGACCATAATGTAACATTTAGAATCTATAGCACTTCCATGCATACAACCCAAAGTATGGATCTGCTACAAACAGTAGATGACACCTTTATCATTATAAAAAGGACTAACTAGAAAAGATACACAAAACTATCAGTAACATTTTCAAAGGAATAAAATTTACAAGGGAAGAAGAAAACAACAACATGCTACCTTTTCCTGGATAACTTCATCAGGAGAGGCAATGATGGCAAATTAGAAATACGAATCTATTGTAAAACAACCTACACCAACCAAGTGGTCCTCTATCAAAGCAACGGCCCAACCTCCCACAAGAGAAACAGTGTAAGAACACTATTTAGATGAGCACAAACACACTGCATCAACCCCAAACATCAGAAAAAGGAAACATGCATGCATACTCATGCAACTTTATCAAAAACTTCCTGACCACTCAATCCAATATAGCACAACCAAGACAAGTATTGAAAAGGATAAGAGTTCCATACACAAAAACATCTCAGAAATCATCAACAGACTATTACAACCACATGGCATCACCATAACACAGAGACCAACTAAAGTCCTCCAAAATATCCTAAGTAAATTAAAAGATCCAGCAGCCCCAGGAAAAAAAATCCTACAACATACAGTGTAAGTATTATAATAGTCATCATGAAGGACAAACAGGCAGACAACTAGCAGAGCACATCCATCCATGAATAGCAACTAGCAGTCAGAAGACATGATGAAAACTCCTTAATTTAAGAACACATGGACAGACTTAACCATAGCTTCAGTTGGGAAGCTGTAAGCATCCTAGGCCAAGCCAGGTCCAAAAATGCTAGAGAATTACTGGAATCCTGGCACATTGATAAATCAGCCATCAGCAGGTACATAGAGATAAATGGCATCTACATATCATTAAAAAAAAACCAATCAAAAAGCCAAGAGGAATAAAAAGGCCAAAAAGGAAACAAAAAGACCAAAACACCTTTTCACCAGCAATCAAACCCTCAGATGAGCAGAGATGTCACTCCCTACTAGTATTACCCTACTGGTATCTAGTTTGGTAATGAAACGTCTGCAAGAAAACAACTAAGTTTAGAAGGCACCAAGGACTCCACAATATAAATTAAAATCACATGAACTTTTACAGTTGAATAGAAAACAACAACCTAAAAATAAATTAAAAAGCAGGATAAAAATGTAACAACAATAATCACAGTAATGCCTTCTTTTAATCTTTTCTTCAATAGCCTGAATATATGCAGCTATTTCAACTATAAAGATGGTGGGATATCCATGCTTAAATTGTACAGATGTGCAAATGCTGTTAAATATTAAATGAGCCTTTTACATGAGTCTCAAGGGACAGTAGAAAATTGTTCTTATGCTTTCTTCCAATCCAGTTCCTACCCCAACTGCTATTACTCATCCTATACAGAAAACATCTTCGGAATAGAGGCAATTCCTATCAGGAATATTATACAAAAACTTAACTATTTGGATGCTGCAATTCATAATGGAGACCTTGGTCACACTATTTACTAATTTTGCAGTCATCTGCTACAAGCATATTGAACAGATGTAGGACTGAAGCCTGACTCTTGTAGTACACAGTTTGTAACTGGTCTCCGTTCAGTGCCCGATTAATAATCACACTGAGATCTATCCCTGAGCCAGCTTCCTATCCACTGAACCACCCAGTGGTTAAGCCCTAGCTTATACAACTTTTTATGAACTTTTTATGAGGAACTTTATCAAATGCTTTACTAAAATCCAGAAAGGCTATGTCCACAGCACCACCTTCATTCAAAACATTTGTGACATATTCAAAAAAGTCAGTCAGATTAGTTTGATATGATCTACCCTCAATAAAGCCATGGGTCCATCAAGCTGTGCACTTTCAAATGTTTGTTACTGTTATTTTTTTCAGGAGTGATTCCATTAATATCACTACTACAAAAGTTAAGCTCACTGGTCTATAGTTTCCAGCTTTTTTCCCAGCCCCATTCCTGTGGATGGGTACAATATTAGCTGTTTGCCAGTCCCAGAGAACTTCATCTGTTAGAAGAGACTGGTTAAACAGATCAGTTAATGGTCCAGCAAGCACACCTAGAATTTCCCTCAGAACTCTGAGGTGGTCCCTATTTTTCTACTTGCATTTTTGAATGTGCTTTCAAACTGCTATGTTGGCAGAAGCTGGGACAAGTAACGGGAGCTCACCCCATTACGCAGTACTAGGGATGCCGTCGGGCAGGGAAAAGTAATTAATTTTCAAAACAAGATGCTGACTTCTTTGTATCCTTTCTATTTTAAAAAAAACCTATTGGAATAAAACCACCACTCAATGTCTTTGCATGTATTTATACTTGTCATGTAAATCTCTGCAAGGCTTTAAATATGTTGACCCATCTTAATTACTGTACAGTATAGAATTCTGAGAATACCAGTAAAGAGGGAAGATGCCCTCTATCAAAACTGCCTTTTTCCCCCCAAGATGAGATATAGCTTTCATTAGCATATTATTTATATTACATGTTTTTATAAAGTCTATGTGAAGGAAGGACCTGGCCTATGGATTTATTTACCTATTGTATATTTTCTAGATATATCTGTTGTTTGCTGGTTCTTATAATATGAAATGTGATATGTCTCAAATGAAACTCCACATGCTACTTGTTTCTAACATCTATATATGGTAATTCTATTAATACCTATTTTTTTAGTATTGAAACTAACATTCAATTTTTCCCATTCATAATGTTAATATTTTATCTGGCACTTCTATTGAAAGACTTTGAAATAAAACTTAGAATTTTGAAACAGCCATCATTTTAAGTGCTACAATTCAATTCAGAATACTTAAATATTTCTTATTCCAGATTTTTGCTTCTTTTTATTTTTTTTCTCCATGTTGGAATAAAATTGTTATTAAAATTGGTGATATTTGAAAGCCTTGCTTTTTACCACTATATTTAAAATATCAGCTATCCCCATTTGCATTTTATGAGAGGTTTAAAAGAAAAGCAGTTGTGACTTTTGAAAATGTACTTTTTATCTCTATACTTCTGCAGATTCTAACAATTCCATTCTAATGCATATGTAAATTGCTTCATCAGATTTCTTATTGAGTCAAGCTTTTTTCAAGGGGCCTTCACCTGTCATGCCCCCTGATAGGGCATTTTCCACTTTCACCACTTGTTCTCCCTTGGAGTAGGTTGCTGTCCAGCCATCCTTTACTCATCCTCTGCCATTTTGGGAATTGTCTTTAGACATTTTTTATTATTTATCATGCCGATCAGTTAGTTATGAATTAGCTAACCATAAATTAGTGCAAAAATCAGAAAACTAAATTGGCTCAGCACACCATCTTCTCCAGTGGCTGACCATGTCCTTCGTTAGCTGTGGCTTTCTAAGCACTGAGGGAGGACTCTTTCCGAGGCCCAAGTAGAAATAGGCTCAGCTAACTTTCTAATCCCCATGATTGGAAGAATAGACAAATTTTAAGGGCCTTCCAAAAGATCAGCAAGGTAAGGGCTAATATGATGATTATAATGACAAAGTTATCCATTTAATCATATCCGACTCTTGGCGGTTCTATGGGTCATGTCTCTCCCCATTTTCTGATCTTGCACTACTTCTTTGAGTTTTTCTATGCTCTGGCTGGTGTCAGTTTTAGGACCAATCTAATCTTGGGGAACTGTTGTTCCAAACAATAGATGCAGTAACAGAAATGAAGATCCCGTTGAGCTGTTGAATTTTAAAAAAGCTTAAAATGTTTGGAGAGATTCACAAAATAATGGTATCTATCGTTTTATCAATTTAGCTCCTGCATGATGTATTCTCCAGATCTAATTTTCAAAAGATACCTTTGCCATGCTTTTATATTTTTACACTGAAAATAACCGACTACTATACTATATAAGTCCATCACATTTCACAATATTATCATATTTCCTTGTAGCAATAGTAAACCAATCCACATTAATTATGATATTTTAGATATATGATTGGGGAAATCAAATTATTCTCCTCCTTGGCCTGGCCTGGATGACTGAGAATCTCTACAGAAATTTAGCTATATAATTTGGGATGTACACTCTTTGAATGATGTAGGAGTAGGAAAGGATTTCCAGAGGAAAAATTGCAGACTACAGAAACCAAGAGCACTACTAAGGTGACCTGGAGGACACAGATACCCTCAAGTGCTTCAGTGACTCTCTAAAAGGATGCAAATTACCAGCTGTTGCAAGGAATATAAATCCTTCCATTCCTCCCTATCCTGTCAGAGCTGAAGAAGCCTCTTGGATGAGAAGCAAAACGTCTTCAAAAGAAAAAACAAGAATGTCCAGTTGTCTCCTGAAAAAGCACCTTTGGGACAACCATGATCTGGATGACTGAGAATCTCCACAGACCTCCGTGCGGTAGGAATTTAATCTTCTCTTTCAACTTGCCACCAAATGCCATGTCAATAGGCTATTGCTTTGTGGAAACAGTGAAAAGAAAAATATAGAGGTATTAACCACTCTGAGTATGAGAATCATTTACACTTTCTCACTGGCCTTGGACAATCAACTACTTTGTATTAATACATTCTTATGGACAGTAAGGATTTGTATTTCAGAAGTGATATACCCTTACCTTCTTCCGGGGGGCGGGGAGGGGGGAAACCAAGTCTTTCAGTCTTTGGTTTCTAACCTGGTGCCTTAACACTACACTAAAATGGCACTTGTGGATTATATATCTGTAAAATACAAAATACATGCCTTATTGCTTGATTAAGGGTCATGGCAAGCCTTGCAGTCAATCATAGCTGTGGCTCTTAACTAAATCAGAACAGAGCACTTGAAATGATTCATTTGGAAAGGGTTAAATTGACTTGGGCAGAATGGACTAATTTTGAATCACAGCTTGGATTTTCTGATGAGCTAGGATTGGAAGAGGTATGAGGTCTGTTAAAAGTAGGATGACCCATACTGGTGACAGGTTAAGTAGGATGTTGTGTCCAAAATCTTTGGAATCGTAATATATCCTTACGAATTACACTTAAAAAAATAATGTCTTATTATTTAATAATGTGAAATAATTTAAAGCATTGTTTAACAATAAAAATGTATAGTGTTAATGCAAGTTTAATGGATAACTAAAATTGGGTATTATACTTTGAAAAGGTGGAAATAATATTAGAGCATATGAGATTGGATGTCTCTGAGAACTTTTTATTCATGCATAAAAATAAAAATAACAAATTGTATATGTACAAGTCTAATGAAAATCAAATCCAAGTTACAAGAAGTTTTTCACTGATTACATGTGCCTGGTCAAAACTCACAATAACCGAGACAAGGCTCAAAGGACTGTGTTTTAGCATCTTATTTGACTTGTGAAGCATATTTCTGCACCAATATTTGATTAAGTGAAGAATATAAATTAGTGTTTTTATAGTTTAATTTTATTCATATCATTTTCTATGAGATTTGTAGTGAACTATAAGCTTCTTTTGTCATCTGAAGTAAAAAATAAGATATTTCAGGAAGATGAGTGAGACAAGGAAAATGGAGCAATGGCTTTAAATTTTAACAAAAGATAGCTAGAGGTCCTGACAGGTCACTAAACCCCAATGAATCCACTTACTTACTTTGATGCGCATGAGTCATAGGTCCATATAAGATTGATGTATCTGAGTTATGCTTGCTTTATCTTTGTGAAGTCAGCCTTTGGGAGAATTACATTATTTAAGTCTTCTATAAATAACCAACACTAAATTCCTTTTGTTGGGTAAGAAGTCAATAATGTTTTTGTCAAGCAGAATTTTCAATTTAGCTTTAATAACCAGCAATATAAAGGGACAACATTGGACTAAATTTAAATCTGGGTTTTTGTTTTTAGTTCTGCGATCCTGAAATAACCACAAGAATTTGATTCAAAAACCTCTAAAGCCAAAACTTTATGCAAAGGAAGAAGGGATGGAAAGCAAGCCTGTGTTATAAATACAGCAATATTGAAGAAGCGACATTTATGAAATATTTATTAATACAGCATTGGTTATTTATCTTATTTATTTATCTAATGTTTTATTATGACTAGCAGCTCTGGGTTGCAACAATCTTCATGACTACTAGATACCACCAAAGAATCAGTTACTTTCTCCCCACCCCCCAGCCATCTTAAGATATTTGCAGCCTGGATTTAATTTTATAGCCCTAACTTAATTTTTTGCCTGCCTAAGGAGCAGTGAAAACTCAAGTTTATCCAAGAGGAAGTATCTCTCAATTAAATATTTTGTCTTTCAAAGGCTTCTTACATTATTACTGCCAGATGAGTACTCTAGACACATCCTAATTAGCTTTAACATAAACAAGTGTCATATAAAGCAGTACTACTAGCTGAAAGCACATTTGTTTCCCTATCCCTTAATTTCTCTACTAGCGTTTTTCTGCATTAAGAAATGGTTGTAGTGGTTATTGCTTCTGCATAAAGGAATATTTTCAAAAGTGGAAAAGTTTGGCTAAGGAAAAGCAGGATTCGCCACTGTAAAGCCCCATCTAACAATAGTATTTGCCTCCTTAGGGATGCAAAGAGGGGGGAAATCCAGAGTTTCAAAAGGATTAAGGTTCTCACATATAGTATAACCAAAGTAACTTTGATACTTTAAAAACTGGTTTGATGTTTTATAATGGGTTTGATGCCATTCATCTTTAATACTGTCTAATAATTTGCATACTTTTTTTCAACATAGGGAGTCTGACAGTGAATGATAACCAATTACCAACCTATTCAATAATCCTATACAGATGGGAATGTTCTTTTTCCCAGTATTTGAGTTGAACAGCCTCTTGAAACCCAAGAGCTATATAATATTTTTGGGGGGCTAAGAACTACAAAGTAAATGATGTGCCCTCTCAAAAATATATAAGACCCCTTACAGCTTTTGGAAGTGTCAGCAGGAGTGGTCAAAAAAGTCTATAAGGCAACTGCAATCACACAGTCAAAACCCCACTTCTTTCTAATAAGAAGTATGCATGTATTACATGTAAAAGGGCAGGGATTTGATTGCATGGTCATAGCCACCATCCTGATTTTTTGGGTTTCCCTCTATGGGCACCTCTATCCAGAAATCAGTCAGATATTACTGAATAATTGTTGTCATGAAGTTTATTAGCATGAAACGTACAAATTTCAAAAGTGTAAAATATCACATACCCTCATGTAATTTTTTTAGCAGCTGAAATCTCAACATTCCTATATCACATGAATTTTGTGCTCACTTTCATATGTTCATACAAGGATAGCAACATATTACAAGAATCTTGTCATTTTCCTTTGGATTTTTGTAAACGCTGAAATAGCAATAGCACTTAGACTGATATACCGCTTTGTAGTGCTTTAAAGTCTTCTCTAAGTGGTTTACAGAGTCAGCAGATTGCCCCCGATTTGAGTCCTTATTTTATCGATTTAGGAAGGATGGAAGGCTGAGTCAACCTTGAACCAGTCAGGATCGAACAGCTGGCAGTTGGCAGAATTAGGGTGCAATACTGCATTCTAACCATTGTGCCACCATAGTTCTTGTAACTTGTAAAATCTTCCAAGGTTTTGCAAATTGTGTAAAATGTAAGATATTTCATTTGAAAAAAAAATTGGGGAAGGTAGAGGTTCCTATGCCCCTGAGAAATTTAACATGATCTTATGTGGTATCTGAAAAGACTGTCAGTTTCAGCCTATTGTCTCAAGTAAGCAAAGTTTTCATTGCAATTTCTATGCATGAATTCTATATTTGCCTCCTAGAACATCAAAACTGAAGGACAAACAAATATGTCATAGATATAAATAAAGCAGTTGGACACATTCAACTGTAGCCACAAATTAATGAAACCATTTTTGCTTATTAATGGCAAATGTTTGATACACAAATGCAGAGAAATATTTCTCCATTTTCTCAGTTGCTTCAGAGGGACTGATATTAGCAAGCTTGACAAATTGTCATCACAAGAAGTTTAGTTATGGTAAAAGGTTTACATTTTTAATTGAGGTCACTGAGAAGAAATATTACATGATTATTATTAAGAGCTACACTAAAAAAGCACCTACCGAAATTTTAAACTTGATTGTTTGCAATTATTTTCATGTAATGGTACTTTCCAAGTACAAAATACTTACCTTCAGAAACCTATAAAATGTGTAGGAAATCCTGACATAAATGCCAACACGACATAAAGTGTTGCAGTTCTAAGGTAGAGATCTTTTGCTATTAACTTCAATTTACAAGTATTTTACACTCAATTTTAAACATGCAGCTTAAAAATGATGAATTTGGGGATAGATGGGTACTATCTGAATGTGTGTTGACATCAAGGAATAACTGTCATTCACAATCGTGTTTTTTTTAATGCTCTTTTTAAATAAAATAGGTAATAAACTTTATGAAGTCTATTTTTGGTATCTCTGCAATTTATTTGTGAAAAGAAAACCCTAAATGCAATCTTCCCAGACCTGTAATCCCTCTGATTTATTAGGATTACAACTCCTATAATGCTAAATCAGGTATTATGCTGTCTGGGAATTAGGACTGTAGTTGCAGAAGCCATATGTCAGGAAATGATATAATGAGATCACAGACAACAGTTTTAAAAGATTTACAATCCTCCTAGGAAGCGGTGGTGGGTTGTTCCTGGTTCTGTCCGGTTCTTTAGAACCGGTAGTAAAGGCAGCGGGAGGTTCTGCCCACCCACCCGGATGTCATAAATAAAAATCTGAGCATGCACAGAAGCTTCTATGCATGCTCAGAAGTGCGTTATGAACAAATAGTAAAGGTAAATAGAACCCACCCCTGCCTAGGAAGACATGATAATTTTCTTTAAGTTGAGCTATTGACTTCATAGAATCATCCATGTAGGGTTTTTTTTAGCAAGAGTGCAGAAAAGGGCAGGAAGTTTTTCCCATTTCTCAATCTAGCCTAAGACCATGGAATTTCCTGGTAGCCTTCCATCCAAATATTTTCCATGCATATAACCTGTTGAGCTTTTCAAAATCATCCAAGGCTAGTTAGGTCCTTCCTCCTAGCTAAACATTTGCAATAGATATGTACTGAGGAAAATGCCATTTTAATTAAAATGTGTGAACCTATCTCAGTGATTTGAGGACAAACACATTCTGTTAAATAAACTCTTATTTTCCTAAAAAAATTTTGGTTCTTTGGACATTAATTTGAGATTATGCTTCAATTAATGATATGATTAACTGCTGACTTTTATAATCCTCCTGCTCCATAAACCACATGGGAAGCCTTTTAAATCTTTTCATCTTGTTATAGGATGAGTTAAGGGCCAGACGTTAAAGAGTGCATACTGAAAAAAAGTGTCATATTATTGTATGGTTGTAAGCACAAGATATTCAGAGATATTCCAAGATTTATCGAGCTGCAAAGGGATAGAAAATGCTTGAATCTATTGTAGTCCTAGGGAATACGGTACAGTCTTAACCAGGAACATCTTCATGATACCCATAAAAGTGAATGATCTTTGCAGATTGATGGAATATTTTCAATGAATTACAAATCAAGCTGTAATGCTAACATCATTCAATACTAAAAAAAGAAAGGCAAAATAGGGCAAGTCTGGAGTTTTATCAAATGGTTTGTATGATTTTCAGAGGGTGAGATAAGATTGTTTTTTAAAAAAAGATTGAAAATGTAGAGTCCTAGCATTTTGGTGTGCTCATCATTAAATTTATTTTAATGTTGCATAAAGTCAGACTACTCACAAGATAAATGTGTTCCAAAAAATATCACAAAGAAAGCATTGATTTATGCTAATGTTAGTTAATAAATATTAAGAAGTATATTGAAAAAACTTCCTATTGTCCTTCAAAGTGACATAGAAACCACACATACAGCAAATGGTCAAGTACACAATAGCTACACAAAAGTTTGCTAGTTTTGAATGCTCTGATTGCTAATTTACTTTTAGCTGAAGCACAAGGAATTTGTGATAATTTTTATTATTTGTTATTGATTTGAAACTAGTAATCTAAGAAGCTTTCTCTATATTCAAATCTGCTGAGGAGGCTGCTTTTTATCTCATATTTCAAAGCATTGGAGGATAAGGTAACTCTATTCTGTGGTACCCCATCAATGGAATGATCAAATAGACTTGGCAATTCACCCAAGCTTTTGCTAATTTGGGTTTTTTTATACAGGTAGTCCTCGATTTACAACCATTCATTTAATTACTGTTCAAAGTTACAATGGCATTGAAAAAAGTGACTTATGTACTTATGACTATTGTAGCATCCCCATGGTCATATGATCAAAATTTGGATGCTTGGTATCTGTTTATATTTATAATGGTTGCAGTGTCCCGGGTTCATATGATCACCTTTTGCGACTTTCTGACAAGCAAAGTCAGATTCACTTGACAACCATGTTACTAACTTAATGTCTGCAATTCCCTTAATAACTGTGGTAAGAAATTGTAATTGTAAAATGGGGCAAAACTCACTTAACAACTATTTTGCTTAGCAATAGAAATTTTGAGCTCGATTGTAGTTGTGAGTCGAGGACTACCTGTATGGGATGCTCTAAATAATTTAGTGTTTCGGTAATGTCCTCTCATACTGGACGGTCAAATAAAGTGATCTTTTGAGGGGAACATCTATTTATTCTGTAAAATGTTCAATTGTTGGCCATTATAATTCTTTACTCCCTTTTTTGTTTGAAACAAAACAACTAGCCAATCAACTATTTTAAATTTCCCAAATTCACAACTATTCCACCCACTTCAATTCCCTCATTCAAGCCTTGTAGCATTCCAATAAATACTCCTCCAAGCTGAAGTGGAGCCATTAATGGGTGTGACAATCAAGTGGCAATTCAGCCAGCTATGAGCCAGTTTAACAGCATTATGTAGTCCATATTTTACCATTACATGAACAAGTGGCATGAGGGTCTGCTGTTAATGGGTAGAATGCCTACTGAAGTGCTGAAGACCTTGCCCAATAACAATGTCGAACTGACTTTCTGAAATATAGCCAAACATCCTATTTCACAGTGGCTGGAATGGTTGAGAAATGTGCCTTGTCAACTTAAAACATTCATGAAATCCATCAAAGGTTTGGGGGATTTCAGAACTGTCGTGAGGAACATGAAGTTTTTAGAGTCAGATGTATTTTATTATTATTTTTTATTTGAGTTTATAGCCTACCTGTCTTCAAAACAGCACAGCAGAATGCACATGATTTTTCCACTCATTCTCAACCCCCATTTATCCTTACAATGACCCTCCAAAATTCATTGTGCAAAGACAGTAAGAGTTGTTCGTCTAAAGTTACTTATCTCTGAGTGGAAATGTGAGCCTTGCTCTTCAAAATTCTAATAAATAATCATAATAATACACTCAAGACAAAGAGTGTGTACAGTTTGGTGCACGTTAGATAAAAGAGCTATCTTTCCTTTCTTTTCTTAATTTTAAATACAAGCACAAAGGCTCTGAGAAAATTTACCCTTGAAATGGTGACCATGGAGAATCAAACTGCAATATACTGTTATTGTGTCAGTACTGGTATCTTTAAGCATATATCACCCAGCAATTTTAGATAAATAGTACCTTCTGGAGGCATTATTAACAATTTGAAAACAGATGGGTCTTCTTTCTGGGCAACAGGTAGAACAGTCATATATTTTCTAAGTAAAACAGAAAGGCTTACTAGTCAGAGGCATAATAGCAACAATAATTATGGTGAAATGCTAAGTCTCAATCCCATTGCTCATCAGGACTTCATCAGACAATTATAAATTTACTTCTTACTCTAACTTTACAACATTACTTTCTTCTATAATATATCCTTTCTAATCATCAAGAACTATAAATCATAACTTCATTTTTCTGTTTTATTCAAAAACATCCATGACTTTTCCTTAACTATTTGTCCATCTATCCAAAAGAGAAAACCTCTGGTCTCAACTGTGCAATAATCTTTAAAATCCTCAGAATAAATACATGTATTTGAATCCAAAATATGCTAACTTTTTACCCATCTACCAGGCATGAAAACTTCTTATTGTTTACATTTCCAGCATAAATATGAAGTGCCTTTATATTGTATATTCTAGCCAATTTCTCATCTATTAAATGCTTCTTGTGCTATGAGCCCCAAGTGTTTTGGGGAAAAACTTGGGTTTGTATTCTCAACATGGCTTTGTTAGAGCTCCATTAACAATCTTTGTGCTTTTTCTGGGAAATGTAAATTGATCTATAAACTTCTACCCAAAGTTCATATCTTTCAAGTCTTTGAGCAAGAAAGGCCAGTTCAAATTGTCAAACACCTTCTCTATATCTAAGAAAATAAATGTGGCTTGTTTTTCATTTTCATGTTACTCCAAATATTCCAAAATGTCCATCACATTTGTAAGGTTGTCCTTGAACTGACTTTTAGATAAAAACCCACATTGATCCTCATGAATAAATTATTGCAAAATTATTTTCAGGCTATCAGCTAAAATCATTGTAAACAACTTGCAGTCAGTATTCAATAATGATATCAGCCTATAGTTTCTTGTTTAAAGTGAAATCTTGTCCCTCTTTAGATGTTAGTGCTACATTGGCCTCTTTCCAAGTCTCTGGCTTTTTCCTCTCTGGAAGATAGAATTCATAGTGTTTTCTACAGATTGTAACAGTTCATCCTTAAACCATTTGTAATAAAAACTTGATAATCCATCTAGTCTAGGTACCTTTCTTAATTAATACTTTTTATAGATATAATAATAGGTTATAGGTCCATTCATAATCCGTTTCTGTCCCTTTGTAATCTTCAGTAAATTTTGTGCCTTTAGATATTCATTTATTTTCTCCAGAGAGATGTCACTTCCTTTAAACAAGCTGGAATAATATTGCTGAAATGCTTTTTGTATGTCCATTAATACAGTATCTCCCTGCTGTAATTTCAATATCATTTTCTTTTCTTTTTCTTTTCATGATGTAGATGCCAGAAAACTCAAAAAGTTGCTCTACATACAGTAATTCATTTTGGTAGTATTTTGGTGGCATTGGTAGTGTCTCTACTTTAGAAACAATAGTGAAAAAATTCTTGAAAATCCAAAAGAATTTCAAAGGATCTATGTCTTTCAGAAAAGTAGGTGTATTCTCTTGTACTGTCATTTTTCTGTCTAAATTGTCCATCAAATGAAATAAAAGTTCTGATAATTTGCTTTGGGTGATTTTAATATTGTTATCAGAATTCCTATCCAGATGTGGGGAGATCACACCATTGTAATCCTTAATCAAGTATCGATTTTCATAAGAAAAATCTATTAGTTTCTCCATAATTCAGTAAATTTTCTTTTTTACAATCTACTTAGAAAAAGTAATGTCAGTAGCATATATCATCTGCAAAGAAACAAATTTTCTTAAATCTATTTGTCTTAACTAGATTGTGAATTAGGTTGACATATTTTGGTAATTATATTGAAGTAAGAATGTTTACTCCAACATTCTGTTTGGAAATATTTTTACTACTGAAAATGTGGGATAAGAAATTTACAATGACATAAATAAAATGCCAAGTTTATTAATGCTATAAGCCAATTAAACCAAATAAGAGAACTAAAATGTAACTAACCAATTAAATATCCTAAGCATGCATCTAGTCTGTAATGTTCCCAGACTGGACTTAAGAGATCTCCCTTGCGTTTCCCTTGATATTAGTGAGTGCCTAGCCTGGTTAGCGTAACAGATAGAATTACACAAATCAGCAATATAAAAATGGTACTGCAGCTTCTATTTTTAAATGGAACAGGTTTCATCCTGAATTCTCCCTGCTTTAGTTCCATTTGGAAAGATTCTTATAAAACATGTGACTAAATTTTATAAGACTTGCACTGATTCTAGAGATGTGTTAATGAAAAACATTCCAATGCTTGAAGATTTGATGCAAGAGAATTTATGATATTTTCTGTTGGCACATATCTTGAGACATTGTGCAGTGAGAACACCATGCTTTCCAAGACCCTGTGTAAAATATTGCACAATGTCTTGGACAAATCAAAGCATATTGTGCAATCTTTTATGGAAAGTATTTTCTTCAACAATAATCTGCACTAAAATTGAAAATAACTTCTAATTCTGATCAACTTTTACTATGTGAATAAGGTTGCTGTTATGTACTTGTCACAATGTTCAATGATATATTCTTATTGTAGCTGCAATCCTATGTTTACTAGAGAGTCTTTTTTTTAATTCAGTGAAAATGACCCTGCTCATTACGGTCATAAGTTGTGATGATCCCACACCCATCTGCTCCCCACATCATGCCTCACTTCAGTTATTATTTTTTTTGAAGTTTGGGAAAGAGAACCAATCAATCTTCCTTGTGACCTTCCTATAAAATAGCTATGCAGTGCCGTCCTGGAATGGCCATTATTTTGGAAGGTGAAGCAGGGAGAATTGAGTAGTTGCAATTCTTGGTTTCCAAGAATTGTGGCCACTTCCAAAATGGTACCTACTTCCAGGGCAGAACCACACAGCCTCTGCATAGGAAGATCGCAGAGGAGATCAGCCGTTTATCCTTCCCAAAGGCAATCTTTAGAAAAAAGGAAGCAAGATGTAATGGGGGAGGACAAACTGGGATAATAGGATGAGGAGCATGCCCAAGGCCTGCAGATAATCCAGTTGTGTGGAAGGTAGATCCAAGGGACTCAGCAGGGCAGGATGGCAGAAAAGATGGGGGGGGGGGTTCTGTAGCATCCCTAGGTCATTCATAAGGGCAGGTGAATTGCCAAGTGGCTGAATTTGTTCACATGACTGTGGAGGCTCTGCAACAGGTGTTAAGTTCAGGTACAGGACATAAGTCTCTTCTTTCAGGGCTATCATAATTTCAGACAGTTGCTGAATTAATATCTTAGGGTTAGAGGTTTTGACTTGCTGTACATTGAAACAAAAGTGACAAAAATGGCTATCCTGATTATACTAAAGGTCCCATCAATTAGGAATGTACATCTGGAAGGACCATAAAAAGGGCTTTCTTGATGGTGGCCCCTTGTTGATGAAACATCATTCCCCACTGAGCTGTGATTGGCTTCCACCCTGTTGCTTTTCCAAAAGCCCTAAAACATGGCTTTGTCAGCAGGCCTAGAAAAATGAAAATGGAGTCGATCAAGTGGTAAATTTGATTGGCTGTTGCCATGGGGATGGGGGGATAAGTTTATATTTATATTATTATTTTTAATGCAAGCTGCCTAGAGTCACCTATGTGTGAGTTGGGCGACCATATAAATTTGTTAAATAAATCAATATCAAATCAAATTTAAGTTCCAATACCTCTGTGTTCAAGGCACAAAATGTATTGACATTACATTTGTTGGGATCTGAGTTCATAGCTAAAAGAAATTTATGTCATAAAGCTACCACATTCAAATGGTAAAAGTCCATTTTCCTTGAGATGGTTGAATGGGAAGGAAATCACTTTTCCCCAGCATCATCCTAGATATTTTCAAAATTATTATAACATAGGAGGGAATTTTTTTTAAGCCATTTGATTCCTACCACATAAATTATATCCCCCCCCTCCCCGTTTTTAAGTGTAGAGGAATTATAGTTAATAGTCTTGACAAGTATAAAGCAAGTCCCATTTTTCAGGTTTCATCCTTCTAATATAGTTGTGCTGGCTGATTTTCTGAATATAGGTGCTATCTCTTTAGTTCCTTGATGTTGTTCTCAAAAGCTTAATAATAAAATCTAACATGATCTAGATAACTGCTACAGGCAGGATGACTCACAGCTCTTTGACACTGAGGTTTCTATTTTACCTCCACTTACTTAGCAGTTCAATGAACCTTGCATCTCTGAAGAATTCAGAGATTTGTGCTCTAAAGTCCTGTAAATGGTGGGAGAAAAATGAGAAAAACCAATGCTGAAATTTTTGACGTGTGCTATGTAAAGCTGTGTTTCTTATACTGCCAAGAATGATTGCACATAGATAATACAATGTATTATATGCCTTGATCAAATGCAGAAATACCTTTAGAAAATCACTAGAAAACTTGCAGTTTCTGTCTCTGGATCCGAAAAAGTATAACTAAATCAGATATTATCTATTTTGCATTAAAGAATAAATTTGAGGGAGAGATAGAGTGAGGAGAGGTATTATTTCAGTAGCATTGTGTTTGTTACTACTATGTCTATTTTGTCTTATTTCACAAACATATTTGAATTTCATATTCATTTATCCATAAATTAGTTAATCAAGGGGATCTTGTATCTTTAGTGTTGAACTGCTTATTAAATGTTCCTTTTACTATCAAACATGCTTTACTTCCATCATACGTTGCTTTTACTCTATTTAGAAATTAGTATAGGCTTTATTGTCATTGTACATCATGTATACAATGAAATTGATTTAAGCTTCATATTAATTTCAATTAATTAACTATTTCCATGCCAGCAATGGCTTCTTCTGAAGTCAGCATATTATCTAACTTATAGTAGCCAGGGGAATTCACAAGTAAAACAGGTGAGATGATGGTCACAGCATCGTGATCAAAGCCTCGCCCCTTTGCTCATGTGTAGAACAATACAAACAGATGTACAAAAGGGTTCATGATATTGTGACTGCTATCTTGCCTGTTTTGAAATACTCACACAAGCACACAAACACACATGCCTATGACACTAGGTTAATCTGGCATTCTCACACTTCAGTTTCATCCCAATTTTATTTCATTACCTTTATGGTAATGAATTCACTATAGGACGGTGTTCCTCATTTAGAAAACACTTTGAAAACACTTATTTTATTCCTATCAAGAATCATACTGATTTTCTCTTCTACTTTTAATTTTACAAGTCCTTGCTCTTTTTAACTATATTCTTCTTCTCTATATACACATAACACAATAGCCTTTCATACTTTTGCACCAATTGTATTCCTTCATGTATCTTTTCTCATCCACAATCAATCCCATTACATCAAGGATCCTTCATACTTCCCATGAATGTAAATCCATAACTTCTGTGGCATTTTGTAATGTTCTTTTAATTATAACAAATATCTTTTATATCATCGTTCCATATATTAATTTTTAATTTATTTTATTTGAAATTATGTTTAATATTGTTTCATATAGAACTCATATTTCCCTCCTTGCAGTTATTCTTTTATTTTCATTTATTTCACTATTTTTTTTCCATGTCTTTTTCCAAAATCTACTTTTACATGACTAAAAGCTGTACACCTCTCATCAACCTTGTATTGTTCACTACATCTCTCAAGCTTTCATCATACAGAATAAATCAATCAAATATATAGATCTATGCTTAACCCATGGATTCAAAATAGATTTTATTAAAAGCAGATGATCCCCAAAGAATTTGAATGCTCATTCATTCTTATTGCTTCAAATATCACTTTTTCTTTACCCTCTCATCTTATTCCCACCATCCATTCATTAAAGCCTATCAGAGACACTCTTTTCTCCTTATCACATTCATTCATAATATAATACATAATTTCATTACCACCACCCACATACCAAAGTCAAACCTGATACTAGTAAATGAATTTACACCAGTACAGATTGCACTATAGTTGGAGTAGAAAATCTAAAAGTCAGTGTAAACATCAGGTACTATGGATCTGATCTGGAGAGCATTTTTCTGTGTATTAGATAATACACAGATAATACATAATAGATATGGCCCTGGAACAAAGAACAAATAAACAATTATTCTAATTCTTTGACCACAATATTGAGGAATCCAATTTTTGTTAATTTAGTGAAATAAATATCTGATGGAATAAATTCCATAATCATATATTCTATGTTCCCAAAATAGGCCCTATCAAAATCTGATAGAATTTGCAAACACCTTATATTTCATAATTTACTGCAATCCTGATCTACTGGGATTGCAATGTAATTTCAATTCAGATAGAAGGCACCATGTTAAAGAAAGCCGATTTAAATTATCAACCTTATAAATTCCTTCTGGATTTAGCCTGCCAGATAGTTCTGGGAAACCAAAGCAATCTCATATCAGTTTTAAATTTGAGATTATTTGACTGATACTGCATTCTTACACAGATTGTAAAGATCAAATCCCATTAATATACTGGGACTTATTTTCGAGTCTGTATGCTTAATGTATGCAGAACAAATAACATAAAACTCTGACTCATTGTTAGTATATATACCATGAAATAAATGTGATTTACATAACCTTAGTTCCCATTCTCACAAGGCAATTGTCTTTGCTCATTACTCTGCTGGCTAAAAATTCAGTTTGTTTTCATTTTCTCCAACTGCTTTGCTTCTATGTTCTTAATGAGTATGACTGTGGTAACACTTGAAGAACAGAAGATTTCTATTTGCTTTCTTGGAAGCTCTGTTAAAGGCTCCCAGTGTTTTCATTATTATAGAAATTCAATTGAGATGAAGATCACAAAGTATCTTTTTAGAATACTAAAAAAAGGGAACAAGAAAAAAAACTTTGGCAAGTACCCCACAGATCACATCCAAAGTTTCAGAAACTGCCAATCTAGGGTGTGCCCAGTATCTATATACGGCTGTTCTTGTTTTGTTGTCACCTAGTAACTTTACATGGGTTTTTACTTCTTTTACTTCAGATGACAGAGCTCCCTCCTCTGCCATCTGAAACGTGTAATTCTTATTAGGGTATCATTGGCTCTCTCACTCTTTAGGTCTTGGCAGCTGAGTGAACTATTTTCTGGCTGAGCCAGCTGAGAGCAAATCCAGGCTAATCTGCTGCCAAAGTAGAGTTCACTGCTCCAAGGTACCTTCTCTTCAAATTCACCTGGTCCGATGAGCAATTTGTCCCATCCCAAGCAGTCAAATGACAATAAATTCAGCAATAAAAAATATGCTTCCCACAATTATGCATTTAAAGCTACCCCTTTATTCAGATGTCAAAAAAGCCTTCTTTTTCCACCCAAGGAACAGTGGTGGATTGCTCCCGGTTTAGGCCGGTTCTATAGAACTGTTGGTAAAACCGGCAGAAGGCTCCACCCACCTGCCACATCATCATGAACTGCGCATGCGCAGAAGCACATGTGTGGTCCCGTTGCAAACCAGTAGTAAAGATAAGTAGAACCCACCCCTGCCAAGGAATCATTATTCCCAGTCCCCACTTTGGCTATCCTTAGGAAGAAGGAAAAGGGAACATGTTGCACAGTGAGTGGGTTGTTCTTTAGACAGCTGAATCAGGATTTATATTTTATCCACTCTAGAAGGGAGGTAATAGTGGGCATATAGTTTACATTTATACACAACAGACCATCTTATCCTTGAATGTCCCAGAGTTCTACCTGTGATTGGTTTCTGGCCTGCAGTATGAAGCTTGCATGTTGGCTGGAGAGAAGATGGAACCTATGGTCCAAAGCTTGTGGAAGGAACTGGTGGGGAAAACTAAATTATATTATGGGAAAATCAGTTTGTCATTAAAAATCATTGTGCTTTTGAAATTATTTCCATGAAGTGCTAATTCATTTCCTCAAGATAAAGTTCTGAGATGTGTGATTTTTTTAGATGTTGTAATGAAATAATGTCGGAACAGTAAGCTTTGGGGTTGATTTGTGATTAAGTCTGCAATGACTTCATTTTACTATGTTTCCATCAAAGATGAAATATTTTCCAGTAGAGGCATATGTGACAAATTTAAAAGATTTGCAACCTTTATGTAACTTGCTTTGTGGTCCAGAGAAAAAAAATATTTCAGCTTCAGCCAGCTTGGGCTCAATTTCTCATGTAAAAGTATATGGGAATCAGCTGTATATTGCCCCGTATTTAAAATTAATTCAAGGATGGTCAAACTGTACTCCTCCTTACTCACAACCTTCCAATCCAGTAGTATGCTGGTAAATATTTAACACCTGGTTCAATTGGCATGGCCGTTGACACACTTGCCACAGAATTGATTGGTGTAATCAGGTGTGGTAGGTTAGCTCCACTTTCAGTCACACAAAATTCCCAAAAATTTAACAAGTGGCTTTCACAAGCTGGTACAAGTTGAGTTGAAAATATCACTGCTCTTATCTCGTTGTGATTTGTTTGCCTCCATTGTCAACCAGTACTATAAGTGGGTTGAAGACTGTCTAATAACAGCGTCTGGTTTAAATCTATCAATCCTCATCCACTGTGTTTCTATAATTCTCAGGCAAGCAGCTACTTCACAATCTAACTATCTCCCTCTAAAGTAAGCATTTAATAGAAATGAGGACAGCTGCAAAAGACGGTGGGGAGTGTTGGAAAGAATTGGGGCACTCAGAAGCATCCTCCTTAATTTAAGTAAGGAGATGGAGAATTTATTTAGCATATTTGAGGACACCAGTCACAGTAATGTTACGTTTATTAATTAATTGGTTAGGAAAGCCCAGCCATTGAATAGAGCGGGACTGATGAAGGGTAAAAAATATTGGGGAAATGAAGGAAGATAGAGCTGTCTATGAGAGCCTGCTGTCCCCACAGACCTGCCAATGTCAGATTCTGTGCATGAAAGGTAAGAGTGTTATGTTGTGTTTTGCTTCTGGCAGTAAAAATGTTTTGGGTTATCTGCAGCTGGGAACCAGACATTTTAGCCATTTGACTGCACGTTGCTTAGAGATCCTCCATTTACGGCAATATGAAGATGAGCCTGACTTCTAGTGACTTCATGGCCCTGCTATTAGTTTAGTAAAGAGGATTGATGTGGTTTGCCATAAAAGCTTCTCTCTGATTTTTTAAACTTCCTGGCTAGCCTATAGCCTATAGGCCCAGTCTCCTGTTAGACTGCTACCCAGATTAGCTCCCCAACCCAGACAGGTGCTCCATCTGTTGAAGCAGTCTTACTTTATGTGTACAGATTATATATTACTATTATACCTAATTTATATTCTAGGCCATTTAAAGTAGCAACAGTCAAATAGAATGCAGGTATTCAAAATGAGATAATAGAAATTATTACTGGAATATTTTCTCAAAAATCTTGGCTCAAAAGAAAGCCTTCTTTCCAAAAAGGGAAAAGGTTGGATGATAAATACAGCTTAGAGAAATTGCATTTCACAGCCTGTCTATGCCATCTTTTTTTGTTGCTCCTCCTTTTCTATAAGCATCACAGCTGAGTTTTCTTTGGTCTCACTGTCCCAAATGCCTCCTCTCTCTCCCTATCAAAACTGACAACTGCAGTAATATCACACTACTGCAACAACTAAACAAAACCTCCAGGAACAAGTGTAGTATACCATCACAGGAAGATGGTAATTACGTAAATTTAGGGATAGGCTAGCATTTGGTTATTGTTTATTCCTCTTTTAGAAGCTCATTGCTAGGGGGGGGGGGGGGCGGGAGCACCTATTTCAACTTTGGAAGAGCCATAACTAATGAGTAATTTTGACCACAGTTGGCTTGGTTGATTGGTTTAGGACAGGGGTCAGCAACCTTAAACACTCAAAGAGCCACAAAGGTCCTAACCAGAAGCCCATGTTTAATCCTGGAGCTGACCGGAAGTCAATTCCCCCACTATAGAGTCTCCTCCTAGCGTGGCATCCTTTTTCCTCTACCTGTCCTAACCAAAAGCCCTATTAATCAGCCACAGAGAGCAGCAGCAGAGGGATGAAAGTGCCACATGCGCGGGCTGCTGATCCCTGGTTTAGGATAAGAGAGCTGTTGAAGCACAAGACCATATCCCAGATCTTGAGAATTAAACATCCCTCAATACTAAGCCCGACTACCCAGTCGCAGCTTTTCCTTGGAGAGCGCCACCTAGCCTCCGCCTCTAGTAGCTATGATTTGCCCCCAGCAGCATGCAAGGAAAGGGGTGTGTAGGTCCTGTGCCTGGAGAACGAACTCTCTTAAGAAGCAGCCCGAAGGTGTTTTAGTTTTGAGCTCCGGGGTTAGGAAAATACGCGCACAAAGTCCAAAGCAACACGCTCGGCCGAGCCAAGTGCCAAATCCAAAAACGGAGTTGCTCGAGAGCTATGAAAAATCACTGCAGAAAACGGCAGCGCACCAGATACGGGAGCGATTACATTGGGCAGGCAGGAAAGACGGGAAACCTCCAGCTTCGCTCGCAGCCTCTTCCCACTCTTCCTCCGCCCTCCAGCATGTGGCAAGGGCCTCTGCTCCTCTCCAAGCCGAGGGGGTCCTCCTCTCCTCTTCAGTCCACCCCATGAGCTCCTTCTCTCCGGCCGCTGCTTCCAGGCGTTGCCGGATGACGGACAGCTGAGGATCCGAGGCGGCGAGCTCTGCTACTTCCTACTACTTACGCGGGGAAAGCGATCTGGAGCGCTTCTTCACTCTTTCTTTCTTTCCGCGGTTGGAGAGGAGTTGATTTTTCACCAGGTGCCTTTTTCCGTGACATCCCCTCTCCCCTCCGCCCATTTCTCTGTAGTCGTTGCAAAGAGAAAGAAAAAAAAAAAAACCAAACAAAAACAGCGAATCTAGAGGCGTCGGGAGTGGGATCTCGCGCGTTGCCCTGCCTCCAGGAATCCCGTGGGGAGGGGGGGGGGCTAGGGGCTCGTTCGGTTGAACCTTCGGATTCCTCCAGCTTTTCTGGCCCCCTCGTCGTCGCCCACGTACGAGAAGACTGGCTTTCCATCAATATCATAGCCACGCGTTTCGTGGAAGTGGGGGGGGGGGACCCTCCTCTCTTCCGAGAAGGAAAAAAAAGAGTTTCCCCCCTCCCCCCTCTGTGAGCGGACTGTTGTCGGCGCTAGGTGGTGGTGGAGCAGCAAAAGGGGAACTTCGGGCGGATCTGCCGTGTGGAAAAGATCGGCTTTCCTTGCAAAACTTTGTTTAAGAGCTGCCTTTCCCTCGCCTTCCGCCGATCGCAGTTTCTGCTCCACTATGTAAAAGGAGAAGCGCAGCTACGGCATCCTTCTATCGAGACGCGGCCCATTCCGCCCTCCAGGGTAAGGGGATTTTCTAAAATATCCTTTATTAATTTAAGAACGTTTAAACCGCCGCCGCAGGAGAAAACGGGGGGTCCGTCTTGGTTGAATAGCTGACGTTCCTCCCTCTGCACCACCAACTCTCCTTCTGATTCCTTGAGGATTTCTAAACCGGGGCAGGGTAGAAGGAAGCTCCTCTAAGCTCTATCTAGACATGCTTTTATTTATTATAATAATGCACCGCTTCTGAGAGATGAAATGTGCCTGCCTAATGGGAAGTTTCATTCCAACGAAGGCTTTCCCATCAAGTGTATCTCTAAAGCCAATATATGTTTATCCTGCTTCTTTTTATATTTTATCCTCCCCAAACCTATGAAGTTAGAGAACTGCTTTGACCAATACTTTATATGGAAAAACAGGCTACTTACTCCCTCTTCCATTGACCTCATCAATTTGAACTTGCTATGGGGGAGAGGGGGAGGAAACGGGCAGAGGGACCGTGGGAATGGGTGTCATTAAAGCACTGTTGCTGTCTGATTTCTTTCTCCAGATACCCAGATTGTGAGAAGGCGCTCCCATTTCCTCCAGTCGTGATGCTAATCCGAAAAGTCTTGCTCTTCCTTCAGTGCTGCTGGCCTTCTTTGCTGCTTCACTGGATGCTCCATCCTATGTGGGGCTTCATTCAGGTAATGGAAGAACCGGTTTCTCCCCCCCCCCCACCTTTCCCTTGCCAGGGTGCATTTCTCAGGCTTAGTCATTGACTGAGTTCCCAATGCAGCCTCAACTTCTGCAGAAAAGTACTTCGCAAACTGCTAATGAAATTACTTTGGCAGCAAAATATCTGAATTGTTTCAGAAGGAAAGTGCAAAAGTGACTATTAATAGTCAGTAAATTCAGTTATTTCCATTCTGCAGGTAGCACTAATAAGGGTAGAGAGAACCCCAGAACAGCTGTTATATGATTTTAGCAATGTTGTGTTATTGTAATTTCTGTCTACACATCCCTTGCTTTCATCTCTTTTTAAAATTGCACCATTGGCATCAGGCTGTTAATTTTAGAGGTATCACAAGTTTCATATTTGTCAGTACAACTGAATGTGGCTATTACTTTGAAAGCCATAGGTTTTGGAGATAACTATAAAAGGAGAAACACTTTCTCAAAATCATTGTTGATTGGGTTCAGAATATTTGATGTTGAAGTGCTTGGTGTTTTTATTAGTTTGATTGTTAGTTCTCAAGTGATTTGTTCCACATATCTTCCATCACTGCACTTAAGACTTTGTGACTTAATATGTCAGAAAAAGTAGGATTTTGAATACCAGTTTTGATGCTACAAATAAGTGTCTAAACCTAAGGTAAGACTCTCACTCTTGAACTTTCAGAGAAGGATTTGCTCCTTTGAGGAACAGATTTGCAACTATTGCAGCAAGCTTGGATAGTGTGACAGAGCACAGATGAGAGTATCCTGTAGCTACTTTCACATATTTCTATTCTGGAATTTGCACCCCTCTCCTTCCAGTAACACTGT